>MU375898.1:0-603162 GCA_022495235.1 Xylaria curta | reverse complement strand
GCCCCCCCGCCCCCCCCCCCCCCCCCCCCCCCCCCCCCCCCCCCCCCCCCCCCCCCCCCCCCCCCCCCCCCCCCCCCCCCCCCCCCCAACTTAAACACATTAGGACATATGTGCCTCACGAATAGCGAGTGGGTACTGTCTCTCGGTAGCCAAGCATCGAGAGGGAAAGAAGACTGTAAGCTGTTAACTTGGATAGAGCTCAACGAGGAGAGGAACAGAGTTTGGACATTGAAGATGGCTTGATTACTTAATTATGCGGCACCCCGTAAAGCCTTAGTGTCTTTGTCCAAATACAGTGCCCCACTGTAATTAAGTGTACCTATATTGTTAGAATTAAGGGGCTATGCTAGTGGTCATAGCAGAGCCGATTTCCATTCCCAACATCAACAAACACGTCTCAATGCTGGGAAGCAAGCGTAGCCAACCACGTTACTGGTTTGTTCTGAATCTGGATTTGAGGCCTTGAAGGTCTTTGATACCTATTAGCTAGAGTGGGAGAGAATGTGACGTCAGCTGCATAACAATACAACCCCGAGACGCGGCATCGTCCTACTGGCAGGACCTTGAAGCTTCCATTTGCTGTTGTGAAACATTCCCCTACCTAGGGCAAGAATACAAAAGTGAGGAGACGCCGGTACCAGAGTCGCAAGCGGGTAGCAGCGTGTCTTGCTGTAGGCACAAACCAAGCAATAAGGGGTATGCCTTCTCTCCCGACCCCATCCTGCGCCATGCAACTTCACTCCAGAGACGCTTACAGTACGCATGACATATCACGACTCTCATCTTCAGTGCGTATGACATGAGAATTGCAAATTCGGAATATGTCTCCGAGTGCAGATACGCAGGCCCTGAGATGCCTTCCTTGCAACCGATCCTTCAGCAGCAAGGAAGCGCTACGGCAACACCTGCGAAGCTCACCCGCACATGATTTCAGATGCGGGATTTGCGGCAAGAGGTGTAGTAGTGAAGAGGCGCTAAACCAGCACAAGCAAAATGCACCTTCCCACGCGCCCTTAATCAAATGTGACATCTGCAGCAAATCCTTCAAAAGCGACGAAGCGCTGAAGCAGCATGTGCGGGACGCGCCTGCTCATGCTTCTCAACTTATACCATGTGACATTTGCAATATATCTTTCGGCAGCGATGAAGCGCTAAAGCAACACATGCGCGATGCGCCTGCCCATAACGCCTCACTGAAATGCACTATTTGCGACAAATTCTTCGGCAGTGACGAGGCGCTGCAGCAACACACTCGAGATTCACCTGCTCATGCCCCGTCGTTTCGGTGTGACATCTGCGACAAATCATTTAAAAGCGAGGAAGCGTTACAACAACATACACGAAGCGCAAAGGACCATCAAAAACAACCCAAGGGGAACCAGACGCAAGCGTTCTTTCCTGAGCTACACCCAAAAGTTGTCGAGGCACTTTCGGGAAACATAGGCCCCATCTGGTTCAACGACGAGGAAAGCGAGGATTCGATTCACTTGAAGCAAACCTTCGTCATGGCCAACTTCAAATGTGATGAATGTTCTCTCAAGGCGTGGAGAAGTGGCAAAGTGACGATCGTGATCCGCGGATATCGCGAAAACGGGTACAACGCCGAGGTCTTCAACCAACACTGCGTCTCCTGTAACGCGCTCGGCACCATGACTCTCGACGAGGAGTCGTACGTTGATCGCGTTGTGTACCGGCTCAAGGTATGGGCTGGAGTCCCGGTTCTGCGACGGTTCTACGAACAGAAACCCATGCCTCCACATAAGCGAAAATTCTGCGAGGGGTGCATACAGGGCTGGTGCGAGGCTGGGATTCCTTTGGTGGGTTCTATGATAACCCCTGAATGCCGTACCTACATTCTACGTCCCATTTTACTATCTGTATCCATTAATAACTAACCAGTTCGTAGTCTAGTCCAGCTCGCTCAAGCTTTTCATAATACAGCATGTCGATATCATGAAAGTCATATGTTGTGATATCTATCATTTCACGGTGCTATGGTTGATTATAGGATGTAGTCTGTGCTTTGTCAATAAAGGATGTCATGTTGATCATCGACACGATCGACGGTCTTTACCTGGCCGGCTGGGTAGACTTTGACCTTCGAGAGCCATCATGTGAGCTTGTCTAATTTGGCCAAAGAAAATAGAAGACATGGTTGAGATTTTCACGCTCTTACATAGTTTCAGATATATTTTGTCAGTAATTATGAAAGCTCCATGTATCGCATACATAACATTATGGTTGCAACAGTGGCCATTAAGGAATGGTTATTTAGTGATGCGTACCGACTATGGGCTAGTCTCTTTATGAAGCGTGAGGTGATATTTATCTCATTCGTTTGCTGAAGACTCGCATCTTTTCTTATCGCACAATGAGTCAGCAGACGCTCTTGCAGCGAGTTCCTAATATTGCAATAATCTTGTTGGACATCAAGGAGGCCATACAGGTCTACGTTTCTCCTTCGAGCTCTCACGGCAAACCTAGGTCTATACACACGAACAACTTCGCTCTTGCTAGGTACCTAGATGATTCAGGTCCGTCGCGTGACATCAAGCAAACACGGGTAGTTGAATATTTCAAATACCGACTTACAGATTAATTACGTGATGTCGTCGATCCAGCCCTAGTAGACGGCTATCTGAGTATTCCCACCCATATCAGCTGTATTCTGACTGTCCCCAAGTTCAACCTAAAAGTTTATTTTTTAGGTCATACTCTATATTCGATCTGACAATTAATACTTCAATTAGTCCGAATAGGCACAAGGCCACTTCGGCTTTGTGTCCTTGGCAGAGCTACTTTAGTTCTGACCTGGGACATAATTAACCTGAACTGAACTAGCACTTGATTTGAGGCTGAAAATTAAGTAGCCGTCCAGGCTTTATGATAACTTCTCTGTAACACAAATATTGCATACGTTTATTGTGATTTCTTGAGGCGGGTACGCAAGCAAATGTTAATCGTTTTGTATAAGTTTTCCGCGCCACGAAACCACCTGATCAGTGAGCTAGAAGTTGATACATGAGTTAAGACTAAGAAAAGGAATGTAAATGACGTATTAGTTGAATGAACAAGCAAGCTGTTATCACTAGGAAGTAAATGATCTAAAATGTTAATGATTCCTAGAAAATAAATGGGGGATGTCATAGTTAACGAGGCTAGTCCAAATTGAGTAGTCGGACACACTGTGGATCTGGGGTAGGATCTATCTAGGCCTGGTAATACATCTGTATAAGCATGATAACAACTTAGCATTACACCACCACCACATTGTGATCAGGTTTGTTTGACGGGGGTATTAAGCTACTCAGAGCGGATCCTGGTTTATTTGAATATCTTGGATAGTGAACCTAAAAGCTTAAAGAGAAAACTGAGCACAAATGGCGGGATTGGCATGCGCCACCAATGCTTGTTCAGCGGCATTTTGTCTTGGCCTGGAGCCAGAAACCCCGCATTTCCCAATCAACTCTAGACCCTCGTCGGCACAAGTTCACGACGAATGCTTGTTCAGACTTGGAAGGTGGGTGTTGATAGTGGCCCGATAGCCAAAGAGTGCCGCCCTGGTACACGCTTTTTGTACTACGGGCTGGAGAGCCAATGACCTATAGGATGGAGCAGATCTTGATGTTGCTATCAGGAAACCCCGTTCTGTGCCGAGATCCTGATAACCGGGCATGCGTATTGGTGCAAACGGGCCATTCTCGACGTGGGCGGTGATAGATAAAGAATTGCCAGCTCCTCTTGTCATCTTCAAGAAGCCAGGCCCTCCTAATCACGAATTGGACCTAGACAGGCGACGGGTACCATGGGGCTGTTGTTCAGAAGATCAAATCTCGAGCAAGACGGCTCTAGCTCGGCAGAGGATAGCCCACCGAGGCAATCTAGAGAGAAACAACAGATGGTAGATGCTACCGTAGCCGCTGCCGACCTCGAGAAGGTAAAAAGGGCACACCAATGGGACCCCAATCTCCCCAAGGAGAAGATTGACGCCATCAACAAAGCCATTGAAGATGGAGACGCGAAGGAAATAGTAGAGGCTGATATGCTCTTCACCGAGAATTCGCCCTACGAAGAAGTTCGCGCCGCGGTTCGCAACGTTGATGGCGGCGAGGTTGCCAATACCGTGAGGGCTTGGGTCATTGGCATGTTCTTTGTGACCATCGCTAGCGGAGCGAACATGTTTCTTTCTATGAGAAGCCCGGCTATTAGTACGTGATATAATCGCTTCTCCTCATTTCGCGACTCGCCCTGAAAGTTTTACTGAAAGCAGTAGTATCTGACCCATAATCTCTTACAGATTTCACGGCCATCGTTGTTGTATTGCTGTCATACCCAGTGGGTTGTCTTTGGGCTGCCACCATGCCAACTAGAGTCTTCAACACATTTGGTATCAAATGGACCTTGAACACTGGACCATTCACTATCAAAGAGCATGTTGTTATCACGTTGATGGCGAATGTAACACAAGGCTATGCTTACAGCACTGATGCCCTACTGGCACTCCAGGGAAAGCCATTTTATAATGTGAATTTCGGCTGGGGATTTGCTCTTATTTTTACCCTCAGCTCGCAACTTATCGGTATCTCTATATCAGGCCTGTTTCGCAGATTCTTGGTTTGGCCGGCTGCCATGTTGTGGCCTAACCAGTTCTCCAAGACGAGTCTTTTCTACGCCTTGCATGACAAGAGCAAGAGCGCCGAAACAGAATTCAATGGGTGGCGGATCAGCCCGTACCGATACTTTTTCTACCTTGTTGCTGGTATGTTCACCTATTATTGGATTCCAGGCGTGATATGGCAAGGACTCTCCGTTTTTGCCTTCATCACTTGGATCAAGCCCAAAAATGTTGTGCTGAACCAACTGTTTGGTGGTTATACTGGTCTCTCTTTGATTCCAATCACCTTCGACTGGACCTACATTACCGCATACCTGGATGACCCATTATTGGCACCGACGCATGCCCACGTAAATACCCTGCTTGGGTTGGTATTGTTTGTCCTTATCCCTACAATTGGTATTACTTATTCTGGTGCGCTGTGAGTTGACAGATTTTTCGAACGTCTCAGGATGTATAAGAGTACTAACAGAACTGAAGTTATGCCCAGTATCTACCAGTAGTGACGAGTCAGACGTACGACAACACGCAGTCTGCATACAATGTCAGTAAAATTCTTGGCGACCACTTCACTTTCGATCTAGAGAGGTATAAGGACTACTCTCCCCTATTCTTGCCTCCTACCTTGGCTCTGAACTACGGGCTATCGTTTGCGGCTTTGACAGCTGCTCTTGTCCACGCAGGGCTGTTTCATGGAAAAGAGATCTGGTACCGATTTAAAGCGGCGAAGAACCAAGAACCCGACATCCACATGAGAATGATGAAGAAGTACACAGAGACACCGGACTGGTGGTATTTAGCCGTGCTATTGGGCTCGATTGCCTTCGGCCTCGGAACTGCTCTTGGCTACGCCACCCAGCTTCCATGGTGGGCTTTCTTCGTCTCAGTAATCCTGTCTCTCTTCTTCGTGGTTCCCACAGGAATGGTGATAGCAATATCTAACATACAGCTATCCCTCAATGTTGTCTCCCCATTCATAGCGGGTTTCATCATTCCCGGCCGGCCAATTGGCGTCATGATCTTCAAGGTCTTCAGCGTAATTACTCTCGGCCAGGCCCAGGTGTATAGTGGCGACCTGAAGCTAGCACATTATATGAAAGTACCACCGCGAGTCACATTCTGGTGTCAGATAGTCGCGACTATCTGGGCCGTGTTTGTGCAGATAGCCGTGATGAACTGGACTCTTGGACATATCCCAGAAGTTTGTTCACTGTAAGTAAACCACGAACAACGGTCGCTTTGTCAGAATTTAACACTCGAGTCGATAGTACGCAGGCATCCCACTTTACCTGTCCAAACGGTCGCGCGTTTTTCTCAAATTCCATCGTATGGGGTGTCATCGGCCCTCAGCGGATGTTCGGTCCAGGGTCGCTCTACGTCAACTTCAATTGGTTTTGGCTGGTCGGTGCCGCACTCCCACTGCTTCTCTGGGTATTAGTGCGGAAATTGCATATCGACTTTGCGCGCCACTTCAACGCGCCTATTCTTCTTGGGGCCATGTCTTGGCTTCCACCGGCAACACCGCTATCGTTCTCAACCTGGGCGATTACAGGACTGATATTTAATTATGGGATTCGTAAGCGGTTCTCGGCCTGGGTATGTATGAGAGCATCCCGCGCCTGATCCCTTGCTTCGTATCATCTAGCAAGTTCTATGGGGCAGAATTTAGACATCTTAACTAACGCGTTTCAATCCACATAGTGGCACAGATACAATTACATAACTGCTGCTGGCCTTGACGCCGGACTGATTATCGTAACTATTATCGTCTTCTTTGCTATTACGCTGCCTGAGGTTACAATACCACAATGGTGGGGAAATGTGGCTGTCTATGAGACTCTGG
The DNA here is from genome assembly GCA_022495235.1 of Xylaria curta. Classification (NCBI taxonomy): domain Eukaryota; kingdom Fungi; phylum Ascomycota; class Sordariomycetes; order Xylariales; family Xylariaceae; genus Xylaria; species Xylaria curta. Next base: position 596,704 of record MU375898.1, on the reverse strand, counting down.
TGAGTGTTGCCATGAAGAACTGTATAGGAGTAGCCACTGACGAATCAACCTAGGATGCCTCTTATTCCGCCGTTCTGAAGACAGTTCCAGATGGCGGAACATTTGGGCCGGCAACTTGGTAACAACACCTGAGTAGATCTCTGACATAATGTGCCCTAAATAAATATATCATAACACACGCTTGTTTTTGATGAAACCGATATCAATAGAACCGAGCAAGGCCACTTCTAGGGAACGCAACCTTGATTGTTGTAAAAAGGAGACCTAACCTAGATCATAACCTACATCGACATCCCACCAAGGCCATCATGTTCAGACTCAAGAAGACGGATATTCACGCTCGGTAGATACCAAAGTGTTGGTGCGCTATTGCAGGAGCTATCACGTAATGTGAAAACAGGCTTCCTTGTTGTATTACCAGTCTGTCCAAGTAATTTGACGAGTGTGGGCGTGCTTTTGTGAATTGGCTTTCACAAAGTGTGACCCACTGCTATCAGAGTAGAACTTGAAGAAAATGGCGGGCACGGTAGTGGCAAGGCTTTAGGAGAAAGGTGAGGAGAAAGGTGAGGAGAAAGATGATGAGAAAGGGGGTGTGAGTGAGAGTTGGGTTATTTGAAGACCCAGCTAGATTAGTAGGTAGGTATGTTTGAATAATAGCATTCGACTACATGTTTGGTGGCCATGGGTTTCTCCGCACTTCCAAACAGGGACCTATCCACAGCTATGCTATGTATCCCCGCTAACGACGTAGTACAACCATTATCGCTGTCTAGTACGAATTCTAGGTTCTGGGCGTTCAACTTAACTACGTTACATTCTACGACTCCCTTTACAAATTTGCTTTATCTCGAATCATCAATTTCTTCAGTAGTACTTGCCTACCTCTGCCTGCATTTTCTTCGTTCATAGCTTGAATTCCACTGCAACAGCTTGACTGCTTATTCAAGATGGATGACCAATTCGGCGGCCGGACAGACGATGATCTGTTCGCCGATGACTTTGAGCCTGTTAACGAGTCTGCACCCGAGTCACGACCACAGACGGAAACGCCTGCCGAACCAACATCAGCTCTGCCCGCTGAGGTCAAACCTGCAGTCAGTGCACCCTCGACCGAGCCCTCGCAGCCGAATCCTGCACCCAATGCTCCCAGGACACTAGCACACTCACGACACGCAAGGCCAGCGCACCAGCAGCGGCCACGGAAACTGTCTCCCAAGAAGGTAGCGCCGCAGCCGAACAATACCACAGCCGCCTCTGCTGGCGATATCCCGGCCCCTGCTGAGCCTTCTTCCACCACCGTCCAAGCCCCGACGACAAATACGGCACGTCCCGGCACCAATACAGCGCTCGCAGATCGTCTCGCCTCCGGCGCAAACCCACGAACCAAACTTTCCGACTCGGAGCTTGCTGAGAAGATGGAGCGCATGCGCATCCTGTCTGCGGAAAAGGCGCGCAAGTTCGAGCAGGCCGAGCAAGACAGTCGCTCGCACGCTCTCGCCTACGAGAAGGGAATGGAGGAGGCACGGCGACGTCGCGCAGAGGAGGCCGAGCGCCGAAGGAGAGGCGAGGAAGAGAGACGACAGATGGACCAGGAGCGTGCTGCGAATAGAGAACGCAAGTTGAAGGCCATGGGTGCGCGGGAGGGCGGCTGGGACGAAGGCAAGGCGGCAGACGACGAAAAAGATCGACGCGGCTTCAGAGGTGCAAATGGCGGCATTCGTGGCGCCCGGAGCTTCAGAAGCGCTGAGGGAGAGGAACCGATCAGAGAATTCGCTCCCGATGAGTTCCGTGGTCGCGGCCGTGGCGGTAGGGGACGGGGCGGTTCGAGAGGTGGTCGAGGAGGGCGGGGAGGCTTTGCTGAGAGGAATGCTGCTGATGGCACCACGTACCACCAACAACACCAGCAGCAGCCGCAGAAGAAGAAGCCTGAGCAGCAAGCCCCTCCGACTGCAGATGATTTCCCTGCTTTGCCCCCCTCCACTGCGAAGCTGGATACCACCACTACCGATACTGCCAAGCCTATATCCTTGTCGCCTGGCGCCAACCACCCACCGATAGGGAAGTGGGACGATGAGATGGCTGCGCTCGACGGCTAGAAAACGTCGCATTAAGTCATTGAAATTATGAGTTGGCCCAGCTGGATACGGATATAAAGGAGGGCAGGCGAAGGCACCCGACGCCCCTTGTGATTCTGTGTCGCCTTGTATAGGAATAATCAGTCAGGAATTATGTCACAATGGTTGCGCTCTGCTTAACATGTCTGGGTAAACACGGGAGAAAGTATAACAAGCGTGTCTTGTCGTAATTGTAATTAGAAGCGTAGTTTTACGCGCTTTGTCCTCGATACTAAGCATCCAGGCAACAAGTCTATCTGGGCGTATTCGTACAGTGATATCATGCAAGTTTGCTTCAACCATGCTCCAGCCTGACCCATGTACAACGCCAAAAACTCCGAAACATGCGTGAAAGATAATAGCTTCCATCCGGCGGCGTTGCCCCTTACCAGCCGCCGCGGAATCCTCGACCATTTCGTCCCCCGTATCCACCGCCGCCGCCGCCGCCTCCACCACGCCTGGGTCCCCTGGGTCCGCCTCTCCAGCCGTCGCCGTCGTCGCGCGGACCATCATCCTGCATCATAGGCGGCGGGCGTCCGCGACCTCGTTCCTTGGCTAGGGCGTCATAGGTCTTGCGCATCTGAGCATAACCGAGGTGCATCTTCCCGTAGAAGTGGTCGGCTAATCTACGATCGTTGTCCAATCTTGACAAATAGGCACCACAGACGTCGCAGACCTGCAGCTTCTGGTGACCCGATGGACCACCAGTATCACTGAGGTTCTTGAGCTCACGCTCGCGCTCGGCCTTGGTCTGCGCGGCCTGGCGCACGCGGAAGAACTCCTCGTAGGCGCGCGATACCTCGCCTAGGTCGCCGAGGACACGCACCTCGTCTAGCCCGCAGTCAATGGTTGAGTTAAGCTCCGAGATGGTCTTAAGCAGCACGTTGGTCTGGCGGATCTCGTCGGGCGTCTTCTCTAGTCGCCGCTGCGCCGTCTCGATCCACCGGTTGCACTCGTCGATGTACTTCTGCAGGTCCCGCAGGTAGTCGTGCTCAAAGCCGTATTTCTGCTTCGCGGCCTCGGGCAGGGCCTCGTACTCGGCCTTCAGCGACTCGGCGTGCACCTTGGGGCAAGGACCCACGTCCTTTTTTGTATTCGTGAATAGGTCATGCGGACATGTACCGACGAGGAATGAGCGGCACACTTTCGGGTCGGTCAGGGAGAGTTGGGCGGCGCGGGATGTCTGCGGTCCGCCCATGAGCTGCTCTTTGATAGGTGTTAGCTGTTGGGTTAAACGTGGTGAAGTTGCTAGGGTTATACGTACCGAGCAGCTTTCGCTGTTCCGCAGCCATGATTAAGGGATTACGATGGTCCTTGGAGAACTTGTATAGCGGGAGATGCTGTAAATCGGAGAGTGAAGCACCACCGTCGATAGATAGGTAGGTAGGTAGTATTTTGCGACAAGGCTGGTTGATGTTGCAGGTCAGTTGAAAAAGAATTGGGTCTTTGCGGGGAGCCAATCGGCGGATTCCACCAGGTACTGCAGCTCAGGGACCCCTACCACGCGCTAATGGTTATAGTCCAACCGCCAAAATGCCAAGATATAGGTGACATGTACCCGCTTGTTGTTCTTAACCACCTGCGAGTTTTCGGCTTTCCTACTGTTCTTCAACATTCGCCCGGGTCCTCAATGGACCGTAGACATACAGGATGCGCTCTTTTCTTTCTTATTTGATACCCTTGCTGTTCCTTGTCTTCGACGTCTTCGCTTCCGATTACCATGAACAATTAAACCTCAAGCCGCTGCCGCAATCGTCCCTCCTTGCCAGCTTCAACTTCCGATCGAACACAACCCTGACGCAGTTCGCCGCGCATAACTTTCGATATTTCCCCCGGTCTCTGGGACAAATCCTGCAACATGTCGGGACGAGGGAGCTGCATCTGAGATTCAGCTTGGGGCGGTGGGATGCCGAGAGTTGGGGCGCACGTCCGTGGGATGGCACAAAGGAGGGCGGTACTGGCGTGGAGCTCTGGGCGTGGCTGGAAGCCGACACAGAAGAAGAGTGTGTAGGCCTGTCGCCGTGAGATCATGCCCTGCTAACGTGGAATTCAGGGCCGACCACAAATGGCTTACGTTGACGAACGCCTTGTCCGGCTTGTTCTGTGCCTCTCTCAACTTTATCGATGAGACTCGGACGACGCGGCCCGTTATGTCCTTCCGACCCGAGGGCGACCATGGCCCTGCCATCGATAGGATGCATCTGCTGCACGGCGTCTTGCCGCATGAAATCGTATGCACGGAGAACCTAACTCCTTTCCTGAAACTGCTGCCATGCAAAGGCAAGGCTGGAATCTCGAGTTTGCTCGATGGCCACAAGCTATTTGACGCAACATGGCAGAGCATGGCGATCGATATTCGACCATTATGTCCCCCAGACCAAGATTGTGTGTTGCAGATAGATCAGACTATCGACATGGTTCTTGATATCGAGAGGTCAAAGCGGCCGAGAGGTAAGTCGAGCTTATTCATCTGGTTCACTTTCAACTGACAATTCCAGGCAATCCTATTCCGCGGCCGCCACCTGGGCACGAGCTAAAGTGCAATGCCTCAAAGTCGTATCACTCAGGCGACACATGCTTTCCTTCTGACTTCGAGGTGGGCGAAGACTGGTCTCTAGACCAACTTTTTGGCAAGTATCTGAAGGGAACATGTCCTTTAACAGACCCGGATGTACCTCCAGTGTGCATACAAGTTCCGGAGAGAAGAGATATCTTCTCAACTGGTGGTGCCACTGAGATAAAGAATCCCGATGGGCTCTCGCGATGTTATCAAATCTCACCAGAAAGGGATTTCTCACTGATTCTACCCCGCATGCCACGAGACGGTGACAATCCCAAAACAACCGCTGATGAGCATGTCCAGCCAGGAACTCCGCTCCTGTACGCAGAACGCAGTTTCACGGGCCACGGACAAGAACGCGGCGGTGTTCAGTCCATCCTTACAAACCCCAGCCCCGACACGGAAGTTGAGTTTGTCTACATGGAGAGCTTACCATGGTTCATGCGCGTCTACCTCCACACGCTTAAAGCTCGCGTTGAAGGCATATCGAGGCCGAAAGATGACCTGATAGAAGAGATATACTATCGGCCAGCTCTTGATCGAGCAAGAGGAACCCAACTAGAACTACGGATGCGCATACCACCAGCTAGCACCGTCTTTTTAACATACGACTTCGAGAAGTCCGTCCTACGCTACACGGAGTATCCACCCGACGCAAACAGAGGTTTCGACGTCGCAGCCTCCATCATCACTATCCTCCCTTCTACTTCGCCCAACGCCCCACCCACATTGCAGAAGACTTCAAACTTGAGGACGACAAGTCTACTTCTCAGCCTTCCCACTCCTGACTTTAGCATGCCTTACAATGTCATCATATTTACTAGCACGGCGATTGCGCTCGCCTTTGGCGGACTATATAACATTCTGGTTCGCAGATTTGTAGGTGCCGATGAGGGCCCCGAAGAGGTTGGTGGCTTAAGGGGCAAGATCGCTCTTTTAGTCGCAAAATTAAAGAGTGTTACTAAAGGGAAAGTGGATTGATATTTTACTAAAGCTAGAAGATAATAGAATTTAAAGTTATGATACGTTGCCGGGATTATTCTTTTTACTTTTATCTCGTCTATTTCGCACGCTTGGTAGAACAGGTCTAATCGTGTTACTAGTCTTCGCAGTTACTATGCGCTTGCTTCAAACACGATGCCAAGCACCGGGCACAAACCCAAGGAGTGAGGCCCTTGAAACGGTTTAAGGACCACAATGCTTTCGAGTTCATTGCATGAAATATCCTGGATTTTACTATACATAACTTTCTATGCTAAATAGAGAGTATGGGTAGGTAGGTTATTAGGCGGAATTATACATTTACCGGGCCAGCTTAACGCGGTGCACACCAATGACAGACCTTGAGATCCAATCCTCCCAGTGTTATAACATATCGACCGCTGACCTTACACAAAACTTCTTTCTCCAGTCGTCGTATCCCCAAATAACCCCGGAGATGGTTCTTCAGCCTCCATGATATTCGAGAGTACTGGGGCTCTCCTGCCTGTTGCCTTTCTTACCATTCTAAACAATCGCCTCGAGGTCTTATTCGGCTCGGCATCTGGGTTATCCAGCTGCGGTGTCGGCTCTTCTTGTAAGGTTCGGTGCTCTGTGGCATTTAGGGTGAAAAGCTTAATTCTACGAGGCCCTGCCTTGTCTCGTGCTAATGCCCGCAAGATTGGAATCGAGGCAGCCATAATTGTAACCGAGGTCTCGGCAATTGATAGGACTGTGAGCTGAATCGCGCTATCTGTAAAGAGGTTTAGTGTGGGTTGTTTACAAATAATTGGTTATGATGGATCTTACTCAGGTTGGACTGGATTGTGCCAGTCAGAGCGTAAATCTTAACGAGCGAAATCGTTCCTGCTCTGTACATTTAGTTAGTGGTGACTATGCAATAGTAATGGAGGCGGGGTGATCCTACAAAATGCCCAGGCTCATAGCGCATATGGCACCAAATCTCTCTTTTCTACTCATGTTCATGTTCCAGATGATTTTCCACGGCAGAAGTGCCAATAGAATATCCATGATCCCCGAATAACCTGTGGAATGATAAGTTGGTAGCTTATGAAGTTGACCTATCACAGGGGTCGCATACCTGCAACGAATGTGTTGTATCCGATCAGAGTTTCCTTTGGCCAGCATGTTCCGGGTGTAAAGATATTGAAGTTCTTCTCCACCGGCGTGCACTGCACCCAGTTGAAGATGATACTAAGGCCCATAACAACATTGACCGTGACGATGGCGAACCATACGACACATTTTACCCACCCATTAGAAATACGAAGCAGGGTTAATGCGAATGAAGTCTTGCTGATAGCTGCTGCGAGGAGAGAGAATAAGCCGGATATGTATAGTATGAGCAAAATGCGCGGCCAGTTCATCGGTGAGACCTCGAGCAGCGGTGTTGCCCATCCTAGCGATATTGCGACGGATGTTGATGCATTGGAGAGCACAACGCAGACCTAAAGAACTGTGAGAACGAGGTCACACATCATGTTTATTCTCATCTTCCCTACCCAAGACTGTGACATGGACTGTTAGTGAAATATTCTTTCTGGGCGAGAGATGGGATTTTCGATGACGACTTAGCGCTAGCGTCGAGGTCAAGCTCATGTGAAGATGTTGGCTCTGAAAAGGACTGAAGTAGCAATCGAGAGCGCTTGTTATCACTTACGGTTGTCAAAAAATGGTCATCCCACCACAAACCCCGATGTCGTCGAATCTTAAGATAGAGTCGTAGAGCCAGCCATCCTGCCGCCAATGCAGCCAGAGACCACAGGCATGCCTCAACTGAGGGACCGAAGTCATCAGGAGCTGAATCGTCTGCCAGTTCTGTCGCGGGTATCACCCTTTCCTGAGAAGAGTCCAGAGCCGTATCGTTGTTCAAGCCCATGATATTGAATTAAAATGAAGTTGATTGGCTTGCAAAGATTTCCCGCTCTGAGAAGCCTAATATCATATCATCTGTTGTTTCCGAACATGAATGAAGCGGGAAGAGAGATGAAAATCCCTTAACGACATCTTGGCCAGTGGGTCCAGCCTTATAAGGCCTGGGCCGCGATGGTACTCTACCCAGATAGGCAAATCGCGGAGGTGGTGAAGGTGAGGCGCGGGTACGATCATCGCCGCCGAGACACCATGAGCAGATGAAACTGTCTGTCAAGATCGAGTCCGGGGAAGACAACAATCATGCGGGGCAGCCGATAATTTCACAGGAGTCTCTCACAGCTTGGGGAGGGAGACGATTGCAGAGAGAACCACGCGTAGCAACGAACGCATAATGAGAGTAGAGATAGTGTGTGGCAAGTCGGAGAATTTGCTTGATCTACGGTCATGTTTCGGTCCCTGAGCTTGTGCCTATGTCACCTGGTCTTATAGCAGCCCAGGCTGTACTTGCATCACTCAGATGTGTTCAAAACTATACAGAACCTATGGATCAATTTCAGAGATCTATCTGGACGTGATTATGTCTATAGATATTCGCCTGGTGTAGTTAAAATAGCCATCACCTAACCCAACATTAGACGAAGTGGCAAAAGGGGGGCTATCATAGGTGATAAATGTGTGGTATAGGAGTCTGGGGGCCCCACACTTGGACCGGTGTGTTTGCGTCTTGCGGGGCCCCATTGTTCCCCGGAGACGTCCAACCCAGATTGACGAAAACGATCAACAATCCAGACCTTGCCTGTTTCGCATTGCGCTCGGGCACCCCGTGATTAACGTCTGTGCCCAGACTGAAGAGCCGCCATATACCGTCGACGACAGATTCAATATGCAGCCACGCTTTTACGGGTTATCCTGACAAATTTCTTTTGTTACGAGTTTGTGTGCATAAGTAGCTATTCTATATTACCGAGGGGCCACCCTTAACCGCACACTGTAATGTGCTCCCGGAACATTAACGACGATCAGGTGTAAATCCAAGATTCGGCCTGGCCAGACCGGGTGAGCAGGTGTCTTGTAGTTCATGGGAATTTGTCAATTGAAACGCAGCATTGTTGGTTATCCAGAATTCGGAGCTTGGAAATTACCTATCTATCATCAGGCAGTCTTCGAAGCGCAACGGCAAGTAATCCTTTAACTGACAGGTAGGTAGTACATCCCGTTTCTAGGTGCCACCCAATTTCTCTTCTAGCCTGTCAATTCACTGTCTGAAATAGGAGAATAGAGTGAGAATTCTATCGTGCCTCATAATTTTGCGTGGTACGGAAATCATATTCAACAGATTTCTTTCATCTGTTTTTTTCATATGCTATTTTCATTGCGCCCCATGCCAGAAAATCATTTTCCGCTTCCCTTTCTCTTGTAGTGTTAAATATTATAATTAAGCTTAGAAAGTCTATGCTACCATAGCTTCCTGTTTTCGTACGACCATTGTGTTTAATTATAGACAAACAAAATCTTCTATCCACAGTTTGGAAAACTTCAACTTTCATGAATCGACCAATTGTTCACATTACCATAACCTCTCAGTAGACGCTAGATTCCGTGTAAATATTATGCACAGTTTGAGAAATAAGATGGGAAAGCGTGAATGGAAGTCGCAGAGCAATACAACAGCTAGCAACACCATAACAAGGGAATCGTATCTACGCACAAGTACGAATATACAACCAGTTACCAGCGATTATCAACCAAGAATATACTCAGCAAACTCAAATTATTTGCAAATGGTGCAGCATCTCCCCTAGCATCCCATCTTCGCACCAAAAACACAAAAACACAATCATGAGGAGATATATAGGCCTGTAGGACGAATACAGCCCAAGACATGGGGTAAAGCCATTTACCTCATCCGGCCTTCTGTAATAATAGCGTTATTCTAGGTCTCGCTAACCTCGTATTTGTCAACTAGCAACGAGACCGACTCGAAATACGGCATGTTAGTGGCTTTGCAATAATCGCTGACCACCTCGTATGTCCTAGATCTTCCATCTAGTCATATGTACACTCAGTCTATGTTCAGCCTTGGAAGACCCGATCCAACAACAAGAAGCCAAGCTAAGCTGACGGGCTTTAATTTACGCAATAGTATTGAAATCTCCAGTTACAACATATATGGCTCAACGCCAAGCATGATGGTGGTGTGTTAAAGCCCGGCCGCATCATCCGCTGACGGCTTGAGGCATAAGCGTCATCGGGCTGCGGACAAGTTGGTGGCGTTATAACGGCTTCGAATTATCCGGACATATAAGGGACTATTTTCTCACCTACCAATGAAAACATTCGTATTCGACTGTCGGCTACTCGAATTGACAATGCGGCTTCAAAAGGCTACAACATAGCCATCTCGATGACATATGGAAATTCGTTATGGGCTCACGTGGTCTGACATGACCGCTGATCTGTCGGAATAAGCAAAGAGTCCTATTGAGTTTAAGGCATGAAGTTGGCGTTTCTATAAAAATCCACCATCTGAGGGTTATAAAAGAAATAGGTTTTCCTCATTCTTTTACTCTCATTCCAAGAAACAGAAGCAAGTCTGTCCTCCATCACAATTCTCAACATCATCGTATTACAATCCAACCCCCAATTTCAACCAATATGCGTTTCTCTAGTTCTCTCGTCTTTGGCCTCGGCCTTATCGCTGGAACTCAAGCAAGCCCCACTGAGAGCCGTGGAGTTGCTGTCGTACATCTTAAGCTTCACGGCGGCCCTGCCTCATACGATCTCTATATTCCTGAGGATGGATCTGTTGTCCAAACCAGTACGGTCACCTGAAATGTGATAATATATTAATTAGCATGCTAACACACCACATAGACAACGATATTTCTGTCAGCATCATCGATGTCGACACTCCCAACTACGATGCCATCTCTTTGTGCACCTTCAATACACCAGGCCAGAAGGCCTTGGTAGGTTCAACTACTCCAGAGGGTCTCAAGCAAATCACTGTTGGACCGCCTCAGCCAGTTCTCAGTGTCAGCTGCCGAGCTAAGTGAGCGACTTTTCACCTCATCTACCCGGTATAGCTGGTTCATCACTTTTACCCGAGGCAAGAAAATATACCTACGATAGCTCGAACGTGCGGGATAAGGTGGAAACTATGGGTTAGCAACTCGGGATATAAGCTCACTTATCACTGATGAAATCGGGGGGTTCTCAACACGTATCGCATCACCGTATATACTTGACCAGTTTTGATAGTATATATATGAGGATTCACCAGACCCAAAGACTTTTATTAGTCGATACAGTCCAGTTACCTACCTATATGAACTGAGAGCAACATCAATAGTATGTATCATGTAAGCTGTTGAATTAGACTAAGTTCTATAACCATTAGAAATTGGTTTGCACAATCCGTGCTCCCATCCACCGTCGTATAATTTCTAGAAATACTATCACGAATATGAGAAATAGCCCATCATTAGATTTGAAGAAGATGCAAACAGTAACAATAACCTCCATCGGCAGTGTGAGCACATATATGAAACAAATTGAGCGAAAATATAGCAAGAATTATTGGCATCAAGTCTTGCCATTCATAATAAGCCAGTTGTCCTGACATGTACCTAAGATCGACTCGTCGTAATTCTGCTTAAATGAGTTACACTAGCATGGGCAAATGTTCCCTGAGTTCACTACTGAAACATACTAGTTACGACAAGTAGACTTTCCACGTCTAGAAGTACCAAAGGCTTATATTGCGCATATACTTATAGTTTGACCTGATTTCGATAGTTCTCTCAGCAACTAAGCGCCAGTTGATAGTAATAGTTGCTGCTGATAAGCCAGGCATGTGGGAGAAACTGAGCGAGGGTGGCAAGCCATTGAATAGAAATGCTCCTCAAACCGCCAGGCATGTCAAGATGAGCAAGGTAGCCGCCACGGTCAAGTAGTCTGTAACTGGCTTTTCTGACACTACGACGTAACGCAAAGCGCTATGCTATTACCAAGCGGTGTCAAGATAAGCGGTAGTATAAATTGTGCTAATAGTGCGATTCGTGTAGAGTCTTTGTATGGCTCGAAAGCTATTATACCCCGTTTCTAGATAGACTGGCCTATTGTAGAGAGCGTTCTTGTTGACGTTGCGGTCCATTTAAAAAAGAAACAAATAAGTATTCTGTGACGCTTTCACGAAGACACGTAGGGTATTGTGAAGCGCTTTATATTTGAGTTGTGCAATAGTCTCTTAGCCCTAGATCGCCGTAATGTGCATTTGGTGGCCAAAATCATTGGTCTAATAATCCTATCAACATTGACCTACTCTATCTTCTGTTTTACCGGAACCCGCTATCTACAATTGGCGACGCGTCCGATCCCAGATGAAGCAAGACTACGTTCCTCTTTCCGTTACTAAGCGTTCATGAGAATGTCTAAACAGAGACGTGGATTAATCCATAAAGCAGATTTTCGCTCTATTCTTTAAGGAAGGGAACGAATAGGGTGCGAAATGGTCACAACTGAGGAACAATGGCTTGCAATTTGTGCCGGATCGGTTTCCTGAACCCCTCGAAGTTTGGCTAGGCTAACGACATAAACGCAAGGGGAACAACAGGACAGAAACGTGGATTACTCTATTCTTTTCCTCTTATAGCAACAGAAATTAGGTTATTTTCTCTACTTAAGCTACAATAGCTTTAATAACTTGATCGAGTTAATCTCTTATGTAGGTATCTTAAAACCGGACATGCGCAGCTTCTGGAAGACACCCTGAGGATCATACTTCGCAGCTGTAGCCCTAATCTGCTCGATAGACTCTTGGCCGTACGATGCAATTGGGTCTTGATCGCTATAAGCGTAATTTAGATACCTCCAATCCAAGCTAAGACTCTCGCTAGCCGCAAACTCATCAACAGAGTCCAACCACTCATTGATAAGCGGTAAGGCAGCCTCCTCACTCTCGGCACCTGACAAACTTACCACAGTATTGAACAAGACTCCATTTCCATATCTGACTCGTTCTTCTAGTCCAAGCATGTTGCCACCATTTGCGGCAGCGTAGCTGACCATGGACTGTGTCAGTGGTTAGAAGCTGCCCACAACGAGGAGGAGCTCCTCAGACGAGACTGCTGCCTCTATGCGTAGCACAATATCATTAAATTTGTCCACGGCGTACTGGATCACGCGGGCGTCATTCTTGTAAGTGCTGGTCTTCCAGATATTCCTGAGCATATCAGCAGTCTTACAGCAAATGTTAAAGTCGCTAATAGTACCTACCGGTAGCCCTTTGGTGACATGATTTCGTCTGTGAAACTTCCGATAGTGGCTAATCGCAGACTACTACTAGTCATTCCCGGAACGCTCTTAATACTATCAAAAGCCGAACTAGAGTCGTCATTCAAGACGTTCGCAACGAATGACATAATGATCGTTCCTATGCTAGGTACATAACCCCATAGGTATAAGCATGATTTGCCAGATCCTTCGATTGGTTATCGACGAAGTCAACGAAGGCCGCTATGGCGTCCTTAGTCGATTCGGAACTATAAGTTAGAGAATCCCCGTATATGTGATGTTTAGGATTGGTGTACTCTATGGTCTTCATGTCGAAGCGAGTCACTATACCGAAATTACCGGACCCGCCTTTGAGAGCAGACCAGAGGTCTGCGTGATCTTCAGCATTGGCGTTAATAATGCGGCCATCCGCGAGAACGACCTCAAAGTTAATCACATTGTCGCAAGTCCATCCATATGACGCCGACCAGAACGAGTTGCCTCCTCCAAGGATGAAGCCTCCGGCGCCTACGTCGCTGTCTCGTCCACCAGTCACAGCCACACCGTGCTCGGCTGAAGTCTCAAATACCTACTTCCAGCGACATCCAGGTTGGATAGAAGCTGTTTTGTCTTCGACATTATATGTACTAGTGTTCATATAACCTTTGCGTCGTTAGCTAAGAGTTATGCGAAATAATCTAAAGTTGATTGCTGCACCCATCGCTCACCTAGGTCAACGGTAATACCATTTCTAACGCTATTGGCTCCCGGAAACACTCCATGACCGCCACTCTGAATTCCAAAGGGGCATTGGTGCGCCGTCAGAGTCTGGACCACTGCTGAAACCTCTTGGGTCGTTGACGGCAGCACCATACACCAGGGCTCAAGTGCAGCGCTGATGGAGAAGTACGACTTGATGCGACATAGCTGGGTGTTTGAGGGCTGTACACCTGGATGCTAAGGAACTCACTTGAGAGGACGTTGCACTAGACTGCGTATTAGAGTGCGACATTGGGTTCGAGATGTGAGACAGTTACGAATACAATCTTAGCCGAGACAGGTCGCGACTACTACGAATGCGGCAAGGAGCCAGCTCAGCATAGATACGAAGGGGTTTCTCATAGCTTTCAAATCGTTTGAATGGATTGCAATTCCAGGGAAGAACCTAGACAATCGATCAATAGTAACATAGGAAATATGTATTCATGGCCGTCCTCGCCGAGCCCGCAAGGGCATAAGCGCTAGCAGCGCATCATGCGCCCTTCTCTGATTTAGGCATCAATTTTGTATCCTAGCTTTGGTCACCGTCGGTGGAAGCTAATGCTTCCGTGCCTAGCGGCCGGTCAGCGAGATACAGTTTGGGTACCATTGTGAGTTCTTTCCTAATAATATATAGTAGAACATGAGCCAATCTTGAAGTTCTCCACCTTCTCCATTTTCCTGCGTCAGCTAGCGTATCGTGGCGAACCGACTATAACAAAATCTCGTGCTGGTACAGATGTAGAGCTCTCTCATTCGAAACCCGATACATAGTATAGACTTAAAAAGTACAAAATAGTACTAATAGTTAGATGAAGTCTTGCATATTTCTCTTATACCCCTTGAGATAAGCTCTTTCGATATATGTTAAACTACCTAAGCAATACCACCCTTAAGACAACCAGCGTTTCGCTCCGTTTGTCTTCTCACTACTAAGACTAACATCCATCTTCTTCAATGTAGTGGTTTCAATTTAGGAATGCTTCAAATGAAACGTATCGGCAGCTTTCCAGCCAGCACTCAATCTACTTTCAAGAGAGCATTGCATGAGTCGAGGCTTGTGACAGCGACTTGACTCAATGATCTCTACAACACCTCTAGCCGTACGAGCCTCCATACTAACTCTTCAGGATATGTAGGCAATTGTTCTGTGTTTCTCCTTATTTAGGCACAGCAATGCTATTCTGCTTGAAATCTCAATTGAATGCCTTGACCACTCAAAGATGCTTATCCAATGATTGGTAGAAATTGTGAACAGATAAGACATTATTATGATCAAAGGTTATTCAGTGGCTGGGATGTGTGGCAAAATAGTGAAGTCTAGCGCTTAATGGGATTTGTGGCTGGGGTAGAGAAATTGATAGATTGATTTTAGGGGCAATGACAAAAACTATATAGTCGTGATTATTAATTGACGAAACGTTTTTCAAAGGCTATTTTCTTTGGGAGGAATCACATTAATCATCATTGATACCTATCATCCCTAGTGCGAAAACCTTGTTACGGATGTGGCGGGGGGTAGAGATGGTTTCGGCTATATCCTTTGTTCTCTCATCAAGTTGTAACCGAGACTGATCAATAACTAAAGCGCCTAACCGCACCAGAGAACTTGTTTTCCCATAGATTTTCTTCCCGTATTGACTGCCATCGGTAATGAACAGATACTTTCGGGATCTTCGCGTGAGGTCTAGGATACGGTCGTCATGTCGCAATCGTCGGGATTTGTCGCCAATGTCGGCTGGGAGGAATACCTGAATTTGAAAAAGGAAGTTTGGTGGTGGTATCGAGTAAAGGGAACTCCAACGAACCGAACTACGGCCCAAAAAAAGGCGATATATACAAAGTACGATACGTATGGCGTTCCAACGCTCCCAAGCGCCGATCCTCTTAAATTTTTCGAGAATTGGCACTGGAGGCGAACTAAGTATTTGTTCGGGCAAGACACGAACAATGCACTTAATTCACAGTCCATGGATAATGAAAATCTGAATTCACGAGATGGCCGGGTTCGAGAACGACGTCGCGAAATTCTTAACTACTTTGGACAGCAGCGTTATGTCGTGCAAAGGATTCTAGGGGTAGGAGGTAATGGTATTGCTATCCACTTCAGAGATCAAGGTCCCCATGGCGTAGTTCCTGGGAGGGATTTCGTTGTAAAGGTGGCCCTCGAAGGTTGGCAATCAGATCAGCTTGTGGAAGAAAAGAAAATGATGAAGGTAAGCCGAGTGACTAGTTGGGTTAAGCAATTTACTAACGTTTTAATTTTTCCTTTAGAAAGTGAAAGGCTCCGCTCACTGCGTTCAAATTATCGAGCCTCAAGATATTGGGTTGCCAGAGGAAGAGCCAATAGTTTTACCGCTCCAGGAAATCGATTCAAGCACAGATGGTGACTCAAGCGGAAATGAAAGTTTGAGCCGCGCAGAAGTGTTTAGAAGGCACCGAATTCCAAAGCGCAGGGAACGCAGCGCTCGACACTGGCAGAGAAAAGACAGGAGAAGGAGGATCCGAGCGAAAGAAATAGAAGAGGAAATACAAAGACAAGAAGAGAGGGGGACAAGAAAGGACTACATCATCATGGAATATCTACAAAATGGCAACCTAGCAGACTTGCTAATCAAGCTTAATGAGCACGAGCGTGACGACGGCTTCCCCTACAGAATACCCAACAGAGTACTGTGGGGATTTTGGCTCTGTCGTAAGTGGACCGGGAATGCTTATTAAGAGATAGAAAAGAAGTGGACAGTCATCTTACTGAAAAATAGTTATTAGGGCGTGCATTGCCATGGAGTACCCTCCCCGGAAGTTTCATCCCCTTCGAAACAAACCCGAACCTACTAGTCAGAACGCCGTCGACTTCCTTCACGCGAAAGCTAATAAGATGATTCGTGAGTGTATAGCATTGGGAATTCGAATTCTCAAGCCAGGGGAGCGAGAGCGGTTAGAAGATGAGGAAAGGCGACGCGAACATCAATACCAGCAGCTCGAGGGCGATCTTATCGAGGATGTCCCAGAGCGGCCGGGTGGACCCAATCAATGGAAATTGGAAAGACGGCAAAACATGATACATCGCGATTTTGACCCGACCAATAGTGTGTTTATCCTCCAAATGACAAAAGACGTAGACTAACAGTATCGGAGTTTTCGTTAATGGCCTCGAACTTGATGAGCCATTAGCATTACATTGGCAAGAAACACGAAAAACCAAATGGAAACCAGCGGACTCCGCCAATTCCAGTAACCCAAGCGCAGAGAAATCCGAAGAAAAAGAATTCAAAAACACAGGCATCCGACCTGATAGAGTCGCTCATGAACATTCACTTGTACCAAGACTAAAAGTAGAGTTTCCACAGAATACTAATTGGTAAACAAGATAGCTAACAATTTAACCCATTACTTAGTTAGGGGATTTTGGGCTTGCAGTATGCATTAAGCGGGAGAAGACAAAGTGCGTTTTATATCTGATAACCTCGAGCTGATATTTTCTACCTTGCTTATCGTTAATAGCGACTACTACTATGCCTATCGAGAAGGAGGCAAGCATGGAGATTATCCCCCGGTAAGTATTCATAAGTATTTTGGCTGTCTACAAGGAATCTAATGGCAAGATATAGGAATTGTTCAGTCAAGAATGGGATTATGTCGAGGTGGAACGATATGGCGATCAACTCGCTGATTCAAGAACATGTGGATATTACAGCCATAAGATAAACATCTGGAGCAGCGCACTAGTAGGTAAAAATCTAACTCTAAACTGATTTCCCATTATATACGAAAGAGCGGGCGAGATCAGAATACAGTTCCGCTATTATTTCTACGTGAACTACCGGGGTGGAGCGATAGTATTTAGAGCCACATGAAGTTGTATAATCATCTTTCCGTGTTCTACCATCCTCTTCTATATGTTATACTCACGACTACGTATTGGCATGCTTACTAAAATATCACAGACAATGTGGCAGCTAATTACTAAATTTGTATCGCCAACACCGCCAACGCCCCAGCCGCCTTACGATGAAGTTGATAACTACCCTCCGTTTAATGTACACGGACAGACCGATATGGATCAGATATTTAAAGATCCAAAATATGCAGATTTTAAGATTTCGTACTGCCCTTTGCTACGGGACCCAGAAGTTCAAGACTAGTGTGTACACCCGAAAGCAATTTCTTTTCTTATTTGGCAATATTCACAGCAAGAGCTTTTCTTTCCAGGCCCAGATAATCTTTAGAAGCTTCCTGAAGGTCTAACTGACTCTGAACGATCTAGCGACTGGGTTGATGAAAAATTGAGGGAGACGATTTTCAAATGCAGTGAGTAGTCAGAAGTTCAAAGTCTGCCGTGCCCGTTCATTCCCTCACTCAAATGAGCAATTATCGCTGGCGAAATAATTCTTGACTTCTGGTTCAAGCACTCAGTGTTACGAGACTCAACTGACTAGCTTTTTCTAGTGTATCACAAGCCTGACGACAGGCCGTCTTTGGCCGAGCTACTGTCGGAGGCTGAGAGGAATGTTGAATTGGATATTTCAGGCGAGTCTGATGAGGAAGTGAGACGATGGATACAATACTGGTTCTTTGATGCTCCCAAGGGTAACCCATCTCGCGCAGCGCCAGGAGGACAGTCGTCTGTTCCTCCTGGAGGACAACCTCCTACGCCCCCAAAAGGACAACCGCCACCATCTTTAAAAGGACAATTACCTAAGCCCCAGGGCGTACAGCCACAGGCGTCTCCGAGACTTATACCTGCATCTCCCATACCATCTGGCGCGGAACCGGAGCTTACCGACATCATGCGACAACGCATTATTAGACTTAACGCAGATTTTCCGAATGGTTATGATCGGGTGTTTAATTCCGCAGACGGCAACCTATGTGGTCTATTCGCACTCATAGATAGCTTAAAATACCAATTGGGCTTAAATCCTACAATTAACGGCGTTACACACCATATTAATAGTCTCCCAACAAGGGATGAATTAATAAATATGCGTAAGGATCTTCAGAACCATTTTCTTTCTATTTTGGCAACTTCCCATTTTACTCACACAGGAATTTGAGTTTACGATTGTATATCATGTTTCAAACTGTGATAACTGACTCAATATCTTACAGACGCAAACCTGCTGGCTAGCGGAGCCCTTGATCACATGATTGTGGCCGCCCCCGACTTAGCTGCACGGAGTAACTTCAATGTGGACATACTCTGCGTTCTTCTCAATACATGGGCAGAACAAGAAAACATTGAGTAGGTTATTTCTTGGGCTTTCCTGTCTACTGCATCAGCATAAGATATCGCTTTATTGCCCCTTCACCTCCAACATATCGAGAAAATCATCTGACTTCCCGTCCTCTACAGGCTAGAATTGGTGTGTAAAGTACAAGACAAAAGTGATCTTACCTATGTCGGATCGCCCTTTGCCAATCCCAAGTTCATCTACATCTATAATGACAATGCTGAGGAGCGCCTTGGAACAGTGGGAATAAAGACGCTCAATCATTACGAAGGGCTGAAACCAAAACTAGCTCCTCCACCACCACCTTCAGGCAACGACATGGATCTCCCAGATTACGAGTCGGATGGATAATACTCCCCCCCCCCCCGCGTTTGATTACGAGTATGGCTAAGAAGACGGGTTCATTCGTTTCCGAGGCTTAGTAGTTAGTAGTGTCCGCTGCGAGATGAATGGGTAATGTTCTTCACACGATGGCTAGTTTGAATATAATAATTGTGCTTGTGATCCTCGCTTCACTGGAATATCTTCACAATGTGCCGAGTAGAAATTTACTTAGTACGAACTAGAACATGTGAGGTTGTACAGCAAGCTAAAAACAACTTAGTCAATGTGAATCCACAGATAAACGTTTTTTTTTAAAAAAAAACGAGTTGTATACTGAATATGGCTTATGCGTCTGGAAACTCCTGGATTGCTATTATGGGTACTCTACTAATATCTTTATATATGTTGTAGAGATGTGACTTGGACTTAACTCCAGCCGCGGCCAGAACGA
The DNA here is from genome assembly GCA_022495235.1 of Xylaria curta. NCBI lineage: Eukaryota > Fungi > Ascomycota > Sordariomycetes > Xylariales > Xylariaceae > Xylaria > Xylaria curta. The sequence continues at coordinate 577,114 of MU375898.1, read as the reverse complement.
ACTAGTCTGATCCAGGTACCATCTTCCGTTACTGCGGGTTATCTCCTGCCAAGATTGTCGGCAAGTACAAGTTGATACAAGTTGACCTGCCCGAAGGGGCTGGTACAATATGCTTGTCCCGTTCACGGCCAGATCCAGTTGCCCAATCCGGTCCAGTCGCCAAGCCGATGTAATATGGCACCATTCGATAGGAGACCCTGGTACCGGTAAACCCCAGCACTCGCTAATGACCATTGATAGGACTGCCATACGGATGCAATGAACATATAAAGAGATATGTATCGGCAATAATGTGCTAGGGTGCTCATTCGACACTCATTGTTCCTTCACGTCTCCTCCGTCTTTTGAGCAGAACGGCGATCATGAAGTTCTCACAGGCAAGCAACGTTCTCCTCCTGGCAGGGTTTGCCAACTCATGTCTACTCCCAGAGGAACGTGCTGGTGGCCACATTCGGAGGTCGCTTAACCGTCGCCAGGGTAATAACGGAAAGGCCATCGGTAAAGGAGACCGCTTCAATGGTGGGAGCTCGTTCCCGCGCGGTATCGGCAGTGGTAACGCGACCGACATGAGCACCATTCTTAACATAAATGAGGTCACTACGGGCCTGCAGGGATTGGTAAACGCGTACGGAATCCAAACCTTTGTTACGCCATACAAGACATACGAGGGGCGTACCATCACTGGTGCCAAGATTGGTGGCTCGGGTACCGCGAATACGAACTACCATGTATATCTGAATGGAGCTATTCATGCTCGTGAACGAGGCTCTCATGACAGTGTCCTGTATTTCATTTCAGACCTGTTATACGCCCAGAAGCACGGTACAGGTCTAACTTACGGCAAGAAATCTTACACGAATGCCGATGTGACAAAAGCCCTGAGCACAGGCATCGTCGTCACACCGTTGATCAATCCAGATGGTGTCAATTATGACCAGACAAGCAACAGCTGCTGGCGTAAGAATCGTAACCCAAAGAGCTCTAGAAGCGGAGATCCCGACACGATCGGTGTTGACCTCAACCGCAACTTCGACTTCGCTTGGGACTTGAAGAAGTGGGCTTCAAGCGTTGCTAGTGAAGTGGCCTCAACTGATCCCTCTTCCGAGGTGTTCCACGGTACTGCGGCCTTCTCAGAGCCCGAAACACAGGCTGTCAAGTATATCCTGGACACCTACACCAAGGTCCGATGGTTCATCGATCTTCACTCCTATGCCGGCGATGTTCTGTACAGCTGGGGTAGCGACACAGATCAATCGACGCAGCCGTACAAGAACTTCTTGAACTCGACATATGATAGCATTCGCGGTATTACGAGCGATTCGACGTCCTCCAAGTACGGCGAGTATATCTCTAGCGAGGATTTGAATAACGTGCAGACCGCGGGTAATCGTTTTGGCAGCGTTATGAGCACTGCTGCTGGCAGAAAATACACCGTCATGCAATCTGCATACCTGTACCCTACCAGCGGAGCAAGCGACGACTATGCCTTCTCACGCCACATCGCCGACCCTACCAAGAACAAGGTGTATTCGTACACAGTCGAATTTGGGTTTGGAAACAACCAAGCCTCCTGCCCATTCTATCCCACGGATGCCCAGTACACGAGCAACTTACAAGAGACAAACGCAGGCTTCAGTAAGTCAAAACAACAGAACTTTCTTAGCAAATTAGGTCATCATATCAACTGATGACACCTGGATTTCTTACTAATATGTCTTTTACAGTGGAATTCCTGCTCGCGGCGGCTGACATTGGTTTGGAATAAAGTGTTTGGGCTTAATCGTGGTACTTACCTAGATATCTACTTAATCAACCATCATCTACATATGCACCTCGTCTCAAGGTGATCAACTGCCAAATGCTAGATTCTCGTGCCTTATTCTAGCATGGTCTTAACATCACTTCAACCTTGTTATCCTACAGAATAGTTCAGCTATCGATTCATACAATTGTCTCTGCCACTAGCCTTTGTAGATAATCTAGTCGATGTAGTGGTAAAACAACTAGGTGTCTGAGCAGTATCCACTGATTGGAGTGATTAACCCGGCGGAGGCTCATGTATATAAACCTACCTCATCATTTACGCTTGGAGGAAGGTCAATTTCTAGCTGAAATGTCTGATAGACGCCGCGTTGCTGCTTATCACTCTGTAACCAATCAATCTCTGGCGATTGCCCACTGATAATTATTGACGTCTATAGAAATAAGACTAGGGTGATCTTGTTATAGTTTTCAGGCGCAGCGGCACAGCAAGGTTGAGACTTGTAGGCAGCGGTTATTCATGGTTTATACTAGTGACATACGTCTTGATCACCAGTTAATTAGGAATAGAATAGGAGAAAACGTCGCTCAAATATTCTGAAGCCCTACACGGCATAGCGATGAGAGTGAGCATGGAAGTAAGACTAGCACTATTTGTAGTTCTAACGCATGAGCTCATTTAGAATCTATCTACATTTATGATTTTCAAGACACCGCATATATAACAGCCTTGACTTTATCCAGCGTAATGCCAAGGTTCTTTAAGTGATATACACGGTAGCTATATATCCATGACTTTAATCAGACCGTGTGACAGGTGGTTAAGAATTCGCAATCGTAGTCGTATCTCCTACTCACATAATCGCTTAGTTCTCACTTGCTGATGCCTAACTTTCTCTTGACTAGATAATCGTCAGCAGACTGGCGTCTAAAAACGATCACATGTGCAGTTACCACTATCGAGTATCGAGATGTCTTCATTCACGGCCGCATCATGCCATAATCGTAGACACCATATTGCTACTAAGACCTAGAATACGTTACCATATTGTTCTCCCCGTAAAACTGTCTTATAGGATCACAGAGTAGACTTAAGGATGATGATGGGTGGAAAGCGAAATACTAATTATGAAGCACGTACTATCGTATTGTCAAGACATCAGCAAATGGTTATAAGCGAAGTAATCGAAGAATATTTAACTAATGACAATAATGACCTGTCGAGACTGACCATCTGCTTGTTGTCTTGGCAAAGCCGTCGTGATGATCATCTTCAACTGCCCATTCGCATTGTCTTCAATGGCGATTCTTCTCGCCTCGGCGTCCCACCACTCGTATCTGCCGTCTTTGCGGGTGATCTCAAACAGCTCTTCATCTTCGCCGGACCGATTGATCCGCATCACCTTGAAGCCAAGTCTCGGCACTGACGTCTTCTTCAGACCCACATTCCCCAGTGTCTTCCTAGAGACTGAAGTGAGGAGAAAGGTGTAGGGCGAAGTCGACGTGATGGCGTGCGGACATTCGAGGTTGAAGATATGTCTCTGATAGCTAGTGGTGCGGATGCCATGCTGACCGGTCCGCACTCGGGGCTCGTGCCGAGAGAATACTACCTTGTGGTCGGCCCGCGACAGAAAGCTGACGTTGCGGTCCAGCTCGTAAAGTACCGGCGAGCTGGCGGATTCCGAGTGGATTAGCCGTCCCGCTAGCACTAGGATGACGGGATGGACGATATCGTTCGCGTCGTAACCTTTAGGGGTTTCGTAAGGCGGAAGTTCTATCTGTTCCATTTCTATGTCGTAATCTAGGCAAGAGATACCTAAGCGGCTGATGATCAAACGCGCACCAAGTTCAATTAAATCACTTGGCACTGCCAATGGAGGGCCAATGGCGCCAGACAGGCATGCAACGTCGGTAATGAACTTATTCCGGATCCATTTCCCTCTAGACCAGACTCGATAGTTCTAACGTGAAAATTATTCACCTTCTGGATTACGACTGTCAATCAGGTGACGGGGGAGTAAAACTCAAGCAGATATTGACATTTAGTCTGTTGATCTTAGAAAATCTATTGTTGAACCAGCGGCGGAATGAGGATTGTAGTTGACTTATTTAGATTCCCCCCCCCCCCCCAAAAAAAAATAAGAATATTTCACATTAGCCAGTCAACCACCTTTTGATAACGATGTACCACGGCGTTTTCGATGTCTTCTCATTCGTCTCACCGTCCGAAGCAGTTGAGCTGCTAGCGAGATGTTCTCGCCTTCCCGTCACAAGATCGACCTCAGCTAATGAAACGATCTTGGTCTTCTTTACAATTTTCCAGAACAGGTATAAAAGAGTGAAGATGACAAGAACGATATAATCAAAGACGAAGTCTACAGCCGCGAATCCTCCGATGAAGACAGAATACCCTGAAATGAAGACAAGGAAGAGATTGAGGAGCACTACGAACCAGGTTCCGTACGGGTAGAATAGGGCCTTATAAGGTAGATCGTCAACACTGTATCCTTGCAGAACCCAAGCCCTACGCATCCGCAAGTGCGTAATCCCGATGAAGGCCCACGCGACGAAGGTAGCGGCGCCGGAAATGCTAATAAGGTAACCGAAGACCTTGGCGGGACTTGCGGCAATATTGAGAAGTGCAATGAGCCCGAGGGTATTGGAGAACACGATCGCTCGGACGGGGGTGCCGTTCTTAGTAGTCCTCGCGAAGAAACGGGGTGCGCGACCCTGGTGCGCGAGAGCGACTAGACTTCGCGAAGTGACGTAGATGGCACTGTTGACGGAACTGAATTGCGCCGTTATCATCACTACATTTAGCAGATTTCCGGCACCGCCCCATCCGGCGTTCACCAATGCGATCGTCCACGGAGAGAGTGCCGTTTTGCTGCTCGCGGTGAGGAGATCCGGGCTGTCGTATGGAACGATGATGCCCGCGAAGAATACTAACCCAATGAAGATGATGAGGATCCGCCAGAATGTCTGTCGAATTGCGTTGGGTAAGTCCTTTTTGGGGTTCTTGCTCTCGGCCGCAGTCATAGCCAACATCTCCGTGCCAGCATAGTAGACAGCCGCAAGAACAAAAGTCTTGCCGAAGCCATTGATCCCGTTCGCGATGACGCCCGGGTCTCTCCAATACTTGAAGCCGATGTATTTCCCTCCAATAGCCCCGGTGTTGACCAATATGGCGACTAAGAATCCACCGAGAACTGTGAAAAGCTTCCATGCCGCCAGCCAGAACTCCATCTCGCCATAAACGACGACGCCAAGTAGGGACGTGCTTTGGAATAACGCGTAAAATATTAGAATCCACCCGTAAGATGGGATTGGCGTGGCCCAAAACCCGAGGATTAGGGCGATATTGTTGTAGTCGTTCGCGATGTTCGTGACCCAGAGGCTAGAAAAATGTTAGTTATCGCCATTCGGAGCGTGTTCCGTGATGGTTTTGAGAGCTTCCAGACACTATCTTGGCTCTGACATGGAATCCCATACCCCGAAAGCTGTCAAAATAAGGGGAAATGGTTCCGAGGATTCCTTACTACCAGTAGTTCCAGCCAAGACTGAAGCCCATTGCTGGATCGATGAAGCGGGCGGCTAGCTCGATAAAAGCGCCCTGCACAGGAAACAGGGTCGACATCTCTCCCAAGCTTTGCATCACGAAGAACACGTCTATTCCGACGATGATGAAGCTGATCAGGGCACCGACGGGCCCGCTATACGCAATAGCCGAACCAGTTCCATACCATATCGATGCACCTACTATGCCACCAAAGGCGATCATTTGCTATTGTTCCATTGCATGTCAGCTTGTGATTGTTCGTAAACTCTTCGACGTGAGTCCGTACTCACAAGATGTCGGCTTTTTAAACCCCGCTGCAACCCATCGTCGATGAGATTGCCGTTGTCCGCGACCGCCGTTCCGGATGCATCCTCGCTTACAACAGTTATATCGTTAATCTTCATAGGACTTGCTGACCTCCTGTCTGAGCTGTCTCCCTTCAAGGATGGTGTGCTAATCTTTTCCATCGTATCTGAAAATTTTCAAGCCATAGATTAATTAAGTAGCGAATAACGCAGTATCAACGCCGGAAGAGCGTAAACAACAAGACGTAATTACTATTCACAAACACCGAAATTTGAAAGTGAGTTCTGGCAATATGCAAGCCTTTTAATACGCATTGCCACCTGAGCACTTAACCGCCAACTTATACGATCGTCTGCAGTTGTGCTGGTTGTTACGATACCCCACTCACCGCTTATCAACCTGCGGATCTCGACTGCATCGATCACGCATCAGTCTGGATAGAGAAGTCCGTTATATGGCGCCATACCCCTGCTCGGTGAGACCATAAGAACTGCCGGTCGAGACTATCTTATCTGGCGCTGTTGGTACAGTAGTAGGTATCTAACGACTGGGATCTCTAGCGGGTCTGTAAATCGGGATAAAAGATGTCGGGCGCCTGAGAGTAAATATCTAGGTAGATCGAGTCAAGACAAACTGAAAATTGCAGTGACTGCACATTTTAGAAAGCTAGAGATGATGTAATGAACAATGTGAGCGCTCTATTTCGTCTTTGATGTGTTAGCGGGACCGGATGTCAAATTCGTTATTGTCGTTGACAAACAAGTGAGTTGTAAAACTTCGGATACCATCTCAAGCCGCGTGTGGCTAAGAGCGTCGACGTTAGGTTTGTGACGAATGATGGTTAGCGAGTTGTTGTTGTTGTTGCTTAGCCGATGTGAATCGAACACGCCGCGATTGATACGAGATAATGAACGCCATGTAGAGAGCACGTCACTTTCCAAGTAGATGGGTCCTGGGTATATTCATCATTACAGTAGTAGAAGGAATGAAGGTCCTTCTTGCACAAAGCTTGTACAGCGTTCTTACATGTTTTCCGTATGGCGTTTCGTTCAGGGGAATTATCGTCAGTCACATCACGATAATATGGCTTTCTATTCAGGGAGTCTCCTGACGGCAAAGAAGTAGTTTCCAATCTTCTCGCTCCCACTGACCTCCCTCCAGCCAATACCAGGCACGTAAACCACACCCATACACCTGGGCTCCGCCCAACCTGACCTGCTCTGGAGAAAATGACGTCGTAGTTCATCTTCGTTAATGTATTTATTCCAATCGTGCGTACCTCGCGGTACTATCCGTAACAAGTCCTCAGCAACGACGTTGGTCGTTAGCCAGCTTGTCCAGGTGCGCGCGATCGTGCTCAGCACCAGCCAGCCGCCCGGACGAACGAAGGGCGCAACGCGATCTAAGAAGGCCGCGGGGTTCGCGACGTGCTCGACTACTTCGAAAACGGAAACTATGTCGTACCCATCCTGTTGCGGGTTCGCAGGTATGGGCAGCGCCTCGATGGACGTGTTGTGATACTGCAGTTTGGGGCCAAGTGCCGGGTCGCGCCGTGCGTGTGCCTTTGCGACGGCGAGGACTTCGGGGCTCGGATCGATGGCTGTCACGGATGATGTCGAGCCGAGCCGAGCCGCGGACTCGGCGAATATGCCACCACCGCATCCAATGTCAAGGTATCGTAGCCCACTCGACGGGTGAGAGTCGGACGGGGCGTCGGGTACGGAGGCTCGACATGAACGTATGAAGTCGTGGCGCAACGGGTTCATGAGATGGAGGATGCGCGAAGGACCCTGGGGATCCCACCATGACGAGGCGAGCGCATTGAAGTGGGAGACCTCGTCAGGCGACACTGTCGTAAAAGCTGCATTGCGGGAACAGGGCGTCGATGTGAAGGAGCGGCAGGCTTGTGTGTGGGATGACGAAGGTGTGAGTGCTATTGGCGCGGGATGGCGTCTGGGAGCGATGCCACTTGAGATTTGTTCAATTGGGGTCCGTTGCCGGAATATTCGACAAATACTCCGACCGCTCTGTCTCGGAATACACTCCATGTCGGGTACTTAAGTTTATTGGTTTTCGACTCGAATAACGACAAAGGACTAAACCATTGGTGGGCCAGCCTCGAAAATGTTCTAGAAGGTCTGATCGGGTTTCCGGTGGTTCGGCGATGCATAGGAATGCAGGGACTTGGCGCAATGCTACCGATACCGCTAGATCCCCGAGGTCCGAGGATTCGGACGGGCTTGTGTGGGCTTGTGTGGGCTTGTGCCAACTGAGTCGTGATGTTTGTCAGCGTCTGTCATCGAGCGTTAGCGCTGTCTTATAGCGCATCGCAGCTGATTCAGGTACGTAGGGTACGTAGGGTACGTGGGGCGAACCGCCCCGCGGTCAATTCCGAGACTGGCAGCCTCTCAGTCAGCATCAACAGTTCACAGATGCTTTGACTAGTAATGGGCACATCACCTTCAACAACACCAGGGTAAGCAATGAGGACAGATCTAAGCTAGTTAGTATAAATTCTCTACTTCACATGTCAAATTCCCCTCCAGCAGCCTCTCATTTCCATCGTCCCATTCTTAACGGATTCTAGACCGGCGCATATTCACCGAGCCCTTGATCTAAATATCATCGAAGAGTTATTTTCTCTTCATACAACACTACAACAAACATGCCTTCAGCCACAATTGAGCACAGCAAGTTCGACAGCATACCGGATTCAATCGCCGCTTTCCGTACGTCACTTCCTCTTCCTTGCGCTTTGTGTTTTCCCAGCCGAGACTGATCAACGGGCCCTATGCAGGCAATGGCGAATTCATAGTAGTAATGGACGACCCCGGCCGGGAAAACGAAGGCGACCTCATCATTGCCGCCCAAGACGTCACCGCCGAACAGATGGCCTTCTTGGTCCGGCACTCGTCCGGCTATGTCTGCGCTCCTATACCACCCGCCCGTACCGAGCAGCTCGCGCTACCACAGATGGTCCCCAACAGTCAGGACCCAAGGGGCACCGCCTATACCATCTCGATCGACGCCGCCGACCCGTCCGTTACTACAGGGATTAGCGCGCATGACCGCGCCCTGGCTGTTAGACGACTGGCTGATCCGAATGCTACAGCTGCAAGTTTCCGCCGTCCGGGGCATGTGCTCCCTCTTCGCGCCGTATCCGGTGGTGTGCGGGTGCGGAGAGGTCACACCGAGGCCGCAATTGATTTCTGTCGCCTAGCCGGCAAGACCGAGGCTGCTGCTATTTGCGAGATCGTTGATGACGGCGAAGAGATTGCCGGCCAGGCTATACGGCGTGATCCCGGCATGCTAAGGGGCGAGGGTTGCATTGCATTTGCGAGAAAATGGAATCTAAAAGTTTGCACCATTGAAGATCTGGTCAACTACCTAGAAAAGACGGAGGGCAAGATCGGTGCCAATGGAGGGTCATGAGAATGACGTCTCAGACGACACTACGCCTCCAGAGTTTGACTCTACTAAACTACGTTTTTGCGACTGTGTTGGTCAACAATGCTTCTTTCCGGATCTACGTATTCAGGTTTAGGACTGGCTGTCAGAAGAGGATGAGAAACTGCAAAAGTAAAAGTAAGTACATAAAAGAAAAGTTTCAGTAGCCAAACTACTATTCTCTCATTGGATAGATAATCTATTTAGACGGCGTCGATACCTATTTGTAAATAAGAATAAAAGTCCATACTCCAATAATCGTTCAACCAAACCCTCGGTCTTATAGGACGTTATGAAAGCAAATGATGTACAGTCAGTAACATCACAGCAAGACAAATGTCGTTGTTTTCTTGAGAATTATCGTAATTAATAAAGGCTACTATTAGATACTTCACGTCATTTCTATGAGCATTAGGGGCTCCCGATACTTAGCAGAAGCACAGGGTTAGTTCTGCCGCAGACATTAATATTCGAACACAAATATATTTGCTATCATTTGTAACTGTAAGATGCCACTAGTTCATTTTTATTCGCGGACCAATCGTCTTGCCCGTGTCGATAGTAACACATGCCGAGATTCCGGGCTTGTAGAACTTGACTCTATTTTTGGGGTTAGGGTGACGTAGTTACGAAATCATTAAAATCGCCATGCTGGATTTATCGAAAACCGAATACAAGATAGAAGGAAAGTGGCGCAAAGAAAAGGATATGTAGTCTGGATTCTATCATGATGTGTACTCTACCTCCTCCCTTATATTCTAAGTATAACCTCTTTTTTTTTATTCAGAGCTTGGCCAAACTCACTTTTACCAGTGCCGTTCTAGCACATCTAATCCTTGATAGCCGAAGAGAACCATGCGACCAAATGGTTGACGGTAGGATGATTCCAAGTGAGCGTCGCCGGCACCTTGACCTTGAAAGCCATCTGCAATTTCTGGCGCAAAGCCACTGTCATCACACTATCGACGCCAAAGTCTGACAGTGGCTTTCTGATGTCAATCTCGTCAATGTCGGAGATCATGAGGACGGCCGCGACGCATTCGCGGATCTTAGTCGTGAGCCACTGCTGGCGGTCGCCCTTCTCCACCAGGGTTGAGCCAGAATCAGAGCTCGAAGAGGATACATCTGGTGTCCCTCTCGCTGCGGGCCTCCGAACGACTACGTCCTCGAGAATGGGAAGAGGCACGGGATCTCCTTCTTCTATGGAGCAGACCCGCGTCACGACGGCACCCTCGACGTCGAATTTGTTAACGTGTTCCCAGGCGCGGAATGCTTCGTCAGGGGTAATCCCCGTGATCCCTTTACTCTGCAGCTCGTCGTTAAGGAAAGTTAGATCCCGTACGAGACCCAGTCCCAACCATGCTGTAAACTGGAATGCGATTGCATTATCGCCGCGCGTCCGGCGGTAGGTTGCCAGTCCGTCTAAGAAGGCGTTGCTGGACGCGTAGGCTGCTTGGCCCTCTGTTCCCACGAGCTGCCCTATGCTAGAATACAGAACGAAAAAATCAAGCGAGCCGGGTTGGAATGCCTTGTGTAGTGTGAGCGCGCCGTCTATTTTCGGAGAGAATACTTGCGCGTAGGTTTCCCGGGTTGTGTCCATCAGCAGACTACCTCCAAGCACGCCTGCACCATGGATAACACCCAGTACTGGGGGCAGTGATAACTTGTCAAGCGTGGCGAGAAGCTCTTCCGTCGCCGTGGGGCTCGACACATCAATCGACAGTGGATAGATTGTAGCTCCAAGCCGCTCGAACTGCACGATCTGATCAATGATACCCTTCAGCCTGGTATCCTCGGCAACAAGTTTAGGCCATTGACTGCGAGGAGGTAGTCCGCGACGAGAGACGAGTACAATGCGCCGGGCCCCCTTTTTGATCAGGAATTCACAGGTTGCGAGACCGAGATCGCCAAGCCCGCCTGTGATGAGGTAGGTTCCCTCCGGATTGGGCATAATCGTCTTTGCTGAATCCGACTTTTGACGATATTCGCGTGTAAAGGGTCGCATGATGGGTCGTCGCGGCAAACCATCAATCATGCGCAAGACGTCTTGCCCCTGAACGTACTTGATCGCTATCAATGGGAATGTGGCGTCAGTGTCAGTATCGATGAGTCCGCCCCAGATATCTGGGTGTTCAGATCCGATAATGCGAGCTAATCCGTACAGAGGGGCGTGAGCAAGGCCGGTAGCAGTCCTGCCGTCTTGGACGCCGCTACTGACGATGTAGAGCTTACATGCCAGGGAGTTGTTTACCATGAACTTGACCAAAGTTGCCGCTTCCCAGATAATCTCCTCAGCGGCGCTCGGCACCTCATTGAGAGTTTCAACGCTGCGCGGAATGAAGATGAGCGTACTTCCAATCTTGGTCAGGATGGGTACGATCTTTTCCACTTCATCTTCGACTTGGGCCGTTGAAGAGGCCTGAAACAGTGTTTTTGCATGCGTAGACACTTGTTTTGCGAATCTCTGTAAATCGGAAGATACCAGAACCACGTCATCGAGTTTTCGTGCTGTCTCCGAAAACTTGGGTGGCACCCAAGCCATGCGATGAACAAGACTATCAACGCCGCCGCTTACTCCTTGCGCGCCCTCGACCTCAGAGAATCTCATCGAGGTGAATTTGGCGAGTCGAAAGCCTTGTTCGTCTAAAACGGTCACGTCTGCTGCCGGAGTTTTAGCATCAGAGGTGTCTTCGATGAATAAATATGCGATTTTCGGTGGTGCTTTCGAGGAATATATGTCGACACGATCGATTCCTGATACAATCTTCAACTTGATATCATTGAAGAATATCGCAGACCCGACCGAGGTTGCCGCATCAAGAAGAGGTGCCCACGAGTGCTTGTCCCAGGGAAGAACTTGCACTGAGGGGTCCATATCAACCTTTACCATCATTTCTTTCGAGTTTCCATAGTGCTCAACAACTTGCCAGGGGAAAGCAATACCCTCTACTCCAATCTTTGCCAGATATTCCGTAGCAAAGTTGTTAGGCAAGATAGTTCCAATACGCTTTTGAATCCCACCAATATCAATCTTCTCCCGGCTCGACTCATCTGAGTTCTTTTCTTGAGCCCACTGTGCTGAACTGTGGGAGACCCATGTCTGTTCAGAATCATCCTGTGTAAGCTCCGCGCTTGATGCAACCCTGATGTTCTTCCCTTCAACTATGATTTGTACATTACGCGTGTCTGATCCCATCGACACAGGAACACGCAATAGTATATCCGTCAGGACCGATGCGCTAGTGGCATGGTGGAACGTATTTATATAGACTGCGGCAGGAATGATTTCCGTTCCGTCTAACGGATGGAGACCTGGGTAAGGCTTTGTTTTGTCGTTCAGCTTGGTGCTGAATATGATCGTGTCAGAGCCGGCAACCGTTGTTCGGTGTCCTAGTATAGTATGCTTCTCTACATCATGCACCTCCGCCTGTCCGGAAGAGCCAACTTCGACCTGTCTATAGTAAGGTTTGTGCAGCCAAGGCGTGCCAGGAACCTCGCGACACCAATTTCTTCTATGGCCGAACTGAGCCTCGAAGTTGATGCGTGCTCCAGCAGTGTGTGCATTTGCCACCGCCTTGCGAATACTCTTCAACGCAGATGAGTCCCGTTTCATTGTGGGTATCGTTGCAAAATCCTCTTCACTTAATTCTCTGTCTAACAGTGTGTCATCTACAGAGTTTAGAACGATAGGATGTGATGAAACCTCGATAAAAATTCGATATCCGTCTTCAGCAGCAGCGTTGACGGCTGACCTAAGAAGAACAGGATAGACCGTATTAGTCTTCCAGTATTCAATATCTCTGAGGACTGTCGTTCGAGGGTCGGCATTAGAGGTCGAATACAGCGGTAGAGTGGGCTTTCGAGGAGAGATATCGCCGTCCAGAGCTTCCTCGAGGGCCTTTACGTACGGTTCGAGCATAGGACTATGGAAAGCTACGTCCGTGTTGACGCGGAATGTCCTAACGCTGCGAACTTTCAGGGCATCGACGTACTTCGCTACGCTTTTAGCTTCTCCACTCACCACACATGTCGACGGGGATGAATCAATGGCAGCGACTAGGTCTTTTCTTCCTCTAAGCTCCTCTGCAACAACCGAGTAAGGGAGATTGACAAGACTCATAGCGCCTGATGCTTTGATTCGTAGCTGAGCGTACAACTTCGCGCGTCGTGTAACTATTCGTAAACCTTCTTCGCGAGTAAGACAGCCTGCGACAACAGAAGCCGCGATCTCTCCCACTGAGTGTCCAATGACGGCTTGTGCGGTAAGGCCTTGGGATGAAAGGACATCATACAGTCCAATCTGAATGATGTACGTCAAGATTTGGACCCGATCCACCATCTCAAAGTCTCCAGTTCGCAGTGCCTCAAGGGCTGAAAACCCAGCTTCTTTACGCAAGATTTCATCTATTTTGGTAACAGAACGCGTGAACACTGGATTCTGCAACAGCTCTGCACCCATGTTTTTGTGTTGCGCTCCGTGCCCAGAGAATATCATACAGATGGGCACATTGGCGGAGGAACTCAGCACCCTTCGTTGGACGACGTTTTGATTGTCGCATTGGGGATCGGCGGCGAAGTCATTGAGAGCATTCACTGCTTCTTCTCGTGTCTCGGCTACGAATACTGCTCTGTAATCATGATGACTACGATGCTGGGCTAGGGTGTTGACAATATCTGTCAAACTATGGCTTATCCCCTCAGGAGAGTCTAGCCACTTTGCCAATTGTTGAGCCTGTTCAATGAGCCGTTTTTTCTGCGGCGAAGATAGCATGAGAATGACTAGGCCTGCTTGTTTCTCAGCACTGATGCCATTGACTGAAATGGGCGCCTCCTGAATAACGGCGTGCGATACAGTACCGCCATAGCCATAACAGCACACAGCCGCTCTCTTAGGGCCATCCGATTTCGGCCATGGCATGGTGTCGCGTACAACACGTAATGCTGATTTTTCCCAATCAACCCGGCTATTCAGCTTGTTCAACCGAGCTTGCGGTGCAAGCTGGCTCTTGCTCACCGCAAGTACAGCCTTAACGAGGCCTATGGCTCCAGCTGCTGCCTCTAGGTGCCCAACATTTGGCTTAATAGAGCCAAGGTAGACTGGGGAATTCACTGCTCGTCCAGCGCCTTCGCCATACACAGCTGCAATGGCGGATACTTCGGTCGGGTCGCCCAAAGGTGTTGATGTAGCATGAGCTTCTACGTACGCAACAGAGAGAGGATTAATACCGGCACGCTTGAGGGCCCATCTACCAACAAGCTCTTGGGCTTTTGAGTTCGGAGCCATAATGCCATTTGTCTTCCCATCCTGTGCGACAGCACTCCCTTTGAGCACAGAAAGTATCTTGTCACCATCTGCGACCGCCGAAGAGAGTCTTTTTAGAATGACAATGGCACCACCCTCTCCCCGCGCATATCCATTGGCAGCATCGTCAAACGACCGGCAAATGCCTTCTGGGGACAGGGCGCCCGCTTTGCCCAGCATCCGGGTTAACGCTGGAGCTAGGAGTACGTTAACACCACCAACAATAGCAACCTCTGACTCTCCATTCAGAATAGCCTGGTATCCAAGATGAACGGCTACAAGAGATGAAGCACAAGCAGCATCAACTGCGGCAGATGGTCCCATTAGGTCCAAGTGATATGAGATACGATTAGGGATGCCGTGAGCTGCAGTTCCGATACCCATCCAAGCTTCAATATTGGGGATGTCTTCTAGGAGAAGGCGAGAATAATCATCAGAGTCGCAACCCATATACACCGCGGTATCAGAACCAGATAGACTCTTCGGGTCAATTCCTGCATTCTCAAGAGCCTCCCAGGCCAACTCTAGCCCAAGCCTTTGATGAGGATCCATCTGTTCCGCCTCCTTGGGTGAAATACCAAAGAAGGAGGCATCGAAGTTTTCAAGATCCTCGATGAAATATCCTTTGGAAACTGTCCTCTCGAGCTGTTTCTTATTTCGTGAGTCCCGTCGTATCCACGGCTCCCATCGATGTTGGGGTACTTCTCCAGAGGCATCCTTTTTACTCAGGAGAAGGTGCCACAACTTCTCCGGCGAGTTAACTCCACCAGCAGTTCGACATGACATTCCTATTATAGCAACTTCCGTTGAAGAGTCTTGGGCTTCGATCTCAGCATGCCTTCGCTTCGTATTGAGGTGCGTGTCTGAGAAGCCGTTCACGCTAATATCAGCGCGCGAGGAACTATGCGCAACCATGATGAGTGTGAGAATGCCTTCTGTATGGAGGATTGGAATATTCTAATTTTGAATTCGAGTTAAGAGAGTTGTAAAGTCCTGGAGGACTTGTGTGCTTTCTCAGCTTCCAACCATCTTGTCGCGGCATTCGAGGGCATTTATAATAAAATTTATACGTTGCCAAATGTATCATTTCTTTGAGCCTACGAAGTAAGTACAACCAAACATATTTCCCCCTTGATCAACCAAAGTAAAGCATGATAAGGCGAGAACTGTTTCACAAGATACGGAATTTCGTCAAGTGGCTCGGCCTATGGTGAACCTGTCATGATCAATCACGTCAGCATTGCCGCCTACGCGAGCCCTGCTGTCAGTAGACAAACTGATATGCTGGACCCCCTCGGTTAATGCAACAGGGTCTCAGTCACCGCTATCGCCGGAGTAGTAACAAACTTTTCAATAGACGTGACATGATTATGCAGCGATGTCGCAAAACACTTTGATGTCCTACGAGTGATGATGGCCTAAATGTCATCGTTATTGTTTCATGCGCCGATAGCCGTATCTCCAGAAACTTATCGCTCTAATCCAAATAATGACAAGTAATAAACTCGAAGCGGCTTATCTGCATACGTGATGATTCTTGGGACGGTCCGTTAACCGAATGATGCGTAATAGTTAACCAATCATCAAGGGGTTGTAACCATCAAAGCTTGTACCACGCTAACAAGGAAGGAGTAATTCCTATTGCTGAACCTGTGTCGAGCGTATTACTCATGTTCTCCCAAGGCCCTATCTACAAGAAGAGGTGCCTCTGAGGCCTTGCTATGATAGGACAGTTTGAAAGCATTCTATGCACCTTGATTTTGATTACTGAAATCCAACAAGTGGCGGGATCGGCAGTGGCACAATAAGGATTAAAATCTGACAAATACAAAGTCAATTCTCGATAGAGCTCATTGACAAACAGTTAATATAGAATCATAGGTTACACACCTACTGGGCTGAGGTTGGTGAATTAATACCGTTTACTACTTTTATTCGTTGATTGGTATGGGGAAATATCTGACAAACCCACTACTACGCCTCAGACCCAGGTACCTCCAACAGTTATATCCCTGTTTGCCTTACCTTAAGTCCGCTGCACCCATGTCATATGTTAATGTAGCACCATAGAAAGGGCTCCGCGTTCGGATTGCCTCGTTTTGGACGTTCCTGCTACATGGTAGATATAGGGCACCAACCCCTATCGTTCGGGATAAACGATAACGCTAGCTCAGGCAATCAATACAAGAGGCAAATAAAGACAATTCAAACTGTAATCGAAAAGATACGTTTGTAAGGACTTTAAAATGTTCTAATACGTATTAAAGTGGTTGTGGTACCTGATTGGGTAGATTGAGTTTTAAGAGCCGTCTTGGCGTACAAACCCTGGAGATTGGAGACTATGTGATTCTGAAAGGGGAATTAATTATCCAAATTTGGACTTAAGAAAAAGGACAAGAAATACGTGACTTGATGCCCTGCTCATGAGCCCCTGTTCCAACTTGTAATCGGCGAAAGAATTCTTAACTCCACAGTAAGCGGTGGTTGAGTAATCTACTATATGTATGATTCTACAACATTCAAACAAGCTTTTAAAACACACACCAGTGCCGCCGTAGCCTTTCTATCGTCAATGACATAGTTCATGCCAGTTACCGCCCTGAAAATTTGTCCACCTCTGTGGCCCTGAACAATCTCGTCCCATTGCGAATGTTACTCATAGTTCACGAATGCTCCGGTGTTACAAGGCGACAATTTTGCTATTGTAGTTATTGCGTCAAAGCAGTCAACATGCCCATATCTCAAACCCCTGCCCGGTCATGGTGTGTCTTGGGGTAGCTTACGTACACAGGAATAGACTTACGTACTACAAGATGTCTCGACCGCGAAAGCGGTGCTTCGCCTGAAGATATACCCACCACATGGGTAGTGTAAAACTTGTTCATTTCGTCTTCACATGCACCGTGCACGACAATACCACTATGGCCAGATAGTTCACCGCCCTCTGGTATCTATCACATGTGATGCTTGAGCCTCCCTTGACAAGGACTTTGCTTTGTCAACGATCTTAGGAGGCTTACATGCCGAACCGAATGTAACAACCCCCTTTAAGGCTGAGATGGAGCGAGCCCGTTCGATTCGGAGAACGGAACCACAGCCCTCATACAGCACACTGCCATGCAATGACCAGGGTTAGTTTTTCCGCAGTCATTTATGTACTTTTGTTTGGAAACGTAATAGATTAGCGCGGGAAAGTGGCATATCAAGTCACACGAGGTATCAAAACGAGGTAAACCGAGCGTGAGCTGACCAGCATAGCATCCCAATAGCCTATCACCACGGCATTGTCGCATTGTATACCAAATTTTAGTTAACGAAATAATGTTTAGCCAAGATTTACCGTAGATCATCACATCTCAAGCCAGCTCACCTTCAAGAAGCAGTTCAAGCCAGGTAGCGACCACTCTAATCTGCGCCGTCATGCATATATATATGTATGTATGCCAGACATGCAGTACAAGTTGAACCTATTATCACGCCGCAGAGTTAAGGCCGAGCAAATACGGGCATTAGACAGCTCCGACGCCCAGTACACTCTTCAAACCTCGATGCTACGGATTGAATGATCATCCGATACCACTCTGGAAAAGATGGGCGACAATTCATCCCGGTCAGTCTAAATCACCGACACCGACCGTCAAGAACTTCATCAGCGACTGGCATGGGTAAGCCGCCCCCCGACGGCCAACGGCTCCTTGGCATAACGGAGTCATGATCACACCTGGCAGATGCTATACAGTCCGTGTGCCCTAACACGCTGTCGCACACAAAATGGCTAGATGGTCTCTCTCTTAATGTGCATGCTTATGGAGCATCGAACAACACACTCACTTCATCAAATTTGTTAGTATATGTTACCTTAGACAGCAATGATTCTACTTTATTGCTTAGTATATCTCTTTCTCATAATTACGCACTACAATCCTCCATGACTGCCCCATTCCGAAGGAAGGGTGATGTCAGTGCTGTACAACATGTCGGTCACGGTGAACATGCTATCCATATCTTCTAATTGTCCTTCTTTCCAAATCTCCACCATTTCGACTGTATTATCCATGGTCTCTACTGATTTGCTTTGTCGTTCGGATTGTGCGGTCGAACACTCAATCCTAGCAATTAGGAACGCCAGAGCCCGCGCGCCCGCATCTGCTGGCTTGCTGAGTTTCGCGAGGACTTTCAGGCGATCGACGGCCTTCTTAGCCTCTTGCATACACACATAACGAGATAGGCAAGCCATGCTAGTTGAGAGAGGATGTGGTGTTCCTGCAATAAAGGGGACGTTCATAATGTCCGCCAGAAAGCGACCATCCGTGCACCTGAAACCTCAGGGTTAGCTATTGCCGTCCAAAAGTGATTTAGCAAGGGTTCAGAGGCTTAACATGATACTGAAACTGTATACTGAAAGATCTATCAACCAGAAAAGGAATCAACTCCGAAAATTCTTACAACCAAAGCAGAGGTACCGCTGCCTCGAATGTTGGGATAATCGTGCCCGGGTAGCGATTATGGAGCCCCCCCATCATATCATGCAACAATGAACTGCATTCAAGCACTTTTAATGCTGCAGCTGCAAGTGCTTTTTTGTGTGAAGAGAGAAGAACTTGTTTATATCCTGGAAGCAGCTCTACTTGGCCGGGATTCTGTAAGAGTACCGGCCTGAAATTATAGCAGAGAGAATCAAATATGGCCATATGGAGGATTTGCCGCTGCAAGCAAAGTTTAGGCAACCGGCTATCCCACCGCTTATCTGGCTCAAGGCAAAATACAGACGGCAGGCTAGGGAGGAACTCGGCGACAAATTTGTCATACCTCTCCTGCGCTGCTAGAACGTCATAGTCGGGTCCTGTCGTTAGGCTCTGCCGTCTCCAGAAGTCCACAAGTTTGACCTGCAGAACACGTTCCGTGAAAACGTCAGGTGCGTCTCCCGAATGTTCGGCCTCCGGTACCAGATGCATTTGGGGCAAGTTCCCAGCTTTCAAGTGGTCGGGAAAAAGAGATCCTGGCGCAGCAAAGTTAGTTGCCTCTGAGACGGTATAATCTTGCTCGTAGTTTAAGGATGTAAAACTATCGATATAAAAGAAAGGAGGGGGGGCAATCATCCTTGGTGATGAGAGTGCAAAGGAGATAAACAAATACTTACTGTGATCCATACGAAATGACAGTACACTGACGGTAAAAATTAATCTATGTCCCCAAGAACCATTTGCTTAACCTACCTGTCTAAAACGTAGAGACTACAGAAGGTTCGGCGACTCATCTCTTTCTCAAACTGGCCTGTATCACCGTCCCAGAGAGATGTCTCTAGATGTACCCCAATTCTTTGTGCCACACGAACACTACAGCTAAGTTTGGCCCAGAAATCATTCATTTGGCCCTGAAAAAGAAACCCGAGCCCAGCAAAAGCTAGATGTTGGACTCGGATTAAGGACCCTCGTCCATTGAATTTCGAGCATATCGTATCGAGAATATTGGCAACAGAACTGCATATATCTCGAATATCTGCTAGTTCTACTCCCTTGATGCTGTTCAACTTGTAGGATTGTGAAGGGAGAAATTGTGAGGTATACCAGCAGACACGAAGAAAAAGCACCGCAAATTCAATGTCATTCACACTGTATTCTTTGCTCACATCCCACCATTTTTGATATCGGGCGAGGAGCCAAGGAGCATATACTAATTGATCAATCCTGTGCCAGAAGTCAGATTTAACACTGTATGATAATATGTACGATGTAATGAGAGAGGAGCCATACCAATTTACTTCAGCAACGAAATACTGGAGTAGACAGTCTATGATAGGGCGACTTGGGATCTTTCTAAGAGCTCTTTGTATATCCGGAAGGATCTCAACTGGGAAAGATATATTCCTCTCTTCAGCCGAAATGCCTAGCTGTAAGTTATCCGGCGTTACTGAATGTTCGAAACGCAGCTACTCCATCTATTCTAGACATCACTAGTGAAAGAGAAATGACAAGCCCATTATTTAAAGCTCTACTTGAGCTTAATCCCATGATGAATAGCAAACAGTATCGGACAACGTACCCTCTGTACTAGAGCGAGAGTGTTAGATTTGCTTCCCTCGCTGTATCCGAAAAGTCCTGCCACCGAAGATAACTCTGTCGTTTCCAGGGGGGACGGAGTCGAAACAGAGCTAACCGATGTGGATTGGACTGAGGAGGGCTGAGATGTTAGACAATCAAGCCCGTAGAGAGAAATAGTAGTCTCCTGATCTCCTAGCGAAAGAGCAGTTTGAGATGGGTAATATGCGCACAGCTCTGGCTGCCTTCGTCGGGTACAATTCTCGCACTAGATTACTGAAGTTAATTATCGCCATTTTGAGCGTAATATATCAGGGGTTCGAGAGCTTCTGGTTACTTTTCTGTTTCGAAACGAAAAGTTTATGACCTAATCATAATCGCAAAAAGAAGTATGCGCCCTGGAACAAGGTAAACTTACGGGATATCGTCGGTTGCACTGGACTCGGAAAAGAGATGTTAACAGGGAATCAAGACGTATCTGTAAGTCTACTCTACCTTTTGTTTCTTTTTATAACACGGTATACAAGACGAAATTTCTCGCTTCCGTCTGTTGTCCATTATAACCTTGGAGACACGAAAATATAGTCGACTAATTATTTTGCAACAGTGTTATAACCCTTCGATCCCCTCCCCAGACCGAAACACAAAGGGAGACAAACGGCTTATCTACACGAATCCCGCATAAGCATAGGACAATGACGCGTATGTAGAAAGACCTGCAGCATTAGTTTCGAGCCACTGCTAAAATAGATAAACGTGTATGTCTCGCTTTAAAACTATTCTTCAATTAAAAGTATACAAGCTTCGAGCGTTCGGCCATATCTTAGCTAAGATGCTACAAGAAGAAAGCTATAGCATGTCTGTGCATATTGGGAAGGTCCTTCCTCTTGCTTTGGGATCTTCATTGTCTTATTATGTCTACGATTACAAATCAATCATCATGTTATCAAATACAGCTTCGCCCGCTTTTTTCGAAAGTCCATCCAAAAACTAATCATCTTTCTCGCTGCATACTCCGTAGTCGGAACGTAACATATGAAAATTAAAGCTAAACTTGAGTAAACTTCGTGAGAGGAATGAGACTGAAACGAGCGCGTAATCGACTTAGGACTGCCAGTCATTATAGCAATAGTGAATAGGTACGCATCTTTCCACGCCATTGGCGTCATACTGACGCTTTCTTGTACAACTTACTCACGTAGTAGCAAACTTCGGAAGGTGACCGGAGTGGACACCCGAACTTAAACACCATCCAACTTGTCAGAAACGGGCTCGGATCATTACTCAATATGTGTTTCTCGATACCCTGCCTTGCCGACTTCATGATTTTAAAAGTCGGTGGCGTCCGGAGATGCATGAACGACTAGGCATATCCAATAAAATGATAAGTAATATCAAATATGATTCAGGTGATTGATGTTAGATATAATCGAGATCGGGGTATGATACGGATAAGCTTACGTATACCTCGAACCGCGGAACTCCCGCCGGAAATAACAATCTTAGGTCGAGCACAGAGTGAGATCTAGAATGGGATGAATGATGCGAAGTGCACGTCTTATCTCGCTAACCAAGATAATCTGAGCTGCAGGGGCAACGGTTAATCCCGCTGCTAGGTCAGGTACGTATAGAGGCAACGGGTTTGGGGCCGAATGCTTGTCCGATACGATGTACTATGTACTATACAAGCCATAATAGGCAAATACATACAAGCCCTCACTTACCGCCACAAGACAGTTTCGTGACTCGAGTTAGTAAGGACTAACTTCACATCAAGTCGTTTCTAACTAGCACTAAAGGATAAACAGTGATGATTCATATACTTGTTTATGGCCGTAGATATGTATAACTGGGAGATGCTTTCCAAATGAGTCAATTTAAGAATAAAAGTGAAGTTGTGTTATGGATCAGAGTGATCCAACTTTCCCTATATATTTCTTATGTTACACATGAAAAACGGTACTCTTAATCGTTCATTTTTCGAACATAACCACTTGCATTTCTGTGATACTGCTGAGGGCAGACTTTTAATCCTATCTTTACGTCATATTAGTGTGACAAGGGCTTGTATTCAAAGGCTTAGAACATAGTCTATTCAACTAATCATTCTCTAAAGTCTCTCAAGGTCCATGGTCTTCCTTCCTTTCAGTCAGGAATCTGGCCTTCTATCTATGCTTGAGTTATAAGTGCCCAACTTGTTCGATCTGCTCATCGTTCGGCTCCTCTGCCTAATTGTTGGTCTCTGTTGCAGGCGTAAGTGGTCCTCGTAATGATCGCCGATCAATATCCATTATCTCCAACTGCGCAAGCAACCAACAGGGCCTTGGCAGTCTTGGCATGCTTGTACTATGTGATAATTAGTATCTAGGTATCTTATCACGTGGAACATACGTGTGTGTAGCTGCAAGATAACCACAAAAAGCATTTGCAGTATGAATCTTACTCCCTGTTTTTACCTGCTAAAGCACTTCCATGCTCGCCATTGATGTCGCCGCTTGTCAATACCAATACTTCTTAAATTCTCCTCGAGAAAGACCACCATGTCCTTGGACCCCCCAACTAATGACACATTGTACATCTGCTGCAAATCAGCTAGTTGCGTCTTGTATCTTTCCAGGTCCGCCACCTTTTTCTGGACGAAAGCCTCATTTTTATCCTCTGGTATAGCGTAAACAAGCTCGTTCCAGTCCGCTGTCTCTTCTAGGAGTTTAGTGAAAGGAGCACAGGTTGGTCCGTTGAAACCGCGCAGCAAGATGAAGTGGAACCACTGATGTCCTTGCTTTTGGCATTCCTTCAGCAACACTGAAGGCTTTTCGTCCTCGCGGATATCGTCACCTAGGACCTCTTTCTCTTCCTCTTCAAGGGTCCGGGTGTATAACTATAAGTGTTTATTGAATCCAACAAGTTTTTCATCGATAGAGGGCCAAGTATTAGGAGACTCTATAAGTAGCCACGATGGTGTGGAATAAACTATTTGGGCTAGCGCTGCATATGACTACTCCCAGTCAATTACTACAATGATTGTGAGGTCTTGCTCGTTATCAACGATCATATTTGCGGGCTGAAAATCGTCACGCACAAATTTGAAAGGGCTTTTATCTCGACCAGGTAAGACATGACATACCACCGAAGCTTTCATGACGTTCCAGTAGACAAACTCGTCCTTTGCATCTTCAGCATTGTCGACCGAGTTACGTTGTATATAAAGATGTTGTAGGTCTTAGTCGATAATGTGGTGGAAATACTGAGATGTTGATGAGTATGTCTTGTTTTGAGGACCGTAAAGCATTAGGACACATAGAAGACATAAGGGGCGTGAGACGACGGTACGGACCGAGAACGTTAACTCCGTCGTTTTCAATAAAATCATGAACCTTCGGGGTGAACGGTCTTGAGCTAATTGGTGCAGAATCCGGGTTCGCCGGTCGTAGGGGTCAAAGTCGTGTTGCCGATTCTTGGGAAATCCAGCTCTTGGAGTTGCAGTTGAAATTTCTTTGTTTGTCGGAAGATAGTTTGTATCACATGCTCGCTAACGTCCTTTTTCATAATCCTAGCATCATCACCTTGCAGAATTTGGTCGACACCAACGCCTTCGATAAACTCCATCATGATAAACGGGCCAATCCCGGGGGTTTATCAATGGATAGCCCCCACGCTTTCATGTCGAAGATGGGTATGTTGGTCTCCTGGCGGATAAGTTTCATCGCAGCTACTTCGATCTCAACTTTCTCGTCGGCATTCACGACCTTCCCTACCATAGGAAGGCGGACCGTTCGCTTCTCCCCATTGCTGAATTTTACCTGGCACCTGATATTACAAGCGCCGCGGCTATCGTTAAGCTTATGCGTGGCGAGTTTGCAAGGTAGATGATTAGTGTGAAGAGTAGAAATCCAGTCCGTCAGCCGTTCCTCGCGGGCCTACTCATATTGTCCGATAAAGGGAATGATACATTGTTATCTAGAATAACACGCTCGTCTCAGTCCATCATAGAATCAATGAGATAAATAATTGTGTGTGTCAGAGAGCTGAGAGTTTATGGATTATTACTGTAATCTGTATAACGAATGCATCCCCCACATTGATTCAGCGCTAGCTTAGCGCATCCAGAGTGTCGGGTTCTCTGCTTAAGAGGGTAGGTAACGTTTACATAAAGCTTTCACAAGTGATTCCTTTCCTCGTTCCTATTAAAATATGACTGCCTGTTGGTGTTGGGCGTAAATACACCATCCTTTTTATAACCTCCTTTTAGGGAGACGAAAATAATTTACATTTAAACTACTGATCTGCCTGAGTTGTTATTCAATAAGATCTGTTTAGTCTTTGACAATCCAAGCCGCCCCTGAATTCATGTGACACATAAAAGGTAGCAGTGCGGATACTATCATACCAAAAATTCAAGAGATTGGATAGTACGTTCGGTAAGTTTATACATTTGATGGTTTGAAAATTGATTACTTAGGCGCGCGTTTCCCAGCCTAAATGCAGCCTAATGACGCTATAATACCTACCTAGGTAGTTAGATAGTTAGTGGAAGCTGTTGCCCCACCATAGCTTCAGGCTTGTCTTGCTGCTGATTAATCCCACGTTTATCACCCTCCACGATCGACCACGATCGACCACGATCGCTAGACCTCCCTCCCGGCTACCTAAATAGCATCGCCACGATGACTTCTCCCGCAGCCGTCATCGGCTCGACAGGCCTCGTCGGCCACCAGATCCTCGCGACGCTTCTCAGCCTCGACGCCTGCAAGACTGTGTACACCATCTCTCGCCGTGCTCCCAAGACCGAACCGTCTGCGAAGCTCAATGCAACCATCGAAGCTGACACCACGAAGTGGGCGTCGCAATTCGCAGCGCTCTCGCCGGCTCCGACGGCAGTCTACTCGGCGCTAGGGACGACGCGCCTTCAGGCTGGCGGCATACAGAACCAATGGAAGATTGACCACGACCGTAAGATATCATTCAGTTGTAGCGGAAGGGGGAAGGGGGAAGGATATTGTAGTAACTGACCCGATGGCCTTCCAGTGAACGTCGAACTTGCGAAAGCGGCCCACGCCGCCGGCGCCCAGACTTTTGTCTTCGTATCATCCGCAGGCACGCGAGGCCTATTGGGTAACTTTGCGCCATACTCGAAGATGAAGATCGGCGTGGAAGACACGATCAAATCACTCGACTTTAAACAAGCCATCATTCTGCGTCCCGGGTTCCTGATAGGTGAGCGGGAGGTCGCTCATACCGGTGGCGCCCTCCTCGGATCCGTCTTCCGTGGCATGAAGACATATCTAGGCCAGGGCGCCCAAGACAAGTTTGCACAGGAGGATCAAGTTGTTGCGCGTGCTGCTGTGAAGGCTGCGCTGCTGGCTGCTGAAGGCAAGGCCCCGAGCAAATACTGGGTTCTGGAGCAGAGTGACATTGTCAGGTTGGGACGAGATGAGTGGAATGTCTAAACTACCAGAATATGGCACTTGATGATTTACGTTTGGCTATGGGGTGTTGGGGCGTTAAATGGGCATGGAAAGTCGTAACTTCGCCGCTGTTTTCATGTAAAATGTCCCACTTTGACGAATTAGCTTCGGGATCAGGTAAGTAGTGTATTGATCGATGTGCATCATCGAAGAATAAGGTATCCTAAGGTCTATATTTCTCTATGTCTATTCATTGAGGAATGGCTTGGTACTCTAGTTTAGTGGACTCTGTTGTTCGTCAAGCCAAGTCCTCCAGTCTTGGTCCTCTAATATCGATCGAACACGGGCTTCAAGCCACTCCGTATTGCCCCAGAACCCCCATGAGGCTTGAAATCTAAGCCAGTCAACAAGCGCAGTTTCCCAATGCCGAACAAAAGTATTCCAATTGTATGTCTTGCCGGTTCCAGCAAGTAGGTTATCACGATATCGCTCTAGTAGCTCTCTCTCGCCCCCACCCATCTGTAATGTATCAGGTCCATCGTCGTCCATAAGCATGTGCAAGGGCACGGAACACGTGAATAGCTTCGCAAGGTCGCACACTCCCAGCCCCAGGCCAACATACTGGAAATCGTAAAATGCGACTTTGGAACCGGCATGTGTCGTGAAGAGATTCTCGGACTTCACGTCGCCGTGGATGAGTGTTTCGTGATCGCGTCCACGTGGTGTGAGAACATCAGCTACTTTCTCCGCAATAGAGCTCTCGCGAGGCGAGGGCGGCTGGCAAAGCACTGAAGACCATTCGGAGTCGGAGTCGGCAGCGAGAGAGGCGTATTCTTTCCGTCTCGTCGCAAGATACGTATATCCTCCGTTCAACCAGACAGATTGCCCAGGCGCAGCATCTCGCTTTCTCCTATCTGCTTCCTCGAGAGGGGGAAGCAATAGTTCTTGCAATGGTATGGGTAATATTCCCCAAGATTTCCTATGAAACTTGGATAACCAATCTAAGGCTGCATGCACCTGTGTTTCATTTAGCGCAGCCCTCTTCTCGCCGGCTACCGGATATTTTGACCGGAGGTCTGTCATCAAAGTCGCGGTTAAGCCCTCAGGCGTATCGGCCCCGGGCTTCCCTTGTGTAGTGGAAATGCAACGGGCTACGGGCAAATCTCTACCAAGTCTTGGCGCAACAGAGCCGTAGAAATTCTGTTCAACCTCGTAGCTCAGGATCTTGCGTAGATGGCCCTCAACTTCACCCTCCGATGGTGTAGGGGGTGGGGAGATGAGCTTGAGGATGAGCGCGTACATTTCTTTTCCATCCTCGCCCGGGGTACCAATATCGCCATACCTGTCGCGCATCAGGTCGGCTGCAGCTGCGGTTGTAGCCCGCGCCGTTACCTGGCAAATGTGACCGTACCCGGCCCATAATGACTGCACTTTCCGGAGAGAGACGAGCTCTAGTGAGTGCCATGAGAGCATGATGGCAGCTACTTGCTCAGCCAAGTTCATTGGGCCCATCACGGACTGGATCGGATTTTCGAGCGGCGCTCCCTGGGAGTCATTACGCATCTCCAAGACCGACCAAATCAAAATTGAAACTAAGAGAATTAAAAGGGAGAATGTCCTCCATCTATCGAGTATCATGTACAGAAACATGTATATTTGCGCAAGATCGCTATTACTAGATAATGTGATAGTCTCCTAAATTTAGTTGAGAACTTGCGTTTTGTTGAAACCATTTCCCGCAGCTGTGGGCAGCTGGCAACTGCTGCTCACCCAATCACAACATGATGATTGACCTTTAGGAGAAGAGAATACGGTTGCATTTAAAGTATTATGATAGTTAATTGAAGCTCCTGATGACTGATATATATAAATTCACTATAAAGGAGTTATCCTAACTTATGGTTTGCTGTTTTTATTCTTAGTTATCATGTCCTGTAAGGATGAGTCGTACACAGTTATAATGAATCATCCAGATCAATGACCTTGCAGAGGATATCAGATCTAGCGAGAGTTTAAACGAAAATTAACTAGTAGACAAGTCTACATGCTAGAGTGTATAGTTAAGTCGATTATAGTAGGTTTATTGCTGCTTAGCTAGACGGACAAAATGGCTTGTTATATATAACCTATAGGATTCACTTAGCCAGCTCGCACGAGGTACTTAGGCCAGAACCTATCAAGACCCGTCAAGACATAAAGATCGAGGGCGGAACGGCTATCATTCGGCGATATCACGATCTTTTACTTGTCTGTAAGGGGGATCAGAGCTCTATCTAGGAGGGAGTAGATTGCCGACGCAAGGTCTACGTATGAAAGAAGAAGCCGAGGACCCCCCTAGACCCGAGGGCAATTATCAGATGAATTAGATTTTTTAACACAATCCCTTGTCACAGTAATATCGTATAGCTGGTATGATCATGCTGAGTATTACAAGCAATCCAGGAGAGTTTTACCGGTTATGTAAAATTTGGGGATATTATGTCTGCCAAGATGTCTTTGGCGAATTAACAAACGGTTTCTTAGTTCTGGACAATTATTGTAACCTCGTTATGCATGACGACGTATGCGACGATTCGATTCGAATGGGGCGGCTGTAGTCTCTTCAAAGAGTTGTTAAGCCCCGCGTCTATGTTCCGTTCTTTCATTCCCTTCCTTCTTCTCCGCTTTCGTGAAGTCATAGTTTCCTGTAAGCACATCGCTAGATAAAAACTCTAGAAATGAATTTATCACGAGAGGCAGTCCAAGGAACAAAATGGCTCCAGCTCCGAGGTCCAACTGCGCCTACTGCTTGCTATGATACGTGTAGTAAGTTCTGAGAGTAACGGGACTGTGTCATTACTAACACCACACCATTAAGATAATGCGAACCTTGAAGCACAATCAATTGGAAAGAATCCTGAGCTCTGTGATCCAGATTCTTCCTTCTTTCGATATTATGACGCTTGTCAGGCTTGTTTAAAAGCCTTCGAAAGTGGGCAAGAGACAACTAGAGATTATTTAGACCCAACCTTCAGTTCATGGATCGATTATTGCAACGGAATACCACCAGCAGTATCTGTTAGTGGTACTCCTTCAGTAGGGGAACATACTGTCACAATCCTTTACACAACGACAGTTGATGGGGAGAAGACTGTGACTATCTTTGCCCCTATACCAGACACTACGGTAATCACCATTGAGACGGCACAGGATGGGCATCACACTATTTGGACATTCACGAAGACATTCACGCATTTACCTATCGAATATTCTACCTCTAAGCCACATAACACCTCATCATCCACCGCCTCGTCGAAAACATCAGCAATGACGCCTCCTGTATCAGAAGGTATGTACGAATGCTTCTAGCAAACCAATTGGCGACAACAACAAACCGATAGTTGACGCTAAAATCTTTTTCACGCAGCCACGACTACAAGTCCCATAGATACAACGGAAAGCAATAGTACCCAGAGAAACCGAGCATGGGTTGCTGGGCCGGCTGTAGGAGGGGTCGCAGGAATATTGATAATGGCCGTGGTCGTATGGGTGGTATTACGCGTTAAGAGGAACAGGAACGGCAAGAGGCACCATGAACTTCATGGAGAGTCTGCTTTTAAATCGGAATTGGAGGTAAAACTGGAACCCCAAGAGCTGGATGGACAAGAGCAAAGAAGGCAACCTGTTGAACTGCCTGGCAACCTCTCATAAAAAGACCGTTGTACCTGCCAGGTATATCTGAACGCAAGTTGTTATCTCATCACAGAGAGTAGGATACCAAGATTGAGTAATATGAGTGACAACATTTGTGCCCCGCTAATGAAGGTTACCAATGTGACAAGGGCTATACTAAAGGGCTTGGAACAGGAATATGATGCTCTATTCAGCTAATAATTCTCTTTGGGTCTAAAGGGTCCTTAAGGTCTAAGTTTCCTTTTCGCGGGCACGCGCCTTTCGCAATCACTTATACCCAGGAATCTAGGGATGAATATGTTTACCGCCTGACCTAATCTAGACTGCGGTATCGGCGGTGGCTTTTGCCATGTCTTAACAGGTCCGCGGCAGCTGGTGGAATATATACAGCTGTAGCCGTGTGACAACCAAGCTTATGTATAATCAAGTTTTATGGTTCGTGTCCCGTATACCAATAATCGTACTCTTAGCAAGGACATCATCGTGCTAATCGATGACCAGGTGAGATACTGCTATGTAATAATGGCTAATGTTCAGGGGTTCAAGAGAGGATTCCCCTTGCATTTATTCGATATTGGTCTAAGGGGCTGTGATGATGCTCGAGTAGCCTCGCATATGATTGCTAACCCTTCGCTTCCAGCTGTCCCATATTTCTATCTCGGCAGGTCTTTCTTGGGCGAGTGATTTGCCTGTAAGACTAAAGATATGATAGCTAGCGCGGCTTTTCTAAAGCTGGAACATGCGCAATTCACCACGATGCAGCCTTTGAGCTTTCTCATGTAAGGAGACAGTCTGTTAACATCAATACCACAGATCAGAAAACTCGGCCGCATTTCAGTCAAATTTAATATTACACCAACGTATGTCTTGATTTCATTCTTGAGAAGCCAGCAGTGAGCTTTTGATGGCGGCGCGATTTCATGACATTTGTGCCTTGTTGTAAATCCTCCGCCGACAGTATAGTGGTATGTGACTTACGATGAGCGTGTTGCTATTCTGCGCGACGCCCGCCAACAATAAATTTTCAATATAATATTTCGATTTCACACTGGAACGACTGCAAAGCCCGCGAAGGAGACTGACGTTCTATCACACACATTCATTACGAAATAAAGTAGGCTCAAAACAAAATACGAGAAAGTATGATATATTACTTTAAGCCGTAAGCCATTCCATTATTGCTTTCCTCTTTTATTGTATACAATGTTGATATATGGTCAAGGTAATAACTTTCAGGGCATGGCCTGTGCGCGGATTCAACTGCAATACTCGTATATTCCCCTTGGAGAAGCAGGAAGACAGCCAAGGATAGTCAGACGGCCGAACCATACCAATCAGCTTCGTTGAGACTCATACATTCTTTCGTGACTTTTAGGGTCGTAGTTGCTATGATACTTTAAGCAGGTTTGTATGCGGGTCATCTTAAGTAGTAGTATTAGACACGATACGATGGAGCGAGATGTGATATACGAAATCCCGCCTATGTTTGATAGTTTTAAGCATATAAAAACCTCTTTGAGCCTAGGATGGAATATAAACCTACAAGAAACATAGTAAGAAGTACCTGAGGACATACTGCCTTCTGCACATCGTCGTAGCTTTTTCACCGCCCAATTCTACCTTGGAATTATCCTTTTCGTTCAATGATTTGGAAGTTGATGCAATAGTAGGCAATGAGACACGGCTGGTCCACGATCATCCGTATTTTACCTTCATCCGACGACGTTTTTGAACGCCTCCGACTTAAGGAGAATCACGAAATGAAAGAGGTATATCAGACCAAAACTCCGACTCACTTATCATAGGCTTTATATGCTACTCGAGTGCAAGCCTCCAATAGAACCGTAAAATATATACTCTAACACAATATTATTGATACACAAAGGCCAATAATCTGTACCGGGGAACTTGAAACTTGGTGGCAGCCTGCGATGTTCGAAAAGAGATCGTTGTTGCGGCGAGGCCGGCTCAAGTCGCCAACCAGATTAGGTTCATTTCTGAATCTCTCATGCAATGAGGTGGCGAATCCGCTAGAAAAGCATAAAGACAAATTGTCGTAGGGTAGAAGTTAGTCGGACAGATTTTCTCGTAGCGTCGGTGAGCGCACCGAGCCCCGCTTACGGAATGTGCCGACTCTAATGCGCCGCACGCATGCATTAGCCGAGCACACTTATTCATTCACTGACATGTACAAACTAATTTGAGTATTGTTTCTTAGTTTCTAGGTTTGAAAGAGTCAGAATGGCACTACATTTACGTACGAGCCGTAAATCATAAGTGACATTGAAAAAGAGAGCACAGTTCAAGAGAGTCGCTCTAAGCTGGGCATTGCTACGCTGTTTAGGTATTGTTGAGGTATTGTTAAATCAATCGTCAACATCCAAAACATACGAGCCGGCTTTACACATGTAAGATTGCTGCCTGGTTGGGACGAAGGAAGTGACTATCGACGTAGTGAGATATAAGTATGATAGATATATTAATAGGCGGAGATATTAATATCTAGAATTATCGCAACCCCTAGCTCTCATCGTCCGCTTCGTTCATACCATATCTATAAAGCAGCCAACAAGCCTCCCTCTCAACTCTTATCATTAGAACCATCCCATTCCCGTGGGTTTTCATCATATTCTCACCTTCGTGTTCTTGCTTCCAGCGCGAATTCCCCCGCTCGATCCACTGCCAAGTTACTTAGCCGGCCCTAGTCTTCAAGATGGCTTCACAAATCCAGCACCCGAACCTCCCCCTGCCTGACTACTTTTCCAAGTTTGCCAGCATTTATGTTCGTCAAACGGGTCACTCGACGCTCGACATTCTTGCCAGTGTCATCACTGAACATATCCAGACGTCTGCCCATCCTATTGGTGCAGACTCAGTCGTGCATGATAACGCTGCGGGGCCTGGTATAGGCGCTGCGGCGCTCGTCGCCCGCCTTCCCAAGGAGCAGCTACCAAAGGAGCTGCTGGTTTCAGATAATGTCGCTATGATGGTGTCGGCTGCGCGCGAGTCTCTCACTGCCTCCCCACTACCTCACGTCGAATGCAAGGAGCTCGACTCGCAGGACCTATCCTCGGTATCTGATAACTACTTCACCCACTCGATTGACAATTTTAGCATCTTCACCTTTATTCGTCCGGTAGATGCCATCCGTGAGACATATCGCACCCTGCGCCCGGGCGGCTTAGCCATTATCACTTGCTGGCGCCGCTTCGCGCCCATGCTCATTGTACACGCAGCGCAGAAGAAGATCCGCTCGGACTTGCCACTCATGCCTTCACCGGGTCCGCAATTCTACGAGGAGGGCGTGCTACAGAAAGTGGTTGAGGAAGGCGGTTTTACCAGGGGCAAAATAGCCGTGACTGATAAGGTGTTGGTCGTCACTAAAGACGAAAACATAGCAGGCCTTACTGCGCTCATGTCGGGTCCCTTGATGGCCAAGGCACGCGAGGGGTACACGGCGGAACAGGAGGCCAAATGGGCTGAATCCATCAGCCAGTCTGTGAAGGAAGAGGTTGAGCAATTCGGGGGTATTAGATTCGAGGCATATGTTCTCTTGGCTACCAAGTAGAGACTCTCAGAAACATCTACACTTGGCCATAGACATTCAGTGCAATCGATGGACAGTACGTACCAAGTGATGTCTTCTAGTATATGATCTAGCCTTAAGTGCTTTGTTTCGCTTCGTGTCGGTACGGTGCACTGGTGGGTTCTGTAACGTATCACGGATGCATACAAATATCGTGTTAATCGGGCTACCACATGTAAGGTTTGCAAATATGACCCGCAAATTCAATCTGAAGGCGTGGCTGTGAAATCGTATATTGGTCCCGCTCTTTGGGCTGGTGCTCGGCGCTATGAAAATAGCGATCGGTCTCTTACAAAGGGACTTTTAGCAGTGTTCTTCTGGCAGCAAAGTTGTTTGAGAGCACAGAAGCGCCGCGGTTATAAGGTCCAAACTTTAGTTCAATATCGTAGCTCTGTGCACCTTTCCCGAGCATTGTGACCGCTCCTATACCATTAAATACGATGTATCAACATTGCTGCAGTCATTGAAACTCGTGCAGAGGTGACGAGGCGCACGTTTTCAGTATGTCAGGGTTTCGTCTCAATTACGAG
This sequence comes from Xylaria curta, assembly GCA_022495235.1. NCBI lineage: Eukaryota > Fungi > Ascomycota > Sordariomycetes > Xylariales > Xylariaceae > Xylaria > Xylaria curta. The sequence goes on along the minus strand of MU375898.1, from coordinate 543,508 downwards.
TCTGCGATTGCGGGGTACTAAAAAAATATTATATATATTTGCAGGGGAAGATCAGAAAATCAGGTAGACTACGGGAAGGCCACAGATGGCGGGAGAGGGGACTACTTGCGAAAAACTATCAGTCGGCCATTGGAACGAAGCAATATTGATTGTTCTGCAAAGTGATACTTCTAGTTAAAGAGCTGCACGACTTTACTGTAAGCAGCTCATGTTCCCCTATAATGTGCGATTTCTCATCTAAATAGTTAGAGGTGTCATAGAGACCTTTCGCTTACCTTCAGTTTCGCACGGTTTCATTGTTAGTTTCTAACTTTATATGCGTTTGTAGGCAAATTTGTGTATAACTTCCCGGTGTCTACGCGATGTGCCTGTCTTAAGTTCTCTCCCACCCACACCATGTGAGTATTGGAGTGATATGGGTAGGAACTTCTTCTATAAAGCACTTGCTAGGGGGTTATTTGAACATGAGAGCAGCAGGCAAAAAGTTTGGGTGGGATTATTGTACGAACCTGGCCATCTATCCCTTTAGTTCTTTTGGGTCCTGTCCGACAGACAGAAAGGTTTACCTGGCTATCTCCTATTTAGCCCGGGAATAGGGAATCCGAAACCTTCAATACAGTCCCCGTTTATTAATGGAATCGTACTTGGATTGGGTGCCGAAGCCAGCATCAGCACCAGCACCGACACCAACACCAACATTAATACTATCATCACAATCGCGGTCACAGCCTCTCAAGGACGAGCCAGCTCAAAGAAGAGTTTTCCAATCTCACAGTGTACCACCTGAAATCACAATAGAATTCTTGTGCAGCCTAGAAAAAGAACGACGTGCCTAGTGACTCCTCCGCGTGGAAACCAGAAGTTGTCGCGAGGTATCGCGAGAGTATAATAAAAGCCAACGAGCATTCTACCGCTAGTCATCAGGGAATTAAATAAAGTCGTTCGTCAAAAAAATGAGGGGCGTTGCCGACTATCATTCAGAAACTGAATCGGAAACTGGACGATGTCATGATACACTAGAGCAAAAACCCTTGAATGTAGCCCTTTTATGTCTTCCCCTACATTCCCGGCCGTCATCGTACGAAGTGAAGAAGATGCCTAGAGCACACCGAAAGTCCTCATTGCTATTTACTGTCACCCAGAATTACGGCAAGAAAAAGGTGCCTTTCGGTCTCGGTAACGTTTATGTCGATTTTGCGTCCGAGCCATCAAGGCAGACAGAAAAGCCCCACGCCAACACCTGATTCATCTTCAAGCCTTAGCGTTAACGAGACCGCCCCTACTAAGTCATCTGATGGGCTTCTGCCAGAACGATCCCCTAAATTCGTTCAGGCGTAGAGCGTGAGATCTGGAGGAACGGGGAGTCACCATTACAGCAGACTTTATTGCATTCGGTGCATCGGTGGCTGGCTATCACCTCGCATAAACCGGGCACGAATGCTTCATCTTATGCTGCAGCCATTGCGGCAAGGAAAAAAAAGATGGTCAACTGGTAATTCTCCAGTGCCAGCACCAGAAGTATTAGTCTAAGTACGCTTTATTACTCTGACAAAGTCCGGTTTCTTCATATGGTTCGCTTCACGAGTTTTCCAAAGGTTATCACGTCTAGCATATTCAATTGTATGGACGATGCGTAGCACAATGACAATAGTTGCGGCAGTAGAAGTTTAAGCTAGGAGTCAACAAAACAAATAAGTGGTATTTCTGACTGGGTGAGAGTGATAACACATGTATAAGTATTTCAAAAATTGTGACAAGGGCTTTACTCAAGGGCTTGGAATAGGAATATGTTCTATTTAATTAATAATTCTCTTTGGATCTAAAGGGTCCTTAAAGGTCTAAGTTTCCTTTTCGCGGGCATGCGCTTTTCGCCTTTTACTTATTATACCCAGGAATCTAAGGATGAACATGTTTCCCACTTGACCTAATCCAGTATTCACTCGCTTACGGTATCAGGGTGGCTTGCCAGGTCTTGGCAGGTCCGTGGCAGCTGTAGCCGTGTGACAAAATTAGCACAAGAATGAAATCTTTATGTTCTTATACCGTGACCTTAGGAGGGAGTTATTATATCCTCATTGCGTTCTTATTACATCCTTATTCTATTCCAATGACCGAAGTTTTGTAACATATAATTATCTATAATGATTAGCAAGCAAATGAAATGGATAGCCAGGTGGAGCAGAAGCGCTTGGCTAGCATTTCTAACATGTTATAGCTTTATAACAACAACTGCATAATAAATAATGTGACGAAGTCGTGTTAGCATGTGTGGTGTGGTATATGTACCTGTACTACCTAGCAGTAGAACAACCGGCGCGCATCGGGCGTTTGTTCTTAATTTGTGATAATTAAAAATGTCAACAGCGCAATTGGCAATGACTAGTGGCTATATTTATTAACGTTCGAAACCACAAGAGACTGAAGCTAAGACAGCAGCAATGTTTTAGCTCCGAACAACATCTCGTCTTCATGAATACCTCACTTAAGAGAGAAAATCCCAGATAGAAACTCGGTACCACTGGGCAGAAATGTTCTGAGTTGGGTGTATTTGCTGGTTACTATAATCTTAACAGCGGTGCATTCGCAAGATCTATTATATGAGATGTAAAGAAACAGGCGTAACTAGTGGTTGGATAGTCCTAGACGTTGGTTAATTATACTTGGAGTCATCTGTTGGAGTATAGTATTTGTGAAGTACTAGAGTTCTGTGACAAGGGCCAGTACTACTGGGACTTGGAATAGGCTTCAACTCAGTAATAATTCTTTATGGCACTAAGGATTCCTATATCTAAGAGGAGAAGATTCCTTAGAATTACAAGCAGGCATCCTCCGTATTATATAGACCTTCTGAGTATGCCTTAGGCTTTCAGGTTGGGTATCAACAACTAACATGCATATAGGGATATGTCTGTTGGTTGTAATAGACCAATAGCCTTCTAGTATGGGTGGGTCTATTCCTCCATGGTCTAGCCCGTGTGACAAGTTCCGTACTTTTTACTGTTGGCTGCAAGGTGCAGAACCTTTACCGCAAACTGAAGCAGGCTAAGCCTTTGTAGCTGACAGAGGTAAGCTGAGTGGGAGGTGCCTATGTTTTATTTAATTATGTATGTTAACCTTAACGCTTCTTTGTTAGCTTTGTTTACTTTATTCTAGTTGCCGGTAGAAGTGTTAAGTTGCCTGATGATGGAGCTTCTTCTCCGTTTGCTGAGTGAAGAAATACGAGGCTCTGCCCCCTGAGCTAGAGTATAAATGAATCCGCTTTTTGACGCTGATCAGCTGAAGGAATCACAAGCTCATATCCGACATTGCTCTACGTGGCCTCTGTTAGCTCATTATTTCTGTCACGGTGCTCTCAACAGCTTCATCCGTGCCAACCGACCTAACTTACTCATTTAACCCACAAGACATTCTTGCCCTTCAGTTGTAATCACAATGCCGTACTCGGTGCTAATTTTCGCCTACCGGAAACCTGGCACTACACCAGAGCAATTCAAGGCCCATTACGAAGGGAGTCATGTACCTTTAGTACGCGAGCTTGCCAGAGCGTCTTTTCCACTCTCTCACGCTAGACGCTATCTTCATCGATCTGAGAATCAAGCCGATAGCAACACGGTGCGCAATCTGAGCACTCCAGCAACAGTGCTCATCGGCACGCAGGATGATTTCGACTATGACGCCATTGCTGAGCTCACTTTTGAAGACGCGGCCGCATTTCAGACCTTTTTCGGCCGCATGCAACAGCCGGAGATAGCGGCAAAGATCGCTGCTGACGAGGAGAAGTTCCTTGACCGCACTCGAATGCCTGTCGTTGTTTTAGGAGACACGACGGAGACCAGGAGACTTTGAGGCGGCGATTCCCATTTGGTTAGATACGACTGGATTGAGTCTAGGAGCAAGCGTAATTATGCCTATTGCAAAACCCATCCACAGCCTAGGGCTGTAATATGAGAGGCGGAGCTATGATCAGAAGCACGGCTACTTAGCTTCAGAATTACAGAGGTTCATATTCGATACAAAATGTCCCCGATAAGATACTGCGAAACGTCTAAATTCAGAACTACGTCTCCTTATGGTAGCTAGAAATGATCAATATTACTGATATAGTGCGAATGGATGGTGGGTTGTAAGTTCACATTCCGCCAACTAACTTTAATTTCAATTTCCTCTTAACAAGTAGCTTGCTATAAAAGCTCAATCAATGAGGAGGTTTCATATGTAGGATTTAAAAGGAAGCGCATAGGCAGAAGTGTGATTCGCACATTAACAACACACCTCGTAATATGTTTAGTATACCTTCTTGTTGATTTTCGACTCTATATATAGCATTTGAGAACGTAACAGTACTCTAAGTAACCGATCATATACTCTCTCGTAGGCGTAGGAGTTCAGAGCAATGCATTGCGAGCATTAGCTCAAATTATCCCCTCGGCAATGAAAATTCTAGTAGAGCAAGCTGGGCTGTCACTACTTTTGCTTCTCAATTCTCATGGTGAATACGTGGGCATCAATATTGATGTGAGATGTGCTATCAAGCCCGATCTAATTTGTGTTCGGGGATGCGGGCCAGAAGCTAGCAGCGTTCTCTTTGATCTGGATACGAGTTCCCCAAAATTTTCCGTACATCGAGTTTCGTTATTGCAGGAGCTTCGCGCCGCTGCCCAATGTCCCCGGCTGGATTTTGGGATTGCAGAAATCTAGTACTGTTGTAGGCGATGGATGTCCTAGGCGAGACTTACTTTGAAGTCGATAGACGGTAGTATGTGCTAAACGTACCGACTCTTTGCGTACGATATTTTCTCTTTGGAAGACACCTCCTAATGATCACCGTTTAGCTAACTAGATAGTAGTATCTGATGTTGCTAGAGCGAAGCCTGCCACATTCCTCTCCACTCTTATCGTGGTCTCTAACAGTTACAATATTTTTTCCACCAGAGATGTGCTGATATATAATAGATAACTGGGTTGGTGACAGTGCCTTCCTGCTACATTGCGTCGTATAGAACAGAACTAGAGTGCAATGCATCATATGGGGGGTTAGACGAAGAGGCCGCCTACAAGCATCTAAGACGCCCGATCACGAAAGAGGAACATCAGAAAGCTTTATCTAGCTGGTCCAACAACCCAGTCACCGAAGCCATGATGAGAGTAAGTTTGACACTTAATGATTATTCTCATAATAATGACGAAGTTAACACTATCTGGCCTACGTTTTTTAGCTCGTCCTCGATCAGTATAGCACGCAAGGGTACTCGCAATGGGAGCACAAACCCACACCTACTTATACCAATGATCGTATATGCATTTTGAGCGACGCGGCGCATAGGATGACCCCGTGGCAGGGCGCCGGTGCCGGACAAGCCATTGAATATGCGCTCATCCTTGGCCGCATAACGTCCCTAAAGGAGATTTCCGCTACCTTCCAGGCATTCGATGCCGTTAGAAGACCAAAATGCCAGCGGCTTGTCGACTCGAGCGAGGAAACCGGCCGAATAATGTGGGGTAGAAGTGATGCCCGCGATCCTGAGATGTTAAGAGATGCCTTGAAAGGTAGATGAGATTTCATATATAAAATGCAAAAGCGAAAGGCATTGCAGAAATTAGGGGACTTTCGAACTCTATCTCTCAGGGGCAAGTGGCGATGGAGTTATATCATGAACCCCTATTATAGTCCCTACCGGCATCCACGCTCAATTAAAGTCAGGAGTAAACGCAAACATAAATCCACTGAGCACTCATTATCCTTGTCATAACTAGTGTTGCTTTTGCAGAGTTAAGTGGGATTTGAACTGGACACTTCCCATCACCTTGAAATTGAAAACATCGTTAGTTTTACTTATAACGCATAGATTTGCGCTAAAAAGGGGACCGTAAAACACAATCCGTTTACAGGGGGCAATTTTCCGTATAGCTACGTCACATACGAACCCAACCGACCAATCAGAGCCTCTTCTGAGTACCATTTGCTACTGTATGTAGGTAGGTTTTTTTTTACGATGCTTTATCGCCGACGATCTGCCTTCATATTAGTTTGATGGTGTAATGAAATACCTCCTTCGCCATGCAAAAGATGACATTTTCTATCCGAAGGCGTATGGATGATTCGAAGTGGGGATTTGGGAGACGCGCAATTCAATGCGCTATAAGGATGGCGAATGGGATTTTGTACAAACAGAAGGCGGCGTTAAGTGGGATTCATATCCATGGTGCATGTACACGTTGGATTAGGCATCAGCTTATGCCTTAAACTCAAGATGCACAAGAAACTCGGCAAGAAGCTAGACATCTATGAATCTGTGTCTCTGACATATTCCATCAGGCCGTGTCCTGTAGTTGACTGGGCGCCACATCGAACTCACTACGGCCGAATTTCCGAGACTACTCTCCGAGCCGATATCGAATTCGCGGTATTTTTATCGACTTCTAATCCCACAAATCAAGGCTGTGATAACGCCGGGGGGGTTATGTTTACCTGTTCATGTCTACGATATGCTCATTGAATTGATCGCTACCTTGGACTAGATAATTCGTCGCTTACCGCCACCATGTCGGAACTAACAGATTCTTCCAACCCAACAACACCGGCCCTAAAGAAAGTCTCACTCATGAAAAGAATGCTCTTGGAGCTTGGGCTCATATCTCTATGGAACTCTCCGAGCGATATCAAGCTGCTCTGTGGACAGCGCTTCGTACGCATGCTTGGATATGGTGTATCGACACTGATCTTAGTTGCCTACCTCGATGCCTTGGGTAATCGGAAGACAGAGATCGGGCTCTTCATGACGCTCACTCTCGCAGGTGACATCTGCATCAGCTTCTTCTTGACCTTGTTCGCCGACGCATTAGGGCGTAAAGCCACGCTCGCTGTTGGGGCCCTACTTATGACTGGCAGTGGTGTCATCTTTGCTTGGTTTGGCACCTATTGGATCTTGCTCGCTGCTGCTATCGTCGGTGTCATTAGCCCCAAGTAAGTACGCGTCATTTACCATTCCAAGCACAAGCTCGACCTAGCCTGCCAGATTGGACATGGAAGATCGCTCACAATGACGGATATATAGCGGCAACGAGATTGGCCCTTTCCGCGCTATTGAAGAAAGTATCGTCGCGCAACTTACCGCGTCTGAAAATAGAAGCGATATATATGCTTGGTACAGCTTATTTGGACTAGCTGGTGCAGCATTTGGCTTTATGATATGCGGTTGGGCTTTGCAGCTCTTCAATGATGTTTTACAATGGGATCCGTTATATTCGTACCGCGCCATCTACGTGATCTACGCCTTGATCGGTCTTCTTAAGCTATCTCTAACCCTCTCGTTATCTCATTCCGTCGAGGCTGAAAAGAAACAGCAGCAGAACAACAACTCAGTACGGAGGGAGGAAACGACGCCTCTCTTGAATGAAGAGGTCTTAGATAACGAACAGGGAGCACCTACGGAGACGAAGCACAAAAGGCGGCTCCGAGCGCTTCTACCAGAAATTAGTAAGGCTAGTGTGTCGGTTGTCACTATTCTCTGCTTTCTCTTCGCTCTCGATGCCTTCGGAACAGGCGTAAACCCGCTGTAAGAAGACAGTCCGGTCTCTCTCATTCTCCCTCCATTCTGACCAACTACGCTAGGTCCTGGATCACCTACTACTTCCAATGGCGTTTTGATGTCGAAGAGGGCAAGCTAGGTAGCATATTCTTCGTGACACAGATTTTAGCTGCTATGTCTATGCTTGTGGCCTCATCCATTGCCAGGCGCCTCGGAAACATCAAGGTGAGTTACTCCTATCCCACATAAGATCTTACTTCTGGATGCAAGCATTGCTAACTTCAACAGACAATGGTCCTAACGCACCTCCCCTCCCAAATTTTCCGCGCCTTGATCGGAATACCGAATAATGTACATATCGCGCTCTTATTCTGCATAATCAATGCATCAACAGCATCGATGGACACCGCGCCACGGTCCGCTTTTCTCGCAACCATTATCCTTCCAGAGGAGCGAACAGCCGTCATGGGGTAAGCAATTCTCTTTTTGGGGCTAAGACGGTTCCTGAAACACTCATCCAGATGGCGATAACTGACGCCGAATGCTGCAGTACGTTGAATGTAGTTAAAACAATAGCCTCAAGCCTCGGGCCCTTGATCACCGGCTTGCTTGTCGACCACAATCTTTACTGGGTTTCGTTCGTTGCATCTGGTTCGCTAAAAGCTCTTTACGATCTCGGCATTTTGATCTTCTTTAGGCACAAAGAGAAAGAACGTGAGAAGGAAGAAAACGACAGGTCTCAGAGACAACAAGAACAGATAGACGGTTTAACACATGAAGAGGCGTAACGAAGTAAGAGCACATGGAAGCGAATTGGCGGTTTGGATAAACCTCCTAGTTTGTCTCGCGAAGCACGTTTCGATCTAGATACGATATAGATTGATAACCTACTCCTAGGATGTGTTGAAATCCTTTCACTGCAATAGGTTGAAAGAGATTCCGACTCCTGTAAGAACTCACCCCTGCGCAATACATAGTAACGCTACAGCCGGATCAGACTCACATTTAGAATACCCTCAGCTGTCCGTAGGTCTTCTATCACATCCTTCCCGACATCTCCGTCTATACCCAAAATCATGAGTGCCTCGTTGCCATTATTCTTGACGCCTTCCTCTGACGAAGAATTTCGCGTAGGTAGCGCGTTATCCTTTGTACCCAGAACAACAATATCCGAGCGTCCGTTCTCAAGACTCTTCGGTCGCTTTGCCAAGCTCGCGACCTGCATAAACCGGATATTAACACCATGTCGTCCAAGCACAGAGCCGACTCCACCAATTTTCCCAGGCTCGTCGTGGTTGTGTAAAATAAGCAACGTCCCCTCAGGTGAGAAGCTAGCTTCGAAGCGGTCTAGTCGTGAGATATATGCGGTATTTCCCGAGACGTAGCCCTCGATGACCTGGCTCCCGCCGTCGCCGCTGTCTTTCTTTTCACGGCCCTGTTGGCTCTCGGTCCCTTCTGGTACGGCTAGCGCTCTTAAAGTCACAGAACTCGCATACACCTCACCCCCACTCGCACTCCCGCTGTGTGCATGTGTCTCGCGGATGACAATGCCTTTCTCGCGAGCGACGGCAGTCGCGTTGACTATATTGACATGTCGACCCCCAGTATCAGAAAATGGTGACACTAGTCCCCTCACTAGAGCTGCAAGCAATGGCCGCGAGCTTGATACACCAGCAAGGTCACCGTGGTAGACAAGCTCGAAATGCCTACCTCCAATGCCTGCTGGGGTCGTAGGGGAAGCGAAATGCTGTGTGTAAAGCCCGCCCATACGTTCAATAAGCTTTGCGTACGGTTTCAAGGCGCGATATTCCTCGGGGAGAATGAGAGGCGCGTTGACAGCCGAGGTGGGTAGCTCGCCGCGCAGCACAGCTGCGACTTGCGTACATACATCAACGGCAACATTTTCCTGTGCTTCCACGGTGCTAGCACCGAGATGCGGTGTAGAGACAACTTTCTCGTGGTGGACTAGCTCCCAGGCAGGCGTGTTCTGCTCCGGAGGCTCTTTGGTGAAGACGTCCAGCCCCGCTCCTGCGATGACACCGTTATTCAGGGCGTCGAGAAGTGCTGCCTCATTATAAACGCCACCGCGTGCAACATTCAGCACACGTGCTGTCGGCTTCATGAGTGAGAACTCATCCGCTCCAATCAGGTCGAGTGTTGATGCTAGTAGAGGCGTATGAATAGTCAAGAAGTCGACTTCTGGAAGCATGTCCACCAAGCGCGGCACTAGACGTTCAACGCCTGTTTGCCGCACAAGATCGGGGTTTGCATACGGGTCGAAGGCAACGACTTTCATACCAAGACCGATGCACACTGTACAAATAGCGTCAGTAGCACTTGACCGAAAGTTCTCATTGACTCCTTAAAGCATACAGAGCTCTCTTATCATCACGCTCATAGCTAATCAAAAGGAAGGACAAAGAGTCACAGACTTACTCCTCGCAACCTTCATGCCAACTTTCCCCAAACCCACGATCCCCAAGGTTTTGCGGCCAACTTCAACACCAACTAGCTTACCCCTTTCCCAGCGCCCCGCCTTAGTGGTACGATCCGCGCGCCCAACATTTCTCGCCGTAGCCAGCAATAGTGCGACTGTATGCTCCGCCGCTGCGAGGATATTGCCCGCTGGCGAATTTACCACTATAATGCCACCCGCCGTCGCGGCCTCTACGTCGATATTGTCTACACCGACGCCCGCTCTGGCCACAACGCGCAAGCGGGATCCGGCGCGAAGAACCTCGGCGGTCACTTTAGTCTCGGAGCGAACTATGAGCGCATCGACATCGGTGATCAATGCGAGTAGTTCTTCTGGTGATACTCCTTGCGGACGTGAGTCCACTTCGTACTCCCCGGATAGTAGGGCCAGCCCATCCTGAGACACCTTCTCAGGCACAAGGATACGGGGTTTATTGGGGATTGTCGCCGCCATTTTGCTCAACACCGGTGTAATCAAAATGTAAGCAGGTAAGCCAATGATTTAGTTTAGCCAGTAAGCTGATAACTAATACCATCGCTGTGAAAAGAATGAAATTCAGGCTAGAAGGAGACACGTAGAATAGTGCCGCACAAGTCCCGAATCTACAATATCAAAACGAGGTACTCTAGGCCTTACCAGATATCGCCATAGAGTAGCGTGGCTCAAGAAAGCACAAAGAAATGAGCCAGCTATGGGGGTTTATGAAGACTTGAAAGAACCGGAAGGGAAAAGCCAATGTCCGTTTGAGCACGTGAACATATAGACGATCACCAAATAGGCACACAACAGTCAAGTGCTCGACGAATGACAGAAGAAGCGGTGACTTTCAGTAATTACAAACTGTCCGTTCACTAGCTTTTCCCATCCAATGTTGTGATCCCTTCGGAATCCAGCACGCGGCTCCGCAATATCATACATAGAATATAGATTCGCTCTCTCCTTGGCTAGTTATACAGGTGGCAAAGGCTTCAGCAGCAGTTAGACAAAAACAGTCCCGATGATGTAGGCTACAGCCAACAAAGGACAGTTGTTCAATGCTACAGTGGTCACAATAAACCACGGCAGCGTATCACAACCGCAGTACGAAACGCAATGCAAAGCCACGTCGATATTATTACCCATGTCACGTTCATCCCGCTCCAAGCAGGGAATAGAAGGGCTTGCAGGAGATGCAAGTTAGTATGTTAGCCTGGGCCCATCAATAAGGGTTGTTTCTCAATTGACGTACGTCAGAGAGAGCGTTAGAAATTGGTCATCATCTTACTTACGCAGATGCCTCTCTCAAGGCGTGGTACTAATTTGCAGCCAATCACTCAGGGGAGGGCACTGGGTATGATGTGAGATGCTTCAGAAATGCATATTTTCTTACCTGGTGTCCTCAATACCCTAACCCCCACAAGATTTAGGTATTGATGCAGGACTCGTACTGTACAGTCTCCCACATATTTAGCTCATTTTACCCCGCGAGCTACAGCTTCTCCGTTCCAGGGTAGGCTAGGTCTAAGGGGTAGCTGAACCGACAGTTCCTAACTCCAGTCGGAATACGTCCACCTTCTACCTAGATCCCAGTTAATAGAATCCCTGAGATTAATATGTTATGTTACAGTAGACATTTCGTGCAGGGTCGTGAAAAGAATTCATGTGCTCCTTTTGACGTTCATGTTAAACCTTCAGCACAGGGGCCATTGAGCTTGAAGTCTTAAGGTCAAGTAAGTCTTACCGATTATTCAACAGCTAGATACCTACAAATCTTTGGAATTGTCCGTCCAAAAAAGGACATAAGTTGATCGACCTGTGATGCATAATTAGAAGTAAGCCGTGATGATCGGATGTGAGAGCTAATATTCCTCCATGCGAGGTCGGACGGCAACTGGTTGCGCGTTCGGCCGCCTACATAACCAGTAAAGCTCCGGCAACACCGGAAACCAGGCGGGCACCCGACGGAAAAATTATAGTTACAGTATGTCTATTGGCAAGATCAAGCTCAGACTCCCCCCGCAAAAGGGTCCGCAAGTGATATGCAAGTGCTCATGTCTGTCAGTGGGTCACAGACCGCCCGCTTCGGTAGGCAGCTTGTTTTTGTGAGTGTCTTCTACAGCATACTGGGGCTTTGAATGGTATTCAATATTGCAATAATATTAGATAAGCCAAAAGCGAACAACCATATAGCGCTGAAAGGAATCGAACCAAACTCACTATATGCCCCACTAGTCATGGCACCCTAACTATATTCTTAGGCGTTAAGAAGATAATACAAGTCTAAGTCCTTCCTTTGAGCCCAGGCGGCGATCTAGGTTCAAGCATACAAATAGCTTCGCTCTTGCTAGCCCGGATAATTCTAGTCCGTATCGCTATTTTCGTATTTCTCAGTAAGATTCGAAGGATCCAGCAAACACAATAACAGCAAGCACAGTAACAAGAATAGGCAGTCGTAGCTGAATATACCAAACGCCGCCTCGCAGATTAATTACATGATGTCGCGACCTGGTACACGGGCAGCTGCAATGCGAGTACCCAGGGGCTGGTCCGGGTGACATAGGCTTCGGAAAGGAGCTTCAGAATTGTCAAGCGAATATGCTATCGAATTTATAGGTACTTATTAACAAAAAGTTAATGATATACCTAGCGAGTCATTATATCGTTACATCTACCGCTCCACATTTAAGTAAAGGAGAGGTGAAGCTAGGGAACGAGCCATCAAGGTATCTCTGCATAACAACAAATTCAGTACCTGCTATGCCTACAGGCAGACATTACACAAAACATTCTTTTTATCGTAGGCTAGCACCAACTTTTTCTTCTTTTAATTTTTGGGGTTTTGTACAATAAACCCTTTAGAAGTTGTCCTTGCCGGCAAAACGCTCATTCTGCACAACCTCCACCCAGTATCCATCGGGGTCAAGCAGGAAAGCGACGTTCTTCATGCGTCCGTCCGTGAGCCTCTTCTTCCAATTCGTGTTCAGGCTCTCGAACCGCGCGCAGGCCGCATCGATGTTATCAACAGAGACGCCTGTCATATCGCGTTAGCCCCTTCCGCACAAGGCGATCATCTACACTACAGCTTCCACTTTCAAGGGGGTGCATCCAGATATGAATGATAAACCTACAGATATGTCCGAAACCCTGCGGCTGGTCATTACCGTTGTGATACTTGAAGCTCTCGTCCTTCTCGGTGCCGTAATTCCACGTCAACTCCAATAGGCCCTCCTTCCGAGCCGTAAATCCGTTCTCAGGCACGCCTTCGGCGCCCGGGTAGCCGAGGAAATACAAGTTGAACCCAGCAGCAGCCGCCTCATGAGTGCGGAAGAGCGTCATTCCCAAGACCTCCTGATAGAACTTAAGCGACTTTTCGGCGTCTTTGACCCGGATCATGGTGTGATTCTAATCCAGGTAGAGGTTAGCAATTGGCCCGGATACGAGCAACGTAAAGCGATGCCCTATCCGATGTTAATAGGATAGCAGAGGAACACCACATACCATGCGGTAGGTACTCGGGTCCGTGGTAGCGCCCTCTTCCACCGGGTCATCGGCGCCCTTCGAGCCAAGTCTCTGCGAGATGATCTCAACCCAGTATCCGTCGGGGTCGAGCGCAAAAGCAATGTGCTTCATGCGCCCGTCGGTGAGCTTCTTCTGGAACTTGTAGCCTGCATCCTCGATCCGCTTGCATGCGGCCTGGATGTAATCGACGGATATGCAGACGTGGCCGAAGCCGCGGCTCGGCTCCTTGTTGCCGTTGTTGACAGTAAAGCTCTCGTCGTTCTCGGTGCCGTAGTTGTGCGTCAGTTCTATGACTCCCTCCCTATCGAAAGTGCTGTTGCCGTGCGATGTCGCTGACGGCCCGTCGTAGGCGAGGAAGTATAGGTCGAACTTGGCTTCGGGGAACGAGAGTTTCTTGATCAGACTCAGACCCAGAAATTCGTAGAACTTGACTGTTTGCGGTCGCCATCGTCAGCTGGAGCAGGTGTGGTTCGCGACTCAGCGCATGCATACCGGACTCCTTCGGATCCTTCACTCGAAGCCTGCAATGCGCTCATCGCGTTAGCTTCCCAACTGTCGTTGGCGAGTAAGGGTTGTGGTTGCATCTACATCGAGTGATTGAACTTATAGTTCTTTGTGTCGGTGGTTGTCGCCATGGCTACGAATGTTCGATGTACGTCTATGCCCATATATGTCAGCAGACAGCGTTGTGCTGAAGAGCCAGCGCACCTAAGAGGGTAATGCTTACGTCCAAATTGCGCAAACGGTCGTAATGAGGAAGATCTGAACTGTGCTCTGCGTAAAGATTGCAAAATATACATAGAGTGACGCCTCCCAAAGAACGCAATACAAGAGACTGGAGGGGCAGATACAGGCTCATAAAAAGACCCCGCGGCACAATTATTAATGGCATCATCACCACTTTACCCCACATAGAGAAACTAGGTATCCCTCCATCGTGGGTCTTTGTCTCGAACAACATTAATAAATATGAACACCAAGGTCTGCTCCGAAATCGAGTTCTCATTTTTTATGTTTAAGAAAATACTACACAACCATTCCGTCCCATACGCCGGTTACCACTTGGAAAGGCTTTTGTTCCTCGACCTTACATCGCGTAATATATATACAGTAGGAGACATACAAAATTCTTCAACGATCGACAAAAGGAGTAGGATATTCACGACGAAATACCCTACCCTTCATTTTCTTACACTTTTAACGTTCGCGCAGCTGTAAAATAATGTGCTGCTCACTACTAGCGTGAACTCCCGCACGATAATAAAAACATTACGCAGAGCTGAATATGCTCATAATCTTCTCCCCGATATTTGCTGCTTCACCATCGAAATATCGGCTTGGTGTTACGAAGAATGCGATTGCAATGATGACGTAGAGACTCATTAGCTAGTAAATGTTAGCCAGCAGAAATGTGAATAATAGGAATATAGAGAGTCATACCATAGCACCCTCGAGGTAATTAGACTTTCCATCCTGGACCGTGTAGATGACAACTAAGACAGACAGCCCGAAGGCGACCGTTTCAACTAGAGTGTGTTAGTCGGTTATAAAAATATGGCATCAAGACACCTACAGGTCTCAAAGTGCAGGTCCATGTCGCGGTCCATGATCCAGCCCAGAACCACCAAAAACGGCGTCACGAATAGAGCTATTTGGATACTCGAGCCAATAGCAACACCCATAGCCTATTTATATCCAAATTAGTGTCAGAGTTCGCAGGCCCAGTTCAGAGCAGGGCTTACCAGATCCATTTTGTTCTTGATTGCAACCACCACTGCTGTGACGTGTTCTGCAGCATTGCCTACAATGGGGATGAGGATGAGACCAATGAAGCTACGACTGATCCCGCCTCGTTCCACCAGAGAATCGATGCTTTCAACCAAGTAGTCGGCACAAATAGAGACCAGAACCGTAGTGACCACAAGAACGCCGGCAGCCGACCAAGGACTCATAACAGCCTCGTCTTCAGACTCATCGTCCCGTTCCCGGCTTCTAGTTCCATCTAGATCTCCTGCCCCGGCCTCTTCGTGCTGTGATTCTATTTCTTGGGTGTGCACTGGTCCGGCTCCTTCAGAATCATTGCCGAATAAATTGTGATGCGTTCGAAGCTGAAACCAGAGATAGAGAACATAGATGAGGAGAAGAATGATAGCCGTGCCGCGCGAAAGTGAGAGTGTAATATCCTGTCCATCCCTTGGGTTTTCATGACCCCGTTTCACGATCATGAACAGCTAATATATGTCAGTACAAAGCAAACAGAAAGGAAGTCGACAGATTCGTACCGCCCCAGGAAGAATTATAGATGCGGCTGATAAAGTCATGAGGGAGGCCGTTGTCTGCGCCGTGATAGATGCAAAAGACTGCTCCATTCCTTGGTTGTTTTCGTCCCTCATGTTGACAATGCCACCAAAGAAGAAGCACATTCCCATGACCAGTAACAAATTTGAAAGAATAGAGCCGATCATGGAGGATTTGACAACCTCGATCTGCCGATCCCGTAATGCGATTATACTGACCTGTAACGTATACCGTTAGCAGCTGAGAGCCAAAAGTAGATTATTGAGGCTTAGTTCTCAACGCACAATTAATTCAACTGCGTTTCCGAAGGTGGCGTTAAGAAGACCCCCCAGGGCTTCTCCCAGCACCGCAGATATTTGTTCAGTAGCGAACGAGAGCACAGCTGCGAGTGGAATAATCGCGAAGAAATTTATGACGAAAACAGCGATGGGGTCCCAATGCGTTTTTCCCGCAACGATGCCAACCGGTACAGCGAAAAGTAGAATATTTACGGGGCCTAACCACAAAGCATCAGCATCCAATGCAGCGAATACTGCTCTATCCGCATTTGCAGGACTACGTACTACTTAATAGCGTGGCCTTCGCGATATGCCATACATGCGCAGGATATTTAACCCATGGCTTCGGGCTGTCGCAGCCAGGCGTGGACTTCGAATTAAAAAGAAACTCCCATGTCGGACTGTGATCTTTTGCACCATCGTGCCCGGAAGGCGAGTTGCCGTTTTCGCCTATAAGAGGGGTGTGTTCGTCTGGTCTTCTATTTTCCCGCGATGAAGCATCATATCCAAGGATACCCCAGGTGGCTTTACGCATTTGCATCTGAAAACTCGGGAGAGCTGTTTCGCGGGCCATCGCATCTCATGGTTAGCAGACCATACACGCCAATAAAAATGTGCGTATAGTGTTGTAGCAGTGACGGCAAGTATAGCACCATACTCGGCGGGGGATCGTTAACAGAAGGTAGGCAAGCTGAAAGGATAAGAGATGTATGTGGTCTACACGAACAAAGAGTGTAGCGAAAGGGGAAAAAGAAGTGCTGCCAACTCCTGGACCCCCGAACCGGGCAGTGTTCGGATGGGGAGGTGTTGCAGAATGCACATTGCTAGTGAATAAGACTAAAGCTTATCGCACTTGCGGTCTGGGCACTTACTATTAGCCATGGCTCCTAGATGATACCTGAAAAGCACAATCCCCGGGACAAATACTTTCAGGGTTTGTAATGACAAGCTTCACAGCCGGAGTCTTGGGGGCTGTCGGGCTTAGGTTCTTGGGCTGTTTAATATGTCAGCCGAAAGTAAAATAGGTAGGCGGACGTGTAATAAGGAATTCCAGTTAGCGGGCCTAGAGGCTGTGTGTGTTGAATTGTGAGGGAGGATCAGGCACCGCGAAGGTTTGGAATCGCTGACTGACCGCGCGGCGTTGTGTATGTTGAACTATGTATGCATGCATGTACAACACCAGTATAATTAATTAATACAGACTTGTGTCGTATTTTACTAGCTGGGGTGAAGAAACTTGGCGAGGCAGTGAACGAGAGATTGACAATGAAGGCGAGTCATTCCAGCAAAGAAAAAGCTGGCCGAACAGATACAGTGATGTCGTCGATGACGGAGGACGAAGAGGGTTCCACCCATAGCGATATATGCACTACATTAGGCGCTGCAGCTACCAAAGAAGGTAGGTACCTAAGGACAAGACTGGATGGTGACAAGCTGCTGGTACAACTTGCCCCCACTGCCATCCTCCTTTCGCGTTTCAAGCTCCGTCTTTGGTTCCTAGCTGAATTAGGGTAGTAACCCATCGTCGGCTTTGCACACTTGGCGTCAGGGAAGCTTGAGCTTGGGCCGCCGATCCACATGAGGTAAGGTATCTTGCGTCTAATCCCTTTGTTTCTAACTAGTGGCCCCCAACTGACAAGTACATATTTTGTCAATGTCAATTAAATGCGATTCGTTTGTCTATAACCCTGCTAGCTCACTTCACTCTAGATATACTACTGTAATAAAGCAGTTCAGTCACAATTGCACATCTTACATAGTATACAGATGTAATATCACATCCAACGACCTGCATTCCTCCATTCACAACCAACTGCGTTCAAAGTGCAAAATCCTGCCAAGAGTGGCTGTGCACAGGAAAGAGGCCTCCAGCTACAGGACCCCTTGGCAGCGCTACCTAGGAACGTACCGCGTATTAAATTCCCCCGAGAATGTGGATCGCAATTGGTGCAAGCTACATTGCGCTAGCTGCAAAGCTAGGGTGTTCAAGTAAGCGCAATACATAAATACTCTATCGATAAACAATAGTTATCTTCCGAATCTGCCAAGGATCTGGAACGAAACCGACTACGACGTCATCTTGTCCATGTACTATGTACTAAGTACATGGGAAGGGAGGGAAAACCAATTGACGTTCAAAGAAAATGAAATTTTTTATCTTCTTTGACGTAAAGGCGATTAGGATCAATCTCACGTTGGTAGGTAATTTTCCCAAAAGGAGTAGTAAGGTATTAATTTCGCAGGCCCTATTTTTAATGGTGTAATAAAAAGTAAACAGCGCGTATTGCGTCTCTTCGTTTATACATCTATGTAATGAGGGCAGAAACAACAAGAATTTTGTGTCTATCATTTCCAGCTGTCGTATAAAACAAAAGATGCCAAAAGAAACACAAACATCTATCCCGGGTCGATGAAAGCGCCATCACATGAAAGCTGTCAATAATTATCAGTAAAGCCATCTACACAATTTCTCGTGACAGAATAAAAAAAAATCTGGTTGCAACTTACCAGCACAATATGCTTGATACCAAGTAAGTGAGACGCCCCCATCGAGCCACGACGGATGGAAGTCTTTGCTGGTAAAGAACATCCACGCCGTCTTCGGATCGATAGTGGACAGGTTTCCATAGAGGATGCCCTTCCAGCCGCCCTCAATCTTGTCGGCACGTCCCTTGTCGAAATAGGTAGCCCACTCCTGCTTGACGAAGTCGGCCGGCCGTGTGAACTTTGTGCTTGGTAGCAAAGGTAGCATGTGGATGCCTTGCACATACTCAATATTGGAGCCGAAATATGTCGTATGGTCGCACTTGTTCTCGAACAGAATTCCGGCTACCCTGTTGCCGATGTAGTTTGCCGGCTGCACGTTGTTCTTCTCGGTGTAGAGGTAATATTGGTTGAGCGAGCGCGCGATAACCGAGAGCATGAGGTTGCCGCTGTCGATGAGTTCGGTTCTTGTGAGTCAAGTTTCTCTAGTAGAATTATGGGTTTCAGACATACCGAGCCTCCATATTCGCGTCGTTGATAGTCCTTCCCCACATCTTAATAGCGTAGGCCGCCATGGCATCTTCTGAGCTTGACTCTTGATCCTATTTTTTGATTTTAGCTTCGGTCCTCAACAAGCTAAGGATGATCTTCGTACCTTTCCATCCAGAGTCTCGTATAATCCATGAGCCCAGCTATGACCATGATACCAGTCAAAGTTTCGCGACACAGGGAAGTACTTGTCAGATACAGAGGGGTTGGATATATCTCTAACCATCGTGTTGATGTAGTCGACATTTTCTTTTGATAGCCAAGAAGGATCGAGGTATCCTACGACAGCGGCGGCATAGATAAAGTAGCCATAATGAAAATGATGATCGTTGTAGTATGTGTTGCCAAAATCAGCGCCATTGTTTCCTGTCGTGTATGAAGCTGAGGAGACAATCCCGCCCCAAGCAGCTTCACAATATTAGACGTATGTTTGGCTGATTTTAAGTAGAGTACTCACATTCGTAGTAAAGGGGAAATTGCTGTTTATTGGAGGTGAACCGTTTGAAAGCTGCTTTTAAGTCTGTCAACCCGCTTTCGGCCAGTTTCGGGTTTTTGAGCAAGTGTTTTGCAGTAAAACAAAGTCCGGCAAATTTAGCTAAAGCCTATGAAAAGTAGATCAGCCTTGTACCAAACATTTCCCAAAGCGTCAAGTGAGTATACCTTTCCGCTAAAGTACATTGAATCCTGGTTTGACTGTTGATCTACGTTCTGGGATAGCTCTTTTAAGGCAACGGGCGTGATCGTCTTGATTGCGTCGTCAGAGAGTTTCTCTTTTGGGCCTTTTATGGGATCCCAAGGGGCAAAGCCCATAGAGATGGGCATGTTTGGCTCAATCATCGTCCACGAGTCCGCAACCACAGCCTTTGCCATGCCCTTTGTGGTTGTTTGCAATTTGACCGTGGACGTTGCTTTGGCGGTTATATCATCAAAGGACTCATAGTGATGTGGCAAAGCGTACATCAAGAGTTTAACGTCAGGGAAACCGGCCTTTTGAAATGCGAAGGTATACGTTCCCTTGGACCCTGAGGATGTGCCGGACAACACCATTCCCACCGGGTAGGCGCCAGATGCCGCATCAATCATAGATTCAGCATTGCCGGGGTCCTTGGCAACTTGAATGATCCCATCGTAAGGCTTCTCAGCTTTTGCCACACGGTTGTTTGTTACTGTCAGGTCAAGAGGGTCACCCTTCTTGGAGTATCCGTACACATGCCAGACCTTGCCATCTTCGAGATATATAGTGTACTTAGTGACACCAGGACGGGGACCCTTGGTCGATCTTGTGACAGTTTTAAAGAACACACCTGTCTCGATAACAGGTGTGCCGCCTTTGTATACCGCTGTAACAAACCCCATACCCTGCACTAGGGGAAAAGAGATAAGCGGTTTTGCCTTCGCATCAACATGGAGGTTGACATTAGCAGAATGAGAATTGAGGCTATCCGTTGTGAGTGCAGTAGTAGAGTTAAGCTCTAACGCGGACAAGCATAGAGACTGTATCCCAATAGGATTCAGGAAATACTTTGCAGCTCCCGTTTCAGGCTGCACATCCCCATATACTCTTTGACTCGCCTCCGTGTGTGAGATCGACATACCCCAGCTGGACGTAGACCCCTGGCCCTTGGACCATGCCAAAGAATACGGATGTACATAAGATGGTGAGTTTTGATTGCCGAGAAAGAAATTGGCATAGAACTTGTTGGTGCCATAGGGACCAGAACCCCCTATCCCGAGCCGAGGTACGGGGTGGTCTTTCCGCTCCTCGAACTCAGGTGGAGGTTTGGTGGTGGCAATAGGGGATCCGAAGATGTTTGATAAGGCAGCATCAGTTGGCTTGGCCGGCTCGCCTGACATTTCGGACACAGGTTCATCGGATGCTAGTAACGTTGTCGGACTCGGAATTGGATTTGTCAGGAGAGGTATCGTATTTACTCTACCACCAGTCTCAAGACTTGTGACGACGAATCCGGTTGTATTCGGCTCAGTATCCGTTGCAGATGGTGGAATCTGTATGATGGCTGAAGATGCTGTGATTGTAACGACGGGTTGATAGTTCTCGCGGTGGGGGTCTTTCGTTGCTGAAATGGGCCGATGCCCTTCCAAACATCGATTTCGAGATGATGGCACGACAGAGTGAGAGGTTTCTACCTGTTGACCGACTGAAGGCTCAAGCGGGATCGATCGTACGGGTCTTGCCTGAAGAATGGTTAGTATCCAAAATAATAACATGATGACAATAGGAGATCTGGTGTATTGGGGAAGGGGTTTGGGGGGAGATTATTCCATATATTTGCCAATAATTTGACGAGTCGCGATATGCCCAATGCTGCTTAGGTCATGTTATGAGGCCTGGAATTTGTAAAGTTGCCGATAAAGAGTTGTAAAAAGTTGAAGATGAGAATATGAGTATTCATACTACAGCACAAGACGAAGATCTGTCGGAGGACTTATATATAAATCTCGAAGAATGACATTGTATGGCCTAGCCAATCTCCAGGAATGAGTACCGTACACTGGGTGACGACCCAGTTGCTCTGCTGAAGTGATACCCACGAGCCAAACCCACGAGGGTTTGGATTCAGCTATGGAATGGAATGTCTTAAATAAAAACAGGAATCCTCTACCTGACTTCTGGAAAATGTATAGCGGACGTAAATCCGGGGCTTAGCGCTGGAATGTGAGGAGCACAGCGAATGTGGACTAGAAGGTAAAACACAGAACGGTTAAGAAGTATAACAATTCACGGTAAGATATGATTTGTAGGAGTTTAGGACTTGGAGAACCGGGAAAGGAGCCATGAAAAATTAGGCGTTGTCTTTATAGAGAAATATAGCTATGTGAAGGCTTATTGTCGTGGGACAGAGAGTCTGAGACTGTTTATCGAGATAGTGTCATACGGAAGCGACTTTCTGGATTGGAGAACCTCACCATGGACTCTCTACTTTGCGCGGCATCGTACTTGCTTTGTCAATTTGTCTTAGAGTAAGACGTCCGAGCCTGCCTTCCTACTATTTTAAGGAAACATATAGCAGGGATATCCGTACCTGACCGAACACAATGTGTAACATCACCAGTGCGAGGAGTAAGAGGAAACTTAATAGCGAATGATATGACGCATAGTCCCAGAGCTCGGCTAATACTCGATCCTAGTCGTGATTACAGTGAGTTGGCGCTGGCATAACAAATCTGCTGGATAATTTGTGCATGGTCAAACAAAATAGAAGTGTTCAACTTTGGTGCTTCATAGTCATCTTGATCAATGGAAGCTATAGTGGGATGTAGAGTTAGAGAGTATCGTTGCCATTGCGCGACTCCGAGATACGGTCGGACGCACCGAAGGGTCAACCAGTATCATAATCCTAAGGCACCAAATTCACCCCCGTCGGCGGCTCTCGATCTCAAGATATCCACTCTCACGGCACGTTGTGCTTTTGTAGCCTTGACCGAATCGCTGGCACCGCTCTTTCTTGGCCCCTGGTAACCCCCCGGCGCGGATGTAATTCCCGTGTTGCTTCCCCCGCCCTCTCCCCCCTCAGCCTGTCCCCTATGTCTCTTCTTCTTCTTCTTTTCAAGCTCAGTAGCCTCAGCCTGCTGCAACTTCCGACAACTTCGCACCTCCTTGTCTTTCAGCACCCACGGCTGGCTCAGGACGTCACGCCGGAACTCTCGAATCTTGTCCCAGAAAAGTACTTCTTGATTCGTAGACAGCACCTGTTTCGCCTCATTAATATTGATTTGCTTTTGGCCTCGAAAGAGCTTTAGAGATCCCTTGATATACAGGACCATGCCAACATCGATGTCGTCTGTCCCCGTCTCGGCGGCAGCTTTCGCGCGAGCCACTTGTGGCTCGACTTGTTTGCCCCGATCGTTGTCGCGATGATTTTTCTTGTCGCTAGTTGCGGTGAGTGTCGTCTGGGTGCATTCGATGCACTGCCCAGTGCCGTCATCGATAGTGTAGACTCGGCGGCCGTAATATTCATCAACCGCAACTACAACTCCCGTGATTCGCACCCATTTGATAGGGTGGTTCAGATAGAAAAAGACATCGTTCTCTGCATAGAAATAAACGTCAGACGCGAGTCTTTTGAAGGGGCGTGATGCTTTACATCGTTCCCACTAACCTTGGAAGCCGGGTCGACACTCGAGGCCAGTAACATCGATTGCGCGCAGAGGACACCACTTAGTGACAGTGGGCGATAGGTGAAAACAGTATTGGGGATAATAAGTTAGCGTGTCGGCAGTTGTCATCGCATTTTGTAGGCGATAATGCTATAAGAAGCAACACTTCCAGAAGGGCAGTTTTATCTCAGCAATAGGTAGTTGAACATGACGGAATGAGAGCTAACCTCGGACGACGCGACCGACGCGACGGGCTCAAAGGACGCACGCCTAAAGGCAACCATGCCCCGCAATCAGCTTGCAACCACTTACTTCCCTACCATACTGCAACCATCAGGTAGGTAGGTACTTAAGCGATCGCTTGGGAGAACCAATTATTCGAGCAATACTCTTTTTTTTTCCCTCCATATTGTCTACTTCATTGAAAGCCTAACGCCTAACGCCAACCGTCCGTCCCTAGTATGATGTGAAACTCAACTCGAATGCGGCCTTGTCCAGAACCGATTCTCATAAACACCACCAAGGGTCAAACCTCCAATCAAACGCATCTATCTGGTTACTTCTTCTTGCCTTTCTTCAGTCTAGCCGCGGCTGCTTGAAATGCCTCCTCTGATGGCTCGCTCTCTTCTACACGACGCTTCTTCCCCTTCTTTCCGGTTGCTGGTGTAGCAGCACTATACTTCGCCGCCAGATTGTCGAGAAAACTCTCGCGTCCTTGCTGATTGCGTCGTATGAGCGCTGCCAACTCATCCTCCGAGGATTCCTTCTTCTTTCCCCTTCCATTTCCCTTCTTAGCACCAAAGAGCTTCTCGTGAACTCCCAGTTCCTTCGCATACTCTTCGGCCTCTGTAGCCTCATTCTTAGCGGCCTTGATGCGTGCCTGCCGAGACTTCTTGCTCTCCTTTGTGTATGCTTTGAACGCGGGAACATCTTTATTTGCGATGGCGTCGTCGATTATCTTACGGAAGCGTTCATCATCTTGAAGCACGTCGCTGAGCATGACGGTCTCGTAGATTGCGTCCATATTGCCTTCGTGTTCTTCGTAGGCGATGAGGATGTCATCTCGTTCTTCGTCGGAGCCTTTGTATTGCGCCGCGAACCTCTCGATCGCATCGTTCGAAATCGCGTCGCGGAATTGTTCGCGGTAGAAATCCGACCAGCTGAAGCCGTCTGAATCGACAATAGATTCCGAAGTAGAGCCGGTTTCATCGTAGCGTTTGCGTCGAATGGAATCGGAGAGTACGGCATACGCAAAAGCGATAGATTGGAAAGTCTCGTGCGCTTTCAGCTTCTGCTCCTCAGAAACCTTGTCTACCGAGCGTTCCCTTGTTAGATAAAGTATGCGGATTATGAGTAGCTGTCTCCTTACCTGGATGATTCTTCAATGCAAGCTTTCGGTATGCCGACTTCACCTGGTCTGCTGTCGCATTGCGCTCGAGCCCAAGTACCTCATAAGGGTCAATAGTGGGCGGCTCGCCATCGAGCAGGTCGTCGGATGCATCCATGGTAATTTCACCGTTAGAGCTCTTATGAGCCGACAATTACGTGAAGGGCGTGAAGCGGTGCTATTTTGATAGAGGTGGGCAGTACATTGAGAGGTAGTAGGTATTTGGTATTTGGAGTATGCTGAGGGCTTCGAGGACGCGCATGAGACGCGTTTAGTGGTTTTTGCCAATTGCAAGGGTTGGTAGCTGCTAAAATTGGATCGCGGGGCAATTACCGCGGGGTACAGCCTGTAGGAAGGTACCTACGTTTAGTGGCAGCTTTCCGAGAGCCTTGGATTCGATTCAGAGCAAATCCAATAGTGGTCATAAATCTACATGAAATGTCGGAGGCTGCACCTGATCCAATGCCGGAAATCATGGCTGACGACCATGAGGGCTATATGAGACTGGCGCTCTCTCTGGCAACCAAATCACCCCCCAAACCCACCAACTATCGTGTCGGTGCTGTCATGGTGGATGCAGCAACAAATAAAGTCCTGGCAACAGGGTACACGCTTGAGCTCCCGGGAAATACCCACGCCGAGCAATGCTGTATAGAGAAGCTGGCACAGAAACACGCCGTCACTGGAACACATCTAGCCGACATTCTACCCGACGCCGTCACACTATACACAACAGTCGAGCCATGCTCTCGGCGGCTCAGCGGCAACACGCCCTGCGTCGATAGGATCCTGGCCATTGGAAACCGCATCAAAACCGTTTACGTTGGCGTGCAAGAACCCAACACTTTCGTCAGTGAAAATTCGAGCCGGAGGAAGCTGGAGAACGCTGGTATCGAGGTTCATCTGCTTAGTGGATTAGAAAAGGATATCTTAGAGGTTGCAACCGCTGGACATGAGACATCTTCATGAATTAGCATCATCTCTTTAGACCAAGTTCGCCAGATTTGACCTCAGTCATGGAAAATATACGGCGAACCAGCTTCAACAATGGGCTATTTACGACATGACTTTCTGTCCCATTCTATGTATAGATTGCCCATCTAGATATAGTGGAATCGCGAATCTTTACGTTATAAAAGAGAAGTGGTTATTTCGCCTTGGTAGTTGCGATTACGTCGTCTGTTGTCTCTATCCGCCGAAGAGATACATAATAGGTGCCGTTACGACAACTGCCCAATAAGCAGCAGCACCTGATAGGCGGCTGCCCGGTTAGCTCAATCGGTAGAGCGTGAGACTCTTAATCTCAAGGTTGCGGGTTCGACCCCCGCATCGGGCTCAATTCCCGATGCCTCCCAGTATACTGGGATTGCAACGACTTTTTTTTTTGGCGATATTTGGTTGGCTGGCAGTTATTTAAATGCATAGAAAAGTGTATTCTTTATCGTGCCACTCTCACTCACGCTTAATGCGTTTATGTACCTGGGTATAAGTACATTATATTGTGTCACTCTATACGTTTAAATCAGTTTGAATATATCAACTTACTATTTATTATTGATAAACAGCTACTTAACTGTGTTTACTGTCTGACACTGTGGTAGATTTCATGTAGCTACTCATAAAGTAGAACCATGATCGTAGGCTTGCTGCCTAAAGCGACGTTCCCAGGCTTCCCTGTCGTGTGAAAATAGATAAATACTTTGGACATCCGCGAGACATTCTGGACTGTCTGTACCACCACACCATCCAACCATTATTAGAATCCCTAGTTCCGCAATAGCTGCCTAGTCCTACCATACGGACGTGACAATGTTCCAAAGTGGAGATCCGCGACCATGAAGTCATGGACAGCATGATTCTTTTCGGCCATCTCTGGACACGTCGTCTTGCGGACAAGGACCTGAATGGTCTGTGTCAGCCACAATGTACCACCTGGCCAACGATAAGAGGGCATGCATTGTCTCAACCCAGCAGACTGCACAACATCCGATATCCGACATCGCTGGACATTGGCTAGTGACTTATGAGTCATATCTCAAGGGAAACAAACAACCCTCACATTCTCTGACGCATCATGCGAGTGCATATATCAGCGGCAAGGAATACCTATGTGGCGATGTCAGCGTCCGGATAACATGGGTAGCGCCCCTGGCCCAACCAGCTTTGCCAGGTCGTGGGGTGCCAAATCCACGGACAGCCGCGCAGGGTTGCAGGATCTCATTCTGTTAAATAGTTCATCTTGTGGGCTTCAGGGGGTGGCATGTTATGCCTCTCTGCCCATGATGTAGATTGAGGGGTTCGGGTCTGACACTGCAGGTTCTCGTGTGAGACAGATTCAGTAACTGCTGCGGTTATTGGACTGCACGTTGTCCCAACAATCAAAGCCTTTTAGGGATGGCTTGAGAGGTAACAAGGCGGTGTGGAGTTCCGTTTGAGTGATCGGTTATATCGGTATACCTATTCGTGAGGACAACGCTGGGTCTATCAAAACACTGCGGACAGACACGTACACCTACAGTACCCCTCTTGGGTGGGCGAGCCACACAATATAAATGATTGCGGAGCACGACTTTGCTCTTAAATTGCCCAGACTATCTGTAGTCTAGGCTCTTGTGGGTTAGATTCCTTCCAGAAAATGACATGTTTTGGGACCCAATCTACAAGTAACAGCTCCGACCGAAGCAGAGTGAATGACCATCAAGTATCATGGTATTATGAACCCAGCAACAGCAGTGCATTATACTTGGAAGTGTGATGTCGCGTTCTTCACGTTACCTCCCTTACCTAACATTACCTAGTACCTAGGTAACTAGTAGTACCTTCCCTACATACAACATGCAAGGGGGCATCTGGGCAACTACGGAACTACCCAATGGGAAGCTACATATGTACAACCCGTCCAAGCTCTCTCCTAGCCAATCAACATCGCGGATTTTTATGAACGTATCTTGTCGTCAACAAGATCAGCTCTTCCACTCTGCTCTACTTCTCAATTCTTTATCTTCACTCTTCCCAGAATCCTTTCTTTGTTAACTCACCTATAACATATCTCGTACCCTGCTGAACAAGTCACAAATAACTACCTACGATAGCCGCTTAGCAGACTCGCCTGTCTGGCATCAAGACCAGTCCAGACACAACACAACTGGCGAAGGCGAATGTTGGGAACGTAGGCAAACAACACTGGTTCACAGCCCTGTCCTACCCTCCATCTTTCCGCTCTTTGTTCACACACACAGATTTCCACACGAGCGCTTGTCTGCAGCTCTCCACGCAATCCAAAAACTAGTGACCAGGTCCGACCGACAGCTGCTTGCAAACTACTTGCAAACTACTTGCATACAGTTGTTTCGGATATCAACTCTTAGGCAACAAGGTGATTCGGATAGGCTTGTCTTGCTGCAAGACAACTTGTGCTTTCCCAATCGCTCTTGCCATATCCACATCGAACACCTATTTCTATTCCTTCATCCGCATAGTGCTGGATCTTCTTTCTTCTTACTCCGTTTCCCTTTTGTCGATGGTCGTGTTGGGCTATCGATTATTCTCTTAGCCGAAACCATAGATTGTTCTTTACAATATGGCCGATTATCAGAATAGAGGCCGTGGGGGGCAGCGTGGCCGTGGTCGTGGCCGTGGTCGCGGTCGAGGCGACTTCGAAGGTCAAGGGGGACGGGGTGCCACCTTCTCAGGGTTCCAGGGTGGGCGTGGCCGAGGGCAAGGTGGTGATTTCAGAGCAGGTGGCCATGCCGGTGGTTTCGATTCAGGCCGTGGTCGGGGCAGACCCGACAAATTTGCAGGCGAGCAAGTTGTATTCAAGTTTGTCGACCCCGAAAGCATGCCCAACTTTGACTGATACTAACATTATTGCTAGCCCTGGCATGATTCCACCTCCAGACCCTGCTATTACAAAGCTTGAGGACGACCTCATCAAGGGGCAGGGCCCTGCTTCTCTGACTAGCAAGATGGCTAAAGTCCAAATATCCGGCGACCCATCCTCAAAGGAGATTTGGTTCCCCCG
This sequence comes from Xylaria curta, assembly GCA_022495235.1. Classification (NCBI taxonomy): domain Eukaryota; kingdom Fungi; phylum Ascomycota; class Sordariomycetes; order Xylariales; family Xylariaceae; genus Xylaria; species Xylaria curta. Next base: position 514,869 of record MU375898.1, on the reverse strand, counting down.
TCGGCCAGCCTTTACCGACAAGGGCACTGACGTCGCACTTTGGGCAAATTACTTCAAGATCGATGTGTCCGCGAAAAAGCCTCTGCTGAAATATACTCTCAATGTTCAAAGGAGAGACAAGCACCCTCAAGCTCAGGCAAAGCGCAAGGGGGACAAAGCTGACGGGCCCAAGGGGAGGAAACTCCACAGCATTATAAAATCGGCACTTGATCAAGTTGCACAGTCAGTAGCTGTCGCAACCGAATTCAAGGACAAGGTTATCTCACTTGAACCACTTACTCTGCCAAAAGATCAGATCATTACAGTGCCCTATCATGATGAGGGCAAAGATGATGTGTACACTGTCAAGTTTGAGGGACCAGCCACGATCGACTTACCTGGCTTGCTCACTTATTTAAGAACAATGCACGATCCCTCGGGGGATACTACGTTTCCTAAATTTACAGATGCGATTGACGCTATCAGCATCATCACCGGATACCATGCCCGGAAGAATCCAGCTGCCTCGGCGCTTGGTCGCAGCCGATACTTCCCCTTAACGCTGGCTGGAGAGCAGGATAACCTTGGTCCGCCGGATCATACTAGGATCATTCGGGGCTACTTCCAGAGTGCTCGTGTGGCTACCGGACGGCTTATTCTGAATGCCAACGTTGCCCATGGAGTCTTTTGGCCCAAGGGCCTCGTTTCGGAAATGGTGTCTAACTATGTAAACCGCAACGGCGCTCCAGATTACCATTCATTACACAAGGTCCTGTCGAGACTGAGGGCTCAATGCCAGGTCTTATCTGAAGACAAGACCAAGAAGCCACGCTTCATTCAGAAGGTCATATGTGGCTTGGCGGACCGTTCAGACGGGACTGGCCAGTCTAGACCGGTAGTGCCATACTTTGGAGCCACAGCTACGGAGGTCAAGTTTTACCTGCGAGCACCGGCCCCCGCTGGTCTTAAAAGCGATGCACTCTGCTCTGTTGCAGAGTATTACAAGAAGAGTAAGCAGCACGGTCTTCGTTCAATTGATCGCATTACTGATTATTCTCAGGATATGGGTTCACTGTCAATCCCAGCCATCCAGTGGTGAATGTTGGCACCAGGATCAAGCCTGTCTATATGCCCGCTGAATTAGTCGAGGTACTAGACGGCCAACCCGTGCGACGGAAGACCACTCCTGAGGAAACACGAAGAATGATCACTTTCTCCTGCCGCTCGCCATACGCCAATGCAAAATCTATATCCACTTATGGGCGTCAGGTTCTCGGTTTTGATGACTCCGAATCCCTAACTCGTTTTGGCATACAAGTGGGCAAAACATTACTTACAGTGAAGGGACGCGAGATAATTCCACCCACCATCGTTTACAAAGACGCCAGACAGCCAGCAAATGTCAAAACTGTCCATGTCATTGAAGGTGAATGGAATATGGAAAAGGTCCGTGTTGTCAAACCTGGCAAGAAGATTGAGCGATGGTTCTGGATATCCATCGATGAAGGCCATCGTGCTCACGGCAGCCATAGCGAAGTTGAAGCGGGCATGAAGGATTGGGTGTCCTTTTTACAATCCCAGGGAATTGATATTGTGGGTCAGTCTTTGGGAGGTACTAACAAGGTCACGGTGCAACGGTCGCCCGTAGACGCGATAAAACCTGTCCTCCAAGATATGAAGAAGTATAATCCTCAGTTTGTGTTCGTCGTTCTCCCAGGCAAGAAGACGGATACGAGACTCTACAACGAGGTTAAGAAGCTTTGCCACATTGAATTTGGGTATCATAGCCAGGCTGTCCTGAAGGCGAATTTGGTGAAGCGAAATCCACAGATATTTGCCAACTTGGGCCTGAAGATCAATCTGAAGATGGGCGGAGTAAACCACAAGCTGGCAAATGGCGTGACCCTTTTCAAACAGCATCCTACCATGATCGTCGGCTATGATGTGACGCATCCAACCAATCTTGCCGGCAACTCAAAAGGAGTGCCTAGCTTAGCTGGCATGGTTGCCAGTGTTGACAGTGACTTAGGTCAGTGGCCCGGAACGGGTTGGGCTCAAGGCGCACGCCAAGAAATGTTGGACCAAACGCTGGTAGACCGATTCGTTGAACGTCTCCAACTCTTCCATAAACATAGCAAGCGATATCCGGATAACTTAATTATCTTCCGAGACGGTGTCTCTGAAGGCCAATACGGATTAGTTCTTGAGAAAGAGTTGCCGTTGATTCGAAGAGCTTGCGAGAGGGTATATCCGGCCACGCAAAAAGCCAGGATCTCCCTCATCGTCTCGGTCAAGCGACATCAGACTCGCTTTTATCCTACGGACCCGAGCCATACTGTCAGATCTCGAAATATCAAGAACGGCACAGTAGTTGATCGTGGCGTGACCCAAGCCCCTTATTGGGACTTTTATTTGACCGCCCATAAAGGACTTCAAGGTATTTTCCAGCGTACAAAGCCCTATATAGTGTTATTGACTCCTCCTTAGGAACCTCCCGTCCTGCGCATTATACTGTATTGATCGATGAGGTATTCGAGGCTACGGCTGGTAAAGATGCAGCTAATCAACTTATTGCCCTAACATTTGAGCTGTGTCATCTGTTTGGACGAGCCACTAAAGCCGTTAGTATTTGCCCGCCGGCCTATTACGCAGATATTCTCTGCACTACTCATAGAGTGTTATACTCGGACTATTTCGAGAACTCGGACACAATGTCTATGACGTCATCGACGACGGAAGATATACCTGCGCGAGAGGTGCACGAGAACCTCCGAGACACGATGTATTACTTGTAAGCATCAGCAATTGTGGTAGTACGAAGTGAGAGATAGGCGAGTGTTGTCATCTGGGTTTGATTTAGAGGGGCGGTTGAAGGTGGCGAGGCACGGCCTGGAAGAGAGTGAACGCGTCAACGTACTAGAAGGCACGTTTCGCCGTTAAAAAAACTAAAGACGACTCAATGATTTCAGTGGAATTTTTTTAGATGAAAAGTTTATAACCAGTTCACATATAAGTCGAGAGAGATTCTCTCGTCCTTGTTTTGTACCTGCAGTAAGCCATCTAATGAAGGATTGTCGCAGTATAGTAAATAGCAAGGGAAATGAATGGCATGATTTACCCTATCTGCGTCTGACGTGTACAGTGTATGCCTTTGTGTTTTGATCTTTGGAGTTGACGCTAGAGATATGGCCGCAATGAGATGTAGAGTAAACCCCAGATCGTGTCCACGCGTTGATTAGAGAACAGACATGAATCTGCAGGCCAGTTTCTAACATACACAAGTAAATCTTAGGATTGCAATGCCATACTAGCATATGCCATTATTGTCTCGAGAGGTTTGATAGGTTTGTCTCATTGCTCAGGATTCATGAAATAGTGTTTTGATTCATCAACATGAACTTTAAGGGTGCACTATATATTGGATAACATAAAGAACCATTTAATTAATAAATCGGTAACCCCAATAATCATTCATTCCTTTAAAGTATCGATGCTTTTACTGCACGTTCGGACAATTCAATGCAAGACCAATGCTTCTGTATCACCAGGTCACAATGTTTGGTAAATAGCTGCAGTTTCAAGTAATCTGTGCATAAGCTGAGGCACAGCGCAAGAGCAAAACAGGAGGAGAAAATAAATATTACGTGACGATAATTTTGTGGAGTTCTAGTTATTGTCGTTGTTTCCCCAGCGGACCTGCAAGTTATGTGCGCCATAGCTCAAAACTCTAGACTCCACAAACAGGGGTCCAACTTCATCTCATGTTAGAACACATAAATTATGATAAAACACATCTTATCCAGTACCATTTCACACACTAGGTTTAAGAATTCGTCGCTTATGTATTCAGCCTTCCTTTTTAAAGATTACAGCTCAATGCAGACTGAGTAGTTTTATCATTCAGGGTGGCTGTTAACAAGTGTTCGCTGTTGGAGATAACTCCTAACTGGATGATGCAGGTAACCGACTTGGATCTTCACATACAAGAACTCTATCCTCACGGTGCCCATTGAAGAATAAAGGAGCATGGTCTTCAATGTTAAGTAGAGCCTTTGGTGGCATGCATTGAAGTCTCCTTTGAGAAGCAAACAAAGGTTCGATATCAAGGTATTAATACCGAAATCACCTTGTTCTAAAAAATAGCCTTGTTTCTTTGATTCATCATAAAAACAATTCATATTGTTCAACTATAATTCTTCCACAATGCCCATCTTCAGATGCTTATAAATTCCTTCTGAATTCCTTTCCTGATGACGATGACTTCCTGGGAACTCACTTAATATTCTAAGGCAGACACTGACAATTTTTCAAAGAACCGAAGTCTCTTATAGAAATGGCTCCAAAATCGAGGAACCCACTGAAAGCATTTCACGCTGGCGTGAGCAAAGCTAAGAAACATCACACTAACAAGTCTCAGATAAGCAAGGCTGATCAGAGCAGTCATGACTCTTCACAGCCCGCAAGTCTACATGAGGAGATTATGCTAGCGTCCAGTGATGTGAACTTCACTCCAGTACTTACCAAGGCAATGGTTGCGCTAGCAATCAGATTGAAGAACCCTGGTAAAGAGATTGCAGCTTCGGCTTCAGGCTCTAACCCTACCACCTATATGGATTCTTTGCCAGCTGAACTCCTCATTAAAATATCTGATGCATTGGTAATAGAAGACCGGATAAGAGTGGCCCTTATTTATCCCCATCTCTTCATGAACGACAATCTTCTCAACATTTTTACGGTAGACGCTTACCGCCAGCTAGATATTCGAACATACAGTTTGTGTTCACTACCCCCAGCTGAGTGGTTGGAATGTGTTAGTACATTGCGACACCCCTTGATCTTGGATGCGATATATCCTGAAACTGGCACTTTCAGTGCTGATGAAATTGATATTATACTAAAACAATACGAAAAGGTATGCATCGATAATCAAATTGACCCTCAAGCTTTTCTCAACTCCATCTTTCCCGACAAAAGGCCAGCAAATGTACCGCCACCTTCGACAGGTATTGATCCGGATGCTTTAAGATCCCCTCTTCACGCGGCCGTCGAAGCCGGGCGGGGGGATCTGGTTCAGTTACTCATTCAACGAGGGGCAGATGTAAATCGAGTATTTCGACAGCCAAACACCAACAATTTGGTCACCCCCTTTCAATGGGGCATTACATTCGGCGCATCACAAATATTCGGGTCCTTGGGGCTTAGCCGCACAAGAGTTCGTCAAATCGAAGAAGCATTAGTCAGACTTGCCCATACATCAAATATCGCGGCTTATACAACTAACTTCGAGGTAACGATAGAAATGAGTCGCTGTGTAGTTGCTGGAATGGACGGCCTAGCTCTTCTTCTTCTTGAACGAGCCGAGAACTTAGTTACAAATAACCGTGGTTCCGATAGGCACCAACTGTCGCGAAATGGCATACTCCAGTTAGTTTTGACAGGCCCGTTTCCAATGCCACGAACTATCAGGTTCCTACTCGGCCACGGAGGCAATTTCCGCTTTATCAACCGGCCAGTGACGACGAGTGTTACTGTCACAACCCTACCATCAAAAATAGAAGAGAATATTCTTGCGGCCTTACGGTGGGAGCTCGAAACGGGGGCACCAGAACTCAATTTGGCAATCAGCGAATTATGCCTCTTGGCTACTAGGGATACGAACTTCCATATACTACGGCCGCTTGCCAACGAGTTCATTAGTCGTAACCACCATCTAGGACAAACTCAACTTCTTGGTTACTCAATTATAGCTGGAACTAACGCCCCTCTTACACGCGAATTTCTACTAAACGCCGTGAGCGATGAGGTTCTCAACGGTGAAGCATTGCGGGTTGCAATTCGTTACAGAGATAGGAATACGGCCTCACGTATATTACGAAGTATGACGTCGAGGGGTCAGTCTATTGACGAGCCGTTGCTGTTGAATGCAGGCGATCCTAACATCGGCCATTGGGTTAATACGCCGCTAACCTACGCTCTAGCTCAAGAAAATTACTTTGAGGCAGCAACTCTCTTGTCTATCGGTGCAGCCCCAAGCCAGATTCCGCCCAATATTCGCCATAGGGTCCGTGTCGTCAGGGATCGCATTAACGCGGGTCATATTAGCGATATCGCGTTTTTCGTTTTCAGGGGCCTCAACGTTGATGCGTATCCGGTGCCTATTTTGCGCGAGGCTGAGTGGTCTCTTAATTATGTTTTCTCTCGCTTACTGGATGATTCCAGGTATCCGTTGCCAAACTGCGTCCGCACTAGGCGCCATGAAAATCTCCCTTTTGACCACCCCGACAATGACTCTGAGAGAGAAGATCTTCCCGAGGACGACCCAATCCTCAAAGGGGCATATCCCTAATTACGATTTGCCACCTCGTAGAAACAAGTTAATAGCCAAAAGCCCTGCTAGACTTATAGTTCCATTTCTCTTTCTGATTGCTTTCTTATGTTTAGATACTATTCGATCAATACAGTTGTTCATTATCATTATCTTAAACCTATCTCTATATCGTGACCTAGAAGTGACTCAATTTAGGTGTTCTAAATTATCGACTCCCTAGTGACCTTTGGTGGTGTGGGCAATATCTTAGTTGGATCCATCCATATAAACGGCAGAGGTCGAGTTCATAGCTGTACAGACTTCGTGGGCGCAGATAAACTCTCTTCTTATAGAATATAATAGTATTTCACTAGAGCTGCGCGCCGCTACAGCTGAGAAAGGGAAAGTATAGAGGAAATAAAATTTCCACCCCGAAGTTATAGCGCCGTGTCGCGAGAAACTTGAAGGAGTATGCGAATGCTGTGAACTCCATCGCTCGAGCTTGCCCAGCAGTAGCTGAAATCTGTCTGCAAGGGACCACATGGTGTTACGTATTTCTTTCAGCTCATCTTGCCGCGTTCACCTGAGTTGATGTAACCCGTCTTGACAACGATCTGGAAGCTATGCCACTTAGTACTTATTCCAAAGCGGCGTTTTGGCCACCACGATGCAGTTCTTCGAAAGGTTCTTGTGACTGTTGATTGTGTTCTTCGCGCTTCGATTTAACTGATAATATATGTCCTTACAGTTTGTGGGTATAGAAATCATTACTTAGTTTCACGATCATAGTGTGGTGAAGGTATTAGTACTACTAGGTGCCGTGTGGTGGCGGCTATTGCATGCCCATTACGAGCACCTGCTGTAGTGGCGAGGGGTACTGCCATTCTAATTTCGGTATTTGCACAAATGATGGTTAATGTTGCGACGCCGGGAAATGACTGTGATGGTCAGCAGCAGCGCCTCGTCGACATTCACACCCACCTGATCACTGTTAAGCTCTGACGATGAAGGTGACAATCTCACCTTCACCCTGCCCAAACCCATGTCACCTGATTAGGAAGACGACTCCCCTACAATAACCATCATAGTCACGGTGGAAGTCATGAGTGATGACAACGCCGACTTCGTATTCCTAACTGTAACAACCGGCGATGGTAATGACTGTCCAAAGGCTACTGGTCCTTCTATTAGTTCTGCTACTGTCACCGTCTCAGCATTATCTACCCTACCCCGACCTGAACAAGCCGGCGGTCATCACATAGCCGATGGTCGAATTGCTGCAGGGATTGTCATTGCCGCTGCCCTATTGATGTAGTTCTATGTATACTGAAAAGGACGAACTAATGACTGTTATTTAAAGTTATGAGATGTAGTTATAGTTGAAGATAGGGTGATCCTCTCATAATCGCAAGGCACCATAACGGCGAGGCTTTATTTGGAAAGATGAATGCTAAATGTAGAGTATCAATTATGTCATTTGATATGAACACCTGGAATCATGTCATATGTCTATATGAGAATAGATTATGCGCATTTAACTCACCCAAGCAGAATTGAGTCACCTCCCTCACTCTAAAGGTTCCCTTGTAAATATAGTGTTTTTGTCATACTTCAGGAATTATGAATCTCACTTCAATATCTAGAAGGCTAACACAACCCGAATGCGAAAGCATTTATTATGTTCGGGATATTAAGTAGGCATAGGAATCCCTCTTCCTTCACTCACTCCTTCTTACACCTCCTTCGATGCGCTTTGGCATGCGCTATAAATATCTACGAGCTCGTATTTTAAGCACTCTTGCGAGAAGCATGCACCTTAACGAATCTGAATAGAGAATCTATAGCGTACAAGTTCCATAGCATGAGTCCACGTTCCTACCTCGTTAGCGCAACCTGTTAACGAATGCTAAAAAGAAAGGGTTCTACTTAGAGATGATATATAATCAATTGCATCTAGTACTTTCCGGTATCATTTCAAAGACGCTGAGACTCGAGAGAGCTTTATGAAGAATGAAGGGGAAGATCATAAAACCGAATAGTAACCCTGTAGTTGTGACGTCACCGCGTCATCACCCGGGCTTAGAGAAGCACAGCTACATCATTGCCAACCACTTGTCATTTGTCAATCGGCTCTTGATAATCTAGAAAGTCTGGGAAATATATTAGTTTTACAACATCACCGTCCAAAGAGCGATACGCCCGATACAAAGGTCTCAATACTAAGGCTAACACGAACTTATATCTGCACACCAAAAACAAAACAGGCGGCAACAGCCCAGATCCGATTCCCACACTCCTACGACCACCCACACCACCAAGATGTCAGGAATCCGCACATCCATATTCCGGTCCGCGCGCCTCCTGCCCAGCCACACGAGCCGGCTGCTGCACCAGACAGCCGTGAGCCGGATACCATACAAGGACGATATGGACCGGGAGTCGCTGAAGCCCAAGGCGCACGAGTACACCCAGAGCGGGACAGACGACGAGACGGCCGCACAGCACGGCGACGCCGCCTTCAGCCCCAACAAGACGTCGCCCGAGACGGAAAAGAAGGCGGCCGCCCAGAGTGCCGCGCAGAAAAACAAGCAGAGCCCCCTCGACGCCAGCCCCGCCAACCACAGCTTCGCAGAGGGCGGCGAAGCCAAGGGCGAGGGCCAGCCACAGCAGTCTGGAAAGTCGAAGAGAAGCGGTAGTGGGGATGCGCCTAAGGCGGGCAAAGTCAATTGAGTAGACGCGATTGTGAGCTGGTGATTTGCAAGGAAGAAAATTAGGGTATATGGTAGAGAGCATTCATGACATTTTCGTGTAAATACATGGTTTCTGTTTATGATGAAGCATCTAAAATGCAAAGGATCTTGTTCAGTGTTCCGGACAGAAACAATGACGTGGCTCGTATGAACTATGGGTCAGATATCCTATGACGGTATTTGATCTTTCGCTCATCCATAACCTGGGTATCGCCGAACACTCGCTCAAACATCAATAAATTGGCGGTAGAAGGCTCTTATCCGTAAAGCCCGTCGACATCCTCGTCCTCCTCATCGTCTTTTGGTATTTCGATGGTTTTCTTTTCCTATGAGAGGAACAAGGGTTAGTAGATACTTGATTTCAATTGGAGGGGGTGCCCGGTAGGGTTTCCTCTTGCCAAAGTGTCAAACAGAACATCAACAAAGGCCTCTCTTACCGTAAGATCTTTCCGACACATCGGGCACGTGCCCTTGCTCAGGAGCCAAGGGCCGACACACTCCAAATCAAACTTATGGGAACCGTGACAAGGCAGCTCGACGACAAGCGGGTGCGGATCGTCAAGGAACCTCTCGGCGCAGATTGGACATGCGTCAGTCGGATTTGACTGTAGCTTTTTCCGGGACACGCGGTCAAGGTTGTCGAGATATAGCTGGTCGACGCCGGTGATGCGGTCTTCGCCTTCCAACGATTCCGACAGCTCGAACAGGAACTGCCGATTCTCTTGCGTCGGCGCGGTGGCTGCGAGTGTGGCATATTGGTCTTGCACCAACTGAAAAAGCCCATGGACGTCGGCGGGCGGAGGGCCGGCGCGCGACGATGTTGAGTCGCAGGTGATGTTGTCGAGGTGCGCGTTGAAGGTGGACATGTCGGGGCGCCGCTTGTGCCGCCGAGCGGCGACTGGCTTTACATTGTGCTCGACTAAATGTCGGAATGAATGAGTGAGCCTGGCCTACTTTTTCTATTCTCAGTTGGATGAGCCATACCTTCGTAAGGGTTCGTTGCCATTGTGGGCGAAATCCTGGCTCAGCAGCTGGCGTGCCAGATATTCACGGCCAAGAAGAATACTAGAAATGAAAGTCGTTCGTCACCACCGTAACTAACTACATACCTAAGAAGTAGGTATGGCCCCGCTGGTTACCGTAGGCACGGCTCGACACGCAATTGCTTGCTGCAAGGGACCCCGCGATTTGGGGTAAAGTGCTAGGTACTTACTGTAGGTACCCCCTTCCTCAAGTCAATTTCGTATTGCCAATCTGATAACTATTGAAGCATCACAGTTTCCATCCTCTCATCCACTTCGCCAAATTCTCCGGCATGACAGGCGACAACTCTCTGGCAGTCTTGCTCCCTTGCAACAGATTTTCCTTCTCAAAAACAACAGTCTGCTTGTCAGCACGGCCCAGAAATGCGCGTTTGTAGAACTCGATGAGCTTCACCCCAGGGTTCTGGTCCAGAGCATGCGAACCCGCGCCCTGGCTCCTTTCCAGCATATCAATCCATTCAGCCGCAGGCACTGTCTTGGGGACAATCTCTCTCACGGCCGGAAGGAGGTTATCCCACGATGTAGCCTTGGGGTTCAGGACGTTATACACAACAGCAGCTCCGCCCTCGCGCTTCGCAACGTCGTCCATAAGCTCGCTAACGATCTGACCCAGGAGATCGACAGGTATCCATTCCATCGTCGCCGTCCCGATGGACTCGGGGGCTGCGCCTAGATATTTGGAACTTATAATCATACGCGGAGCCCATTCCCAGGCATTCCAGATTCCCGTGCCCTGAAGCGGTCCGGTGATCTGGCCTACGCGGAGAATCGCAGCTTTGCCGCTACCCAATGACGCGTATTTTTCGATAAGCTTCTCGCAGATAAACTTGGACTGTGCATAGCCTTGCTGCATAAGCGAGTCTGCCTTCTCGGTATCCAGCACGGCCTCATTGATAACTCTGCGTAGTCCGGGGGCAAGCATTGCCGCTGCGATGCTGGAAACGAACACCACGGCCGGGTTCCGGGGCCCGTCTTGTGCCAGCTTCAGAAGGTTGAGAAGGCTCTGGACTTGTGGCTCAAATGATTTGATGGGCATGTGGAAGTTGACGGGATACGCGTTGTGAATGATCGCTGTTGTATTTGCCGTAAGACTGGCATATTGATCTTCCGTTAAACCCAGATTCGACTCTGCTAGATTCGCTTGTAGGAACCTGACCCGATCCAGCTGTATCTCCGGGAGTCCCCTTTGTTGGAAGGATAAGATTTGGTCGGCTTGAACATCCGAACGGCGATTTAGACAATATACCATCTTGACATCATTCCTGGCTAGAAGTGCAGACAAGATGTAAGACCCGAGAGATCCGCGCGATCCAGTCAGAACGATGGTTTTTCTATCCAAACGACTATTTCTCAGGATCAATGGGATCTGAGCCTCATACCTTGCCAGTATTTCTCGTACCTCGCTCACATTACTACCTTTTGGTGCCTGATTTGCACTGCCCGGTTCTGATAAGACAAGTGATATCCTTTGCGCCAACTCTGATATCGTAGCTGAGCTGAAAAACAATGCGTTGTCTACTCGTTTTAACGCTTCTTCTGGGGCATCGTGTTTGCGAAGACCCGCCTTGACGCGGGCTGCTAGTAAGTAAATCGATAGAGAATCTAGCCCCCTTGCGAAGAGGTCGTCGTCAATCGTAATCTCTTGATTACTCAAGGTTTCAATACAAACCTCTTTGAGGAAGGGCAATAAGTCATTGGCGCTTGTGGATTTGAGAGAAGGTAATCCATTTGCCAAAAGACCTTCCTCTACTTTCGTATATAAATCCTCGATCTCGTTTGCATAAGCGTCTATACTCAGTCTTCGCTGAATGGTTCCCTTGCTCGCTCGAGAGAACGGCTTATCTGGGGATGTGAAGATAATCAACTCCTTGGGTACTCGCCCGAACTTAGGTGCAGTATTATTCGCTTGCTCGATCTTTGGCCATAACTCGTTCAGGATGTTTTGTCGGTCATCTTCGCTCTTCGGCGTTGAACCGGGTCTTAGCTCGATCAGAAGACACAGTCGGAAGTGATGAGAACCAGCGACTAGTACACCCATCACATCCGGATGAGCAGAAACAAAGTTTTCCATATCCGTCGGATCCATCTTCAGTCCATTCGACATAGTGATCCAGTTGTCTGTTCTTCCACGGAAAGTCCACCAACCATCGGAACCTTCGATAGGCGCGAAGAGATCAGACGTACGGAATTCCTCAAGATGCGGGCATGTGTGAAAGTAGGCCTGAGACCGGAGGATAGGCTCCGTACGCGTGAGCACTAGTTCATATAATCCAGGTATGACTTCATCCATGCGCTGTCCCATGTCTACGAATTTCATACCATTCCAGTATGTGTTATCGCCCGTAGACTCCAGACTATAACCTAATTAGATTTTATTCGGGCTACTTTAAAATTACAATAGACATCGGATAGACACGCGTTAACTTACTAAGGACCAGCTCCCTCTGTGCAGCCATAAAGAGGGAATAGATGCGGAATGACTTTGGCAAGCTTCTCACCTAAAACAGGATTAAGTGGTCCTCCAGAATAAGCAATGTGTTTCAGTTTAGAAAGAACATCTAATTCGGAAGGACTATTCAGCATAGCTTCAAGTAGCGAGGGAGGTGTCAAAGCGGTAGTAGACGAAGAGGCTTGGAGCATTCTTGCAAAGTTCTCTGGCGAGAGATGCGTTCCAGGGGCAGGTAATACTATCGTAGAATCTGCCAGGAAAGACCGAAGTATTAATCCTATTCCACCGAACTTGGTATGTTCAGCGAGTTATTCTTGGTCATGGTCATAGTGAAGCTTACATGATATAGTGGGAATGGTAAGAATACATTGTTTTCCTTGAGTAATTCAACCAGCAAATGGGGCCTCTTCGGAGGCTGAGGCAAAGTGTTTAAATCGAGAGGGATAGTAACACTGGCCAGAGCTGTATGATTCCAGTAAATAGGCTTAGGATCTACAGCGCTCGGGGTCAGTCATCGCCATCTGAAGCGTGATTAATGGGCTTTAAAACATTGTTTGGGCCCAAAATGGAAATCTCATGCTTTAAAAGTTATCAAAAACAAGGAAATGGTTCCGAGAATTGCTTACGTCCCGATGTGCCAGAAGTCTTTAGCATCAGTGTTAGCATAAACCATAAACATGTTCTTTCAGGTTTCTCGAATAGAGAATTCTATACGTATCATGTTTATACTTCACACCTCTCTCGGGTAAATGCTGAAGGGGGTTGAAGCTACGTACGTGAAGGCCCACTAGAAACAAGATATTAGCTCAACTAGAACCTGCAATATCAAACGAAAATCATAATACTGGAACGACTTTGGGTGTGAATATTACCTTGCATAGGTAATAGAGGAATAGATCTCGGGTATACTCACTAAAAACCTTTTCTCTTACTTCGTCAAACGTAAAAGGAAAGGGGTATTCATCCACAACCGCTTTACTTAGCATTTCTGAGTATGAAGGACTTGATATCGATACCATTGTCCCCCCTATAGATTCTAACAATGGCTGGAGAGAACTAGCGCTTTCAGGTGGATGTAACAGTTTCGTTGCGCCTACAGTTGAGAAGAACCGTATATTCGACGGGATGGTGTTACTCGGAGACGGACAGACTACCTAACAGAAGCTAAGCATCATGATAGCCATCACTGTAGGTATAGATTGATTAGAAGATGAACTCACACATTTCCCCACCTTCATAGCTCCCAATATCCATATCAGATAGCGTATATCGTTGGGTCCCATATAGAAGAATCTCTCGTCATCCTTTTCCAGATTATGGTGGAGGAACCAGGCAGCTCTGTTCGATGCATTGTATAGATCTTCAACCAACAGGTGCTCGAGCCCGCCGTCAGGCGTGACTACAGACACGAACGGTTTCGTTCTCTCCCGGTACCTCTGAATAATATTCAGCAATAAGTCGTCAGTTGACCACTGCATCTTCCGTGGACTATATTCAGATCAGAATACCGTTTGTGGTACAAGTGTAGAAACGCCTACAGTATATCAAAGTAGACTGATTGTTTTGCACTTAGAAATGCGGAGAGATAATATCGAAATGAATGCTATTAGCTATTTGGAGTGCCGATTTCTGTGATCTAGACTAATACAGGCTATGGTATAAGTTATTCTAGGTTCGCCAATCAAAGCCTGCATATGTAGCCGCAGTTGGATTCGAAGGTTGAGAACCAACATGAACTCCAAACGAGCTCTGCGACATATTATAACCTCATAGGTACCCTAGCATCTTTACAGTAGATCAAATGCTACGCCGTTAGGGTTACGTATTGTGACTCCTTACTACCTAGGTACGTCTTCGTGGTCGCATACGCGAGGAGATTCTGTCTTTACAGATGGATGTTATTTCCGCATTAAAAGACCACGCAGGTCTTAGCACATCTAGAGCGGAGACGGACCCGTCACAATGCCACCCGCCAACCCCTCCCAGCATTCCGTCCTTCCCGAGGATAGGTATGTACTACATGGGGTTACGTATTATGTAGTTAACCTACCGTAGTTTGTAGATCGCTACACAATGATAAAAGATAATTTAGCGAATTGATCATTTATGCAAATATTCGGCGGAATGATCCAGAGCGTAGGTTATCTTGCCAACATCACTTAGATCAATATCCCTACAGCCAAAAGGCGTGACACACTTTTTACGTACCATGCTTACAACCAAGAATTGATTGCGTTGATCTAGCTCAGCGTCTAGCCCCACGCCATCAACCCCGCTCAATCTAGCATCCATATAGGACTCGTCCTTGTTAATCAGCTATAATATGATACATATGAATTGGTAATAATAGGCAGGTGTTCTTCGGTGTAAGGCCCACCTGTTCGAGGTACGGGGGCGCTCGGTTTCAATGGAAAATGAAGCTTCTCGACAACTTGTTCAAGTATGCCTTTTGTTGCCTTCGCCCTCTTACCTAGAGAGGCTATTTCGATTGGGTGTTGTCGAACTACTATGAATCTGACTACTATCATATTCCCCTATTCAAATTTGGTCTTACTGCCTGTGGGGTTGACATTACAGAGATGATTAGGTTGAAGAGTGTAACAAGGGCTAGAGAACTAGGGCTTAGAGATATTGCAGTAATCTACTTAGGCGTTAAGGAAGCCGTACAGTCTAGTTCTTTCTAGCCCCGGTGACGATCTTGGTTTGAATATACGAAGGCTTCGCTCTTGCTCGTCTGGCCCTGCCTACTGCCTATTTGGGTCCGTATCGCTATTATTGTGAGTTATCGTGATCGAGAAAACACGATAATGAGCGAAAATGAACAGGTAGCTGACGAACCACCACCTCGTAAGATATTTATATGATATCGTTGACTTTACTCCCTAGTATACGAATAATTGCAATTTTATTTCTCGGGGGCTGGTCCGTGCAACAAAGGGAGGTAGTCAGTCCATGGAGAACCGATTACAATATTTATTGATATTGGATATGGGATACATTAGAAGAATCGGCAATGCATACACCGTGTAAACGGTAATACGGGCACTATTTTTTATACATCCCGTAGGTTTATAGCAATTGAGGTCTATCTAGAAAAGATTCAACTACAAAGCTATCTGTAATATAGACTGCCTGACAGTAAGGTTAGTAGTGCTGCTACTCAGTATAATATACTCTTCTACTTACTCCTCCTTCGATATTGTATGGTCGTCGCCTTGATGGAAAACCATCATAGGAAATATCATATCATTCCCCTCCCTTTCCCATTCTGGCCTAATAGTAATAAAATCATTCATATGAGACTGCGATCTCGCAAATTGGAAGCCCAAATGCTGGTACATGGTTATTTTGTTTGGTTCTGTTTGCATGATAACCTTACCCCCGCTTGGGACTTGAGACAACGCGTGCTTGACTAACGTCCTGCCGATAGTCCGGTGTCTAAACTCTTTCTTCACTCCAAGAGCAGATAATTCTAGTGATAATAACTCTAAGATTACGTTCACTCAAAAGTAACGAAGGTTGATGCTTACCCCAAAGATTAGTACCGTGGTGGCGTATGTGACTGTTTAAGTAACAACACAGCTGATGAAGAAACTCGTTATTCTTATCGTGGCTTATAGCGTACGCCTCTACTGCTTCCAAATCATGGAGGTTCGGGAGAGGAGCGTCTTCAAGCGGAGGTGTTCTTGACGACGTCTTGGACGTAGAAAACTCCCTAGTGAGGCGAATGATAACGGCGACCCCCACAATCTCTTGTTGGTACACAGCTTTGTATATGTAAGCCCCGTCTTGCAACATTGCTTGCAGGGTCTTGTTCCTGTATTTAGAGTCGATCTTCACAAGGGTATCTCTGAGGATCGTCTTGTTCGCATAACCATTAGCTGTTAAAGTTGCGTTGCTTGACGGTATGTCAATATGGGTTCCCGCAATAAATTCCGCTATTGTATTTAGTTCATCGTCCGAACCCACGATGTTAGAGCTGGAGAACTTGACTTGCCTATATAGATAAGAGTCAGTGGTGGTTTTTCAAGACGCCTTCAGGAGAATGTGGGAACAAAGTCATGTGAAAATAAGCATTTAGCCGAATTAGGTATAATAGGGCTTCAAGTTTGCTTACAAATACGACACAGCGGTCGGATGAATGCGCTCTCGAGACTCGGACATGACAAATGAAAGTGAAGAACACTTAGCTCTGACTGTAGTGCTCGAAGCTGTCGACTAATGATTGTGAATGGAAAATTGTGACCCCAGCTATCCAAGGACGAGTGAGACTGGCTCATCAAGGCTATATAGGAGAAACGATAAGCTTTGAAAGGCATACTAAAGGTCGGGAGGATTAAAGGGCGGCCGAATCCGTCAAAGCGTCAAATTAGCTGTCCATACATCTAGAGCATTGAATAAAGAGCGGTTTCAACGCTATAATGGCTTTACCACTTTGCCTAATAAAGGCAGGGCCATATCACAAACATGATAATCCATTATTTGATCTTCTTTCTCTTATGTTTCGAGCGCCTATATGTGTTTTATATCTCAACTCCTTCAGCCTTTATAGCAAAAGAGGGGAGTTACGGTACTAATGAGGCAAATCTCATTGTCAAAAAATGATCCGCGCCTTTGCCTCCTAGACTTGTTTGTAGCAATTGATTGATTATTGCTATGTCCTTCCGCTTTTAATCGGCTTAAAACAACAACGCAACCCTAAGCTCGAAACTAGTCAAAAATACTCTACCCGCCAGCTTACAGTAACTTGGTGCTTAGTCCCCCAAGCATCTTGTAGGCCGTCATTTGGTCTTGGTGTACTCTTGCTCGCGAAATAGGGGTAAGTTCCAGGGGTAACTCTTTCACATTTTGTGAACCCCACGGATGTCAAGGTGTCAAGCTTATGTTTCATAGCAAGGCTATTGACCAGAAAACCTATCGTGCCTTAGTGATCTTTAAATGTTTAATACCTCGAGCTGCATAGTTACAACTATTACAAGGAGATTTTCCTATGTTGCGCATTTACGCGAAGAAGAATCCGGTAAAATATTGTTGCTTACTTAGCATTTCTGCCCAGTAATCAATCAACATGAGTAGAAAACAGCTGCTGCGTCATCTTATAGATGGTAGGGGGGCTACTGAAGGGCTGTGTTGATACATCAGCTAAAACTACAACGAGTAAATAGTTACGATCATGCTCATGATGCAAGCTAATCAAGGACGGCACTTTGGTGTTATCATCCCAAATATCATTAAGGCAAGGAGTTCTATTCCGAAGGAAGTGTTAACTTATACATCGTTATGACTCCGCCCTGGCCTCCATGGGGCAGAAGACGTTATTACTAGAGCACGAAGCGTCCTGGGAAACAGTCAGTCATTCTCAAACTATTTCTCTAAATTGAGGGATAGCCGCATGTCACCCGGACTAACCCCTGGGTGTTGGCATTGCAGCTACCCGTATACCTGGGGGTAGGTCGGCGACATCATGCAATTAATCTGCGAGGCGGCGTTTCGTATATTCAGCTACCCGTAGCTATTCTTGTATTGTGTTTGCTATTATCGTGTTTGCTCGATCCTTCGATGCTATGGGGAAACACGATAATAGCGGTACGGACTTGAATATAGGCCGACAAGAGCGAAGCTTTTCATATACTTGAACCTAAATCGCCGCCTAGGCTGGAGAAGAAGGACTTAGACTTGTATGGCTTCCTTGACCCCGAGCAGATTATTGTAATATTGAATAACACTCCAAGCCCTTGTGCGCTAGCCCTTGTTACACAGCAGCACTGCAAATCAGTCACACGAGAGTTCAAGCTCCAAACCAGTATTCAACTCGGCTGTTCGAGCTTATTGGTACTTTCGCTATAGTAGAGGCTTTTTTATAGATATGACAGGATGCATTTTTAAAATAAGTTTTCCATCACTGCTAACACGGATGAGTTATTGCAATAGCGAGACTTCTATTATTGGTATTGTGACAAGTCATTCACAGTAGCTCAATTGCCACTTTGCACTTACCATTTGTATCAGAATCTCCCTCTGTTTAGGTCGGGCTCGAAAGTATAGGTATGTCAAAATACTCGTTACGACAAGGGAAGTCAATGGCCTATCCTCCCATTGAATAACACTCAAGGCTTAGCTGGCTCTAGTTGCATGAATTCGGTTGGTGGGGGTTCATCATCGTTGATGATACTTCTCCGCGACTAATGCAATCGCACGCTAGCCGCTAGTAGCACACTCACTTTATTCTCATTCAATTATTTAGAGCCTTCATTGTTGTTATGTATATATTTCCTTTTTCTCTCTCTCCTTTCCTTCCCTCCCTCTTTTCTATATATGCGAGGAGCGGTGAGCACATCATCTGAATCGCGCTCATTGAGAAGCAGTCTAGCATCGTTTCGTAGTGAGTTATGCATAAATGTTGAGTTGAAAGTGAGAACATGGAAAACATTCCCTTGATTAAAGACCTTCACATTTCTGCCAAAGATCTCCAAACTTGTTTATTACCTCGTCAATACAGCAACCGTCTTGAATCGCGTCACACGTGTAGTCAAATTCAATCTATCCGGCTAGTTCAGTGAGGACGAAAACGTAATGAGACGCAAAAAGGGCGTGCCCACGGGCGGCACACGAGGGTAAAAAAACGACGTGTACCAGATCGTCGGGACTGCCGAGATGAGGCGCGTCAGGGATGGCACAGAGGAGCTGTCATGATCGACTAGAGTAAACCATGGTGACGTTGGAGACCCGGAAGGCGGAACGTAGTCCGGGGGTTCTGCCGAGTCCATACAGTGCAGCCCAGTCCCGCCAGCAGTTTCATCCTTGGTTGGATTAATCTTGGCTCATGGATGAAAATTCTCTCCTTCCTTTCTCTCATCTTATTGTGCGAGAGCAAAGCATGCATAATGGTTGGCTTATGCAAGTGTGCATACGACGCATGCTTGTAAGC
The DNA here is from genome assembly GCA_022495235.1 of Xylaria curta. Classification (NCBI taxonomy): domain Eukaryota; kingdom Fungi; phylum Ascomycota; class Sordariomycetes; order Xylariales; family Xylariaceae; genus Xylaria; species Xylaria curta. The sequence goes on along the minus strand of MU375898.1, from coordinate 495,413 downwards.
GCAGGCCGCGTCGCCTATTTCAAATACACATGTAGAGCACGAGCTTGGTCGCGGGTTCGCTGGCATCCAGTATACATGCATGGCGTAGACAAAGTCTTGATGAGATGGAGAAGGTCTGTGGTCGAAAGAGTGAAATCAACGTTATTGCAATGGAATATACTGTTGTGATCTTCATCCGCTGATCCTGGGCTCTCCCGCTTCTGCTTCTCATGCGCTATGATAGCGGCCCAGATCGATCATTTAGACTTATAGGCGATCTTGGACATGGTATTTGGTGCAAGGTACAGCACTAACCTAGATTAATGTAAGTATTGCATTAGTCAGTTGACCACATGGTTTTTGCATGGGAAGCTGAGGCCAGCTGGATGATAACCTGCTTACAGCATATCGCAGTATGCTGGCTGATAATTTCTTGGCTGTTTTGTCGCAACTACAGTAGATAGGTAGTCGGTAAGTGCCTACCTAGGATTTTTACTTGTAGCTAGAAGTCTACAGGGGATGAGAAGCAGACGGTCTCATCTACCTATTGCCAAGAAATACTTGCTCAAAGAAAAGCAGACCAGGGATCCCCAGCACTAGCCTAGATGGTTTGTTCATTGGCGTTTCACCGAGTCCGTGCACTGCTTCTCGAAAATTTCCAAAAGGAGACTGACGTCGCCCTCAGGGCTATCTGTCAGCTTATGCTTATTCCCTGAAAAGGATGTTCTTTACCGTAGCTCAAGGTGGGGAAATTTAACAATATTGCTCCATAAGTAGCGAATTATGCGGTTACTGTACATCTACAAGTAGATCATTGTTCAGAGAGCAGGAAGCGAGCTCAGAAAACGGGTTTGCGAGGTGGTGCTTGAAGAAGAAGAAGAAGAAGAAGAGGAGGAGGAACGGTCCTTGACATGGGTGCATAAAGAATTCGCTGGTACCGGAAGGTCCGAGCGTCGATCCTAGAGCAAATTGACAAGTGAGTATATTAACAAGGCATCTCGATTTGCGTGAAGGATGGAGAGGACAATAAGGCTCACCCTGGAGTTCGAGCATGATTGGATTGAACACCTGGTAACTAATTGCTCTGTCTTTGATTCATGGGGTGATGCATAACTTGTTTGCTCCGTCTTGGTAGAGCAAAAGATTGGTAGCGAACGACAACGTTGGAGTTTTTTTTAGTTTTTTTTTTCTTTTTTCTTTTTTTCTTTTCAAAATTTCATTGTATCTTTGCTTGCCGTCAGAATACGACTTTCGGCACATCTATGAGGCACGAAGTCTGATGGTAGAAATACATAATAAAAACCTATAATGTATCATTGTCTAATTGAATGATAAACTTCAACTTATACTGTAGTATTAGCTTTAGACAAACGATTTCAAGACAGGCATTGACCACAAATCAGCATGCACCTAAGCTATCACTTATTGATGTCTGGGGACATAACAAACATTGAATACTCAAGGTGGTTCATATTGAAATCTGATGCAAACTGGACGTGCCACACTCTGGTATGAAGCCTTTTATTACAATAGACTCCAGCAGCGCAACATGGCTGTTTTGTACCTTTCCTTAAAGGGCCCACTTCTCCCGATCCCCGCCAAAAGCCCAACCATCTGGTTGGCGCTCCATATTCACTAGCAACAGGCTATGGTTCCCATTGGCTAGCAATCATAGGTATCTATCACAGGCTCCAAACACGGCTGTAGCGGGACGGACTACTGTAACCTTACCACATCCATTCACCTGATTCGACCTTTGACATTTGCAGGGTCGTTTCGTCACCTCGAAATTATTATTGCTATTAATTCTGCATCCTCGTCTTCAGTGAGCCTCTCCTTTCTCTGCCACATCACGAACAGGGAACACCTTGATGGCCACTTGATAATACACCTTCGTATGCACTCGCTCTTTTTCTTTTGCTGAGGTTGTCTGAACTGCCTGCGACGCGAGGGAAACCCATTGCTTGCTTGGTGAGTTCGGCCCATTCCGTGCTTCTTATTAAAGTGCATCTTGGATCGTGGATCTGTGCATGCATGCACGCAGTAGCCATCTTGTTTGTAATGATCTCGTCTGCCCTCGCTCCGTCCCGCCCGCCAGTCCGAGCGCACTGATCTCGGGGCCACCTTTTGACCCGCGCCTCGGCGTCTCTTATCCTCGATATCCCCCAAGATCCGTGTCACCCCAGAGGGAGCTGTTCCTGAGCCTATCATCACTGACCAAACCACGCACCGAAGGCTTCCCAGGCCCCGTCGAGTCTTCGCCGACCATCTCAAACACCCATCATGTCGGGTTCTCCGCCCTCGGACGGTGTCATGGACATAAGTAATCTGATGGACAAGGACAAGGCAGCTGTAGTCGCTGCTGCAGCCGCAGCCGCAGCCGCATCAGTATCTGCCCTCGAACAACAGCAACACCAGGCGCAACAGCAGCAGCAGCAGCAGCAGCAGCAGCAGCCGCAGCCGCAGCAACAGCAACAGCCGCTCACACAGCCGCAGCTTTTGACGCACCCGCATTTGCAACCTACTACGTTCGATCGAGCGAATTCTCCCCACGGCTCTGAGGCTTCATACCACTCGGCGCATCGTCCATATGGCTCGCCCTCCGCAGTGCCCGGCCAACTTCCCTTGCCCGATCCGAGCATACCTACGAGCATGATAATGGCAGGGCTGCCCCCCGTCAGTCAGACAATGGCCATGTCATACAATAAACCCCCCGAGGCTCCCCAGGCTCCTGTTAAGGCGTACCCTTGCAGTACGTGTACGAAACGCTTCGCTCGGCGGAGTGATCTGGCTAGGCACGGTAAGTGTCTGAAGGCTTCCACAGAAGTTTTGCGTCTCGCCACGCTGCTCTAGAACTAGTCAGATCAGCGCTGACAGTTGTGCTAGAGCGAATCCACAGCGGACATCGGCCACATGTCTGTGACTATGCTGGATGTGGTAAACAGTTTATTCAGCGATCAGCCTTAACTGTTCATCAGCGTGTCCATACAGGAGAGAAGCCTCATATGTGTGAGCGCTGCGGCAAGGTAAGTCAGGCCTCACATTGTGCTTCAGACAACGTCCTAAGTAGCTTGTAGCCCTTCAGCGACAGCAGTTCGTTGGCTCGACACCGTCGTATCCACTCAGGCACGAGACCTTACCAATGCCTTTATGCCAACTGTCTAAAGACCTTCACGAGGAAGACTACTTTAACTCGTCATCAACTTCAGCACACTGAAACTCTAGAAGAGGCTGCCGTGGCGACGGCTAAAAAGCTTACAGAGCAGGCCGGCAAGATGGCGGCTACTGGATCAGTCCGCAGCGACGGCGGCGAGGCCCCTCTCAATTCAAATCAGGCTTCCCCTTTAAACACACCATCGCCTGGCCATAGGCACATGTCTGCGTCCCCCAGTGCCGACCCTTCTGCACCTAACACGATGCGGCCTGGTGACTATTCCTTCATGGGTAATGGAACTCTTCCGAGCCACTTACGGTCTGACATACCCCCGACATCTATGGCGGGCTTTACTCCTGGCATGCGGCCGACTTCTCATCCCACGAGCTACCCCCCACCCCCGACCCTTGAGCCCAACATTGAGTCACATCACTCGACAGGAGGCAGCACCGCCGGCAGCCCCCACATGGGTAGTGTTGGTTGGCAGTCACCGTCGCATGTGCAGTCACCTTCACACATGCCTTCGCCAACTTACAGCAATAATGGCGGCAACAGCTCCGTCTACCCAGATCTTGAGCCATCATTTTCTGGGAGTGCATTGAGTCCAATGTATTCCTATAGTACTCAGGTCCGCCGTGGAAATAGCGCGGAACCTGCCTCATCTACATATGACGTTAAACCACGGCCCAGTGAGCTTTGGGCAGGCCAATAGGGTGGCGGCCCCGCTAACTTGGAGCTGATGAAATACGATTTCTCTCATTTTGGGGTTGAATCCATCCCAATGGTTCTCGCACCAGATCTAGGTTTGCTAAATCTTGAGTCGAACCTTTCTTCATCAAATCCTGAGCCCAATGTCTCTTTCCTGGGCAATGCGCCAAACCCATTGTTGTATAACTGGCAATAGAAATCTCACATCACTTTGTGACGTTTGAGAAGATCGTGATTATATATGGGTCAGATAAATCGCAACAGAATTTGACGACGACGTGGAATACTCCACACCCGCGGTTCAATGCGGGTTTTGTTCTCACAGATCCTCACCTAATATACCACCTGCGATGGTGTTTTACAACTCTCATCAAATATTCATGCGCTGGAAAAGCCTGCGGAGGAGGCTAACGGAATAAAAAATTCCAAGGGTTTGATTTGGGTAGCGGCTCAAGAGCGGTGTCTTTTCTTCCATTCCGCTGATTCTTTTTCCCCAACATAGACTGGTTAGGCTGGGCAGCCTGGATGACATTGCATTTTCTTCGCAATCGGCACACGCCGTGGACTGGCATGGAGTTCAGGGATGCGAACCAGAGGATCAGAGCGAGACTCCTTTTGATTTGTCTTTGTTTCTTCGCAAGCGATAAGGAAGGGAGAAGGAAGCTCTAGGACACAGGGCGTGGCGAACAGGGCCTTTTTATTATTATTTATCTTTTTTTCTTAATTCTCTGGTAATGTCTCGAGTGTAGAACAGCTAGGCGTTCTTGAGACATGCAAGGATAGCGCCTTTTCACGTTGAAGCAAGGATAAAATGGCCGGAAATGGAACACAAACTGGGCGATAGCGATTGAAGCCCTTCTGTTTCCCAAAAAGATTGAGTATGAGGGCTAATAAAAGAGCTGCACGTAGTTAGTCGGGACTAATGTGAATCTCTGAGTACGTTGTCCGTGTTTCTCACCTAGCCAAGTGACAATTCGAGGTAAGAGTGAAATTAGCAAATGGTGTTGGCGATTGCAACCCTTCGTCTCTTTACGCATTTTCATCTCAAGTTAACCCGTTAAACTCTGCGTTGCGGCTGGTGATTTGAGGACTAACCCGAATTCAAAAATTTGAAATTTGAAATTTGAACCTTTTTTGATTGCTAATGATTGTTCGCGCATGGCAGCGAGTCGTGGTCGGGAATAACACTGAACCACCTTGTTAAAAGTTCCGGCAGAATCCCACGTGGCATGAACGCCTCCGAGTTGCAAGTCGCAAGAAATCGAACGATTCCTGCATATGCTGCAGCAGTGGACATGGAAGAAGAAATTGAGACAAGTTGACGCCAGGCATTCAACAGCTTCTCTGGTGCAACCAATGCAACCAATCCAGCCAATTCTATTGCAACAGCCCAGCCCGCTCCCTTGGGCTTATTTAACCCCTATCACCGTTTCGTATCTTCGTATCGATCGCGCGCGTCTTCATTTGCTCACCGACGTCATCGACCAGAGTGACGGCCGAACCGAGACAGCGCTGGCTTTGACTCTATCTTACCTTGTTCTCTAATTTCACCTTACCTTTACCTTGGCATCGCGATGCTTCTAGCTACTTCGATTCGCCCAACTTCCTCCTCCTTCCCTTCTTCTTCTTCTCCCGCCATTATTCAACCCAGCTGACATATACTTGGGCTGTTACTGTTGCTGTTAATGAGACATTCCCTTTGAAACCATTTCTCTCAGGACGCTGTCACCGCCGGATCTCTCCCCGGTTAAACAACGCCTCCGTGTAAGTCACAAGTTGCAGGCGCGCAGCGGGCGCATCCGCATCACCGTTGGATTTGACGCGTCAATTCACACATCATCACATCCGTCGCCCCTTAAGTAGCCCTTTTCATGGCCTAATGTTTCTTGCAACACATTCTGAGGACTAGACAATTCGTGTCCACATCCGTCTTATCATGGAGGCGAGCTCGTGTGAGCTTGGCTGGGGTTAAGTAGATGATACACAGGCCTTAAAAGCGTAACCGCTCGTGCTCGCTGGCCCTTGTCAGTCCAAGTTCAATCTGCATACCAGCGTAAAATCCGTTGCTCTAGGAGTTATGGCCCTGAGTTTCCAGCAACATACAGCCCTTCTAGTGGGACACATCTCGAATGTTGCTGAATGTTTACTTCAGTGCGGATCGTGGACTCGACTTGTAGCACCGGATCGGTTCCTAGTCCCTCTCACCCCGCTTCTTGAAGAATGCAGCATAATTTCTGTCGTCGAGTAATCTTCTATGTTCGAGTTGCTACATTACCTTCTCCACAACACATCCAGCGAGCTGGGCGGGCATATTCCTATTTTCAATAACCACACTCGATACTAGTCTAGTGTGGCTTACTCCAAGTCGTCATCACTTCGAGCCTTCGCACCAGCTTTATTAGGAAGTCGAGGTTCTGTCATCCGGGCCAATTTTCCAGATTCGCCTACGCTTATCAAGCTGACTCTGGGCCCATTCGATTCAACGGTCGGGCAAGTTCAATATGCAAGGAATGCGAGTTCAAGATCTTCTGATACCTGAAGAGAAACCATCCCAAGACTCGGCGGCAAAAGGGAAACGTCCTACAAAACCCAATTCTGCGTCCTCAGAGATAAAACATTTCGTTATCGAGTTCATCCATGATACCATTTGTCCTTTTTGTTATATTGGTATGAAGAATTTGTTAATGGCAATCGATATCTACAAATCGAAGCATCCAGACGATGTATTTGAAGTTACCTGCTCTCCATTCATTCTCGCACCGAATGCTAAGACTAGCTGTAAGTTTTAAAACTGCTCACCTCAAATAGTGCGATCCATTAATTTGCCACCTAAACCTACCGCACAACCCGATATGTAAACTGATCGCATGTCGCAACTTCCATTAGCATGATAAATTCGTGTTGATAAAGCGTACGACAGGCGGTGTTATTATCTCACTTCAGTTGTTCTTGATAATATTAGCGAGGAGCGTTTTGCTAATAGTTATTTGTGTTCTTAGATTATGACAAAGTTCATTATTATAGTACTGAAAGAGGGCTACCAATGAGCCGTTTCGAGGTATGGAATAGGCTTGGAGAAAATGCTGGCATTAGATTTAGCTGGAACGGCCGTACGGGTAACACGCGAAATTCGCATAAGCTACTTCGTTTTGCGCTCCAGAAAACACCAACAGGACAAAAGAGCACAGAATTAACAATATACCGACCGGCGGATGGGCCTCCTTACCCTCCCTATTCCCTGCGGGCTCCTGATTTGCCAGTCTCTCTTCCGCAGCCTCGTGGGCCAGACCTCCAGATGCGTCTCCTGGATGCCATTACGATGAATTATCATGAACACGACAAGGACTTATCCGATCCGCAATTCCTTATGGAAACCGCCAGAGCCGTAACGGGCTTCTCGGAGGACGAGATCCGAGCCGTACTCGATAGCCCCGAATGGGATCTCACGATTGATGTGCTTTCTTCCGAGGTTCAAAATCGTTTAAGTGTACGCAGCCAACTCGCCGGCCCTATTGTCGCTGTGCCTACCATGGTGCTTAATAATAGGTGGGTGTACGGGGGTTTTCAGAAAATAGATGAGATTGTTAACCAATTCGAATTACTTCGCCGAGGGTCCAACCCCCTTCGGGAGTACACGACTTCAAGCCTAGTACTCGATGGTGGCATTGCTGACACTATTGCGCGGGAGGCAGCGATGGCCAGGGGTAACGACAACAAAGGCGGCAGCGGCAATGGCAGCAGGGACCACAAACCGTCGAACGACAATAACAAGAACTGAGCAAATACGACTACCCGGCTATGGCCGGCCATTATCGAGCCTGCCAGATTTGTTGACCGAGAAGACTTAAATCCCTTGGGATTGATGATGATTACTGATCAACGTCCGACTCGTTGCGGGAATTTTTTTCCCCCGAAAGCATTTGCGACTTAGTTATCCCCGCTTATTGAGCACAAAATTGCCGCAGTGTAAGGACCTGTTACCATACAGAGGAGCAAAGCTATAACGATCCCCAGTTTCGTAGCGCGTACGAAGATGTGATTGTTTCTGCATGTAATGCGGATTGGGGGTCAACGGAAGATGAAGCCGAGCGAGTCACTCTACTCCAATCGCTTCCTTGGCATATTTTTCGTCGAGCAAGTCTTGGTACAACGCGAAGACTCGGTGACCAAGCACAACACCGGTGTTCGAAACAATGATACCACACTCAGCACTTTCTTGGCGCTGGTGCGCCCAACAGCAGCTTTCCAAACGACATGAATCCTCGGTTGGGACGCGGGCTGGTCTTGAAGATTACACATACGCCGTACACATGCATATGTACTATACGCAAGCGCATTATAGACAGGTCGCGCTTTTGGAAAAGAAAAACGTCGGAAGATCTGTTCCCTCTGATGTCTCCAATACTGACAGAGATAATCTGACCCTCTTATCTCTCATGTCATTGTTTTCTCTGTCTGTATCATTCAGCATATGTTGTCGGCTTTGTATCATATTATTACTGAATTCCACTGTAATATATGTTTAATATCTCATGTACCCGCAAGGATGAGAAGTAAGCAGCCTGAGAGTTATAGCCCCACTATTGGTAAGTATGTCTCAGATTCTTGTCATTGCGCAAATTCCAAAATAATCCAGAGAAGGCTGGCGCTCTGCAGTTCCGCCTCATGATATGCTTCAGCCTTCGCAAGCAGTTTCTTTTTTGGTCCGAGGTCTCGGACTTCGACGTCCAGGTTATGTCCAAGGCGGCAGTTTCCTGCATATGTTAAGACTGACACCATAAATTAGAAAAAGAAGCATCATTGTTTCTAGTTGATTGGCCTGAGGACTCGTGTTTACTTACTTAACAAGTTGAGATCGATACTTCTCCAACGACCCATCTCATATGGTTGGGCAGATATTTGTTGGTATGGCTCACCGGATCGTGTCGGTATGATTACATCAAACATCTACCATTGTAATCTTTTTGAAATAGGAGTACAGCTATGGCGCGACTCATCAGTTTGAACCATTGGTTGAGCATATACTCATACCTACCATATATTCACCCAGGGCGGAAATATCTCCGCGGGAGTATAGCTATCGAGCGCCAAACCGGGTTAGATAGAACCAGCCAGACACCCATTGTGGTGTTGAAGATAGGTAAAAGGACATGACGGAATAAATTCTCCGTGGAAAATTATACTATTTTAGCTCTTTTGTCCCTTGGCTGATCCCCGTTTTCTGTCTTCAAACTCTGATTCGAGAAGATCTGCCATATATGGGCTTGATATAGGTAGAATAAGCAAGCTGAGTAGCCAAGAGGATGGCGTAGAGTACGCCTCTTTGCTTTGGATGTAACAAGGGTTGCCTAAGAAAACTAGGGCTTAAAAAGGTATTCGATATAAAAATAACTTACTAGAGCATCCAGGAGACTACATAGTCAAGTGTGATCTTTCAGCCCTGGCGGCGATTTAAGTTTGAATACACGAGAGCTTCGCTTTTGCTTACTTGATTTTATCTGTGTAGCTCTGTATTGCCTATTATTGTGATTGAGTAAATATGAAAGGAGTACGGGCAGCTGAATCTGCGGTTCGCTTCTTGAAGGATTATTTATAGTATTGTAACACCTGTGGTTTCGGATAGATGCAATCCTAATACCGTGAATTAGCAAGGCGACGAGGAAAAAATATGGCAGTATTTTATGCTCCCACTACCCCAAATATCGCAATATTTTCTCCTCAACACCTCAGGCTAGTCCGCGTGATAATGGGCTACAAAAACAGCCTGTAACCGAGTGTATTGTCTCATCTCCACATAAAACATGAATGAAAGGATTGTGGATGAAAATATAGTCTTACATGAAACGTAAACCCGTGGAACGAGAACGATGAAAAGCGTATGATTTATGGTTGATTCTCAATCTAGCATGCTTCGGCTATACTTGCTGAGCCTGACCAGAGATGAAGTTGGTTTGTTATGGTTCGAACCGTAGGTATATATGTATGGCTGCAGGCATCAAGGCACCCAATCCAAAGACGTTTTTGGTAGTGTGCAGGTATAATGCTCCAGTCCTGTTCTGTGACGTTGCTATTCTTCTTCTGGGCAGATGATATCAATTTAACTGCGTTTATTTACTAGAATTTACAATAGTAAAATGAAGATCTACTAGTCTCGCGACCGCAATATTATTTACTCTATACATCGGTGGCATTACTTGAAGCTCTAATGCCACAACCGATACGTTACCCAAAAGATCAAGAATTACGGTTCTGAATTCCTATTCCTGGGATTGTCGACACCATACAAACACCAAACGCCGGCAAGTCCTTGAAAATCCTCCGTTTCCATTGTGATGACCGATCTCAAAACGCCAATCCCATGCAATCTATTCCTATAATATTCTTCTGTTCGAATCTGGGCATATTCGAATGCCAACGCGGCATTACGACCCCTTAACACTTGTACCATGGCATTCAATCTACACCTACCGCTTCATGTGCGAATAATCCTTCAGCAAGTGCGCCATATGTGCGTTGCTCTGGTGTTTCGGCGGGCGTGTAGTCTTCCTCTTCTTTGCAGCCTTGTTCGTGGTCTTCACGTTGTTCTGGGGAGCCTCGCTGGCAGGCTTCTGGCCAAGAGCCAGGAGCTTGCGCACCATGTCGTCGGGCGCTGGCAGCTCGATGCGGTGCCACATATTTAAGAACTCGGGGTCGACAGCGTGGGACAAGCGGGGGTCGTCCAGCCACACAAACTTAGCGTGGTTATCCTTCTTAGTGCGGACAACAAGGATCTTGTGCTCGTTCTCCAGCTCCGTGATGGCATGGTCACAGTCGGGCCAGCCGTCCTTCAGATCCTTGACGCTCAGTGAAGAGGCGTCCGTCTTTTGTTGCAGATGGGCTAGCAGCGTCATCTTGTCGTGCACGCCCGGGATCTTGGCCTTGAACTGGTACTTCCCCGTGCGCCAGGCGGGCTGGTCGCTAGCGGCGCTCTTTGCGGTCTTCGGTGCGGGAACATAGTCGATACGCGAGTGTTTGTGCATGAGGTTTACGAACAAGCGTTGCTGGTGCTCGGGCAGGTTGTGCAGGGTCAGGTGGTCGAGCACCTCCTGCAGCGTCTTGGGGGCGCGCTTCGCCTTGAGGAAATCGACGACATAGGTCAGCTGCGTCATCATATGGGTGCCGAAGTCTGTTGCTTTCGCAGCGGCCGCGGCTGCCGCAGGTGTGGGGGTTGGCGACGCGCGATCCCTAATGCTGACATTGTCGCGCTTCTGGCGTTTCGACGCAGAAGACGGCGTGCCGTCGGACTTGGTGGGCGAGGCATTGGCACCGGGGGATGGCGAGGGTGGCGCTAGCCGCTTGCCGTTATTGTTGAGCTTCGTTGACGAAAAGGATGCCATTCTGAGGAGTATGCGAGGAAACGATGCGAAGATGTTGGTGATCAATCTCCGTTAAAGAGAAGGATGATGAAAGGGAGAGAATTGACGTATGCGAGTGCGAGGCTGAAGGCTAGTTAGTACCTAAGGTACCTCCTACCTCTTAGGCAGGTACCTACCTTAGGTACTCAGGAGTACCTGTGGCGGGGTAGTTGTGGCTTGGTCAACATCTTTAAAGGCTTCAAATCGGGATTAGTTAGTTCGGTAATTAATCTAGATACCTACTTGTTTTGGTGGAGATTCAGATGGTCTCCCAGCAGGTACTAATAGTATGGGACAGAATTAACTGCCGGGAACATGGCGCCATGGCGGTGCCCATGGTCTTATTGAATTAGGTAGCCTCTTGCTTCCTTTTGCTATCAATTGAAGGGACTATTTCATTTACTGCTAAATTTGGACCTAAGAGACGCGGCTGCGCTTTGCATTGGTATCACTTTGTATTAAGTTTGAGGACAACAGCTTGAAGGGCAAATAGAAGAGCATGGCTATTGCAATCGTCTATAAAACCCGGTGGGAAAAATTCTATATGGTTCGACAGGGGTTGAACCCAATGGGAAGCGGCAAAGAGGTCGAAGCGCTCTGCTCTATTATGAATTGACAGAAGCTGGAAAAGATGTCGCAATCATATCAACACATGGTCTGGGCATGCCTCTTCGCTCGGACCTTTCCTTTCCTTTTACGCCTTGGCTAACCCGGCCATGCCGGTTATTTGTTGATCGTAAGATACGGGACGTGGTATTCTCTTAAGCCTTGTTCTGCTGGTTCTGCAGGTATTGGTAGCCAAAGTAGGCGGCAAGACCACCAACGAAAACGAAGGCGTACAGAGCAGTGCCCAGGCCGGCGCCACTCGTGTCGGCGGGAGGGGAGACAGCAGAGGCAGTGGCTTTGGGTGTGGGGTCACCGGGCTGAGATGGGAATTGTTAGCAAGTCAGACTCACGACAAGAGACAACGAAAGGCGGTCGGCGGTAAGACGATGGACAGTGATGGTCGGAGGATGTTCGGAATTGGCAACTCACCTTGCGCTTCACAGTGCCGACGTAGTACTTCTCAAGGGTTTCCCGGGCCTCATCACTGTGTCCGACATCTTCGAAAGCCTCGGTCGCATCCTGACCACCGACGTCTAGCAGGACTTCTTCACCACCACTATGAAAGAACGGCACGGTCAGCACGGATGCATCCTCGGGGTCGGATCCCCAATGGCCAACGTGGGACATTGCCCGAGCTGAGGAGCAATGCTACGAGAGGCTGCAGCAGGAAACCAAGGGATGTTATAGACTTACGGATGCTCATCGATGAATTTGGTGGTATCGTAGACCTTATCGTGGATAACAACAAAAAGGTCCTTCTTGGTGTTGTGCTCAGCCACGTCTTGATAGGTATACTCCTTGGTGGCCATCTTGACGACTGGAGGGGCAGAAATCTAGAAGAGAGACAAATAATCTATATCGACCGCTGGAAAGAGACGTGGCGGTTGGCAATCAATGAATGAGACAGGATGGCAGGTAGGTAAGAAGTGAAGAGCAAGACACAGCGTCTGACTGATGCCAGTGAGATTGAGGTTGGATTGTAGCGTACTTGGTTGGTCCCAGTTGTCGGTCAGCCATCCATTCGGTCTCACAAGCATCGGCCGGCTTTCTTTTTGGTGGGCTCCCCAGTTCTAAATTATTCTTTTTGCTACCTATCGTATGGTAGGGTGGGCAGAGGAGCGCCCCGCTGTCCCGCAGGATCGCCGGTCGGAACCAGTGAGACGCTAGCGCAGCACCGGCAAACACCCAATCGCCCAATCCCAACGTGGCCTGATGCGGTGCAGCGAATCAGCGTCGTCTCAATTGGCCCTCGTCCTCGCCCTTCGCTCTCTCACCAAACTTACTTATAGTAGCAAACCACCATATTATCTTTTTGCGGGACGAGCTAGAATGGCAACCCCCGAGCCCGAACTCAAATCTTCTACTGTCCAAGGCACTTGGACCCTTAATTCTCAGGGTTCTATTCAGGGCACTCCGATCGCTTACCGTTCAGGCGTTTCGTTTTGTAACCTGCCAAGGATCAGTGTTTACTCATTACCTCTTATATAATAGGTAGAGTATCGATATTCTGCTTCTAGATGAACACTTGTACGTTGTCTTTGCAAAACATTCAAGACATTTCATGTGGCCACTAACTCAAAAGGTACCAATGTAATAATACAGTAAGCACACATACGGAAGCGGAGATCATAGCGCCCAGAATTGCATAACTTGTGTGCAAATAGGTATACGAATACCTGTCGCCGCGGCAGTTATACTTAACCAGTGATAGCCATCAAAGAACCTTCGCAGACTCTCATGTCGCGCACGGCCCAATATTTCGTCCATTCGGATCCGCACATATCCGATTCTCCGTGTATAATAGTCCGCAGCCCGCCGTACGGGATTGAATTGATGGGGCGCTCCGGGAGCCAAGGTACTATTTATCTATCTCCGTTATTCGCAGTAATGATTGCCAAGCATATGGATGACGCCGACGCTGCGTCGCTAATCAACTCATCTCTTCGAACTGCCGCCCCCAATGTCTTGTCCTACTCGGTAGCTAGCTACCTTATCCCATTCAATCTTTTGCCTCGTCACCGGAAGCTGTCTGCGCAGGCTCTTGAAGGTACCCTCACTGAGGCTCGTGAAACCCTTATTCAGCTCTTCTTGGTACTTCTTCTCGCCTGCTGCAATCTCCTTGCTAATGCCCGCGCCCGTGTTGGAAGCTACGGAGCTAGAGAGAGGTTTGTTGGTTAATAGCCGCACATTGCCGTCTTCATAGTAGTGCACGTCAACCTTGATGTTGCCCTCTAGGCTCCCTGAAGAAGGATCGTAGATATATAGGGATCGCCATCGTCCGTTCCTAGTCCGTCTACCATCAGTTGTGAAACCTCCCCAACTTGACATCACGTTTTGTCACCATACCAAAAGTTGTTCGGGCTGTATTTGTTCGCCACAATAATAATGGCCACCTTCGTATCATTTTCGGTGGGATATACGCCGTACGAGGCATTAGGATAGTGCTCCTTAACGTAGGTCGAGAGGCTTTTCAGCGTTGATTTCCTACTCGACCGTCAGCTTGCTTCCAAATTAACCACAGGATCGTCGAGCCACGACATACACCAAATCTGCCTGTGCACCCTCCAAAGCGTAGCTCTGGACCTCACTTGCTTTCTGGCGGGGTGTTATCATCAAGAATCGGAGAGATCATCGGTTTAGTCGAACCTGTGTAGCGTGATCGAAGGCAAAGCTCGATGAGCTCTCGACATCGAAATATCGGCCATCGCCAAGGGCGTTGTGAGAACTAATGACGACTTGCTGGCTGCTGCCAGGCAGTTTGACGGTGACGAACTGCTCCTCATTGTATTTCTCGAAAGCAGGCCCCAGTTCAGAGACCAGCGAGGGCTCGTTGAGGGTCAAAGTCTTGATGTCTATGAGGCTGCGTAAGGGACGGTCGGTCTCTTCGCGATGTTGGTCGGGGGGCTACGCATACCGTTGATTACATCTGCCAACTGGTTCTCTGTTTAGTATTTGGGCTGTACTGTGCAATAAGGTTGGGCGCCGGTAGCGCAATCGCCTGCCTACCTCTCCCGGCGGTGCGCCCTCCACAAAAGACTCAATGGTGGCTAGCGACGAGGCCATCTCAAGGTTGGGGCTGGCGGCAACGTTTTGATCGCGGGGGGTCAGATGCGGTAGTTGGTGTTTCCAAAGATGCGCGCGATCAATGACTGAACATGTGGCTAACAAATTTCAAACGACCTGTTATAGCGTGTCTCGAGGTAGGAGGTCGTCATCAACGATAACTGGGTAGGTAGGTAGGTAGGAGGTTACTGAAACACCACAGCGCGGGGCAAAGGCGGGCAGACCCGCATTATACATGTCTACCTAACCCAAAGCCTTAAATAGCTAAGTAAGAAAACCCCGCCGGGCAAAATTACAGGGCAGTCTTAATGATTAGGTACTCTCGACTATACATACCTAACTTATATATATATCATCGCTGTCTGATTACTCTTCTTTCCTCGGCTATGTTGCGCAGCAAATCGCTTAGCTAACAAGCTCTTGAAATGATATTTACTGCCAGAAGACGCATCCCGCAACAAAACAGGTATATTACCAAGGTCTAGTATTCCACTAACTTCTTGATACCGTCGTAAACTCCTGCAACACTGTTAGTCAACTCGGCGTGGCTCGTCTCAGATCCGACCACCACTTACTGGCGACATCGGGAATATTGAACCTCTCGAACATTAGCGGCATGTGTATGCTCCAACCCGCTATTCTAGTTACGGGCGCCTCGAGGCGCAGAAATGTCTCCGCATCTCCTTGAATCGCCGCCGATACTTCGGCTCCTATGCCAGCATTAATCATGGACTCGTGCACAACCATACACCTTCCTGTCTTCCGGACACTCGCGAGGACGGTTTCCCTATCCCACGGGTATAGCGTCCGCAGATCGATCAGCTCGATAGAAATGCCTAGGTCCTGTTCTGCTTTCTGAAGAGCCGCCTGACAAGTGTACAAAGGTTGTCCATAAGATATAATAGTCACGTTCTCGCCCTCTTTCAGTATTTCCGCTTTAGAAAGCGGCAGTGTGTATGGACTGGTAGGTACTTGCTCGACCGCCGCGCGGTATAGGATCTTTGGCTCCATGAAGACGCACGGGTCGTTGCTCCGTATGGCAGACAACAATAAGCCTTTCGCTTGTAATGGTGATCTGGGCATAATGACTCTCAAGCCGGGTATATGCGTGAAGAGACTCTCGGGCGACTGAGAATGATATAAAGCTCCATGTCCAACACCGCCGCAGGGCATTCTAACAGTCAAGCCACCCGCGCTTCTACCCGTCTTGCCTTCGCGGTATCTGTATTTGGCCGCCTCGTTCACGAGCTGATCGAACGCCGGAAAGACGTAGTCTGCAAATTGGATCTCGGCAACGGGGCGCATACCCTCAGCAGCCAGGCCGATGCCAAAACCCATGATGCCTTGCTCTGTGAGCGGCGTGTTGAACACACGCTCTGCCCCAAAATCCTCCGCAAGCTTCATTGTGCAACGGAACACACCACCGAAGGCGACATCCTCACCGAAGATGAGCACGTTCTCATCTTCCGCAAGCGCTGTGGCTAAGGCGTCGTTGATCGCCTGGAAGAGGTTCATTCGTTTTGTCGTACCGTTCTTGACCTCAGGCGACAGCTCTGAACTACTCAGTGCTGCTTGTGGGCTGTGGGCTAATAGGGGTGTTGTAGAGTAATCGGTTGGAATATTGAGTCTGGCATTTGGCGGGTGTGTCGAATAGCATCGGTTGTATACAATCGCTACTCGTGGAGGCTGGGAACGCAAGGGCGCCAGCGTCCTTTCTATTCGGCGAAGTGAAATACGGCTCTTCATGGCGAAGAAATCTTTCCTAAACATCAATTCCCACTATCGACAACCAATTGATATTTGGTTGACGGTAAGAAGGGCAACTCATGAGAGATAGAGAACAGTCCCCCATCGTCATATTCCGGGGAAGCTCGCTTAGTTGCGGCATTCTGTTCGGTTCATACTGGGCAGCTAAAATAGCCCGACAACCCCGCTAAGATCCCATCGTATCGTGCCGATAAGTTCAAATACCAAGGAATAGCAGGATCCAGATTGTTGCCTGGTCAACCAAGCTGAAGTGTTGATGTAATGTCTCAATTAACAGCCCTGCATTGCCGAAGCTGCAAGTTACCGCCCTTCCAGTTCAGGTGCCAAGACATTCTCTTTAGATTACCTCCAGAAATAGGTTTACCGCGTTCCAAAGGCATTCCTACGACGACCAAATATTACCAATATGCCATCCCACGACAACCGTGATCGTGAACCGAGAGAGCGTCGCCATAGAGAATCCGACTCTCATAGGAAACACCATAGGAGAAGGGAATCCCGTGACCATGGAGCTACGTCTGCTTCTGAAGAGTCAGGCCGCCGCTCAAAACACGGGCTTTCCATGGATGCTCTTGCACAATTAAATGAGATGAACACCAGAGGTTACATTCCAGAACCGTCGCAAGCACGAAAGCCCGAACGGAAACGAAGGAAAGATCAATCGCGACGACATGAGTACGAGATCATCGACGCGGAACATGATTCCCCACGCAGAGAACGGGCAAGAGCATATGAAGCTCAATGCTCAGACAGAGAATACGATTCTCCACGGAGAACAAGGCGACGGCAGAATGAATATTCAGAGTCTGAAAGAGAACCCGAATCACCGAGGCGTCCTAGACGGACCCGTGCATACGCGGAGCCAGAGATTGATGATAACGACGAAGAATACGCACACTTGGAACGAGAAAGGAGGCGTCATAAGAAAAAGAAAAAGAGAATCGTCAGTGGTGCCATTGCCGAAGAAGGCAGATCAACACCCGAAATAAGAGGTGGTATTGGGAGTAAGGACAGCAGCTGTAATAGTATCGAGAATGAGAAGTCTGCACACTACAGACCTCCTAGATGGAAGAAGAAGAAGAGATGTTAGTTGGCATAATGACATTCTTTGACCTGATCACTAATTATATGGACAGGGATCATAGCAGGAGTTGGTCTCGTCGTGCTTATCATCATCATAGTGGTTGCTGTTGTTGTGAGCAAAAGGAATGCTTCCAATACACCCAAACAATCATCATCAGATCTTGGCAGCATCGATCCAGACAGCGTGCCGACAGCCGCTCGTGGTTCATATCTTGACCCCTTCACGTGGTATGATACTACAGACCTCAACGTCACTTACACAAACGAGACAGTTGGCGATCTACCGATCATGGGTTTGTTTACAGACTGGGACGATTCCGTGGCAGCAAACGATAAAGTTCCGGCACTCAACAAGCCTTGGGGTGATTACGCCAAAACGCCAGCACGTGGAGTCAACCTTGGTGGTTGGCTTTCCTTGGAGCCTTTCATTACGCCGTCTCTTTTCAACTACGATAGCCGGTTGGGCATTGTGGACGAGTGGACGTTATGCAATCATCTAGGGCCAAGGACAACAATGACCACACTTGAGAAACACTATGCTACCTTCGTCACTGAGCAGACTTTTAAAGAGATACGGGATGCAGGACTTGACCATATTCGCATCCCCTACAGCTATTGGGCTGTGCAAACCTACGACGATGACCCGTACCTGTTCCGGATATCGTGGCGATATCTTTTGCGAGGCATTGAATGGGCTCGCAAATACGGATTGCGCGTGAATCTCGATCTGCATGGCCTTCCTGGATCACAGAACGGCTGGAACCATAGCGGGCGACTAGGTCCCATTGGCTGGTTAAATGGAACAAATGGTGACTTGAATGCGCAAAGGTCCCTCGACGTACACGACCGGCTCTCTAAATTCTTCGCGCAAGACCGGTATAAGAACATTCTCGCATTCTACGGACTTGCCAATGAGCCGCAGATGGTGGAGTTATCCGTCACCGCCGTGGTATCATGGACGGAGCAAGCGTTCAAGTTAGTTCGGAATAACGGGGTAACGGCGCCGGTCGTGTTCGGTGACGGGTTCATGGGGCTCGCGAACTGGCAGGGTAAGCTGACGGGGCACTCAGACCTGATCTTGGACGTGCACCAGTATGTCATCTTCAATAACGATCTGATCAGGTTTACGCACCAGGAGAAGGTCAATTATGCATGCAGCGACTGGACGCAGCAGGCGCAACAGTCGCTAAACACGGCCACGGGGTATGGCCCAACCATGTTCGCCGAGTGGTCCCAGGCCGACACAGATTGTGCCTTATACTTGACCAATGTCGGCTGGGGCAACAGGTGGACAGGCACTTACGACTCAGGCAATTCTTCTAGCGAGGCTCTGACACCTATGTGTCCAACGAAGGACTCGACCTGTTCCTGCAACAGCGCCAACGCCGCGTATGGCGACTACAGCGACGAATACAAGAAATTCCTGCTTATGTTCGCCGAGGCCCAGATGACCTCTTTCGAGAAGGGCTACGGCTGGTGGTACTGGACCTGGGATACAGAATCTTCCCCCCAATGGAGTTATCGCCAGGGCTTGGCGGCTGGCATCTTACCTGCCAAGGCGTACGATCGCGACTTCAACTGTGATTCAGATGTGCCCAATTTTGGGAGTGCAGGACTCGTCGAGACCTACTGAGTCCGATGGACTGCATGTTTTAGATAAGAGTATCTTCAACGTGAAACTGGTTTCTATATTTCCGCGCTAGAGGCGTGTCATTTATGTTACAATGGGTTGGCGTCGGTGCAGACAAGGTTGGTTGGTCATGAAGCAATGTTTTGATACGCCAATATAGACGTATGGAGGCGCCTTTGCCGGCATATAAGAAGCATACGTATACTTGTTCTTTTAGAAAATGAGCCATGTAATATAACGATTATTGGAGAAGCGATCGCATCTGGCAAGCAGATCTGACTAGACGCAATCAGTAATTTTAGTTCATACTTGAAAGATTCTGAGACAATTCGCGTCTGATTACAGGTGGACAGCTTTGATTGGTGTGGAAAGTGGTCAGTCGAGGAATCAGTGTACGTAGATAATTACCTATGTGTATGAAGGCAAAGACAAAGATCTACAAATGCCAAACGGCTATCACGGAAGATGCCTCGAAAACCGGCAGACTCCGAAGCACTGTCCATCTTAAGCCCAATTGAATGGCCTCGATAGAGTCGAACCACTCGCGCATTGCGCTACGAGATAAATAAATATGCCTCGTATAGGAGCAGGCTGAGTGCTAGGGGCTAGCAAGAAAGCTGGGTTGTGGGTGTTTTAGGCAACTATTGCGAGGGAATTCTAGATTCACGAGTAGGATTTCCTGTTACTAATTTGGATATGCTCTTATTCTTCGATGAGCTGTAATATTCCAACTCCAATTACTTTCCTCTAGAGGTTGGATTATTTCTAAGAACATGGATTTCCGGTGTTGCTCACATAATGCAGGTCAGAACAAGAATCTGCAAATACATATTACTAAAATCATAGACACATCTTGCTGGAATATTCTGACAAATAGGTTGCTAGAGTTAGTACCTCGAGCGGTACATAGCAGCTTTTGTATCACGTATGAGAAAACTAGTGAAGGTGGTGATAGTCTATCGATCACGTTTCCACCTTGACATTTTCTACTGGTTATGAACTACCTCTATCCATGAGACAAAAGATAGAATCAAATACTGGCCAAGAAATTCTCCAAGACGCCGTCAAACCACCTGATACGACAGCGTCGATCTCCTGCGACTCAGAGCTCGAACGAATATTATCCGCACGCTGTCCACTGATGTTAACATATCATATTCCCTACATAATGTTTGATGTAATTGCGTGGTTATCAAGGGTCCGAAATTGGACAAACAATCGATGTTGTCTCGGTAGATGGTAATGGAAGGACTCCCAATGTAACCCAACGCATGATTACGTTGATCATACGCACCTTGAAAGCAGGACGATCCGGGATTCTCACAAGTGACTTTTTATCTACCTACTCGCGATCTCCGTCGAGCCAGCACTTCAGCCAGCCGCTTAAGTCAAGGATGGTAAGCCAAGCAGCAAAGAACCGAGACCGGCGAGTTTCAGACCGGTCTTCGGATCCTTGGCCTGGTTGGTCAGTTGCTAGCCGTGGGAAAGTAGACAGGCTGGCTGAAAGATTAAAAGTCGAAAGATTGCAACCATGTAACGTAGATCATTTGATAATGCAGGAAGGCAGACACGAGGTTGGACAACGCCAGAGTTCCAGTGAAGTCAATGTTGAGCAAAATAACGATGCGGCTGAAGCGTAAAACCAAAAAACAATGAATTAGGAAAAATATTAGCCCACACATGGGGGCCAGAAAGCGACCTGGGCCCAGAACCTCCCCCGTCAAAACGCCTAGGTCACGGTGCCTGGCTAATGTCAATGTAATGTGATAGGCTACCCGGCGTAATGAGACTGGACCAGATATTCTTTCGCCTGCATGCGATATATGCACGATCCGTTAACTCATCCATATGTATCAAAATCCAGGTAGCGCAATGCATGGCTACGGCATTGGCGAAGCCCAAACGCCACAAAACAAGCTCACCGACTTCCTATTCTGAGATAGAGCACATCGTACGGTTTTGAGATGAGATACCACCCTTTTCCATTTGGACCGCGAGCCGGAGATGCTCAAAGCAGAGCCAAGATCCGATGGGAAATTGAAACAATCCTACTTAAAGATCGATGCAAAGAGTCCACCGTTAGTACGCCGTCCGATACCCGAAATCTGCGCTACTAGTTGTTTGATCAGATCGGCAGGGTGAGCCGATCCTATGAGAGAGGAAGATGACATATCTGAGTAAAAAAAAAAAAAAACACCCCTCGTCTGTATGTAACCCAGGGAAGACAAAGTTCCTGATATGAAAACACCGGGATGGTGTAATTAAGAGCCAACATGGCACTGACACTGGGAGCCCTGTTTTTGCACATCCTGGTCTTTCACCATGATTAAACCTTTATGAAAAACCATTGGTTAATGGAAAATGCTACTCCCTCAATCAAGCAGGGAGAAGGTACCATTTTGCTTAGATTCCAGGAAAAGTTACAAGCCAGTATTTGATCAATTCATTCCCCTACTTCTATCCGGTAAGTGGAACCTCAGAACTGCATCTGTAGCTCAAGAAGTGCATTCATACCAATATTTCTCCACCCTTTTATTCTGTAGCTGATAGAGAAACCATGACTCTATGATTTCAACACCGGGGTCGAAGAAATTGCGCTTGATGTGTATCCCGGCTGGTGGCATGAGCGTTTAGCTGGATACCCTGGGTTATTTGCTCAAACATCCAGCCAACCAGCCAGTTTCAAGAAATACTACCGTCACATGTTGGTCTTGTAACAGTTAATGCAGCGTCTGGGGAATGACAGAATCCCCACGAAATATGCAGAGACGCATACCAATCAACTTCAGTTCAACTCTGTCTCAGGCGGATAGCAAAGCTCCAGCAAGTTGAAGCGACGTGGCGTAAACTTTTTCATTTCCTTTCTTTTGAACTCCAATGATAAATGTTGTCATCTCATGCATTGCATAATCCATCCATGCAAAATCGATAGAGTGCAAGTTGGTCGGTAAACACCTCGAGTATTATATTCTGTGCCTTCTTTGTGAAACACTCTACGCCATTAGAAATGGTAATGACATTTATCTAAAAGTGGAGATGAACGGAGATCCGTGCCAACCCTTTCCGCCAATAGGTGGACATCAACCGAAGAGTTGTTGGGATTTGAGGTGCGTTGCTCTTCCTCCAGTGGTTGTTGAGGATCAGTTCCAAGTCATAAAGAATTTCTCCGAGTGGTTAGATCTGGGTCGAGCCTCTGCAATCGAGTGGATCAGACGTAGTAGCGTAGTTCACGAGATGAAAGCAAGCAGCATAGCCAAGCTACTTGAGAATACGTATGCAGTGTCTCAGATGCGAACATGTTTGACTCGACTGGTGTATCAGCCGGTCCGTTCCCGAAATGCGGCTCTGAATAGGTCCTTCTGTTGGTTACCAGCACATCTGTCCTATACATTGGTCTGTTAGCGATTATAGATATCCGAGCAGGTTGATTCGAATGCGTATTGCGTTAGTAGCTGGTCGGGAGATGCCAAACAGACGAGTCGTTGGGCATCATGCCAATAGGTAGTTGACATCAGAATGTTACACGGCAGCGGACGCCTGCAACGGACAGGCGAACAAGGTAAGGTTGTATTGTAATGGCGGACAATCAATCGCTTTGCGCTGTCAACTACCAGAGTATGTTGCGAGCCAGAATGCGTTCGGAGAAGGCCACTCCAGGGTCACACCAGTCCCGTCTTTATCTGTTTAGCTGGCTGCAGGAATTCGTCGAATTACAAATCCAACACGGCAGTGGCACCAGGAGGCAAGGAATGCGCAATCTATCTTACGTATCCAACCAGGAGGCGTTGCATGCCACAATCCACCGAAAGTGCTCCTATCACCGCAGAACAAAAACCGGTGATGCCCAGAATTCGTGTCGTGTACCACGAAGCCCTTGAGCGAAGCCTATGTAATGTGCTCAAACTAATAACTTCTCCGAAGGCGGCCAACCACCTCATGAACGAACCAACCAGCGCGGGCGTGTGCAGAACAAGGCGTGTCGAGTGGTGCATGCGTGGGCTGGGAGACGGTCATTGGCGCCCTGTGGGCTCTAGATGTTACTTGTGGCGTTGATTGCGTTCTGATCTCTGACACCTGGGCGAAGTATAGTACAGTGCAGCACCCCTTCAATCGAAACAATGCATGTACGTTTGCCTAGGAACGGAGGACTTCATGGTGACCAAAGTAGTGACCGATACTGATCGTCGGTACGAGCCCGTTAGGGAGGTCGCCAACCGAATTACTGTATGGACTTGGCACTGCACGATTTGGCGGCAGTTGATGTGTAAAAGTGAACCAAGAGATGGGCGCAGATGCCCAGTCTTATCTTGGCAAAAAGGCTTGAAACATCCACCGTCCTAGACCGATCGCTGAGAACTACCCTCCGGTTGAAAACACTGGCTCAATGAATGAGGGATGGTTGCAGCGAAGATCTTCAGGTACAGCAAAAAGGGCACAGGGACCAGGACCAGGACCAGGGGGAGGACTGCCCCTTGTATCGATTACGCAACATGGGAAGGGGGAAAAGAAGAGCCTACTGTACAAATTGCCTCTCCAAACTCCAAAAAGCACACCTTCCAGCGGACTATCGGTGTGGCGGCTGTACTCACTGGTTCATTACTGTGTCGGATGGTCGGGCGCTTGGACCGGATTAGAGGCCTCCATCAAATCGTAGCGAGCATGGAGACTGGATGGAAATCGAAACTGAGAAGGGTTGCGAATTGGGGCAGCGTAGTATGAAGGACAGATGGGGAAGGCGACGATGTTTGAGGGATTGCGTTACATTTTCGAAGAACCTATGGAAAATTCGGCAGACCAGGTGCGAAAGCTTGATTTGACAATCGAGGCCTGCCGTGTAGAGACATGTATCGATGCTGCGGCTCGACCCGCTGGTTGCATACGCAAGCAAGCAGGCAATTACATCGTCTACATCATCACGACACCAACTTACTATCCCGCTCTCCCACTCTCCCACGCAGGCCAGACATGACGGCAGGGGAGCATCAGTGGAGCAAGCAGAAGTGCCGTGTTGGAGACCATGCTTACACTGTATCATTATGCAGCAAGGACAACAAGGACAGCAAGGACCTCGGGAGCAAAGTATGACCGAATGGTAGAAGAGTGAAGATCATGTCCCATGGGTAATAATGAAAAACCAGCCAGCCTCAAGCACATGGCAGCGACGCAATGGCCTGACCATAATGCCATAATGCCATAAGCCAGTCCTCTCGACTCACCTTAGCAAGCTGAAGGCGTCTCCAAGGAGACGCGGACAGTAGGGTATGATTTACTCAGGTGGGTGAACAACACGCCAATATGACTGAAAAAAAAAAAAAAAGGTTGGATATTTGGGCAATAATATACATAAGACAGCAAATACTGAATATTTGGCATATGTGTATATATTGACGTTCTGGATACCCCACATTCCCACATTAATCCTGTGGAAAACTAAATTGGGCCTGAAGGCCCGTACATCATACATCATATCATGTACGTTGATATCGGTAACACAATTTCAGTGTTGATGATCCCCAAGGGTGTAGTGGGGGTAGATGTATAACACCTCCATCTATATACTTACGTACCTATGTGATTTCATGACACATTTCTTCTTACCTACCTACCTAAGGTAGCTCTACTGGTGAGCAAGAGAAATGCACTTATATACCTGTGCACGCACACACATGTGTACTGCTGAATGCTAGGTAGTTAAAGGAGGGGTTGGAGGGGCATGTCCAGTATATCTATTAGTCCAGATATGACCTCTCATCTTCAGATCTTCAACTGTCCTAGAAGGACGACTCAACTGACGCTAAGAAAGGATTGCTCGCGTGATCTGTCTGGTTATTGTCGGGATGAAGATCAGGTAGGTATAGGAGATGTAGATAGTGCTTACGAAGCTGAACATAGCTACCTTGGCGTAACCTTGCGGCGCCTTGGCATTAGTACGACATGTGCCTGACCAGGGCTGAACTGGTTGAACTGGCCGTCGATGCAACCCACAGAAAGGGGGGAGGGGTATTGGTTAGCAAACTTTGAAGGTTCTGATCATAGCCTTAGATACCATGACACCCGCAGCCGTCCCCATCATCCAGCTGTCGGGGATTTTTCTCAGTCATCTACACTACCTACAGTACCTACATGGACTAACTTACACGAAGCTATGCAGTTGTGGGTAGTTGGGGGGAGAGGCTAACCCGTACCGGGGAGCTCGGTGGGGGTGCGAGGAGCCAACAGGGGGTCCAGACAGGGAGAAAGACCCCGCGGCTCGGCCCTATGGAGCTTGCATATGCTGTATCGACACTAGAGCTTGGTTTGGCACTGCAAAAAATTGAAAAATTCGGAATGAAAGCAGGCCAATCATGTGGCGGTTTCGGCTGTGGACAATGCCGACCGGTATCGTCAGTCGCAAATCATGACCCCCGAGCTCCCCTCCAACGCCAATCCCCGTTACACTACCTGGACCTCCATCTACTCGTCCACTCACCACACCCAACGGCGGCCGGAGCTGCATAACCGCTGTTGCGTCGTAGTAGTATCTTTCCCAAATTTCACCTTGTGATGCGCATTCGACTTTACTAAACCACGTTGAAACTGCGAGATCGTATGTCTTTCGCGACTATGAGCGTCACTCTTCAGCGCCACCACTTGTTCCAATTGGCTTGAAAGAGCAACTCGTCCGATCTGATTCGCCCGTTGCAGTGTTTTTATTACGCTGCCGGTTGCTGACTTCATCCTGAAATCTCATCATCACTTTTTCACTTCTTCAGTCCTGCCTTCTGTGGCCCCCGGCGTTGCGTCCCCCGGCCGCTTCTTCCGTCTATCTGGTTCTCAGAGGGGGCCCCTTTACGGCCACTGCATTCGTTGCTTGTATTTTCCGAATGCATGCGTAGCAAACCTGCACGGTCTCTAGGCGGCCAGTTCACACGGTCCCGTCTTCCCAGTGTGCCCAGTGAACCCTATCACCGTTGCATTGTCTCTTGCGCCGTGGTGTTTACACACACCTACAGCCACTCGTCCCCCTAGAGATACCAATAGGATACCCGTAGGATACCATCGGAATACCTGTGTAGGCACATACGCCTGGATATATCTGCATTTACATGTACATACGTCTATGAGGTCGCCGACCACCTATCCGCCTGCACCTCGATTGACGATCAGATTCGAGGTCAACCAGGTCAACCAGCCGAGCCGCCGTTGGCACATCCGCCTGCCCTAGCTCCCACTCTTCGGTCTAGCCCATTCAGCACCCAATGCGAACTGCTTCAGAAGCACCGGCTAGTTGCAGGAGCATCGATCATCCCGCATACCATCCCAGCCAGACCCCCCAGTGCCTTATCCGCCGCCGTGTGACTCCATGATAATAGCCCTTCTGCGCCTCCGCGTCACCGGTCCGTGCCCGCAGCACCCAGTAGGCCCTCCTGGGGAAGCTCTGCTGAACATCCCCGCGATCTATACTAAGCCCGTGGCCCCAGTTGTTCGTCGACTCCTGGGCTGTCCGGCTTCCGTGGTACAAAAAGCGCCTCTCTGGCACGGGGAGGCTGCCCATTGGAGTCTACCCTGCTAGTTGACGCTGAATACGAGCAGACGCCCTCATCATATCCTCCCCCTCGACCGCGTATTCTTGGTTTATTTGGGCTGAGAGGGCCGTTGCACTGCGGAAGCGCACAGCACCATTGCCATCCGCGTCTCACGTACGCGCTAAGTATAGGTCGACATTGTTTGCCAATTTGGATCTTCAGCTCTTGTCTATATTATTGGCCGGCACTCGCCTAATACCGTTATCACTGGCTAGCGGCCTACCCCCCCAGCTTCATTAATTTAGAGCCGCGCAAAGAGCGGTGGAATTAAAGGTAGAGTTGCCCAGGAACCTGGTTTCAACTCATCCCGGGCTTGACAGTAATATTGCTTCAGGATCTCGCAAGCTGCGTGCTTTCAGGGAAGTGTGGTTACGCCAAAAACGAGACAGGGATTATCTTAGAAATTCTCGTTACGTGGGCGCCAGCCCATCTCATATAAAACTAAGACAACATGTCCGGAGACGTTCAAGCCAACGGGGCTGACGTCTCAGACGCCATGTCTGATAATGATATGGATCCCGACGAAACTGATCATAACGTCAAGGACGAAAACGACAAGATGCTTGAGCTTGAGCAGCATACATCACCCGAGGCCGGGACAGAGAATTCCATTGAGACTAAGAAGAAGTACGATCCTAAGGATCCTCATCGCCCTCGTCGTAAAAAAGCAAGACGTGCTTGTTATGCCTGTCAGCGGGCCCATCTGACGTGCGGTAAGTCTCAGCCCACCTGTAAATGCCGATAACTCCATCAGCCTCTTCTTACTCCCGCCCTTGCTCGCCCCCCGCACACATTGACCCCCACGATTAAGAAATTGCTTCACGTAAACGATTAGATCTGTGGTTCAATCTTGAAACTATACTCACTACGGACGTAGGTGACGAACGACCTTGCATGAGATGCATTAAGCGCGGGCTCGGAAACGCCTGTCAGGATGGAGTACGGAAGAAGGCGAAATATCTTCATGATGCTCCTCCGGAAGCCCTCCGCCCAGTCTTAGGTCCGAACTACAACCCCAACGTAGGGTCGAAGCCGACGAATGGCGGGCAGGTCACCAACGGCGCCGCGGAAGCCCCGGCATACTACCCCCAAAACGCGAATGCTGCCACTTACCCTTTATTCGCAAGCAGTGCGCAAAATGCTGCTACGGGAATGCCAGAGAGTTCACCCTTTGGTAGTCAGCAATCCCCCGTCGCAAATGGATTTCAAACGTCGAATAATGGTAGACAATTGAACGGTATTCCCATCCACCAAGTATCTGCAGAAATGCCAAATCAATTTTCAGCCGCGTTATTCGACCCGAGCAATCCTGCAATCTTCAACTTCGATCTTGAGGGTCTGAATTTCGGTAGTCACTATGGTGCGCTCGAATTTAGCATGCTGGGCCACATGTCATCTGGTGCTGCTGATACACCACCGCGAGAAGCCGTAGCGCACTCTGGCGGTAGTGACGTCGGATATGGTCCACCCATGTTCTCCAACGGAGCTGGCCAATATAACCAGTTATACGAGCACGGTCTGGTCGATAACTTCATGAACGTCGATCAAAGCAATGCATATGCACAAGGCAATCTACAACATGGACTGCCTCACGCCTACGCGGTTGCAGCTGCTGGTCCAACGCCCAGCAGTCTAGCTAGCCCTGGCACAGACAATACTTCCAGCCCTCAGCCGACGAATTATGGGTTTGATAAGTCGCCTACAGTGGGTAGCTATACGCCAGCCAGCTCTCAGCCGATCGCTCAGCCTTCCAGAACCAAATATAAGCCCAACTCAAATTCGCATGATAAACTAGGACCACAATCTATAGCAGCCAGACGACGCGATCCTTCGTCAATATACGAAACCGTTAAAGAACCATACCCGTACCTCACCGGATTTCATAACTTAATCAACTTCGTCAAACGCAGGTTCTCGCCCAATAAGAGTTTACGCATCGCCAAGTCCCTTGCTAGCATCCGGCCCTCGTTCATGGCATGCACAAGAAACCTCAATACTCAGGACCTGATATTCATGGAAAAATGTTTTCAGCGCACCTTGTTCGAGTATGAGGATTTTATGGGACACTGCTCTGCTCCAACCATTGTGTGTCGAAGGACAGGTGAAGTGGCGGCCGTCAACAAGGAATTCGTCGCTCTCACAGGCTGGACGAAAAACGTTCTCCTCGGCAAGGAGCCCAACCTAAACGTCAACCTAGGCCTGTCAGGATCTGAGTCTGGAAGCCTAACTAGTAAATCTGACTTGACCACACCCAGATTGAAGGCCATCCAGCCGGACACGGTAAAGGCTTCAGAGGGAGCTGCACAGTCTGTTTTCATTGCCGAGTTTATGGACGATGACAGCGTCATTCAATTCTACGAAGACTTCGCACAGTTAGCCTTTGGTAACAGTCGTGGCAAGGTGACAAGAAAATGCCGCCTGCTCAAATACCGAACCAGGGAAATGAGCGAGGCGCTCGCTAACGAAGAAACACCCCAGAAACACGTCCGGAACAGTATCCTCAGCAATAGGGTTACCAAGATTGATGGTGAACATGGCGTTTCCAGACTCGGGAAAGATGGCAAGATTGACTGCACTTATTGCTGGACTATCAAGCGTGACATGTTCGATATACCCATGCTCATTGTCATGAATGTAAGTTTCCAGTCTTCCCCCGTACTCACACAACCTTACTAACGTCATACAGTTTCTACCTTGCTACTATCGCGACCAAGACCAGCTTGCCGTGTGAGCTCAAACGAATCTACTTACGAGCTTCATATTCTTCTCATATTTTTCTTCTCGTTGATAGATTTCCGCATCTGTTATATATCCTAGGGAACATGGCTTTCAATCAATGAAGCATGGGCGGCGTTTTGGATGGGACTCGCATGTTGAGAGTCCCTTCTCCCATTATATTCGGGAGCTGGTCGTATTTCTTGTATTTCCTGAGACCTCTATTGGCCCCAAATCTATGGCATAGAACAAACGAGAACATGAACAATGAATTCAGTACTTGAAACAATAGCCGAGTGCCTCGTGATGGTGTTGTGTTGTCAATGCTCTCTATATTCTACATGTCTTCCAACCTAAACGCCTTGCAGTCCGCGTCCCGATCTATAATGCCCTATTCACAGCAACCTCTCTTCTAAGAATTGCACCTTATCAACTCTAAAGCGCTCATCGGGAGGTTATACCGAATCGCGGTACTTTAATGCATGCCCCTCACCCAGCACATTATCCTGAATAATCCAACGATTATCTATTTCGACCATGTAGACTTCTGTCGGGTGCTCTCTTCTTTTTTTCTTATCATTACCGTACGAGCCACGAGCCATCCAAGGTACCCTTGGCACCGCCGACGACGCCCTCGACGGGTGTCCAGGCCTCGCGCGCCAAGCTCTGCCGCGCCACATCACAGTCGATACGGATGTCCTCTACCAGGGCGTCCAGACCGCTGTAATCCTTCTCGTCGCGCACGAAGCCCAGGATCAGCAGGCGCATGGGGGCGTCGTAGAAGTCGGCGCCGAACGAGTGCAGCACGTGGACCTCGGCCGACCGCACGCTGTTCTTGTAGAAGGGGTTGTAGCCGATGGACATGACCATAGGATATATTTGGAACTGCGTAGCGGCGGATGCATCGGTATGATTCGTGGTGGCGGTGGAGGTGGAGGTGGAGGTGGAGGTAGAGGCGGAGGGAGAGGGAGAGGTAGAGTCAGGATGTGTCGCCGGCAGCGCGAGAGAGGCCCAGCCGAAGTAGACACCGGACCGCGCGTCGGCTATCCAGGGCGTGAGGGCGGCGTCGACGGGCAGGTTCGCGGTCGGGATGCCCAGCTCCTTGGAGCCGCGCCCGAAGCCGGAGATGACGGCGCCCTCCATGCGCAGCGGGAAGGGCGGCTCGGGCCCGCCGTCTGAGTACAGGATCCGCGGCCGCGGGCTCGTCGTCTCCGCCATCGTTGTTTTTGTGTTTGTGTTGCGCAGAGTGGATGGTTTGTGGCACGCGGGCCCCGGGCTCTGTGGCAGTTGCGGGTGAGACGAAATGAAATGTCTTGATCGAGTTTTGGGAAGTTATAATGCTCGTTATTATCGCCAAGGTAGCAGCAGATGGCGGGGTTCTACCTGGTACCTTACCTCCTACCCAATACACGGGGTGAACTAATTGCATTTAACGAGTACACCAGAATTCCGGTATTAGCATACAACGCTTGGTTGCTGATTTCAATAACGCAATGAATGTCGTTGAGTAGACTTGAGAATGGCGTATCAAGTTATTAAAGAGAGAGTTTTTTTGAGGCAGCTCAAATTTTCCAGATCGATATATTCCAGTCGTTCTTGTCACAGCTGACGAGTCATGCCTATAATAATTTATAATATCATCTACCTTTTTCCACGGGCTTAGTAATCAATAGCTATTTAACCAAAGCAGTGATTTATATCAGGTATTCTGTGGTTAGATTACTTCGTAAAGAAACGAGCCGTCGCAGTAGTTTCGCGATAGAACGCACATATATTCTATCGATACTGGCGCAGAGAGATCATTTTCTCCCACATGAACGGCTCTCTGCTTATATTAACGTAAACATGTCTGTCTGCCTGCTTTACATCGCCAACCCATAAGATTGCTGATTTACCCATGGTCCGTATACAGCCTGTCTTAGGGGGTCCTCGAACAATGTCCTAATATCATCAAGGCTATATCCAGCATTGAGGCTCAGCTGGAGCATGATTCTTGTCAGTGTTGCGATTTGATAACTAGAGTATATGCTATAAGGAAAATAATTAGCCATCAGTCATGTTCATCAAGTGTTTGAACAAAATGCTCACATAGGTTCTGCTACCGGGCCGGGGATACCTGTTCCTGTGACAGTTCGTTGGACCGCTACCGTTGGGATGCCACGATTATAGAGGTCAGCTGCAGCATCTTGAGCGCTTGGGCTGAGCTGGGCCGCACCGGGTCCCATTACTACTAGGCCTCTGATGTATGTTAACAAATATCGTTCATGCCGCAATGTACCCGATGCCACAGTGTGCCAGTAGCAGTCGGGACTTTCTCCATTTCTACTTTGGCTATCATAAGACATGACTTACTTAGCACCATTTGTGACAGCCGCATACATGAGTGACTCATCGAAACCCTCTGCGCCTTATCAGCTAGGCAGCTCTCAAGCTAACTTTCAAGCTCAGCGATTAGTTCTCTGAACTTACGATGACCGTAGAGAATGACAACAGGAGGCAGCTCCGTTGTATTCGTGACATCAAAGTACGGGCGGCCTGTTGGATACGAAGCGCCGAAATAATAGAAGGGTTGCCCAGCTAAGAAGACACCCAGGTTACCTTGCTCGATGGCCTTGAAGGTGTCCGGAGTATTGGCATTGGTCTTCGTTGAGTAGAAGATGGACGTAATTCTACGGATATCTTAGTACCAGGTCTGGATGTATAGTGCTCGGTAATGCGATCCACCGAGAAGGGGCGACAGATCGACCAACCTATCATTAAAGACGATGAGACCACCCCGATTCTGCGAGGATGGTGACACCGCGGCTGTGATAGCCTGGTAGAAGTTAGAATGGCCATCGGGTGAGACGTACGAATCTGGCCTCATGGCGCCCGTAGCTATAAAGGGCTTAGAACAATTAAACGTCAGATCAACACCGAAGGCCTATTATAATCAACCATGTCGCTCATTACTCCTCGGATCAGGTAAGAGACCTACCGTTTCTTCTAACGTGTTGGTGCCGTGAAGCATGACAGCACCTACAATGTCCGAGTCTTCGGAGCAGAGCTGGCGATTTGCAAACTGGCTGATATTCAAGTATAGAGAAGAATTGATTCCCGAGCTCCCGCCGGAGACAGCGAATTTCACGATCGCCAGTTGCGCCACGTTCAAAACTTCCGAAACATTACCAATGAGATCTTCGACAGTTGGTCTATAACCTCCACCGTAGTTGACATTGTCGAGGCGACTGTAGTTTGAAGTCGACAATATAGTGCCTCCAGCATCATATATGCTTTGAGTCTTGGTAAGTCTGCGTTGTCATAAATTGAGAGATGGCGAAAGGGTCCTACACGACTTTAGGCAAGGACCCATTGGTAGAGATCCATTCTAGACCTTCGTGAGGCGCAAGGTCCGCGATGACGGTCCTCGTCAACGCCAACACGATGGCAAACAACTTCTTAGAAAGCATTTGCATCAGTAGCCAATTAGAGAAGATGCCAAGAATATACGTCTCAGGCGTGAACCATTGACAGCATTATTCAGTGACTTTAGCTATCTTATATGCGGCAGTATTGTCTTATCTATTCGCAAGAGATAAGCTTTGCCGACATCGCATCACTTGAGGATTGATACGACTAGAGAAAAAGGACAACAATGGCCTGTTCGGATAACATTTTCACGAACCTCCTCGGGATATAATCTCCAGACCCGCTGATACCGGGATGCCCAAGAGGGGTCAATTCGAAATACTATAGATAAGGTAAGCATTGGCAAACACACTACAGCCACGGGGCTATTATTACTTGCGACCAAGAAGGAAATGAGAGGCTGATGGTAGACTTATACAATAATCTATGCGAACCTGCATCATTCTTTTTCAACAATGACAGGATATCTTAACAAGTAATTTTCCCCCCTTTCAAGATGTATTATACCATGGTACGGACCTGCTAAGCTCCTGGCCTTAGTTCTCCTGATTTCACTGCGTTGTTGAGGACTGACAACAAATCGTAGCCATCAAAGTCTCGTTTTGAAGCTTTTACTCATTTGCGCGACCTATTCTGAACCCTTAGTTAGTGCGCCAAGTATAATCAAAATACAGTCGAGTATAGCTGCTTTATAGGCAGACATCTAGTCTGTTTAGCTATTGTTAGCTATTGTATCACTGAGAATTTAATCTTTTATTGCGAAATCGGCTGATTTATTGGCCAGCCTACCTTTTGTTCAGCTAGTTAGGTTCTAGTTAATAAGGATTATTAGCCATATCTCAGCGCCAGCCACACCCCTTTTCCTCTTACAACATCACGATATTCGACTAACTACAACTCTGCCGCGATACGGAATAAGAAATTCATCTTTCGCTACAACATCTCTAGTTGTACGAGAATATCACATATCAAAATTAGGAGAGCTGAGGCGCCAAAAACTAACTGTTATTACACTTATCAGCATAACAACTTTTGCGCTGATGGTCTAATTTTCCTTAGTTCCCATGTTCCATATTTCTGTACAGTTTATGTGTATCGTATTTAAAAGATGGAATTTTTGTTTTTTTCTTGCGGCGGATTATCGTTGATTGAAAATTGTGATATCGTATAAAACTTGATAGACCATATTGTTCCCTTTGCCCTGCTTGTGAGATAATGTTGTTTGTTGTTTGATTATGAACGAGCCGAAATCCAACCATGCTTGACAAGTATATATCAATATCTTTCCATCGTGCTGGAGGACATTAGTCTGGGGAGGCACTTTAACTATATACAGTTAGTTATTACGTGGAGTTCAATTGGTTTTATACTTAAAATGTGAGGTTTACCAAGTTGTTTGTGCCATATTACTAAAGCTGGGACGGAAGATATGGCTAAGACGACCGTTGGGATGGGATATGCTACCTAGAAACCCGCTCGCTTTTCTAGTAAAGTAGTAAAGATTGAAGATATATTGAATAGCAAGTTGTCAGTCAGTTACCACCCAAATTCCATTACTGCTCGTCTTCACTTGTGGAGGAGTGGTAGGAATTTGATATGCTGTGTACAATATCAGCCGGACGCTCTATTATTGGATAGCGAACACCCTGGTTATCAATAAATGGGTATAGTACAGCTGAAAGGCTTCCTTGCCTTATACTAGCGAGAACAATGGCAGCAGCTAATCTTCTAAGTCTAGCGCCGTGGTCGAGAGCAATGGGAAGGGCTGTGGCAAATAGGATTATGTATCCGAAGACAAGGAAACTTTCTTCAAATTCAGTATTAGTTAAAGTACGTGGTCCATGCCCAGGGCACTATACCAAGCCATTTGAAGCTTGGTACCTGTGGCACATTAGCGAACGATAGCAACGATGAAAATACTTTCATGTTACTAACGGTATCTTGCACAACTGCTAAAAGTTCTTGAGATTTTGATATAAGATCAGACTTACGAAGTTGGCCAGGGATTATATGGATGCCTGAACTGCCTACCCAGGTGTAGGTTTTTGCAACAGCATGGTCATCGGGTTCGTTGAGTTTTGATTCACCCGCTCTTATAACTACAACAGTTCCGATCTCCTTATCCAAATCCTACTCTGTAGTGACATTGAACATGACTAGCTGCACACTATTTGTGTCCAATAATCACATAGGACCGGCCGATGTGTCCCATCTGAGCGGTTGTTATGTGGCGCAGGCATTCATAACCATATTGTATCTTCCAGTGTGTTTAGATAACAACATTTGATGTGAAGGGTACCTACTATGATTTAATGACTGGTCTCCAGATACGAATCAATCATGCAGGACTCAATTAGCTTCCCCGGCGTGAGCCGGGATGCTTTAGACCCGCGCCGGGGATTATGCATGTTGGTACTGGGCGCAGTCTCACCGGGCACAGCGATATCTGTCCAAACACACTCCAACCCATTTCCTTCCTCTCTCAAACTAGATTTTCCACGAAATTTACCTATCTTATTTGCTAGCGCTCAGAGCTATGGCGACATACTCTATTACTGAAGGCGAGATTGCACTTGATGTTCCCCTGGCCGGAAAACCATGTAAGACGTGGTACAAGGTGGTTGGAAACCTCGATGAGGCCCTGAAGTCACCGATCATCGCACTCCACGGCGGACCGGGATCAGGGCATGATTATATGGTCGCGCTCACGAAGTTGTGCGAAAAGCAGGGAGTCCCTATCGTTTTCTACGATCAGATAGGC
Organism: Xylaria curta; assembly: GCA_022495235.1. Taxonomy (NCBI): domain Eukaryota; kingdom Fungi; phylum Ascomycota; class Sordariomycetes; order Xylariales; family Xylariaceae; genus Xylaria; species Xylaria curta. Next base: position 459,580 of record MU375898.1, on the reverse strand, counting down.
TGTGGTCGTTCAACCCACCTCCCCGAGAAAAAGGGTGACGAGGAATTCTGGACATTTGAATTATTTATTCGTGAGCTTGATAACCTCATCGATCACCTTGACCTACGAGTTATAGGCTTCCACCTCGTCGGCCAGAGCTGGGGTGGTATGCTGGCCGCTGCGTACTCCGTTAGACAACCTGTCGGACTCAAAAAAATAGTCTTGTCTAGCGCGCCAGCTAGCATGCCTCTTTATAAAGAATCATGTAGACAGCGCCTGTCTGAGCTTCCACCAAAGATCCGTGAAATCCTTGAAAGCGAAAATACCGATCATTCTAGTCCAGAGTTCAAGGATGCATCCGACGTTTTCATGAGAACCTTCGTATGCCAGCTCGACCCAGTCCCAGAACCTGTCCAACGTGCATGGAGGAATCTCAAAGAAAACCCTTCTGCCTACTCAACTATGTAGGTTGCTCCCGTCTTTCTACCCTAGGATTGGCTACTTTCTCTGCCGTCTCCCTGTATAAAGTTTTAGTACACAAACTTACTTTGTTTCTTTATAGGCAGGGTGACTCAGAATTCGATACCGTTGGCACCCTTAAAACCTGGGAAGGTTGGAAAGATGCACACAAAATTGAAGCGGAAACGCTACTATTAAATGGAAGATACGATGAAGTGATGGACTTCGTTATGGAGCCATGGTTCAAGTCGATCAAGAAGGTTAAGTGGGTGACTTTAGAGAAAGCAAGTCACACTCTTATCTGGGAGGATCAGCCACGATTTCTAGAGCTATGTGGCGACTTTTTTTCCGGGGCATGAAATTAAAGCAAATGAGTGAAAAGTATGCAGTAACGTGGAATAGACGGCTTCATAGCGTTGAATGTTCATCCTAACATCCTCTATTTCAGAATACACATAAGGACTCCCCCAGTAATATTTCTAGATACGCAATATCGTTATTCCACGGACATCTACATGACCACGATTTGCAATCTCATCTACCAGTGATTGATTGGCAAGCTACAAACGGGCCTGGCTGATAGGTGAATTGCCCTTTGACAAGTGTTTTCTTTCGGGGCCAGTTGTCGATACTATCCCACGTCACACAGGTTTTCATCGCTTCCAGTTTCTGAACTTTAACCTCCAGTGCATTCATCTCATCAATCCATTCAAAAGTTGTGATCACCGTACTTGGGTGACACATGACAGCCTGTCGCAGGCTGCCGATACAGTGATCTAATGCTTTATAGTCGACGAACATCGATATCAGAGCATGGCCGAGGGAAAACCAACTTGAGTGTTTTGTACCAAATTGTTCGGGGTGAGAATGGTTTGGCCATTTCGACTTGTCGTAATTCCAATGTGCAACCATATTGTCACGACCTCAGTATACTGATAGCAATGTAGGGGTAAGTCCTGAATACTTGTTGTCGCACAAGGAGCTCCAACTACTACATCTACAGGCTAGAGATCTATATACAAAATGTCCTCTTTGTTCTGTCACTCTAGGTAGGCAGTATGCAGCCGTAAGTATCGCGAGAGTCTGACACATATGCAGATTATTTCGGCTTTCTAATTTTCTAATGCGGCGCTGTTGGCCCTTGGGACACTGATGAAACTATGTGCATTAATCAGGCGATCAGGACGACTCTTTAAAAGTGAAAAGCCCAAAATTCTAATATCATATAGGACGCATTCCTGAATTATGTCGACATCACTGGTATATTAACTGACGTAGGGCTTATCGTATAACAAATAGCGATTATCTACCCAGATAGCTCTAAGGTTACGATTTACTGTTATAAGCTTCTTTGTGTTTCGAATTATGTTACTTATGACAAGCCTATTTCTGATTGTTTTATCTGACTCATCGCGGCCACCGTCTTTAAGCCAGGTACCTTATCTCAAAACGCTTTCTACTATACAGTTAATTACACTCTACTCATTCCTTATTATATTCCCACGAAACTCGTCCTTTTCGTTAGCATCTTGGCAGCATACATTATCTTTTTCCTGGTCTTTTATGCGGTCCCCGCAAAGCGTGCTCATGTCAGCCATAACTTCTCAATATCCATTGTCGAGGCCTCGAGAGGCACCCTGAAGAACTCGATCCTGAAGACATCGGCGTCCTCATACCCCACCAAACAAGGGTATATTGAAATATCACCAACCTGTAATTTAGCCCAGCTCACGCCAGCGAAGCCTTAATCCTGCATCCCTCCAACATAAGATTATGTAAAGCACAAGAAGCCGGAGCTACTGGTTCCAAATTGAAAACGAGGGATATAATAACTGATAAATGGCGTTGTAACAAAAGTGTTCATGGAACACTAATGAAAGCGTCGTACTAATGATCTAAATGTTCTTCCTTGCTAGCAGGAAATTACAAGTAGAAATATGTGTTCTATATATAGTAGGTAGGAGAAGATTAACTCGAGACCTTGATATCAATGACACATGGCTCACGCACTTATACCAAATTGCCATACTATATTAACGTGGACAAAAATCGTCCAGGTAGTTGAGTGACAACTGGCAATTGCCTAGGAACAAGTACCTGCATAGCAAATTAAACATCACAGCCCTCTCAAATATATCATCATGTATTTCAATATATAGCGAGTATACTACTACATAGCCCAAATCTCTATTCCTGCGTCATGAGACCTCAACTGTCCGTGGAATTCCGAAGGTAACGCTATGTCACATTTAGAGTCGTACACCCATACACCCCATGCGGGGCTAAACGGCCTGTATGCATCTAGCTTAGTGTCCGAGCACAGATACACCTCAATTATGTAGCCTAGTATCTTGCAATAGGGCTTGAGGGCCTTTTGTTGCCCTCTCGCTTCACACACCATGATTTAAAACGCATGTCTTGGGGAATGACGTGATGCATGCAGTATTGGAGATACGTATGGACTAATGAGACTGGTCCTATAATACGCACAACTCACCACAAATAGCTAGCCAATATATCCCAACGAAGTTTTTGTGTTTCATCTTTCGATTGATTACTTACTTACATAAGCGAATCATTTATATGGGGGGTTTTCTCGAAAGTTTGTGTATAGGTGCTCAGTTTAGGCGGATAGCAGATAAATGAATATGGGCAAGTGTTTCAGCATCACAGTACGAATATAGTTTTAATGCCGGGCATCATATTACAAGGGTTGTGTAGTAAAGCCCAATAACATGGCCGCACACACCGCGAACTCGTCTATTCGCGCCTTCGCGCCTTCACGTCTTCACGCCGCCACCATCCGAGATGTGCTGTGACGACCAGCCGACCCTCCGATTCCCCCGTGAATTCAATAGACTTAGTCAAATGAAACGTTGAGCTGTATAAGCAGTCAATTTCGTAGACTTGCAGAGGAATAGGGTGTGTGTATGTTACCTGATTGAAGCGGATATTCAGTTAGAGGCTACCCCATCCAGGATGATCGGCGAGATCATGGAAGCAAGATGATTCGCTCTATGATATTTCGCGAGGCGATGACGGGCCTGCTTGAATGATATATAAATCACACCTTCTTTGTGTAAGAAGACCTATACTCTATTCATATTGCGTGTCAAAACGTTTCATGTGGAATAGCTCTTTCAAAATGAACGACAAACTCCTATCTAACTTCACTTTCTCTTTGGACGATGACTGGAGTCCACGTGCTCTATTGTCTGATCATCCAGTCCCTTATCTCCTTGGTATCATTTTGGTGCTCTCAACAACTTATGCATGGGCCACATCCAATCCCAGCCTAAAAAAACTTCCATATGTCAATCCTCCTAGCCTCTTCTCCAATGCTGAAGCGAAGGCAAGCCAGCACCGAAAGATCTGATATTGACGAAGTCTCTAACATGAATTATACAGCATACGTACCGAAGCTCGGCGAAAACTATCTTACAGAAGGCCAGAAAGCAATACCCCAACCAGCCGTACCGAATGACCACGGAATTCGGAGAGGTCGTCATGTTACAATCCGAGGCCTTCGATGAAGTTCGCAATACACCAAGCCTCACTTTCTTTGGAACATTTGCCCAAGTATGTATTCATCAGCAGACTTAATACAGTACCTTGATAGCTGATTCAAGGCTCCGTTCTGTAGGAGCGCATTTGCGAAATCTCGGGCTTTTCGCCCCTTGCGGCCCTCGGGCACAGTGGCAAACTTGTGCAAATAATAGCCAGGAAGCAATTAACGAAGATGCTCGGTAAATCCATTTTTGTCGTCGGTATATAGATCGTCGTTGCTGAATCATGGCAGGCCAGGTCACTGAGCCATTATCCGAAGAAATTGCATACGCCGTTAATATCAACCTAGGGCAACCCGTCGGTCAGTCAACCACTACCATTCATTTTTTCCACTACACATAGCTAATTTATATAGAATGGCATGAAATTTCTATCACGCCTCTTATGATAGATGTAACCGCTCGCATGTCATCTCGGGTATTTCTGGGAGAAGAGCTCGCCAGAAACGAAGAATGGTTATATATCACTAAGAACTATACAGTTGATGGGACCGAAGCTGTGAACGCGCTCAGCAAGTATCCAGTAAACTTGCGGCCATATATCGGCTGGCTCTTTCCAGAATGCAGACGAGTCAATGATTACTTCAGACGCTCAAGGAACTTGATGGATCCCATTCTGAAGAAGAGGCGAGAGATAAAAGAAGCTGCTTCAGCAGCTGGTCAGCCAGTCCCAGTTTATAACGATGCACTTGAATGGATTGAACAAGAATCAAATACGCTGAACTCCGGATACGACCCTGTCGAGTTTCAACTGATCCTGTCTCTTGTGGCGATTTCAACAACGTCTGATTTACTTCAGTCAACTTTGGTCGAACTTATCAAGCACCCAGAGACCATGAAGGCCGTCCGAGACGAGATTGCTCACGTTTTGAGACAAGATGGCTGGAAGAAAACCTCGCTCTACAATTTGAAATTAATGGATAGTGTGATCAAGGAGACTCAGCGTATCAGGCCATTTTTTACTGGTAAGTAAATATCCTATGGCCCACCGTACTCTTTACAAAATGCTGACGAGGCCTGGAACAATAGCTATGCGCCGTGCCGTGGAAGCGGACACCGTATTATCAGACGGCACTGTTATCAAAAAGGGCTCCCGTATCCACATTGACACGCATCGGATGGTAGACCCAGAGGTTTACGAAAGCCCTGAGGTATGGAAGGCCGATCGTTTTCAGGAACTCCGGTCGCAGCCTGGTAAAGAGCATATGGCGCAACTAGTCACTACTAGCGTTGACCATTTTGGCTTTGGACATGGTGAACACGCGTGTCCAGGACGCTTCTTTGCTGCCAATGAAATAAAGATTGTGCTTTGCCATCTGCTGATGAAGTACGACTGGGAGCTGGCACCGGGAACGGATACGAAAGTTACGCTCCGTGGGTTCAACCAGAGAGCTAATGTAGCTACCAAGGTACTATGTCGGCAGAGGCAGAAGGTGGAACTCGATATCGACTCGATCTAAGACAGGGTAGTCAGAAACGAACCATTGAAGTAGGGTGAGTGAACTCCAGCTGACTTAGCCACTTCCCAGGGGGTTGGTTTTATCTGCATTCAACATAGGGGGATAGGCAATAAGGGGCTATGTCAAGGTCAGATTGCAGGCAACTTAGCCATCTACACCTTCATTCCTTTCTATAACACCACCTAGCTTTTCATTTAATTTATTGCCGATTTTATACGAGTCTATTCAATTGTCATGTGATCTGCTTTGTACAGCAACTCCCCATCGCTTTTCCTGATTTACACTAGCCTTGGATGCGTGATAGCCGGCGCAGGGGTATGTATTTTATTACTAGGGGCCATTTCACTATACGTTAAGGTGTACGAATTATGTATCCCTAACTAATGTAGCTTAGTCTTATTACATATAATGGTAGCGGATATTGATGGTTAACAGAACACATTCTATCCTTACTGCAGACTAAAATCTTTAATGTTTCGATTAAATGCCAAATATGTTGGTTGAATAGCAGCAGGAGTGATCGATACCGTAATAGTTTCATTTTTGGACTCAGTCACTTAGTCCAATTGCCATAACTTGATCTCAAGCTTTTGTAGAATGATTAAAAATAAGAAGGAAAAAAAGGAAAAATACAGCGTACAACACCAGGGATTCGCTGGTCGTCACCGACCCAACTACTAATCTGGCGCTCTCTAGTTTATCTAGGGCAGAGCGGACGGGATGCCGAGTTTTCTAGAGACTATGGTCGTACGTGACAGGGAGATTTCCTATCATGTATTATAAATGTTCACGATGAAGTAGCTCCGGCAGATCTGTCAAGGTAATATTCATTTTCGACTACGCCCCACCTCCTTTCAACGTGGGTTATCTATCGTACTTATTGTTCAAGTTCTTTTCTTCAAGAGTTTAATCGAATTCCAAAACGGACGCAGCATCGGCGACACATCCGCTTGACGAGTTCGAATCGTCACGCTTGAGAGGATCAAGGGTCGAAAAAGCAGGCAGGGCGCTCTTCCAAAAAGCGCTAAAGCCTGCCAAGCAGATGCTAGAAATAATTTTGCACATGAGCAGTTTTTGTGACGGAAAAACCGACACCGCCAGTTCCATCCGAAACTAACGGTATACATATAGTCACGTCCGCGACAGTTTTCTGATGCACAAAACTGGCATAGGCACTGAATAATTTCAAAGGGTGTGTTGTGAAGCGCTCATCATGACATTTCTTCTCGACCTGTTGTTGTTTGCCATTTGTGTGGTAGCCAGGTGTATACCATCCAACGATGCCTCGGTTCAGCTGTTCATAGACTTTGACGGGACGATTGTTACATCTGATGCTTAGTGAGTATACAGGTTCACCCTCTCATTGTCTAGCCACCTCGAAAGTACAAGAATTCCTTATCAAGTTGGAATCAACCGGAAGCCTCAGACAGTATTCTTGCGATACATATACAGTCACGGGCTGTCATAAAAGCTGACTCTAATATTTCAGTACAACCTTGGCAACAGCTGCCTATGCCAGCCTGCCCAGTAATAACTCGGTTCTGCCATGGGACCAAATTGAAAGGATCTATGAACAGCGTGCAGACACCGCTGCGGCTGCGCTCCTGCAGCCATCAACATTAGCAAGTGAAATTTCGTACGCCAATGATGCATCGCTCCGCGATGTAGAAGTGTGGTCGTTCGGATGGGTAAAGGGGATGGGCCTCTTCGAGACAGTCAAGGCGGATGAGTTGGTGAAGTACGCCCGGAACCAGATATTACGCAGCGGGTGGTGCTCATTCGCGCGAACGGCGCAAAGGAAGGGCGTTCGCATCAATGTCTTAAGTCTCAACTGGTCGCCGTCGTGGGTCCGGCTTGTTCTGCAGGAAGCGTCATCGTGCCCCGATGTGACCCGGCGCATCACGACGTATAGTCCCGAAATCCTGCCCAAGGGAGTCCTGCCTGTCTCGGCTCTGAATCACAACGTCTCGCTCTTCTCTGGTGGGGATAAAACGACTTTAATGGCGAGTCTTGTTGATAAACTTCACACGAAGAATAAGCATAAGGTCGTCTTCATATCGGATGGCAAGGCCGACTTGCAGCCACTCTGGGAGACTCCCACAAACGTGGGAATTGTTGCTGGTTACAGCAATAGTGCGGCTCGGACATTCAAACATTACGGTGTGAATATATGGAAGGCGGATAAGGGTTGGCAAAGCTCCACAGGTGCGAAGGCCGATGCTATTTATGGCTTTGAGGACTGGGTCGACGTCACAAGGTTGTTATGGCCATGATGCAACAAGACCACTGGATTCTAGCGTCTGGAGGTTATCTCTGTTATACGTAACCGAAAAAAAGGGCTGTTTGATTGCTAGATTCTCGACGTCCTTAATAAGAAGAGACGGTCTGGTCTCATGGATGCTGAATATAGATTCTCTGATGTGGACGTAATTTGTATCTTAACGTCGGTGATGCGGTATCAATAATAAGTCAGTACGACGTCAACTAACCCGAAAGCAGCCCATTCACACTCTTGAAGAAATTTTGATGGAACCACCCCAATCAATGCGCAAAGTCCCAGCCTGACGTGCTCCGATTCCGCCTGTGCCTTAAAGCTGCTTTGTTGGAATTAAAATTGGCCATAACAACGTAGATGAGCACGTTATAAGAAGAGGCATTCTTGACGAGCCCAGAAAGCGACGACCTCGTCAAAAATTTCCGTCGTCAGATCTTTCACGTCTCGATCTTCCTTATTAATATCTTTCCTTAAGCGACAGGCAACTCTGAGGGCAATTGAAGCCTTCTGCGTCTTGCCAGTTGCCTTGAACAATCTACCCGCCAAAATGGTTCTGCGAGCTATCTCGTTGTTATGTGCACTTGGATTCACCGACCAGATATCCAATGCCTCATTGATTGCAGTACTAAGGAAAGTCAGAGAAGTTCTGGTTTATGAAAATGAAGTTAGTAAGACTTGCATCGCTTCTTCGTTCCGGCCTAGACGGATTAAGGTGTTCTGATATTTTATGCGCGACATTTGCAGTGTAAAAGTCTCTGTCTCCTACCGTGGCACGCATGTGACTCAACGCCCTCTTGTGGTATTCAAAACTTTGATCCCATTGACTTTGTGCGGCGCGGAAGTTTTCAAGTGCATAAAGGATCAGGCTAGTTCGGACAGATTCTCTATCATTCTTGCCTAGAGCCTTTTCTCTCCCTGCCTGACTGTCCAGAAGGAGCGTGTTGCACCCGTCGAATTTACCTTGTGCAAGAAGCGTCCAGCTTAGATTCGCCTCACCGGAGTGAGGGATATGATTACCAAGGACTTTGAGTATCCGCAACGCCTCCTTAAGATCGGCTTCACCTTCGTACCGTTTGTCTTGGATCCGCGAGATTCCTCTCTCAGTATGGGCGAGATATAATCTTTCGTTAGCGGTGCCTAGCTCTTTGCAAATTTTAGAGACTAAATCAAATGAACGCTCCTTGTAGATACGACTCATATCGAAGTCGCTAGCATCCATTGCTATAGCACCTAGGCAGAAATATATGTCGGCAAGCAGGGCGTCTCGATCTGCGTGGGTTGATGATTCGCAGATAGTAAGAGTAGTCTCAAAGAAGCCATCAGAGTCTCTCGTTCTGCCGCGCTCTTTCTGATACCTAAGAGGATTAGCCCAATGCCAAAACAAAAAATGTTTCCGCTATCATATACACACCATGCAGCCTCGTTCAGTAGTTTCACAAATTGTAGCTTAGTAGCCTCAGAGGTATCCGATATAGTTGACCAGAGTTGATGTATTCTGAGAACATGAGAATAAACTGTGCCATCTACCCACATGCAATCTGCCGCCACTTGATTTCCGCTGGGGGAGCTCTGGAGCTTTTGATGGTTTGGGCATCGATGATGGCCAGTCTGCCCAAAGGACTCGAACAATCTGGTCAAACGTCCCAAGCTTTTTTGTACTATCCATTGTTGCTAGTATCGCGTCCTGTACAATACGGTGAACCGACACCTGTTGCTTTTGTTTGTCTCTCTGGACTAGAGAGGATTGGAGGAGATCAGCCTAAGCCTCTATATAGTTACTCTTCTTAAATTGTTCTGTACCACGAAGCATCTCTCCAAATGCTACAATCAATAAGTCTTCTTCGACGGCGTCTGGGTCAAGAAAAGAACATAGCTCTAATAACTGTCGAGCCTGGGGCTTCAATTTCTCGAATGTCCAAACAGTGGAGAGAGAGTGACGATACGTGATCAAATTGGTATCAAATTTGGTCTCATAAAGGCTAGCATGCTCTCATGATCCGTATAGAGCTCCTAGAATTCGGACAAGGTGAGGTCTTGTCGATAGATGATACCTGTCACACGGATCAGCCACAACCACGGCCACAGGCAACTTCCGGTGGCTGAGGTCGGCAACATCGTGTAACTGCTGCGCGATTTGGCGATAGAACTGTTCGGGCTTTGAAATATTCGGAATGATCGTGTTTGTTCGATGCTATGGAACAGGACTTGAAATTACTGAAGCAAGCAAGCGCGAAACCATTCGTGTATATAGACCTAGGTTCGCCGCGAGAGCTGAAGGGAGAAAGCCAGACTTGTATGGCCTCCTTAACGCCCAAGAAGATTATTGCAAATTGAAGACCCTTTCCAAGCCCTAGACCTCTAGCCCTTGTTACAATACCTGCCATCTGGGAGATAGCAAGGGGAACGCCGCCAAGTGCATCCGCGATTCTTTGCGCTGTGTCATTTTCCGATTCGTCAGAGGTGGGAGTGAGATGGTTGAACAAGCACAAGCTGTCTTGTTGCGTCAGTGGACCAAGGTCTAGACCTGAAGGCTTTCTGATGAACATGCTCTTGGCTAATGGATCACGGCTAGTTATTAGAATCGATCCACTTCCCTGAGGCCAATAATCGGCTAGGATCATTGGGTCATCTGCATTGTCGAAAATGAGTAGCCAGGTCGCCTCCGTGCTTGACTGGCCAGGTTGATTAAAGTCCTCGGATGCAGATAGATGCTTTCGGGGATTGGAGAGCCATCCTTTCACAATGTCTCTGCTTACTATTTGGCTCTTGCATTCAGACGAATCTTCGAGTCCAAGAGCTAACGAAATTTGCTGACAAGCTTTGCAACTTCGTCCGCCACAACCCAGAACACTGCATCGAAGGAGTCTCTGTGGGGTCGGGCAAACTCACGGGCTATTTCTGTCTTCCCAATCCCTGATACAGTCACTGCATTCTTTGAAGGCAAGAGCTCGTCTGCAATACAGCTCAAGATGTCTTCGCGTCCGCAAAAATCACTATTCACCACATGCGTATAGAAAAGAAAACATGGTAAATGAAGGGGTTTTCGTGTCTCATTATTTGTACCAACTCGAACCCAGCAAGAGATGTATCTTCTGTCGCTCTGTTTGATGGCCATTCGGTAGGTTCCATGTAGTCAACTAATTGATGTTACTGTAATTGAGCAGTGTGGATATTGATGTTGTAGAGGGAATGGAGGTAATTGACATGAGCCGCCTGTGCGGGGTCCCTTATAAGCACTGTCCTTCGTACCTTCCCACATATGTGTGCGACCCCACTGTTAGCCGCTAATGACTTAGTATATATAGGTAAGTACTACGGTAGGTTGGCGCTAAATGCCATAAGGATGACAACTTCGGTAGTGCTTTGCCCTATCTACGGCATCACGGTTTTTATTAATCGGTTCTCTCGGAGACCTATAGCAAGACTTGAAAAGCGTATCTAAGTTGAAACCTAATGTGTAAATTGGCCTCGTCATGGCCCCCTCGAAGACAGAGCAAGTACCTTCCATCGGACACCTACATCATATAGCGGCACAGAACCCTCCTAAAATTAACAATGCCACTAGCTTTCCGCCCATCCGGGCCTGCATTTTCGATATGGATGGGCTACTAATCAACTCCGAAGATATCATCACATCCTGCACGAACAAAGTACTCAAAAAATATGGAAGGCCTGTCTTCACCCGCTCTATGCGAGCCCAGCTCAGTTAGTAGTATCTGGTCTCGTTCTCTCAAACAGATATTTTTTAATTCTCAGAAGTGGGCGTGCCCGACTCGACAAGCAGCGATACCTTTCACAACTGGGCCAACTTGCCCGTCTCGCGCGAACAGTTCGCCCGTGAATTAAAGGAACAGATGCGTTTGAGTTTCCCAGACTGCGAGCCTCTACCCGGCGCAGAGGAGATCTTGTCAAAGCTTAGCTGCGCACGCGGCGAGTCTGGGGCTAAAATTGAGCTAGCTTTAGCATCCAGCACGAAGACACCTACCTACGAACTAAAAACTTCAAGGCCTAGAAGCCAACAGTTGTTTAGCTTTTTCCAGGCCGGCAGGCGGGTTCTCGGCGACGACCCGCGAGTACAGAAAGGTCGAGGCAAGCCAGCACCCGACATATATCTAGCTGCGCTGCAGTCGATAAACTCATCTCTAGACTCGACAAACTTCACTGAAAAGTCCATAACACCCAGTGAATGCTTAGTGTTCGAAGACAGCATCGCTGGTGTAGAGGCTGGGAGACGGGCTGGAATGAGAGTTGTCTGGATACCGCATCCAGACCTAGCCGTCGAGTATCAATCCATCCAGAAGGATGTTCTAGCTGGGCGAGAAGGAAGGTTTGAGATTGATGACGACTGGGCCAAAAGTATCCCAAGCTTAGAACACTTTGACTACAAGAGATACGGAATTCAGGTGGCTTCTTGACTTATACACTCTCATTAGATTTTCTGATATTCGGAATTCGATTAGGGACCGGAAATTCGCATTAAAATTATTATTGTGAAATACTATCTTGAGATACATTCTTGTTTTCTTGGAAAGTCCAGTATCGGACATCTGACCGTTCTGTCCAACCTAGGGCACAATATTCAAAGGAGAACACACCTGTTCAACAGTCCGGCAACTTGAAATATTACCTAATTTCTCGGAGTCAATATATCTTATTAGATATCTAGCTAGAACCTTAACTGTCTTATCATTGGTGTTGCGTAAGTAGAAAATCTAGATCCAATACCACGTAGGTATATAAGAATCAATCCATCTTCCAATCCATGCCATCTGTGGTCCTCATAACTCCCAATATCACCATTTCCCATCTAGACCACGATATTTATACGGCAAATAGACTTCCATATACCATGTTCATCATACATTCGGTCGTAATGCATGCCGCCCTTCTTCTTAGCGCCCTCGGCGCAATTACGACGTCGTCCCCTATGCCCCGGAACACAACGGCGGCTATTCTTGCCTTCACAGAAAAGAGCCAACCGGTCGATTCACCTAGCGGCCGACATATACCTGTGAAAAAGATTAAGTGCATGGGGGACGTGCTTAACAAAGTAAACTACCTAGGCGCCAAACAAAGCATGTTCAATTGGTCGGAAGAAGGCGGACAGATGCCACCCGGGACCATGCACTTCGAAAGCCACCCGGACAATTATACCGGCGTCACGTGGTACATCTGCAACTGCAAGGTGTGTACGAAACCCCCCGTACCTAATTTGTTGGTCTCCTTATTTCGTATGAGCAAGCTCGATGATGTGGGACATAGAGGTCTTAACTAATGTGTTCCTGCACGAAGTTTGGCAGTACAGATAGAGCCCCCCGATGGGAACTGGACTCGGTGCAACGACTCCTCGAGGCAAAGTGTGGCGAATGGCAGAGCGGTTGGGTCTGGAGTAAAAAGTGGGGCAAAGGCTATAATATTGTCCCTACAGAATGGTTTAGATACCAATTGGATCACGGCAGGCGGACTTGCCCTCGGAACTGTTGGGTAGGTTACTGAGAGCATCGGGATTGGCAAGGGACTCTACGTCAGCGGTATAGAAAATCCTTTCTAAAAACTATTAGACCTTTTAGTGCTTTTACGTAAAAATCCTAGGACTGCGAGATGATGTACTTCTTTGCCATCGATTCGTAGGTAGCTTAACATTCGCTAGGTTCGTGGGCCTAAATAATTTCATAAACTCTTCTTGGGTTGGGAAAGAGCTGAGATTTCGGCTTACCCACACACACCAGATCTCTGCGCACACAACGGATAGGATGATCGAAATATCGAGTCTTTCCTGGTGAGGATGGATACGTTTTCCATCATGATTGAAACCATCCGGGTACCTTCGCACCCCATCTTATATCATGTGAGGGTTATGATCCTCGTTGAAAAAGGCCCCGACAGCGGCGTTGCTGGTTCGCTCTACTAAATGGCAAGGAAAGAATACCATGTCTCGGGCACGATTAAACACTGAGACAATACTTGAAGTTAGTTTTAATCGTTCGCGCCTAATCTATAAAGCTTCCGAAAATGAAAACGAGAAAATTTAGTTGCTAGAATTACTTACACTCAGGGTCTTTGAAGTCATCGCCAGGGAAATTCCAAATAGGATCCAGGACACCTGCGAGTTCTTTGAGGGTAGGTGTCTTTTGTATGAGTCTTGACAATGTAGAGCATGTACCCAAGCTCGAAAAGTGTTGATGCCTCATGTAGTGCCTCGTGACCGGTAGCATGTTTCATTGCTCTTCGTGATATCAACATCTTTGATTATAAAGGTCTTCCCAATCTTCGTCGTCATCCTGGGCCCAGGCCACGAATTCGTCCCAAACCCGATCGCCACCCTGAGCTAGGGCATTTCTATTGCGTTCAGAATTAGTACTCAACGGTTCCAATAGAAGCTTGCGTAGGCGACTGGTATTCTTATAACGCGATTGGTAGATGAGAGCATTGTTTTCAGCCTTATATCTCGAGACTTCTTTGGGCTATAATTTAGTTTGCCTAATTCTTAAGATTCAAAAGTAATAGAAACTACAAGACATATAGAAACGCAAACTTGAGTAGTAGAACAAATCCTCCCTCGACTTCAAAATTTGCCGCAGCAATCAGTCGACGGTAGTAATATCGGCTGCACTTTTGAACTAGCCTTAACCAGTACCTTGCCGTGTTATTCAACTCGACTAAGGTGGCTGGCAACGGCTCGTGATACAACCGGCTGCGAGAGTGCTTGATAATTGTGGTTGTGGGTCTCAAGTAGATATATACGTTTTGCAATCGAGGCCAAGCTGTTTGCTTGTTATTTACGATTTCTCTACAAAAGAGCTCAATATTATGATAATAAGATTAGCCTCACACTATTACGCGATACCTAAGCCGTTTCTAGAAAGGTTGACAGGAGGATTACAGGCCGTAGAAATAATAATAAGCTCTAGCAATTATAGGGGGCCGCTGCAAGCCATTTTCTCAGCTTGCCGGGCGCGTGATATAGCCACGCTGGATTAAATGAACAAGTTGCCTAACTCACTAATTTATTGATAAACAAGATAACTTTCGCCTGTAACCCCATATAGCCGCAGTACTAAGAAGGCACACTGCGAATCATTTACCTGAAATCTGTTTCAATCGATCTAAATCACCATTTAGAATCCATTGAGAAGTCAGTAACTCACTATATTCGGCAAGTCGTAGCCAAATCACTATTCTGAAGTCAGAGTACCACAGAACGTAATGACGACCTCCATGTCTTCCCAAAATATACCTACTCATGCACATCTTTTACTTGAGCCACAAGATAGTAGTTTAAGGACACGTGAGTTGACATACCTGCATTGCGGATCGAGATAGGTACCTGATATTTACTTAAGTGGGTAAGTTGAATCTTTGGCATGTGAAGGAGCCCACTAGGTGATAGTACACTACCGGCTTACACCAATGAGATACCGTATTCATTGTACCTCGGCGGATAGTGGAGATCCTTCTGACATCAGCGTTAGCGCACGTGGGGAAGTTGCCGCTGCAATGCACTGAGTCGGCGGACCCTTCTGCGTTGCGTCGCGACATTCGATGCGCCAACCAAGCTGGGCAAGTCCCGAGGTCCAGCGCAAGTCTGGGCACACCGATTACTTCTCACAGCTTTGTCAGGAGCAACTCATTCTCTTGTCTTCTACACAGATAAGTGTCCAACCAACGATACCCTCTGCATTGCATTTCAACGTCGAAGACTTTCACGCAGCTAACGAGTCCAATTGTTCCCCGGAATACCCGCGGCTCCAAGTATACCCCGTGCTAGTTGTGGATCATCTAAGTAGAAGTTATAAACCGGAAAATGGGTGGTGAGCTTTTCTTCATTGTCCATTCTCACATTCTCTGCGCACTCTCCGTCCCTTAGTCCAATACAAGCCAGCAACCATTTCTACGGCGCAGCACTAACAGCAATTCGATATGACAGCCATCGAGAGGCTAACGCAGATCTCTGGCCAGATCTCTGGCTCCAAGTCCGCTCGGGACAAGATCCTCCAGAAGAACCCCGATGATGTATGTGATCGCTCGGCAGCCCCTCTTACCGCGCTTCCCCGAGATAATATAGCGCAATAAAGCTAGAAATCCAAAAGGTAGAGAAGCTAACCAGGGAATGACATCTCTAGATTGTTATCACAGCCTGCCTCCGCACAGCCTTTACCAAGGGCGGCAAGGGCGCATTCAAGGACACAGCGGCAGCGGACCTGATGGCTGGGGCGCTGAAGGGCATAATCACACGGTCTAATATTGACCCAGCTCTCGTAGAGGATGTGTGCGTTGGTGAGGTGTTAGCACCTGGCGGTGGCGCCACTGAGATGCGTGCCGCTGCTCTTGTAGCTGGATTCCCCGAGTCCACAGCTGTACGCACTCTCAACCGCCAATGCTCGTCCGGCCTACAGGCTTGTGTCGACATCGCCAACCAGATCCGCACCGGCATGATCGAGGTCGGTATCGGTGCTGGTGTGGAGAGCATGAGTTTGCAATATGGGTACGTTCCTCTTCCATGCTCTACCTTCTCCTATGACAACCGAGAACTAAAAGCTAACAATATTCGCTTCAGCCCTGCAGCTGTGACAGAGTTCTCCGACCTGCTTGAATCGCATCCCGAGTCGGCAAACTGCAAAGTACCAATGGGTGTGCTTTCCGAGGACATGGCAAAGGACCGCAAGATTAGCCGTGCCGATCAAGACGCTTTCGCAGCGTCTTCATACCAGAAGGCCGTAAAGGCGCAGGAGGCTGGTCTCTTCAATGAGGAGATCCACCCTTTGACTGTCAAGTTTGAGGACCCGAAGTCGGGCGAGACACGCGAGGTCACAGTGACAAAGGACGACGGCGTGCGCCCTGGAATTACAGCAGAGTCCCTCGGCAAGATCAAGCCCGCTTTCGCGAAAGACGGTAGCATCCATGCCGGTAATGCGTCACAGATCAGCGACGGTGCTGCTGCCGTGCTGATGATGAAGCGTAGCACCGCTGAGCGCTTAGGCCAAACGATCTTAGGCAAGTTCGTCGCCGCCTCTGTGGTAGGCGTCAAGCCACTCCTTATGGGTATCGGACCCTGGAAGGCCATCCCCAAGGTCTTTGAGCTCACTGGCTTGACCAAGGAAGATGTCGACATCTTCGAAATTAACGAGGCCTTTGCGTCTCAGTGTCTGTGGTGTGCCAATGAGCTTGGCCTCCCCTTGGAGAAGATCAACCCGAAGGGTGGTGCTATTGCCTTCGGCCACCCTCTCGGCTGCACAGGCGCCCGACAAGTTAGCACTCTGCTCTATGAGCTAAGGCGGCGCGGTGAAAAGATTGGCCTTACCAGCATGTGTGTTGGTACCGGTATGGGTATGGCGGCTGTGTGGGTTGCTGAATAGATAACAACCCTTGTATAAAAGCGTAACGAATGCGTGATGTAGGATTAGCAAGCGGAAATGAAACTATTTTCTGCTGAGATGAGAGTATGATAATCTTGTACCCGTTTATATGTACATAAAGATCAATGCCAATGGTGGTCGGTATCTCTTGCTAAGACTTGTGCTTGCAACAATTTTTCTTCTTCTTTTTCTTCATGATTGTTGTATATCGACCTGAAGATAACGTCTTCTTGAGTATTCCTACGCATAGCCTTTCTGTTTGGTGTTGCTGAAAAGTGTCCTTTTTGTATTTCTTGACTACTACTCTTTCTGGTCCTTGTTTGGCTAGGTTGGTGGTATGAATACCTTGTCCATGGATAACTGCCCGAGCTATTCAGTTTGCAAGCTCCTGGAAGTACAGTATCTGGATTATGGTACAGACATCTTTTAATTTTCATCGCCCGTCTCCGAACGAATCTCTTTCATGGCTAGCAGCCAACACTGTTCGCCTTTCCTCTCAAGGAACAGACAGGGTGCCTTCGGTTGATAGAAACGCAAGCCAGCTACATCCTCTTTTGGTTGGAGACTCAGGGACATTCAGGACATTGACCACTCCTGTACCAGCGCCATTATCATTGTCGATAGATATCACATGACCAAGAGTCTGCCGACTACTGCCTGGACAAACGGGGACGGGTGAGTAGTGCTGGGTATCGTTGCACCCTGTCATCACTAATTTCTGTCTCGGTATAAGGTCCTCCTAATATCCTACAAGACGAAATTTTCAACACGAGTTCCGAGGTTCTTCGCGTTCGCCAGCTTGACGACCTCGAGCCCGACAACGAGATCCATGAGACCCAGTCCGACGCTTTTGTAAATGACATTACCGGAAGTGATCCAGCGCGCTAGGTGCTCATCATGCTTCTGGGTCTCCTTCTCAGACCGCGAGCTGGCGGAGCGCTTGTGATGTCGGAACCCCGGCAGGTGAAACCCGCTGCTACCACCGCTTTCGCTCCCGCGTCTGGTCCGCGAGGGACTCTGCGACGAAGAACGCTTGTTGGTGCTCCCCGAGTCAGAGCCAGTCCCATAGACGGTCGACATGGCGGACGTCTGGGAGGTGAAGTCGAGCTTGTCGATAGATTCGGAGAGGGAGTCCGCTTCGGTCGACGCTCGGGATGAGGTGCTTTCCTCTGTCACTAGGCGTCTGATCATGATGAGCTCTCCTAGTCTTGATTGCTTGTTAGTATAGTAAATTGTACCATGCCATATCGCCGGAATGGAAGAGGGCCGACATAAGGAAACATTGACAATTCATTTAAAAAAAATGAATAGAGACAGCAACTCACTCAATAAGCTGCTTGGGCTCCAACCCAGCATGAATGATCTCGCCAGCCTCTTTGAGCGCACCATCGAGCGAGTCGACAATAATGACACCGCCCTCTGTAGCATGTTTGTGATAATGGAGATGGCCATGCTTATGAGGCCGTGTCGCCTGAACTAGCAACTCCCTCGGCAGCTCGCGCATATCTTTGGTATAGCTCCCAACCGCCACTATAAGCCTCCCCTTCTTCCTGCCTTCATGGTTCGTCAGGATACTGGCGTCGAACAGCTCCTCCGTGCTGGGCGTGCAGCAATAGATGACGTCCGCGGCGCGGATGTTCTCCTTTTGTAGTCGGTTGTACTCTCCGTATCCGGGAGTCAGCATGCTGAACTGGACCTCATCCCAGCCTTCCCGCTCCTTCACCTCCACTGGCACGGCGTATAACTCCCGCAGGATGTGCTTCGCATTCTCGCTGAACTGCCGGTTGATAATGTTCACGGTCCGAATCGTCGCTCCTCGTAGCATGAGCGCTAGCCGGATATGCCAGTACGCTTGTAGTCCGGCGCCGAAGACTGTCAGTGTCCGCACGTTCGCGCGTTTCGTCAGAAGACATGAGGAGGCGAGAGCGGTGCGGAATGCCGTCAGCGTCTGTGCGTGGAGGAAGCCGATGGGGTTGCCCTCGGGTGCGTACAGCGTCAAGGAACCCGTAGGCTTGATCGTGGGGAGCGAGGGGTCTGCGTGCGGCGAGGAGAGCGTCACGACTATATACACCGGACGATGATATCAGCTACGTCCCATTGCTGTCATTTTTGCTTGCTGAGCAATTTCGTTGGCTGTTGCGACTGACCTTTGACTCCATGACCAACGGGACTCATTGAAGGCATGAACAATGTCGTCGCGCCGATACGGTCTGAGTAAGAAGACGTCCGCGGCGGCTGGTGGTATAGGCCTGCCTCGATCGCCTGGGTCGCCGTCGAATACTCGTGAAGGACACTCTTTAGCGCATCCTGGAAGCACTCGGCCTCGTCACGAGTAAGGTTCTCGAGCAGGTCGCGTATGACCTCGTCAGGCAATACGGTGAGATTTCTAGACATTGTAGCTCGTCGTCATTGGATCCTGGTTATCATGGATGTTCAATCGAGCTAGGAATATACCACGAGTAACAATTCCGCGCTCTGCTTTAGATCATGTAGCAGTTGATGGGACTACAACCTCTACATAGACGTAGAAAAGATGGTATGAGATGATATGACAATGTCTCTTTGACGATAAACCGTACATATAGATATATATATTAATACTTTAAATCAAGTTAGTATATGCCATTGTCAAAGTAGGAAACCCAGAGTTATTCCACCCACCTACTTCGCTAAGCTCTGAGCCCCACGAATCTTAAAGTTGCTATGATATCAGGGAAATACAGCTACCCCGCCATAGATAAACTGTAGGACTCCCCAGCCGGCGTTAGGATGAAGCATGACGTGGGATGGGTATTGATATCAATCGTCCGACCCACGAGCTTTTCTTGGCGTCGTTCGAAATCCCCGCATCGAGGCTGGGCATGAGAAGATATTCTCGAATAGGCAAATGGATACAGCTGAATAAGTGAGTGTTCAGGAAATGCCATCTTTTGCTTTGCTATCGGGATGGATGACTACATATAGGGTTTCTAGCCCAGAAAGAAACCGCACACATTGAGATGAAATCGACCCATCAATAACTAGATCAGCTAGTCAAGTTGCTTCAAATAGTTCGTCCCAATTAATCAATCACATGATTGAACCCAAATAAATGCTCCATTTCTCCAAGCTCCAAATCGTAACTTATTTAGCATCAAGCCGCCAAATCCGGGACCAATCAAAAGCCAATTTGTTGTCGTCGTAGAATCCGCCGAAATTCCCCGCCATGAACCCAAGAAGCGCCCATCCTACCCTCCCTATCCAGTCCTTCCTTCACTGCACCCGCATGCTAGCGCCATCGTTCCTAAAAACAAGCATACCGTGATTACCCCGAACAACTTCCGCATCGTGGAGACCGCCCGACCCGTGTTTGTGGCCTCCTCCCTTGCCCGTGCCGAGTCCTAGGTTGCGGATCCGTCCCGAGCCGATATCGAACAGCGTGCCGTGGACCTGCAATCCCCTATCGCGGATCGCGTCCTGGATCGTCATGTTGGCCACTACGATGCTTGGGTGTCAGTCACGTAACCGCCGTAACTGCGCCAAGCGTTTCGGGTAGAAAGCTTCAGTCTAGACCCAAGACACAAGTCTACCTTAAACAGGGGAGTTCCTGTCTTTGAAACGGGGCTCGAATGAAAAGAGAATAACATACTGAGAATCTTGATGCCCGCGTCGATGTTTAATTCTGCGATGCGGACAGCCCGTGCCTTCTCATCCCTGATCGCGTTCAGCTCGTCCTTGTTCGCGTTGCGTAGCGCCTTGAGAGGCGTCAGCCATGTGTCCAACACACCGCCTATGCGCATGTCGCCGAGGGCTGCTGCTGCACCGCCGCATTCCGAGTGTCCGCAGAGCACGACATGCTTCACCCTGAGCTGGTCGACTGCGTATTCGATGACGGCGGAAGTATTGATGTCGGTAGGTGAGATGATGTTGGCAATGTTGCGGTGCACGAAGACGTCGCCGGGCTGCAGGCCAAGGATGGTCGTTTCAGGACAGCGCGAGTCGGAGCAGCCAAGCCATACTACGGATGTTGGTTATAGTGTTAGTCAATGCGCCATCTCGACACACACACACTCTCTCTCTCTCTCTCGGGTGGTGGTGCGTAGCGGACTCAACGTGCGTCGCGAGCGAGAGTCGTGGAAATGCGGGATAGACAATGACATGCGCGCTCCGGTGAGGGCTATACTTACAGATCTCTGGCGACTGTCCTGTCGCCAGCCTCGGGAAGAAATCAGGGTTCTGATGGGCCTTATATCCAGCCCAGGCCTGGTTGGAGCTCAGCGCATAGGCGAAAGCATCCTCTGAAATACCCATGGTAAGCAATAAAATCTACGAGTGCCGCCCGACCTCAATATCTCTAGGTGTGGGCATGGAGCGCTCTCAGCATCGTTTAGTGGAGTTCTGATATAGTACGAGGCATCGCGGGGTGTTGAAGGGATGTGCATAAACTCACGATGGTGGGGCATTGTGCAGTGTTGCTTGGATTTAGACAGCCTGATAACGCTTTGGTCTTGGCCACAGCTAAACAGGTAGTATAGCCAAAAAGGTGCAGTGCTACGAAAGGTAGCTACTTGGTGAGGGATTAAACGTCAGAAAAGCCGACGGACTCTTGAGCGCCAACGTCCGGGCGACGCCGAGACCTAGATGTTTGAGAGGTATGTACGTCGTACGTTTCGTCTTATGTGTAATGTCGTTTCTGGTCCTATCAGTCTGGCGAGCAAATGGTTCAAGTCCGAAATCTGGCAAGCTGAGTGATATAGACCTATAAGGGGGAAATGCAATGGCTGCGCTGAATCGTACTGTCGTGAAGCGTAACTGACAGAAGGCTGAGATGTTTTGCTGCACAATCACAAAGATAAAGTATGGAGAATTGGTAAAAGAATGATTGGACTCAGGACAACACTGTTTATTCTGTGAATGTGTACAGCGAGTGAATATGCCCGAATCCGACAGCTTGTGAGACCAAAGGCATGGGGAGCTGAGTGATGTAGGATCCGATGAGAGATATTAGAATGCGTTACCAGCGCGCATCTTCTCCGCGCCACCCTCCGACATCCTATCTATGGATATCATTCAACTTAGTAATGTCCGGCACGCCGGGTCTCCTGTATAATACAGGGTCATCTACATATATCCTAGCAACAGCCGTCTGAGATGAGACGCGGGTGCCAGAGATACTCCCATGCAGGGACCATGACAGGAAGAGGTCACACACGTATAGTTGGTGTCAATCGGGAATACCTGCCCGATACAGAAGTAAGACTGGATATACCTCAATCCCATACAGGTAAATATTTGGATTCATCGAGGTCATAGCTATACTATACAGCCCTCTACCGTGTTTCTACGCACGGCAGATAGGGTCATAGTAAGCGAGCTATGTGGATAGATAGATAAACATCGTTGTTGAAAGCTCTCTGATGTCGGTGTGATAGATTAAAGCGCGGTTGTGTCATGGGTACCTGGCATGCCCAGAAAGTCAACCCCAGATTGGGAAATGACAAGGCGGATGCAGCTGGGCGCGGTGAGACTCAAATCATACATCGCCAGTAGAGCCGCCAATAGATAGCTTGGAGATTGCAGCCTCAGGTCTGTTGCAGACAGGCTGGGAATTATGTTCAGCTTTAATGATCGACAGCGATGTTTTAGCCGATGCCGCTCCCAGTCTTTGAGGAATAAGCATTTCAAGAACTATTATTTACACATAGGAGGCGTAGTTCAACCCCGCCCCGCAGTAAAGTTAGGCGGGAACCGTATAAGATCAATGTATGGATACACGGACAAGAGTAGATCCTTATTTGAATTAAGGAAATAGACCGGTGGGTTACACGTAATACAAAGACGACGATAGGCACATCGACAGTTTTCAATCATTTAGTGTAAGCTTCACTTTGGCTCTCATTCATAGGTTCCAGAGGATGGAATGGTAATGTTCAAATCCATAGGTTGGTTGGTATTCCGTTTTACCTCCTTCAACGCCGAAACCGTGCAAAGCTAACAACTCCTGTCCCTTTCATGATGTAACGCAAAGGCTTAGATCTTGATAGCCGACTCGAGGGCCTTCTTCTTCTTCTCGATGCGCTTATTGGCCTTCTCACCCATGATACCGCCACCCCACTGCTTCCGGCTGGCCTCAGTGTTGGCTAGATAGCCCTCCTTGATAGCGCTGATGACCTTTGATAGCTCAGTCTTATCCTCAGAGCGGACCTCGGTCAGAGCCAATACAGCAGCAGTCTAGTTGTTTGTTAGCAGATCCTTCTGGATATAGATGCCAGAGGCTACAAACCTTCTTGTGGACGACAGTGCCAAGCCTGGCCTTGCCCTTCACAATGGCGTAAGGTACACCGAACTTGCGGCAGAGGGCGGGCAAGAAGATAACCAGCTCAATAGGGTCAACATCGTTGGGAATTAGGACTAGAGAGGTCTTCTTGTTCTCGATGAGGCCAACGACGTGGTTGAGACCGTACTTGACAGTGTAGGGCTTCTTGCTGACATCCTCCTTCTTGCCACCCTCCTTGACGGCGGTGGCCTCCTTGACCAAACGCTCCTTCTTCTCTGTAGACATAAATATCAGTACGCATTTCCATGTAAGCCCCTGAAATTTCTTCGAGTATGTAGTCAACAGACAAAGAGAAATCTGGAACCCATGGATCACTTACCGGCCTTGGTCTCTGGCCTGTACTTATTGAGAAGCTTAAATAGCTGGGCAGCGGTGTTTCGGTCGAGGGTCGACTGGAACTGAGCGATCGCAGGGGGGACCTTCAGGCGCTGGGCAAGGACCTTGCGCTGGCGCTGAAGACGGACATACTCGGGCCACTTCACCATGCGCGAGAGGTTGCGCTTAGGCTGGATGTCCTGACCGATACCGAAGTTACGGGGGCGCTTCTCGATGAGGGGGTTCTGGTAGCGGAGGGTCAGCACAAAGAAGGGACTACAGCACGGCAGAGGATGGCAATATTGGAAGAAGTAACTTACCTTAGGGGCCTTCTTGGAGCTCTTGCTCGACCCGAAGGGGGCCGGCGCAGCCTTCTTTCCGCTAGCTTTGGGGGCCTGGTCATGGAGAAAGAAGAGATCAGTGAATGTGTTCCATTGACTGAAATCTTGCTTGAACTCTAAAGAGACAGGTCCCGCGTGGCATTTCCAGCGCACGACGAGACCTGCTCAAGCCATTTCTTCACCTGTGTCCGAAGACACCAGGCGGAACTTGCATGTCTCGAAGCGACAAGTCTTCGAGACTTGTTCAATGAACATCGTAGTGGGCGTTTAGAAGCTTACCATGGTTAGTAAATTGGTCGTCGGGTCGTGAGGTGTGGGTGGTCGACCGAGTTGAGAGGTGTAAGGAAGAAAGATCTCTCGAAAAGTTCGGGTTGGAGAAATCTAGCATTGCAATTTTGTGTGGGCTGGTAAATTGTCGGCAAACTGTGCCAGTCCAGGCCATTCCAAAAAGGGGCTAGTGCGTAATGCCCCTCGGAGCTGTACATAGGTACATGCTACATAGTTAACTAACCCCACTACAAATTCATGAAGCCGTTCTGCAAGAGTCATCAAATAGAAAAACTAACGACGATTTTCTCAACTGAGACTAATCGCATGCCTATACTACATATACCTCTTATACGGGCGGGGCTACGAGCATTATACTGCTATATAACATCTCCGACACAGCTCTGCATCTCAAGATGCCACCCGCGCTCTGTGGAATCTGCAAGACCCAACGGGCTCTGATCAAGCGGCCCAAGAACCACCAGAAGCTTTGCAAGGGTTGCTTTATCCAGATATTCGAAGACGAAGTCCATCATACCATAATTTCATCCCAGCTGTTCTTCCGCGGTGAGAAAGTAGCCATTGGTGCGTCAGGTGGCAAAGATTCCACAGTCTTGGCTTCAGTACTGAAGACCTTGAATGAGAGACATGACTATGGAGTTGATCTGGTGCTTCTAAGTATCGATGAGGGAATCAAAGGTTACCGCGATGACTCTCTTGAAACCGTCAAGAGAAATGCGGTGCAATATGATATGCCTTTGAAGATTGTCGGCTATGATGAACTTTACGGCTGGACTATGGACCAAGTTGTTGAGACGATTGGAAAAAAAGGGAATTGCACATATTGTGGTGTATTTCGGCGACAGGCACTGGATAGAGGAGCTAAGATGCTCGGTATCAAACACGTTGTGACAGGCCATAACGCGGACGATGTAGCCGAGACTGTTCTCATGAACCTCCTTCGTGGAGATTTACCGCGGCTATCGCGGAGCACAAGCATTGTCACAGGCAGCAATGCGAGCGAAGTCAAGCGGAGTAAGCCCCTCAAATACGCCTACGAGAAGGAGATTGTGCTATATGCACATCACAAAAAGTTGGATTACTTTAGTACGGAATGCATATATAGCCCAGAAGCTTTTCGTGGGAGTGCGAGAGGTCTCATCAAGAACCTGGAGCGTGTTCGACCAAGTGCAATCCTGGACGTTGTCCGGAGCGGCGAGGATATGGCCAGATTAGTGCCAGGTGCTGTCCCAGATACTTGCGGCTGCGATGGAAAGGTATCCTCAGCCCAGGCCACCGACGAAGACTACAATGCTGGAGGATGCGGCTCATCAAACGGACGAGTAGTGGGCGGCGAAATGGCGTCAATAGAGAAAAAGCTAAGAGAAAATGAAGCCGCTGAGGCGGCTGGGCTGGAGACAGAGGTCACTATCATCAAGGCTAACAGTTCCAAAACTGGCCGTTCGAAATCCAACAAAGAGCCATCGAAGGGTACTGGAAATGCTCTTCCCATTATCACAAAACAGAAACTAGGAACTTGTGAAAATTGTGGTTATATATCTAGCCAGAGACTCTGCCAAGCTTGCATGCTTTTAGATGGCCTAAACAGCAAGAACCGACCGGAGATCGTGATATAGAGCTTGGGCTTTTTGGGTGGCATTATAGCGCATTGTTACGGCATATAGAACCAGATAGATGATACCCACTGAATGCACATAGAGTCAACAAAGGAATCTATCGCATTTCGTGTCGTATTTGATGGTTGTACATGTAATATTTTATGGTACTGCCCGTTGTTCGTTACAATGCTCGTTCATCTACGCTATCCGCTTCTCAACCTATCAGATGCCTGAGTCAGTAACGGAAGCTCCTTTGCTTTGATAGTGACGCAAGAAAACATACTCTCCAGGGATTATTCAACTCGAAGCCGGCAGGTGCTAATGGTTCGTCGCTTTGTCCTCGTAAGAGGCCCGTCAATCGTCGGTCTCGATCCATCACTAATGATCACATAAATCAGTCCCAGTCCCGAATGTAAAGCCATCGCTCGAGGTCGTACTTTGCTGGGATGACGTTAGCATCCATGCGAGACTATTTCTGTTTAATTTTAAGAACCTACTCTATCCCATTGATCTAGAGACCGGCGCGGTCGCTTGTGGCCATTTTGCCAATGCCTGAGTTTCGACAATCCTGCGCCCGTCGCACCAAACATCTGTACGCACTTAGTAACCTATGCAGGGCATCGGTTGATCGTGCTGGGGGGCCTACGGCGAGAATGATTCCATACGGAATCAGGGCTTCGAAGGGAACGGGCATTGTGACTTAACGACGGCCGATTCTAGAGGGGATCAGTAGCTACTGGGATCAATCGGTATGCGGGTAGCTAGCGGTAGCTAGCTAGTTGTGTTGTGTTGTGCTGCAGCCGGTCTGGAGAGCGACGTTGATACGGAGTCTGTTGAAGCAAGAACTTGGTCTATTGAGGCGTAAGACAATTGAGCGAGTCTATTGCCTGAGGCTGCCAGGTCTAAGAGTCGAGTGGTCAAAGCTCTAATGCAGCTTACCTAATGAATTACCTAGTCTGTGGGCCAGTATCTAGTTAGGTACGCTACCTACCTAAAGCTAGGTAGCTTATGGCCCGTAGCCTACAACAGGTAGCCACTAATCTGCACGTTAGCCGGATTGTGGAGCACTCCAACTTCCATACGTGCCTCGCGAATCACTTGCCTCCTTGCACCACAATGTTCAAGAGCCATCGCCAAGCCACTGTGATCATCATCTTCGGAATATTTTCATACTGCACTCCTCGTTACTGAACAGCCGTTTCTAGTGCACGACGCGTCGATTCAACTCGCCCGCATAAATCACCCACCAGCGCATCGGAAAATCGTCTATAGTCTCTGGAACGATCGCGTCTCGCTCGAAGCTCCACGTTGAGTTGAGTGTTATCTCGAGTTCAATGCGCATACCAAGAAATTTGATGCCTCGATCCTCCGAGCGACACAGGGAACTCTCATAGGCTTGATGCGCTCAGGCTATCGTGCACAAAATTGAACTTGATGATATCGTAAGGCATGAGATCAATATCTTGGGTAACGTAAAGCTGGCCGGCGCAAGTTGTTGGAGGGTTGTGGAAATCGCCCTACCTGCAGTCCCCAGCCTTCCATCGCCCGATCGCAGTCGATCGCTATACCACATCAACAAATTCACCACGGATTAGCAGGCCGCGACAATGGCGAATGCACAACTAATGGAGGAAGAGTTGCAACAAAGCGTGGTCCTCTCCGAAGAAGACGCCGAGTTCGAAGAGGATGACGCTGCACAAGATGCTACAATGGTCGACAGTGGTCCCCCTCTAAACCCCTCGCCATACCCCGCACCTATGGGGCGCGACGGAGAACTCGAGGATCACGAACAGGATAAAGAAGGCGATGCCGACATGGCAAACCAGCAGGATGTGTTAGAAGTAGACCTGGCCAATGACGAAGATGGCGACCACGAAGATGACGCATTCGAGAGTGAGGATGGAGATGAAGACCTCCATGAAGAAGATGGAACTTTTGATATCGATGCCGAAGGCGAAGAAGACGAGGAGGAAGAGAGAGCCTTTCAACCAAAACACTACGCTGACGAAGACGGGCGCTCCAGTGGAGAAGACGAGGAACAAGTTGAGGAAGATGAGGAAGATGAGGAAGAAGAAGATGATGCCGAGGGAGTCGGAGCCGTGAAAATAAAACCAGGCGAGACTGACGATGAAGATAGTGAGAGCGAGCCATCCGACGGCTCTGATTCAGCCTTCAGTGACAGAGACTCTGCGGCGGACTCAGATGAAGCGGTTGAAAACGATAACGACGAGGATGATGTTGAAGAATTCGACGCCATTGATCCTCCCCTTCACGATAACG
This sequence comes from Xylaria curta, assembly GCA_022495235.1. Taxonomy (NCBI): domain Eukaryota; kingdom Fungi; phylum Ascomycota; class Sordariomycetes; order Xylariales; family Xylariaceae; genus Xylaria; species Xylaria curta. The sequence goes on along the minus strand of MU375898.1, from coordinate 431,347 downwards.
AAGAATCTGACTCCAGTTCGGAAGCGGGTACTGCCAGCGAGAATATGGATGTTGAAGGCGATGTGGATATGAACGATAACGACGAAGTTGAGGGAGACTTGTCCCCTTCGTCTGCAAGGCGAGCGTCAGCGCCCCAAATCGCTCGCGATTTACTACCTCCACAACGGGGCTTGAACAAGCCAGATTCGCACTCGATGTTCAACCAACTGGTTCTCGACGAAGACCCGATGGATGGCTCACGAGTGTTGAGAAAGAGAAAGACATCCTCTGCAGAAGGAGACGAGGATGCTATATCACTGCGGAAACGGCGGAGAAACACTCCCGACACATCTGCCTATGACGATATAACACATGAACAAACTACCAGCGGCGAAACTTCAACTCGCCCACGCTCCGCACGGTCGCTTAGGCTGAAAGTTTCGAACTCGTCATTACTATGCTCCATAATCAAGAAGACGCGGTCGAGTCTCACAGTAAAAATGCGAGTGAATACCACTGAGCTTAGTCAAATTCTATCACGGAAGCCGAAGTCTAAGAAGCGCTCTCGCACGACGACCTCGCAGTCATTGCGAACAGCGGCATCGCGTGGTAATGCTGTTACTTCTGCTGCCGAACCCCTAACTATGACGCCTTTCTTCACTTCCACTTTTTCGCAGCCATTCTACTCGTTTTATGATAAGGAAACAGATGAGCTGAAGGGAAAACCCTACGGTGGCATCCTGACCGAAGAGCAAGCGGATACTACGAAAACCTTGCCCACGAAGGATGATCGACGACGATTTGACGAGGCTAAGCAGAAGGCTGAAGAAGAATGGAGAAACCGCCTCCTTGCCATGCAGGCCGAAACCGAGCTGCCCGTCAAGAAATCGAAGAAAGCGTCTGGCCCTGTAAGCCAGATTGAGTGTATCGAATTTGGTGGCTGGGAAATCGACACCTGGTATGCGGCCCCGTATCCCGAAGAATACAGCCGCAATCGGGTGCTATATATTTGCGAATTCTGCTTGAAGTACATGAACTCGGACTATGTCGCCTGGCGACATAAACTCAAGTGCCCTGCCAAGCATCCGCCCGGTGACGAAATCTACCGGCATGGCTCTATCTCGTTTTTCGAGGTTGACGGTCGGAAGAACCCGGTCTATTGCCAGAACCTATGTTTACTCGCCAAGCTTTTTCTAGGCTCGAAAACGTTATACTATGACGTTGAGCCATTCTTGTTCTACGTCCTGTGTGAGTACGACGATCTTGGTTATCATTTCGTCGGGTACTTCTCCAAGGAGAAGCGGGCAAGTAGTCAGAATAATGTTAGCTGCATACTTACGCTCCCTATTCATCAACGGAAAGGATATGGGCACCTCCTCATCGACTTCTCTTATCTACTGACAAGAGTCGAGGAGAAAAGCGGCTCACCTGAAAAACCCCTCTCGGATATGGGATTGGTTTCATACCGCAATTATTGGAGATTGGTGATCTGCAAATATCTCATCGAACATGTTCCTGAAGATAAGACTCAAAAGAAGGGCATCAGCATTAGACAGATATCTGATGATACTGGCATGACACCAGATGATGTGGTTTCCGCACTCGAGGCACTACGGTTCCTCGTGAGAGATCCTGTCACTCATGTTTATGCCTTCCGCATAGATATACCTTTTTGTCATAAGGAGGTGGCAAGGTGGGAGGCCAAAAACTACGTGAAACTTCATACCCAAGCATTAACCTGGACGCCCTATGTCATGGGCCGAGGTAACGCGACCAATTTCGAGCTTGGTCCAGCTCTCAATACCATTGCCCCTCGTGAAGAAGATGAGGAAATAAGACCTGTCGAGGTGATTGCTAGCACCACCGTCAAAGCCAGCGACTTTGCAGCAGCCAGCAATGTGACCCAGAAGGCATCATTTGACGGCGAACCGGATGTGCTCGAGTCCACGGAACCCAGTGACATTATTATTACGGGTCCACCAACAAATTCAAGTCCTAAGGATAATGCTAGTATTCCCCAGACGTCAGAGCAAGGCGACGGACGTTACTCGGCGATGAGTGTTAAGGATGATGGCCACGACTGGCAGCAGCAGTACGAAAATATCCCAGTGACTCGATTTCAAGTATTTCCCCCGATTAGTAAACGCCCAGGAATATCCCGAGCTGGCTCCAGCATTGCAAGACCGGTGGCCTTGCCACGTGTTCCTTCAACTATCCGAACACCAGCGCAACCACGGCCTCGGCCTCGTGCGCGCCGCTCAACAGGCGGCAGCGTACGCAAATCCACACAGAAAAAGGCTGGCACGGCAAAGCGCAAGACTGGGGGCACTGGACGAGGTCCTGGGCGTTGGCCTAAAGGGACTAAGAAGAGCGACTATGGCAATGCCGATAGTGGTCCCGGCCTGCCTCCTGCTTGGATTGAGAGACAAAAGCAAAAGCTAGCATCCGCAACGATCACCGATCCTGACGAAGAGAACGAGATGCACGATACAGTTCAAGTACAGCTCAACGAGACCAAAGTAAATAAGGGCAAGCAAGTAGAGACGATCTCAGCCAGATTCGAGATCAGAGGTGTCGACTCGTTTTCAGAAAGTTTTCGGTCGAGCGCCTCAAGTACGAATGGCGACAAAGCCAACGGAAGATTTGCCAATCCAACTAGTGGTGAGGACTTCCCTATGGGTCAGGCCGAGGAGTATGAAGATGTCGATGCACCGGGCGAGGAGGAGTGATGATGTTTGTTATACACTTATTTTGTAAACTTGATGTATACTATTGACGGGTAGTACCCCGAGGCGTACCGGGTGTAGATGGCAGTCGGTATGGCACGCAACTTCTTGCGCGCTCTCAAGAGCCTCGGCGTTATGGGTCTGTTGGGGATTATCTGAGATACCTAGAGTAAGTGAATTAACGCCGCGCAAATAATTGAATTTATTACGAGTTCCATGGGTGAGGTGGTATATTTAGCCTGTATGATTGAGATTGGTGACTTAGGTATGTATATGATGACTACTAGGTTACGTTACTTGGACACTTTTACGGGCTAGCGGAGACCCCTGTAACGTTCGCGACTTAGCGCTGGCGCTCCCCTAACCTTGGTGTTTCAGCCTTGTAAAGTACCAAAACCGACCCCTTTCCAAGTTGGTCTATCTGCCTCCAACTTGACAGGTACAGATAACTTAAACGCTTCCGTGTTCTCTTCAACTACTATTCAAGGCAATTACAACCCTCGGATAAATCGTAGTGCGGCCCTTTGCGTTTTATTTCTTTCATTCTTGACTTTTCTCTCAATCCACTATGAATATTGACTTCAGACTGAGGTAGTAGTACGTAAAAGGGCAGTACGGCGCGTTTGTGGCCTCGGCCATCGCAAGCTCATATCTCACGCCAACTCGGCAGCCGATAATATGATCACGTTTCTAGCGCGTGTTGTGCTGCTCGTACAGCCGCTCGTATTGCTAGCGTGGCTTACGTCGCCAGCATTTGCCTACACGGCACTCTCGGACGATTTCTTAAAACTCGTTCCATCCGGAGGCGATGACTTCAATGTTGATAACGGCAAGCTACTGGCGCCAATACTAATTCCACGGGTGCCCGGGACGCCGGGCCAAGCCGCCGCGCAGGAGCACTTCGTCAACTTCTTCCGTGAGGAGCTTCCGAGCTGGAGCATTGAATGGTTCAATTCGACGGGGAAAACGCCGGTGACTGGAAATCGCGAGGTTCCATTCCAGAATCTACTGTTCAAGCGCGAGCCACCTTGGGTCAAAGAGGGACAGAGCAATTTACTCACACTTGTTGCCCATTACGATAGCAAGATCTCTCCAAAGGGCTTTATCGGAGCTACAGATAGCGCGGTGCCGTGTGCGATACTCATGCACGTAGCTCGCAGTATCGACCGTTTTGTTACGCAGATGCATGATGAGATGAATGCCCTGGGCGAAGGGGGGACCGTCCCCATGGATATGGGCGTCCAGATCTTATTACTGGATGGGGAGGAAGCATTTAAGGACTGGTCGGAAACAGATTCGCTCTATGGCGCTAGGTATGGTCTGCTCCGTTTCACAGTCACTGTTACTCTTCAATCTCCCAAAGATTGTAGGTTCAAATCATAGGGGATCGACTAACAGCACATGCAGAGCTCTGGCCGAACACTGGGAGACTTCCTACCACCCAGCTAACTCGTTCTACAAGAACCCGCTAGACCAGATCAGCATGTTCGTGCTCCTGGACCTTCTTGGAGCGCCGAACCCTAGTGTCAGGTCGCCTTTCCTGCCAACTCACTGGGCGTACCGTGCTATGGCCAATATCGAGCAGCGGATGCGGCAGCTGAACTTACTCGAGTCTACACCGGACGGTCCATTCTTGCCTGACGCCGAGAAGGTGATCTCGAGATTTGGCCGAGGTATGGTAGAGGATGACCATATACCCTTTATGCGCCGAGGTGTGCCGATACTGCATGTAATCGCGACACCGTTTCCGACTGTCTGGCATACTATGGATGACGACGGTGCGCATCTCGACATGCCCACTGTCCGCGACTGGGCGCGTATCGTGACCGCCTTTGCCCTGGAGTGGCTCGATATGATGGAGGTCGAGCCAAAGGACGAGGTTCCCGCGAGAAGGTAACTGGATATTTTATGCGAGCGATGCTTCGTTGTATGTAAGGCACGACATGAGAATCGGCGTTTAGGTCAATTACCAAAAGGATTACCCATCACATATGCTTCATTCAAATCCGGGAGTTAGTCTTCCCCTATTTACTGATTTCGCTCCCACATTTCCGCTACTGTAGCATGTGTGTTAGCGAGAAAAAAAATTGGATAGATGAACAGGCAATGCTCTTTAATATCTTCGCAAGTATTACTAGTAGGGCACACCTATTACAGCACATCGATATATTAGATCGGAGGCTTGTTTGGAGATTTATCATCCGAAAACGAGTTGATGCTGTCCTTATTTCAGAAGCACATTGAAACCAGATGGATGGTTGTAATATCCACCTCAGACGTCATGCTCGGTACAGGATACTCCACTAGGTAGACTAGACATGGGGATCTGATTCAGGTTTCATACTATCCGCAGGTTCACAAAAAAAAGGACCTTTCCGGGTATTACCTTCTGTGTACAACGTCAGACCTCAAAGACACCGTGTGAGCGGCCTCCGCCACGTCCAGCTGTTCAGTTAGGCGGGGTAATGTCAGATGAGGTTCATGCTTGCGCGTCGTTGAAATAATCGTCGACCAGTTCTTATGTATCTTATGAGGTAGCCAATAGTTAAATCTTGCTCGCGCCGCGTCGTCTGCTCTGTAAGTGACAAGGAATAAAACCATGCGACCTAGCATGATAGAGTTTACCGCTACTACCCCGTCTGCAGGCAGCATTATTACCACCCATAGTCGATATCGGTCGATCATGATGCATTGGATTAAATCTCTCTAAGTACTGGTACCTGCATAGTACCTTTTTATATCTTCAACACCTATATTTCCTGACTTCTCGGCAAAGAAAGCGTTTTCGCGTCGCTCTCCCTTCCCGGTGCCAAGTCAGTTGTGGCGCTACACTATTCGCTACCTACCTACCAACTAAGTACCTAAGATGAACTATTAAGCTACCTACTTACACAACCCCCTACCCTCTCAATATATTATAGACCACGCGGACTGCCTACTTGGGCACTTGCTGAAGAAATTGAGGAGTGATTTGGCCGCAGGCATCTTCCAAGACAGCTCGAACTCTACCGCGACAACGGGGTTTCGCATGAAAGTTGGCAGGACAGGGGACCCAAAAAGGCGACACACAGCGGCCTAACAGCGGCCTAGCAGCGACGGACGAGCCGCGCTATTCCAAATTTACCGCCAAAGCCATCTGCCAAGCCCAGCATTACGTTGTGTCGCTCCAGGGCCTTTCTAGCGACAGCTTGGCGCCGCCTGCCTCCCCTCCCAACCTCATCACCATCGTCCATGCAATCCATTGACCTGCTTGGTGCTTGATTCATTCACGCGGCGCTGCAGACTTGACACCGCCCTAAGTACAGTCCCGCCACTTGCGGTATTCTCTCGCGGGTTGCAGCACACGCAGTGTCGCGCCCAATCGCTAGCATTCCTCGACCGTCGTTCCGTCTCAGGAGTCTTGTTGAGATCTAAATCGACAGACAGACAGACAGACAGGCAGACTACTTACTTATTATTATCCATCGCCTAATCACCACTCACGCCCAACCGCCTCTTCCCAACCTCGGAACCAACCCACCTCAGTGGATTGCGCATTCAATCGCGCCAGCCCGCTGATTCTCCGGCCGTCGTATTCCTACGTGCCACTGCCTCTGAGTGCATACATACGCCCAACGACGTGCGACCGTGCAACCGTGCAACCGTGCAACCCCCAGGTCCTTCTTACCTTCCCCCTTTCCCCATCTTCCGCAGATAACACCGGCAAGATGTCGAAGGTAATGAGAAGCGTCAAAAATGTCACCAAGGGGTATTCCAGTGTCCAGGTGAAGGTCCGCGAAGGTTCGTTCGCCCGCGCCGCCCCGTTGCCGTCGTCCACAGCAGTTGGGACAGTGTGTGCTAATGGCATATCGCTACAGCTACAAGTAATGACCCATGGGGCCCGACCGGCACTCAGATGAGCGAGATTGCTCAGATGACGTACAATTCGTATGTTGCCATGACACCGTGCATTCAACGTTCGTTTCGATCCGTCTAACCATGTTACAGATCGTCCGAGTTCTACGACATAATGGATATGATTGACAAGCGGCTGAACGACAAGGGCAAGAATTGGAGACACGTCCTCAAAGCCCTAAAGGTTCTCGACTACTGTCTGCACGAAGGTTCTGAATTAGTTGTGACGTGGGGGCGTAAGAACATTTACATTATCAAAACATTGCGCGAGTTCGTTTACATCGATGAGGAAGGTCGAGACGTGGGTCAGAATGGTGCGTGCTTTCTACTCTGTTTATAGCGCATTTTTTCAAGCTGACGACGACAACAGTGCGTGTTGCAGCAAAGGAGCTCACAGCCTTGATACTCGACGAAGAGCGGCTGCGTGCCGAGCGAAGCGATAGAAAAACATGGAAGTCTCGAGTCACCGGCATCGAAGAGTTTGCTCCGGCCACTGTTCCTAGTGGCAGCCATCGACAGCAGCGTCCCGTCCGACAGCAATACAGTGACGAGGAGGATGCCGAGTATAAACTAGCAATCGAGGCGAGCAAATACCAAGAGGAGGAGGACAGGAGGAAGCGCGAAGGTCGTCAAGCTGGTGCTGGCGAGGACGATGACGATCTCGCCAAAGCGATCAAACTTAGCAGGGAGGAGGACGAACGTCGGAAACGAGACCTGGAAGAAAGCAATGCTTCATCACTTTTTGACGTCAGTGATCCCGCACCAGGTAACCAACCTCAACCCACAGGTATGAACATGGGCTACCAGCAAGGCAATAATGTCGATTGGCTAGGTAACCCGATCGACCAAAGCCAATTCTTACAGCCGCAACCGACAGGGTTTGTTAACAACGCCTATACCGGACAACCCAATAATAATGGCTACTTGAACGGATTTGGACAGCAACCGACCGGCGTTTACGATCCTTATGCCCAGCAAAACCAGCTACAAAGCCAGCTTCAACCCCAGATGCAACCCTTCCAGATGCAGCCAACCGGGTATAATCCCTACGCGCAGCAGCAGCAGCAGCAGCAGCAGCAAGCGTTCCAACCTCAACCGACTTCATCTCCCGAACAAGTTGCCCAACCGGGGAGCAATAATCCCTGGGCAAACAATAATAACAATCAGCTCGGAGTCCAATCAGCCATACAGCCGATGAAGACTGGCTCGAACAATCCATTCGCTTCGAATCTCTCACGACCCCAGACCGCCAAAGCGCCGTCCATGCCGACTCTCAACACCCTGCAGAGCCTTCCAGAACAAAAGACGCTTCAGACATACACACCACCTCCCCAACCTACCTTCCAGTCGCCCATACAACAGCAGCAACAATCTCAAAGGCCAATGACTGACCACGAGCAACGACTCAATGCTCTGCTAGCCAGCGGTGACGGAATGGATACCTTTGGAAACACCGGCGATTTACGAATTCCAGCCCAGCACACAGCACCAGGTACCTTTGTAAACTCAGCCGGTGCTGGTGTGCAGAAACTTACTGCAGAAGCTACCGGCAACAATCCCTTTATGAGGACACAGTACACAGGTATGCCTCAGGTGTCATACGGCCAACAACAAATGCCAGCTGCTACAGGCCCCGCCATGATGGGCATAAACGGATATGCAAGTAACCCCTTTGCTGCCCGGCAGCAACAAAATAACCAACAGGGCCAAGACCTCATACAATTCTAAACCCCCTATATTGACATAGATGTGCGTTGCTAGGCACTGTTGATTCCATATGCAGTCAGCCTTGCCAGAAATTCTACTACTCGGGTGTGTTGAGTCGAGTGTATAACTGGAAATCCACGGACTTCCATTTTTTTTAAAATTTCGTTTCGGTCGAAGGTTTGTTGGCAGGGTTGTCCGGCTGTCCTCGGGCGAACCGTTATTTGGCGTCTTGCCTTTCAATCGATACCTCATGTTAGTAGAAGACGAGAGAAATGTGGTGAAAGGCAAGAGAGAGGGGGGAAGAGAGAGACCGTGATTGATTGACGGACGAAAACGACGCGGGGGTTGTATAGTAGGACAGCACGATGAATCAATTTACATCCACGGTCCGAAATCGGGGATTTCTCTCGTCAACTGGCTCTGCTCTACTTCGTAGAAACTATAGGGAGGCATTGTTTTACATGATTCACTTATTTACTATGATTAGCCAGCCAGCAGGTGTACAACTGGTATGAGAGGAATATGATAGATATTTTTAGACATAACAAGAGGAAGCTTTATTGTAGCTCCTATTTGAATTATAGTATTAGTATACGCCAAAAGGGGGCTTGCGGCGTGCGGTGTATATACAACGTTGAACGTCGGTCCTCTGTTCATCATGTGGTCATCATTTCTTCCCCTTTTTGCTTTGCCCTTTCGCACTCTTCTCTTCTCTTGCCTGGCCAGAGCCTAGTCAAGGCGAACGTCAAGGTCTACTGTTACCTAGCAGAGCGAAGGGGTCTTCTTGGCGTGCCTTGAGACGCGAGCTAGGGTTATCCTGCGATCGACATGGCGCGTGAAGCGTGCTAGCAAGGCGCGGCTTTCTCAGCGTACCCGCATCCGCTAAAGTGGCGAGACATAACTTATTCGGCGTTGTGAGTGGACATTTATGGTCCCATTATCTCTTCCGCGCTTCTCGTTCTTCTCTTTTCCGCGGCCTGCCTCTTCGCCGCCTAAGCTATCGGTTGCCATTGGCAGCCTATTACGCTTCGCTAGGACCACGAGTCGAGACACGACTACTCTACTACTCTCTTTCCCACAGAACAGTAGTTATTGGTCACCTGTCGAGGAAGATGCCCACGAACTCTTCGCGACTCACGCCCCCTTTCCCCTCGACGTCGAACTGCTCGATCATGCTGTGGATCTCGTTCTCCGGCACGTCCTCGTTCAGCTCCTTGACGACGGTGCGCAGGTCGTCGACCGTGATCATGCCCTTGGTGCCCTTGTCGAACAGCATGAACGTCTTAAGCAGCTCCTCGCGCGGGTCCCGCGCCGCGATGTACCTGGCGGTGATGCTCTGAAACCCTTCGCGCGACAACCTGAGGTCTACGACGCTGGGCGCGGTAGCCGGCGGCGGTTGGCCGGGTATGGATGGGAGAGGTGTCCAGTTGGGCTTGGGGTGCGCTGCGGATTTGAAGGCGGTGATCAGATCCGGACGCGATAGGTTGCTGAAGCCGAGCGCCTGCAGCGCGTAGCGGAACTCGGAGAAGTCGAGTTGGTCGTCTTTGTTCATGTCGAAGAGGTGAAACTAATTGGACCGAGCGTGGTTAGCTCTCCGTTCTTATTCCCCGTGTCCTACAAGGCTTGCGGTAACTTACGCAGTCGTTGATCTCGCTTCTGTGCTCGTCGCTTATCTGGTCCCACGGCTCCGCGGGCTCGGGATTCCGCACTGCTGCCGCGAAGCGCGTGCCTGGTCGCGAAGGTCCGGGACGTATCGACGCGCTGTGCATACCTGTCCCAGCATATTCGTTCATACTGCCGCCGGCGTAGTTGTTCATCCCTGATGCCATCATGTTTTGTATGCGCTGCGAATGCAGCTCTGTGGAGCTGCTCTTCTGTTTGAGAATGTCACGGCCAGGTTCGGTTCAGTTCGATATAGCACAGTTCAGCGAGAGTGCGCGTGTGGGTGCTCCCTTAGACAAAACAGATTGGCTGGCGGACACGAATACTCCAGTGGTCGCGTTCCCTGTGAAAGACAATACAGTATAGCCTTGCTGTGCAATTTTTACCAAGTTCAGGGGAAAGGCGAACAGTCAACCAAAGCGCTAGAAAGAAACAAGCACAATCGCAGGACGCGATTGACCTTGTTGCCGAAAGATCCAAACACCAAAAATATATTAGTTGGCTGGGATGCGCCAGGGAGGGACCTAGCTAGGTAACGTCGTCCACAATACCACAATATCCACGGGTTGTTGGGAGGCGTTCGAATGATGTTCGAGACAGACGGGCAAGTGGAAGAAGCAACTGCGTATGTATGCGTACAATGTGCACTATAATTAAGTATCGTGAAGGATTGCCCATCCAGACTCACGCGCGTTGTTGTCAACGAAGCGGTGCATTATTAGAACTGCTTTAGCACGAGTGGCTGGGATTGATTGGCTACCTGTTTGCACTTCCCGCTGACCTGGCGCGCGTTAGGGGTCGCCGGAACCCCGTCGCCGTAGAGCCCAGTCGCGTCTTTTTGCGTGGGTACCCCCTTCTGTATTGTAACCACGAATAGGTTAGTTCCGCTTACCTTGGCACTAAGCCTATCGAGACGGCTTCACCTCATTCATATCTTCACCTCACATGGTGTACCCAAACTACCTACCACCTCTTATATGAAGTAGTAAAGGAAGACCCGTCCTTGATATTGATGGTGACCTCAATAACTGCCTACCTAGGTAGGTAATGACTAGTGGGTCTGTATTTCTCACATATGTCAGCTGATATGAAAACAGCAGCTAGCCATGCATAGGTACTTAGGTTTTATTCTAGTCGAGGAAGGTGAAGTCGAGTTGTTGCAGAGAGTAACGATTGGTGGGTTTTGTTAGGCAGCAATCACCAAGTCTGCCTTGCTTAACAATCAACCGTGACCCAGCGCAGCAAGAATGCTAAGAAGCCATCTATAAATGATAGTAGTCTCTCACCTTCTCATCTCAGGATTTCTCTCTCCGCCATCCCGCTCTGGAAACCCTAGGCATAGCTAGTTCTTGAGACGTACAGCATAGAGGAACGATACAGACAACCATAGTGACTTCTATTGCGCGCTGTCCAAACAGTAACTTCTTGTCTTTGTGCCTCTGTGTTTCGCTGATTGGTGCATTGGTGTATCGATGATGCAGTGACAGTAGTTGGCGGCTGACAACCAATTAAGACCTGTCTGTAGCAGCTTGGAGCTTGGTCTGTTTGAACTGCAGCCAATCCCACGTGCCACCACCCCCCACCTGCCTGTACCTCTACGAATTTGCCTAGAAATTTGCTGGGTGGCCCGCCCTTTCTCTTAGAGCCCCAGCCCCAGCCGTTCCTCTATTGTCTTGTCTACTTGACTACTTGTACTTCACTACTTCCCTAGTCCCGTCGCGGGAATTCGCAAACAATCTGCCTCCTTTGAGAGCTCCTTGACCTGACCTAGCAGTTTTCTGCTGCTGTTACTACATCATCGCCAGCACACCACCAACTTCCGTCCTCCGTCCGCCATAGTCTCTCACCACCCTGTTTCTCTCTTCTTCATACGTTCATTCTTTCTCGTCTCTAAAAATAATCTGGCTCATTTCTCCTCTGCGCGACTATTCACTGCCGGGGCTTGGCCGCATCAGCATAGTATCGCGACCCCAGGGAGAAAAAAAAAAAGGTTGAGAATACCAGCCTGGTATTTCTACGTGGCGAATCATCCAAAACTACTTGGTCCTCTCAACACCCGGGCCCTCTATACGTCCTTTTACGGCCGGTTGACGAGTTCCGACATCGAACAAGCCTTTTCCATGTCTCACCCGGCTTAACTGTATCGACTCATCTCAACTACCTCACGCGTCAGACGCGCCAGCCCATCCTCGGCTTCGAACCGTTGCTAGTCAAGACCAAGCACAATGTCGTTTGGCGGCTTCGGCGGCGGCGGCGGCACCAGCGGCGGCGCCTTTGGCAGCAACAGCAATAACCCTTCTGGTGGCTTCGGCGGTTTCGGCGGCACCAATAACAATGCAGGCACCAGTATGTCATCACTTTTTGTCTAGCTACCCTGTTTCCTGATTGCGATCAAAGGTTTGATACTAACACGAGCGGCATTGCAGGTGGTTTCGGTTCCTCTGCCAACACTGGTGGCGGCCTCTTCGGTTCCGGAAGTTCTACATCAGCCTTCGGCGCAAACACGGCCAGTACGTTCACTTCTCATATCACTAATAGCTATGCCTTGCATAGTTTCCTCTCGTTCTCTAACAGCACTGACATTTTGACCTAGGTGGATTTGGATCTACTGGCAATACCGGTGCGTTTGGTGCCAAAACCGGAGCCTTTGGAGCAACCACATCCGCGGGCGGCGGCTTGTTTGGTAGTAGTTCAACTCCAGCGGCTTCCAGCGGCGGCTTTGGTGGTTTCGGGTCGGCCAATACCAATAACGCATCGACATCAAGCCCATTCGGCGGCGGGACCGGCTCGTCGCTTTTCGGTAATAATGCCAATAATAAAACTGCTTTTGGATCCACGACAACTGGGACTTCTGGTGGTCTCTTCGGCAGTGCTGGCACCAACACCGGCACCACATCCGCGTTCGGGAGTTTTGGAAACGCAGCCAACAATGCCACAGCCGCTACGGGCGATCCACCAGGCACTGCAAATGTGACCAACTTCCAGCCTCTAGTAGAAAAGGAGAGTGCTACGGGCGTTGCACAAAACTCGTTTCAAAATATCTGCTTTCAAGACGCTTACAAGAAATGGTCGCAGGAAGAGCTGCGACTTGTGGACTACGCTGCTGGCCGTCGTTATGGTGGTGCCTCGGGAAGCAATACATTTGGCGTTGGTTCTGGGTTTGGTAGCTTCGGCTCGAATAACCAACCTTCCAGTACGGCTTTCGGCAACTCGAATACGAATACAACCGGCGGTGGCCTTTTCGGTAACACTGCCTCGACTGGCAGCGCATTTGGCCAAAATAACACAAGCACGAGCGGTTTCGGTTCTAATACTAGTGGCGGCTTATTTGGCAATGCTAACAAGCCTGCCACTACGGGCGGGCTCTTTGGCAACACCACAACATCACAACCGGCCCAGACTGGTGGTCTTTTTGGTACCTCTGGAACAAGCAGCTTCGGTGCCAATACTGGCACGGGCACAAGTGCATTTGGTTCAACAAATAATAACGCCAGTGGCGGGCTATTTGGGGCTAACAACAATCAGAATAAGACTGGGTTCAGCTTCGGAAACACGAACACGAATACCAGTGGATTTGGTAGCGGTACGAACGCCTTTGGTGGTGCAAATGCCAATACTACCGGTACTACTGGCGGCGGCGGTCTTTTTGGGAATGCCAACAGCGGCAGCACAACCAGCGGCAGTTTGTTTGGGAACACCAGCCAACCGACCACAAATGCATTTGGCAATACCAGCAGTTTCGGTAGTGCGCAGAACCCTCAACAGCAGCAAAGTGGCGGGCTATTCGGCAACGCTCAGAAGCCAGCAGGAACAGGCTTGTTCGGCAATACCAGCACTAACACAGGCACCGGTGGTGGACTCTTTGGGAACACTACCAATAATACGAGTGGCTTTGGCCAATTGAACACTACCCAGACTGGCGGTGGTGGTCTTTTTGGTGGTAACAAGCCTGCGACAGGATCCACTGGTGGACTCTTTGGTACTGCCGGGGCCACACAGAACACTAGCACTGGCGGTGGACTTTTTGGTGGTACATTGGGGCAGAATCAAAACCAGCAGCCACAACAGCAACAGAGTGGTGGTCTGTTTGGAGGTCTCAACCAGAGCCAGCCAAAGCCAGGTGGTTTGTTCGGCGCATCTACCCAGTCAACCGGAGGTGGCTTGTTTGGGAGTCAAAATACTCAGCAGCAAGGATCCATGTTCGGCTCTTCCACCGCGCAACAGCCCCAGAACAGCACGATGGGAGGTTCTCTTTTTGGGAACTCCCAGGGAGGACAATCGAATGCGCCGTCGTTGACCGCGAGTATCAGTGACCCCAATGCATTCGGCTCCCTGTTTGCCAACTTTGGCAATAACGAGGTTGTAAACCCCGGACCACTTGCGACGCCAATAAATAAGAAACAATCCCGGCGACCATCAATTATGCCTTTGTACAAGCTTAACTCTGCGACAGCTGGACGATTAAACGTCACACCCCAAAAGCGTGGCTTTGGATTATCGTACAGCACGTACGGCACACCGAACAGCCCGTCAAGCACTTCTAGCACCCCCGGCGCACTGTCACAGAGTTTGCTGGGCGGAAGCTTGTCTCGTAATCTTGGAAAGAGTGTGTCGGCAAGCAACTTGCGACGAAGCTTTAATGTCGAAGATAGTGTTTTGGTGCCTGGTGCATTCTCGGCCAGTTCAGGACCGAAGATGTACAACAACAGCAGTGTAAAAAAGCTGGTCATCAACAAAGATCTTCGCACCGACCTCTTTTCCACGCCCACAAAGGATCAACCGGCGGCGGAAACACCAAATACTGCTCGTAAATTAATTAAGCGAGTCAGCTTTGACACAAGTAACGTGCAGGCAATTGAAGATGGAAGCGCCGCAAATGGCTCACCCAGCTCAACTCCAAGCGCAGAGCAGCTTGGGTACGTTAGACCCAAGGTTGCAAATGGTGTAAACGGGACTAAATCCGACACTGCTTCATCTGCTCCAGAGATGGAACAAATCAAAGGAAATGAGCTTGCGATCGTGCACGAACATGAAGCTTCGTCACCGCCAGCTCGCAACTCTGGCGTGCCTCGTGATGGCGAGCCCGGCAGTTATTGGATGTCTCCGACAAAAGAGGAAATTCAAAACATGAATCGGGTTCAACGCCAGAAAGTCGCAGATTTCACCGTGGGCAGGGAGAACGTCGGTTATGTCAAATTCAAAGTGCCTGTGGATTTAACAGCCATAGACGTTGACACTATATGCGACACCATTGTTGTGTTGACTCCTCGATCTGCGACAGTTTACCCTAGTTCGGTGAAGAAGCCTGCGGTTGGCAAAGGCTTAAATGTCCCAGCTCTGATCAGTCTAGAAAACGCCTGGCCTCGAGCCTCGAGAACTGGCAAACCTACCTCAATCAACAAGCATGTAGAACGTCTCAAGAAAATTCAGGACACTACATTTGTGGATTACAATGCAGACACCGGTGAATGGTCTTTCTCTGTTGAACACTTCACAACCTACGGTTTGGACGACAGCGAAGATGACGAGGAGGGTGCGGCGCCAGAGACCTCTACAGAAGCTTTGCACAGAGCTAGATCTGCATCGCCTATAGGTTCCAATGAACAAGAGAATTTAAGTCAAGCGGCAAAATATACCCACCTCCCAGGCGCCTTCGAGCCAGAACAATATGACTATGGCAGCGACGAAACTGAGATGGCAGAGGTTAATTCCAGGCCGTCTTTTTTAGCTAGTCGCTCCGCGGGTTCTGCGTTGCATGGGCTTATTCCTTTGGATCGAGCCGACATGGACGACGAATATGCGATGTCTGAGGCAAATGATGATGCGAGTGATCACCTCAGACACCATCTCGCCGCGGAGCAAGACGAAGACTCGTTCGATGGCAGTCAGTCAGACCTTGCCCATGAAACCCCCGCCGGTATCATGAGGGCAAGGATGCGTGCAATCAAGAGCTCAGCTACGCCAGTAAAAGTTCAGGTTGCAGCTGGTGACGACTGGATGGATATGCTCAACAAGACAATAAGCCCGCAGAAGCGTGATCGGGCCCTGTTGAAAAGCATATACGAATCGGATAACTACCGTCCAGCAAGAGACAGTGTTAGGGAGCCATCACCCACAAAGAAGAGAATTGTCCCCGATAGCAAAGGTTTTGCAACGAGCATTGACCTAATGAATTCATTGTTTGAAAAGGCAAAAGCTCCCACAGAAAATTTCCAGGCCTCGGTTCGGCCTCAAGGTGTAAAGGTTTGTTTTTAACTCTACACTTTCCCGACCTCGGAAGTGACGGGTGAAGGAGAGGATGTGTAATTACTTTATATTGACTTCATGCATATACTAATAGATTTTCTTTTCCTGTAGTGGCCATACAAACGTGTTACCAAACACTTAGATGAAAACGATATGGATCCTGCAGACAGAACTTGGCATGACACAATGCGGCCGACTTGGGGTCCCAGTGGGACACTCATATTCGCTACTGTACCAAGCACCTCCATCTTCGGTCGATCAGGCCGCATAACTGAGAAAAATGGGTTGATGACAGTTATGAAAGGAGGCGTAGTGTCCGAGACTCAAGATATTCGGATTGCCAAATTCACAAATGAGGTCAGTTCAACCGCGCAGCGGAACTATTTTTCATGAGAGTTGCTAATTATCCTCCTACATAGATGTCTGCCAAGGCTATCAACAATCATTCAAAGCTGGCACAAGTTCATGTCGTCGACGGTATCCCAACCGTTGAGTTAAATCCGAGATCAAATCTTAAGGACTTCTCCGTAACCAGCGGGGCTAAGAATTCGGCTGAGGAGCACGAGAGACTCGTATGGGAACTTGCTAGCGTCCTTTTTGACAACATAAAACTTCCTGCAGAACTACAGGCTGATCCAGAAGCTGCTGCCGAGAAGCTGCGACGTGAAAATATCTCTAGACTATGGGAATCCATGGTAGAAGAGCGCACAAATAAAGCGATTGCTATGGCACACACACATGAGGAGAAAGCGTTGGCGGCTTTATCCGGCCATCGTGTAGCCGAAGCATGCAAGTACCTCTTAGAAGGCAAGAACTTCCGGCTTGCCACATTAGTGTCACTCATCGGAACAAACGATAGTTTGAAGAAAGATATGAGGGAACAACTCCGAGAGTGGAGAGATGCGAATGTTCTATCCGAATTTTCGCAGCCAATCCGGGCACTATACGAGATGCTTAGTGGCAACGTATGCACCTGTGAAGGGACAAAGGGAGCCTTGGAGAATCGCGCAGAATCTTTCTTGATTTCGAAGAGATTCGGTCTTGATTGGCAACAGGCTTTTGGATTAAGACTCTGGTATGCTATCTCAACGGATGGCAGCATTGCTGAGGCCTTCGAAAATTATCAAGAAGACGTTGAGCAGAATGCGGAGCTACGCCCCATTGTGTGGTTTGCCCAGCAAGGGATTTCGGCTATTTGGAACGATCCTCACAAAGAGGATAGGGAGGACCTTCTGTGGGGACTCCTGAAGCTGTATTCCGACAGTCGAGCAGATCTTGAGTCCGTTATTCGGCCAGAGAACTCCCAGTTGTCTCCGCTAGATTACCGTCTCTGTTGGCAGCTCGGACAGGCCTTGGTATCTACTGGTCGATTATCCTTTGGAAGGAATGCTACTGAGAAGGCCGATGCGGCGACGATCTCGTTCGCTGCGCAACTCGCAAATGAAGGCAGTTGGCTTGAAGCAGTCTTCGTCTTGCTGCATCTTACCGATCCGGATGCCCGTACCCGGGCCATCCAGGACCACTTATGCCGACACGCTGCACTTATCGGAAATGATGATTCTACTTCGTTCAGGAAGCTTGCGGTGGACTTTAAGATTCCCACGCAATGGATCTGGCATTCGAAAGCGCTATACATGCGAAGTGCGAGAAAGGATGCGACAGGCGAAGTCCAATGCCTACTGCGCGCCGAATCCTGGGCTGAGGCTCATCAGACCTTTGTGAAGGAGGTCGCTCCAAGAACTATCATTGAACGAGACTATGACGGCCTCGCCGATGTTCTTCAGCAATTCGAAGGCCGGCACTTGCATGTTCCTGACTGGAACGTTGGTGGTGAAGTTTACAAGGCTTTCCTGCAGCTCATGGGCTGCCACCACCGTTCCGAAGCACCTCCCCAAGCATTAATCAGTAGCTTACTCGAAGGTTTACCCGCAATGCATGGCAACACCCCGGAGGCTGGGATAGTGGAGTACGCTGCTCTCACCGAGATGGCTGCTGAGGTCGCTAAGATAGTAACCAGCATGGCCAATGTCGGAGAGGTAAGGCATCACATCCCATTCAAATCTGCTGACCTGGGCACTAATCTTCTCCAGTTGGATGACGACCGAATTCTAAACCTACCACTAACCGAAGACGTCCTCCTGAAACACTCTAGAAACTTAGCATGGTCACATTACCACAACGCGGTCATGGCCCGGGCGTAGGAGAGCCCCCCTCCGCTGAACTGGAGCACAGATGAGAGCTCGACATCGGAGAACGAATCCTCATTGATGGATATATTTAACGCGACTTGTTGAGAACATGATCAGGGTTGCGGATACAGAGAAGCTGATATGAAGGTGGGCGCATCCCTAGGGATCTGTGATTTTCTGTCTTTGTCAAGGTTACCAGGCAATTCCAAGTGGCCTAATCAAGATTTGAAGAGGATGGTGGAACCAAACTGACTGCAAGCTTTGGGCAAAGGATTTATTGAGCTGACCCTTCTCAATTCCCGCTGACATAATTGCCTTCCCTCTGCGGTTGCAGTCTGTACAATAAAAGTAGATAGTATGAAACACTTAATCTGTATATTATTGATCTTGACCCTAAAATTGTGACTTCCGTATTTTACTACCCTTTTCCAAAAATAATTGAGTTTTGGTTCTGCTCTAGAATATGGGTAATGCATTGATTAAACCCCCGTAAAAAAAAATACCTGGTCGTCGTGGTTTGGGAGTTATGTATGTACTCTTGTTGTAGAGCGAAGGTCTCTGAGTCTTCTTTGCGGGCCAGTCTCTAGCGAAATGCGTGCATGTTCAGAATTCGAATCGTCTACGAGGTCTCTAGTACAGACCGTTGGAATTTCGTAGAGTCGACCGTAAGACAATTCGTGTCGCGTAAAGGGGTCTAAGTCCCATGGATAAGTTAGTTCTAATATCTACATGCATGTTCTTTGTCGTAGTAGTTAGCAAACGTAATTCCGTCTTAGGACTTTCAAACTCTCTGAGCAGGTGGACAAGGTAAAACGAAATGATGCAAGACAAAAGAACATATGTATACTTACGATTAAATTCAAATGGTATTCCTTGTTTTACTACGAAGATATTCTATAGTATTCGATCAAACCAGATGACCGTAATATCTGTAGCCTTTAATCATGCTACATGTCGTGTATAACAAGGTTAAGAGTCTAGGGCTTGGAAGGATATTTCTATAACATATCAGGACGTCAAAAAGGCTATGCAAGTCTAGGCCTCTCTCTTAGCTATAGTGGCGACATATGTTTATATATAAGATAGCTTCGCTTTTGTTCCTTATTTTCATTCGCCTGATTTTGCCTGACTTGTTTTATGTTGCTTGTTTTCGTGATTAAGCAAACGCGGGTAGCTGCCGTTTATAAGATTGTATCGACGACCCTGACCCGTGGCTTCAATATTTGTTAAATCTGTGTGACATTAAGTAAGCCTTATTTCATAGTGTTAATGATGATAAGTGGCGACTTGTATAATAGTAGCGATGAGTTGATTAGGTTCTGTTTCTTTCTTTTTCATGTACAATACCTTAATCGACATACTGTTATAAATGTGACATACTAACTATCATTTGGACGAATTATTAAAACTAGGTCTTAATGTTTCTAGACAGGTATTTCTGAGCCCTGCTGATCGTACAGTTTTTTTTTTTTTTTTTAAAGTAGCTAGCGGTAATAAAGGCTTAGAAACAAAAAGCCTCGCTTGTGTTTGCCTAGTTCGGTCCCCCCCCCTCTATAGCTATATCGGTCTACTATGGAAGATTCCTTGAAATCCTGTGAGCTGTAAGCTGACGCTGCGTACAAAGTCTTGCACTTGTATGACTCCATTTATGGCTTGGTTTAGAGTATGTGTGACACTGGAGCTGTAGCTAGGAATCTCGAAGGGAGCGTGAAACTTGTCGAAAGATTATTATATACTTTATTACATTAGTAATTCTGTATATTTTAGTTCTTTGATGATCGTGCTTTGACTTTGCACTGAGCTTTGTTTGAAGTATATTTTTTTCACCCTATTTCACTTATTCTATAGCAACTATCCGTAAATTAGCGGCATTGCCCGCAGTATTATATACACGCGCTAGCGTGGATTATTCCCTGCGATATTTGATCAACAACAAATCATATCTTAGAACTATAGTCAATTTTAAGCTCACAATCTCCAATGGGCAGCTGTAGTAGTGTAGTGGTTATCATTCTAGCCTTCCAAGCTTGAGACCGGCGTTCGATTCGCCGTTACAGCACAGATAAGACACATAAGATGTGTTGATGTTGCTTTGATGTTTTTTAATTTTTGGCGTCCCCTAGCAGGCATTGTAAACTAGTTAATCAGCCGTTATGTTGTGTAGTTATTCTGCTTCCTTCTCTGATCTTGTGTTTCTCAAAGAATTTTCGTGATCGCTCTAGTATATCGATCTTCCTTCTATCGAAACATCCGGAATTTTCCGCGGGTAACTCATTGGTGGGGGCTGCATGCAGCGGAATTGTGCACAATAAAAATAGGTTTGCCCTTTAAGTAATATTTATTGAGCTCCAAGAGCGGCAGTGCTGATATATATATCTTTCTTTTTTTAACCTCATGTAATTCGGAAATGGATGTAGCTATCATCCAATCCTGTATGAGTATCTCCCGCCTATATTGGATATATCTCGGCCAATATTTTGTTGTCTAAACCATCGTCAAGAGAGAGAATCCCACCCGTGGCTTTGTATAAGTTTCTTAGAAGGCATGACTATTAGAATGTACAATTATTCTATTTTGAATTTAGCAATGCTTCCATGCGAAGTAAGCGGATAACCCCATAGGTATAGTGATACGAACAAGATTTACAAATCAACTACCACAAACAGTACACATGGCGACCCTTAAACACCCCGTGCAACTTTGTCGCTGCTGTGCTTGGATTATTCAAGAATTTCGCACGGGCATAGTCGCAATATTTCAAAGTATCTAGAACGTTAGAAACGGAAGTGTCTTAAACTACAGGCTCCGGTTATCTCTTCGGCTGCTTAGGGTACCCTTGAGTTTACTACTTCTCTTGCTACACTTTCTCTACCGTATTATTTCTATCGATCGACAAGGAGCAATCTCCATAGATACATCAAAAGAGACGAAAGTTTCATACAAACACCAATGCCGAATGGTAATATACACTTATCACAAATCGATTATTATATGCAGTTTCGTGGTGGATACGGCAACTGAACTTCTGGTAAGAATTATCGGTACTAATAGAATCTCGAAGTTAATACTAACTTAATAAAAGCGAATTGAGGTATGGTTCTTAATTTTGCCTTCGACGGGTAACTGTAGATTGTATCAAAGGAGTAGCGCAGAAAGAAGAATATAACATTTCACCCGAGTATTAGTGTGAGGGGAAAGGGGCTACAAGGGCACAAGGGCGCTACACTAACTGCTCCCCCAAAACACGCACGCCCCTGGGTATTATAGTAATTCGGTTGAGCTACCGAGAAAAGAAAACAATTAGTTAGAAAAAGAAAAGAAGAGTCATATTACCCCCTTGTCTAGATATTGAGCAACACAATATTGGGTTACTTTTCGATATTTAGTTTCTTGCAATTCCACTCGTTTCCATTTTGCCACTATTCTATTAAATATCTGCTGTACAGCGCTCGCTCTCGCACGCACACAACGTCGTAATAAAGAAATTAATCCACTTGTAGCTTCAAGGCACGCACATCTGCTTAACCGCCCCAGCCAAGCAGAGTAGATGAGGCAAGGCTACGTTTTCTCTTTACAGAGACTCGACACATGTTCTTTCTACACGCAACCATCTAATATCACGCTCCGTTCCAATTCCGAAAGGAAAGAAAAAAAATCTATGTGGGATGCATCTCTTGTCCCGGGAAAAAACTCGATTATGGAGGAGTGTGGTTGCACAGCGTAGCCACTTGTCCTCTCTTGATTCTGTTTCTTTCTTCCCTCTATTTTTTTTTTTGGTAAGCGTTGTGTCTTTTTCAGCTTTTTCCCCAGCGGCTGGCGTAGGACGATGGAATCATGTCGTAAAAACCCGCCCCGCTTTCTTTGGGCAACGTTAATTAATCGGACCGCGTAGCCCGTTTGATTCTTATCTAGGCACCCTGGAACGCCTGGGCGCCTGTGAAGTATGACAGCTCATTCCATTACTGCCCGATTAGCGTCCTTTTCGCGTCTTTTTAAAAATTTGCTCTTGCTCTGAAGATCGAACCTGATCTCTGGTACACATGTGGTAAGAAACACGCAATTCCCCACACAAGATGGTCATCCTCAACCTTGCTTGTGCACGGGTTGCAAGATGTACGCGGACATGTGTCACCGCGCTATTGGGATGGATCATGATACGCCGAAACAGTTACTGTGGATCACTGAGACGTGCTTGTGTGGTGGGAGCGAAGATCCACCGAACCCAAGCAAGAAGGGGAGAAAAACCGAAACCTTAATGTCCTATCCTATGCGGCAGGGCCATGGCACGAGGATAAACGCCTGGGCCATTTTGTAGAACGCCGTGCATAATAGAAACCGAGCAATCACTTTCGCGGCGCTAACTCTACACCCCTTTTGCAATACTGTTTCCTGTGAGTTAATTCCATCAATTCTGATGAGAAGTGTCCTCTATGCGGTAATTGCTAGACTCTCCGACTTGCGAGAGGAGCTGTTGCGGCCGCCGCGTTTCTTGACCTGTCGGGTTTCATTCACCTGCGCTGTGAGCTGTGGATCAGGTTTCGAATCTTCAGTAGGCGAAAAAATGTGCCGGCTCTGATAGCCCCTCTCTAATGCAATATTGACCTTCTGGTTTGGTGGCACCATGGGATGCTTGAGCTCCCATCCCGCGCGACGGCATAACTCAGCCACGACAACGTCGCAATCACCCAGGAGGTCGATGTCAAAGTTGATGTGGCTGACTGGCGTTCGTGAGATGTATATTTGTGGTATATGTGCAGGCAAAAATGGGACAACTTCGGAGACGGGCGCTACCTTGAGTGAAGTGCCAATGACGATGACGAGGTCGACTAAGTTGCGATCATGCTTGACTAACCGCTTGGAAAACTCGTCAGGCAGAGGCTCTCCGAAGAAGGTAATGTCTGGCTTCAGGACACCAGCTTGGGGAATATCATATGTGCCATCATCATCGTCATCGTCATCGAAGCCATCAAAATTGCGGCGTGACTTCTTCGAGGTGCTGTTGCTCGATCTCTTCCGCTTGAGCGGGCCTATTCCCTTTGATCTGAGTGCTGCGATGCACTTACCGCACCGAGGGATTTTGCCGGCTTTGATATCCTCGAAAATGGTATCTCCGCGCACTTTATGGCCACAGCGCTGGCAACTGGCGGTGGCGAATGAGCCGTGGCACTGCACGAGCTTTTCTGGCATGATGCCTGCGTTGGCTTCAATATTGTCAATATTTTGCGAGTAGTTGGTGAGTAGCTTGCCCTGGTTTTGCAGCATGGCAATAAATGCATGAGTTGGCGAGAATTTCTTGGTGGCTGGGAGGATGTCCTTGGCCACCGTATAGAAGATGGTGGGATCATCACGGAAAACGTCAATATTAAAGACCTCCTGAGGGTCGTTAATACCCAGTCCCAGCTTCTCTAATTGAGAGTAAAGTCCCGTCTCCTTTGAACGGAAGTCAGGGATGCCAAGAGAGGTAGAGATGCCCGCTCCCGTTAATACTACGATATTGCGCGACTTCTTGAGTAAGTACACAGCATCGTCGACAGAGTTGTACGACATTATCTTGGCTCTTTTTGTCAACTCCCGGGTCATGGCCAGGGTGAGCAGGCCGAGATATGCCTCATCGGGACGGCCTTCAAGAAAATCCGGAGGACTGATTCCAAAGGCCGTGAGTAATTTCTTGGCCGTGATGGCGCCGGAGTCTATGTGCACATGGCAGAACTCATCGGGGCCGATTGCGCGTAGTTGCTGGCGGAAGGCAACCGACTGCTCAGTAGTGCAAGCATCAACTATAAACCTATTAGCACATATCCCGTCCCGCCATTTCAAAAAGCCACATAAACAATAATTGAAATAAAGCGTGTGCTACAAGTCTATTGAGCGCGTAGCGACCGAGTAAACTGAAGATAATAAAAAAAAGTAATTACCCTCAGGAGGAAAAGTGTCATGAGTGAGATCGTCAATAATGTCCTCGAAGATAGATTCCGTTTCCCAAGAATCTCCAAGGTCATTGACCCGGTCTTGTAGCTCTGAAACGTCGCCGTAAATAGGTTGAGGAAGCGGGAGATGGCCGACTTGCTGATCATCGATAACCTCAGTGACGTGAAAGTGGTGTGTTGCGGCGGGAGTAGTTGGCTCATGACGCGGTTGCTGCTGTTGCTGGGGACGGACTCTCTTGGTATAAGGTCTGCGAACGCGACCGGCACCTTGCTTTGCTCCTCTCATCGTCATGAACACCGACAAAGTCGTCAGGTGTGTCTACAATAAAATGTGGAACACGCAAATACAGGCTAGGCGGGAATAGGGTTGTTAACTAAATTGCACGGTATACGCCGTATGTGGGATGCGCGAAACCACACAACTCCGAGATTGCGTTGTGTACTGATGCAAAAAGGAAACCGACGTGTGAGTCTAAGCGTGACCCAACAAATCGATGGATTCAGAAGGAGAGTTGACCTTGGAATGGGGGCATCCACGGTGTGAGAAGAAAGATTTGGGTACACCAAGCCGAGTCTAATGCGGTCGGAAAGAGTGACAGGGGAAATTGGAACTATTTGCTGTTTGGGTTGTTGGCGGTTTTTATATTAGTTGACGCGTCTTGTTTTTCAGTTTGAGTTTTCAAAGTTGGAAGCAGAGGGAGACTAGGGCGTCGAAAAGGTCAAGTCGTGCCAGTTGAAGGGAAGAGGAGTCTGGGTATTGTAATTGGAACAAGTAGGAAAAGAGACGAAAGACAAGGGAGGGAGGGGAGAAATTGAGACAGTTGAAGATTAATGAATGATGATACGTTGATGGGAGATGGCAGGAAATAGTAAAGCGGGTTTATTATCTAGGCGAGATCAGGCGCCCTTTGCGGGTGAAAGGTGACTTGGGTGAAAAAAATGAGAGTTTGAGACTCGACGACGGGAAGTTGTCCAGTTCAAGAAGGAAGCCAGTTGCTGATTGGGCCAAGGCCAACCCTGCCTAAGCCAGCCCATGCTGGGGTCCAGGCTCCCTCTGTTCTGTGTGTCTGTGTCTGTGTCTGTCTGTGTCTCTCTCCTACCACCAACCACTTAACTCCTTACTTATTATACACACAACCATACATTCAATGGTAAGGTGCCCCCATACCAGACCATGGGTATTTATTCACTCATTGTGTGACTGTACAGCAAGGCCAGCGAACTATACATCCCTCTTACTCTCTGCTCGGTCAATCATTACTACCTATCTATATAGGCTAGAATTGGGGGACATTTTTGATGCAGTTTATCATCGGCTCTATCTTTGTCTTGTATTACGTTCGCCTCGGGAGGTATTGCATGTGTTGCTGGGTGCGTGTACTATTATATAACCTTTGCCCTCATCAGGTTCATGCCTAGACTAAGATAGAAAATAAATGAATTTGCCTCCGTATCCGTCTTCTCCGGCCGTCGATCGCGCGCTAGCTTCCGTGACTTTTCTCAATCACTTATCGTCGCTTCAATAGTTGCGCAGTAGTCACGGCTTGCTCTGAGGGTTGGCTGAGCTTAACACGAGATAAGCAATGTCCAATTTCGTTGTCATGGTCGGCAACAAGACCGTCCGACTTCAAGACCTATTACAATATCCTTATTGACAGGGCACCATGTCATTGCTACCTAAATAACTACGACGCCAGATTCAAGTTTTCGATTTGATTTTTTAGCACCAGCTGTTATGCACGTAATGAGTCATGCGTCCTAAACTCTAACACATTGTTTTGCCGGCTTGGGCCAAACTTACCTAACACCTTCTAGATCCATAACTATATATTATCTCGGCTTTCACGTCCCCATATCTCCCGGCCTATCTCCCTCCCCCTCCAATGCGGCCTGGTCGGCGAAAGGCGCTTACTGCTGTCGGGGAAACCGTATGGGAGGCTCCGGTTCGAGATGGTTCCTTGGGTCTCCTCTAATCTGACAGCCCGTATCTCCCTTGCAGCCCCTGGCTTCAATGGCTCGGACAATTCAGGATCCCTCTCATAGAAGGAATACTCGTTGCGTCCTTTCCTAACTTAGTGTGCATTAGATACCAGTCAGGCATAGACAACTCACTCGCGAGTCAAATCATGAGCAGCAAGTAAGTACTTTGCTTAGCTCTGTGCAGCAATATCTGGGGAAATGAACAATAGGACGGGGCGGATGATTTGCAATTTCTGTACATGCTAGTGCCGATGGAAAAGCGACGGCCACCACTTAGCAATTCGTTTAGTTGTAGAGTTTGTGATGACAACGTAGAAGTATAAGTTTATGAACCAGCTATGAACCTGTCTCAACTACGGAGAACCCGCACCTCTTCGGGCCCTTTCCCCGATCCCATCTCTCGTTCCAAAATAGCGTGCAACCCTACACATATTCCTAGGTTTCGGTGATTTTAGTCAAGACAGTAAACAGTGCAAGGCCTCTACGAGAAAGTGTGTTGTTTGTGCTGTTTTTCATCTTGTCTTCACCTTGTTTGTTATTCTACCCATCAGAGCCCCGCATGCTTACACTTTGATAGTGCCCCGCCGCCCTGAATGAATTGTCAGTGTGCGCGACATTGGGGACTAGCATCCAGTCCAAACTGTGAACCTTCTGCCCTTGGATCCTGACGATAACACAGTACTGGCGAGACTGCAATGTCGATTTACGTTCATACCTGATATCACACTTTGGAACTAGCCAGAGTCTCTGGTGCCTATAGTTGGGAACCTATAATGAGGCACATATAAAATTGGACAAATTTACACAATCTAATTCACGCAATTACTCGGCAACTGAGGCCACAAGCGCATTTATATGTAAAAGCGGACATTTCTACAAGCCACTAAGCTCATCGCCATTATTTTAATCTATTTCATGATTTCTACTAGTACGATTTATTTGTTATCCGAGGTTTCCCCCCACACAGAGTTCAACACTCAGCCTAGGTTGTAGAGACAAAAAGAATTAAAGGAGTACAGGACGTGACGCTCCTCTATTAGGTTTTCATTGGCGCGCTGCCGGCTAGTCGAGGATTAAAGGTGTTATCCAGCCCATAGCCTTCAAAGAATGTCCAGTTGAGCAAAAAATGACCGCAAGTATGCTGCTCTAAACCGACTGGGTCAAAGCGACAATCGGCGAGAACAGGAGCCGGTTAATAAGGCTTCAGCGTGGTAGAGCCCATCACGTTCGATGGGAGCCAGACCTATGTGTCAGCTCTTTGTGCTGTTGCAATCGAGAGGTGATTGCTGAGTGCATCCACCGGCTGTGTCTATACCATAAACTTCACAGAGATGTTGGCAGCGTCATAGATGTAACTTGTCCTCAACACTAGGCAGTGCACAAGGGGTAATCTGCAAGCCGATGTAACTAGTTGATGTGTTGGAGCGAATCAGATCCGAAAACACGAAATCGGGCGCTAATATGGGTATTTTCAACAGAACAAAAACAAGTGTTCATACTGCCTAGGATAGAGACTTCGGCTTTTGTGAAGGAGGTTGAGGCACACGCAACCGAGGTACATCCTCAGACATTTCTGATTCATCAATTTCCAGCGGCTCCTCTGTTAAGACAGGTGTCACTTCAGATGCACTACCTTCTCTATGTGAAAGAGGGGAAGGCGAAGGGCGAGGAATTTGTGAAAAGTCACGCTCGCCGCCTTTTTCGATAGGAGACCAACCGGCAGCTACACTGCCAGCAATAATGCCTGCCATCACTGTAGGTGCACCCAGAGCTGAATTGGAACGAGATCTCATGGACCTAGAACGCCTGCGGGAATCGGGGGTAGGAGCTGGTGATGGAGCTCCAAAGCTATCCTCTCGAGTCGGAGTGTGTGGAACGCGTATCGAGTTGGACCGAGAACGAGACGGACTCCTCGTTCTGGACATAAACGTTTCTCGAGGATGTTTCACAGCAAATTTCAAGTTGTTCAGACGACCACCCTTTAGTTTCCTCAGGAATGCTAGCTCATCCCGAACGTCGTTGAAAACATCAGGATAGTCATTGAACCTTTCCTCGTCGGAGATCATAAGTCCAGGTGGCGAAGATTTCCGTTTGAAAAACGTAGGAATACATTTCCTTATCAGATCGTCTGGAATAAGACGAATCAACATGCCAATCGGAATCGAGAGAAACCCGAGAATTATTGCGGTTGCCCATTGAGGACCAGTCTGAGGAGGTTTCAACGCGGAGATGTTAAATGGTGTATTGCCCACAAAGATGATAAGGATCTGCAAACCAATCACGACAATGTTGATCACTAAGAAGAAGTAGTTTTGCGTTATGCCTTCTAGGATATTGAATCGATTGTCCAGCCGGCGATTGCTTGACTTGAGTTAGTTGATGGCATTGAAAACTGTGTTAGGGGTTTCACTTACTTCCATTGATTGAATATCTGCATCCACACAAAAGTATTGAAGACGAGACTATCCCTTCGAGTGGCTACAACCTGTGTGACATCCTCCTCTGCTGCAATACCGATATCATAGGCTCCATAGTACAGCACAAAAGTGACCGCGAGTTGGTAGATAGCTTGTCCAATAATCATCTTCCACATAGTGATCGAGACGATACCGGCGTTTCTCGGTTCTGGTTTGCGATCAATAATGCTATCCTGAGGTGGATCTGTTGCAAGTGCCAGTGCGGCAAGGGTGTCCATGATGAGATTGACCCAAAGAAGTTGTACAGCTGTTAACACAGAACTTTCGTCTTTGCTAGAGACAGCGGTAACAAAAGTAAGCGCCACTGCCGTCACATTGACAGTTAATTGGAACTGTAGGAATCTCTTCACAGCATCGTTGACGGCTCGACCCCATTTCAAGGCTTTCACAATACTGGCGAAGTTGTCATCCATGAGAATGATAGCGGATGCCTCCTTGGCTACCTCAGTACCAGCAATGCCCATAGAAAATCCAACATCAGCAAGTTTGAGTGCAGGAGCATCGTTCGTGCCGTCACCAGTCACAGCGACAACTTCTCCCATGTCCTTGAGGCGACGCACGAGAATGCGCTTATCTTCCGGACTGGAACGAGCTAATACTCGAAGACGCGGGATAACCTCATTTTGGGAAACTTTGCTAAGATTACGGAATTCGGGGCCCTCCATGACGACCCCCTCCGAATCTAAGATTCCACACTCCTTGGCAATGGCTTGTGCTGTAAGCTTGTTGTCGCCAGTAACCATACGGACAGTTACACCCGCTCTTTGGCATTCCTTAACTGCCTCGGGAACGCCGCTACGTAGCGGATCTTGGATGCCTACCATACCAATGAAGGTCATCCTGTGGAAGATATCTTCGAAAACGACTTGATTGCCGTCGCCCTCGATACGTTTTGCGTTCCGTGGGGGCCACCTTTCAAAATCACGATAGACAATACCAATCGTTCTTAAAGACTTCGAAGCGTAACTTTCAATGAGGCTTTTCAGCGTTTCGGTATTTTCGGCCGTCATGGGGGACTTTGAAAGATCTTTCGTAGGATCTGAAAGGATTTCGGAGCACTTGGCTAGAAGAATCTCAGAAGCTCCTTTTACATATAGCCGAGCTGCACCGTTATCGAGTTGCGCTACCACTCCCATGCACTTTCGGCCAGAATCGAAGGGGATCATTTGTAGAATAGTAGCGTTTGCCCGTTGTTCGCTTACAGGCCCCATCCCTAAGAAATCCTTCGCATATAGTAGCAAAGCTGTTTCGGTTTTTGAGCCGATAAATGTTTTCTCGCCATTAGCCTCGCCTTCGAAAGCCGTGGAATTCAATGAAATCGATTTGAGAAGTAATTCTTGAGCTTTTTCATTAAGAGCCGTGGCAAACTCTTTCTCGCCTAAATCTGTTTCATTGGCTTCAGATCTGTCACTTCCGAATCGATGATTCGTGCCAATTGTTGCGGCAACGACCTTCATTTTATTCTGTGTCAATGTTCCAGTTTTGTCTGAGCAGATCGTTGTCGCATTCCCCATTACTTCACATGCTTTCAAGTGACGCACCAGATTATTGTCTTTAAGCATGCGAGTAGTTGCAAAAGCCAGCGCTAGAGTGACGGCGAGTGGGAGTCCTTCTGGCACCGCAACAACGATAATCGTAACGACAACGATAAAGATCCTAATGAATTGTTGACCTTTTTCAGACGGCGTCGCATCGCTCCCACGCAGGCGAACGAGAAATTCGATGAAGAGAACAAGAAACAAAAGGAGCCCGGCAGCACCTCCTAACTTGGCAATGTATTCAGCCACAACGTTGAGCTTAGATTGCAGAGGCGTGATTTCGGGATCTTCATTCAATGACATCAAAGTCCGCCCGTAGCTAGAGTAGACGCCGGTAGACGTGACCATAAAAGTCCCTACACCTTCCATGACTCGACCGCCTGATTGTATGAACGGGTCCAGTTTCTTAGTGTCTTCGCCGCTCTCAATCGCAGCAAATACTTCGTCAGCTGGCCGCTTGCGTATGACATCTGATTCTCCCGTAGCTTGCGATTCGTCACACTTAATATTATACCCCTTAATCAGAACACCGTCGACAGGTATCAGATCACCAGGTTCAAGATGTAGTACATCCCCCGTCATCAGATCGAAGACCGAGATTTCAACAGTCTGACCTGATCGAATAGCTTTCACAACTCGATCCTGCTTTTTCCTGTTTAACTTTGCGAACTGCCTCTCCTTCTGCCAGTCATTCAACGATCCCACCAGAACAACAATGACAATAGCCACAATGATGGCCACACCTTCAATCCATTCAACACCAGGATTGTTTGCAGTGTGTTCTTGTCCAAACGTCTGGTAGAGGCCAATAGCCAAAGAGACGACTGCAGCAACTGAGAGAAGAATGAGAACCTTATCGTTGTACGTGATCCAGACCAGTTGCAGGAAACTTTTGCCCTTCTTCTCGGGTAGTCGATTGTCGCTGAAAACTCGTTTCCGATCCGTATATGCTTCATCAGAAGTCTTTCGAGAGCCTGTTGTCGTGCGCTTCACCGGCGTGTCTGGGCTAGCGACCCCCTCATTCACAAGTTTGGAAGATTCCCGACTTGTTGCTTCTTCGAAAGACACTTTGCCGTCCAGGTTTCTCTCGTCCACGCTCAAACCTGCCGTACGGTCGGTGCGAAGCCCTTTTTCTAAACCGCGAAGACCACCTAATTTATAAAACGCTGCTAGGCTTTTGGGATTGAACATTTTGGTAAGCTGGCCAGGGCTATACGCAAATGGATTATCCTCCACCTCGAAATCTTCTTCTCGACCTTGATCCGGGTTTAAAGCATCATTGTCTTTCGTGATATGCACATTATCGTACGTTGGCCTAGAAGGAGCCTTCTCCATGACATAATCACCCTGTGAGGATATTGATCGTGATCCTTCTTCGCTATCGACGGAATTTTGACGCGACCTGTAATTAGTTGGAACTGCCAAGAAGGCTTGGCCCTTTTCGTTCCCACGCGACATCACGGGACTTGATACGTTGTGCGGGCTTGTCGGCCGGCTATCTTTACTATCAAATGAATGCGAGGCACGAACTTCGTGGTGAGAAGATGAACTGGGTGCGTGAGAGCCCGCCGGATAGTGTGTTCTTTCGGACGACGTCCAGCTAGCAGCAAGAGTAGTCGGGCTTATCGTCTCATCGGCAGCCGATACTGGTGAATGAGGGATGGGATTTCCAGTTGGCTCGGTATCGTTGGTTGTGTCAATCGTTATTGTAGGCCTATTAAATAGCGCTTGTAAGCGAAAATCCAAACCTGTAGAAAAGGTAATGATGTATTACGTGTCTCCTAGAGCCGGGAATGCTAAACTTACGCCCTAGGCCTTCGCGGCGTGCCTTCGGCACTGTGATCTGGGTAATCTGACATGACGCGCCCGGCTCCGGATATTCGTTAACGTATCAAGCAATCCAGAGATTCGGATGGCTGCAGTCAGTAGCAAGGCGAGCCTCGTGACAACAGACGGGGGTGGCTTAATTGGTGCAGGTTTGCCATCGACGGAGAATAAGTAGCGATCAAAAAGAAAGCCTTTGTTCGAGGGAGCAAGCTTCGTTATAGCTAAAATACCTCCGTCTGGTATGAATTATATTTCCTTTATCGAAGCGAAATAAAACCATGGATTCAATCCTGACGAGCCGTCTTGTTGCGCGTCCTAATGCGGCGCACAAGCTATGGAACCCAATTGAGGACGTTCGCCAACGTGATATTGCTTGGTTCCGGCAGATGGCTGACCTATCGCGATCGTCGCTCGTGTAGGGCCTGGGACGTGTTGACAAGATCGCAAGACAAGCTGGCAGATAGAACTATAGAGTAAAATGTCGATTGTGGTTTGCCTCTGGTAGACGAATGTTTTGTCGTGAGTGTTACTGTAGACACCGAATGCTGTAGCACAGAGTGACTGGGGGGGCGAAATGTCCTCTCGCCTAAGGTTTATGGATGTGCAAAAGGAACGATTGAGGCTATGCTACAAGCACGGTCCGATAAGCCTTCCGGATTTGTTTGCAGTTGTGCCCAGTCAGACCGCGGTCGAATGGACGGGAGGGAGGACCCGAATGATACGGCCTATTGGCAACTTGAGATAGGAGTGGAATTGACGAGGAAACACAATTGTCCTCTCTTCGTAAATTAAAAGCTGGCAGGTAAAGAGTGCGGTAGAGAGCGATATAGAAGGGAACGAGAAGCATGCATGTCTTCAAAAAAAATGTTGGTTGCAGACGGTGACCACACCACACCCTGTTTTCCAAGATCTATCTACAAAAAGTATGTAGGTAGATAGTGAATAGTACCTCTTACAAACGCGAGAGCTGAATTAGCCTATGTTATAAGGTGCCCAGGGCGGATTAGCACGCATATCCCAGTCGTACCAAGCGCTATAAGCAGCGTACCTAAGATTGCTAATTAGGTACCTGTACAACACTTAGTGGGAGACAGATGTGTGTACAATAAGTACACTTTACCTTACCTTTCAGGCACTCCGAAGGCTCCTCATTAGGAGAGTGCGTGGCACGCCCAAAGCCCTTTCCTCCATCGCCAACAGTACGTATTATAGGTTTCATACCCTCCTACCAAGATAACATCAACCCTTACGCCTTGTATTTCCCGTTAGCTTTTGCTCCCCTCCTTGTTTATACATCATACGACTTCACATTCTGCAACTCATTTGTCGAGACCTAAGCGCCAAACTGTCAAGGGAAAACAAGTCTGACGTAGTACAACCAACCGGTAACTCTGGGGACAGTGGTTCGCTAAATACCGACAACTAATTAATTTACGTATCTAATGCAGTAGTAATGATGTCCCCAGCAGAGAAGCTAGAGATTACAGTAAGAAAAGACCTGCTCCATTCCCTGGAACGCTCAAGTACGTTGTTAATTAGCCAAGGACTTTATTATATACTAGCTAGTATCAGCGAGATAAATGTTCAGGCTAAGGCATTGTAATTTTTTTTCCCCATTCGCCCCCCCTTTTCCATCCAGCTCATCGGACGGAAAGTTAGGTGATTAGTATGCCAAGGGAGGCTGTGCTAGCGCCCCAGTCGCATTTGGCGCTAGTATCCCCATGCCTGCATCAAGATCGACACCATTTCATCAATGAATCATGGGTGGTTAGGAGAAAAGCTAAGGAATCGTCGTAGTCAGTACTACAACAGAAAGTCCTCCGAGCCACAACGACGCCCAAGACGCCTACTTACGTTGATTCGCCTTGATTTCCTTTGGCCACCGACGAGACTATGATGTTTCTTGGCCTTTTTTTTTTTTTTCTCCCTCCCGACGCCAGAACCTAGAACCTAGACTTAGGCCCTTGATATTGGTCGGGTTGCAACTTTGGGATTTATGCGTAACCCAACTGCCGACAATGTCTAGGGCTTCGACTCGACTACTTAGACTACAAGCCAAAGATACGCATATCCAATGGCCTTCCTCAGGTCTTCCTCAGCCCAGAATCTTACTACCAGCGCAGCAGATGAGGGAGAAAGAAGGGTGATATGGCATCTCTTCGTCCAGTAGTGGTACTATCCGATATTCGAATTCCAACCAATAGTTAGGCTCCGTATATACCATAAGAGAAGATGAGCCAAGTGTTTTAATGAGACTTGAATCGCGTTTTGCAGACTTAAACTCCACTGCCTAGAGAATAGTAAACGACCTGCTTCTTGGATGCCTAGCAAAACCTCCAGCTCCCAGAAGCGTTGGCTGTTTCAGCCATGGTGACAATTTGCTAGCAGACTTCCTGAACACAGTCGTGCTTGTATTAGGACAAGGGATAGATGCCACCATTGAAGAAACAAATCAGCACTTAAGTGTCCAAATATCTGTGCTGTGATATTCCTCCCAAGACAAGGGCTCCCCAAACATAGTGTACTATACCGGTGTGCTAAAAATCCTTGGCTTCGATCATACTATATGTACATAGTATGTAATAGAGTTATCACTGCTGGGCCTTTTCTCCCCCAAAGAAAAAAAAATGCATAGTAATAAGTGTGCTGTTGTCATTATCTGATGCAGCATAGAATAAGCTCATGACGTCTTCCCAAGCTCCTAAAAACCGCACAGACAGCTGCCTGTTACGTAATTCTGCATACAGGTATTCTGAAATAATGTACAGACGTCTCTACCAAAGGTTCGTTTCCACCGCCTTTGCCCTCGCTGATATTCTGCCGGCAGAATTAAGCCACTAGTTTTTAGTCAAGTTGTTATACCGTACTATACAGTAGCTAGCTACTTAGAATTAATTTGTTCTCTGTAGTTTTTATTAAGGTAATGCTTAAATTCAAACTTTTCAAAGTGGACGGATATTACAGTATTATCCCTTTGTATATGAAAATATTTTTTTTGCTTAATATAAGTGTTTCTAGCAAGATAATACAGATAAGAGTAATGTCCTGTAAGGTAGCGAGCTATTGTACAGTATTATACGTTAACAAGGGATTTTGACCAGGGGGTTAAAATCTGACAGGGGTCGACAAAGGCGGTGGAAACGAACCTTTGGTAGAGACATCTGTAGTCCCTACGAATTTCGCTGGGCAAACAACACCGGATTGAATGGGCATAGCGGTTTTATAATAACATTCACCTCCTTGAGTAGCGAGGGATGCGCGCTACCCCTTCCAAATGCTATGGCAAGCCCCAAACATCTTTGAGATAATGCTCGACTATGCATTAATAAAAAGAAAAGAAGAATGTTGGAAATTCCCACGAAAATCAATGTCACTCTTCTTTGGACGCACTAGGATTTCCAAAAAATCACCTCATGAATTGTCATTGTACATGGCCACGTATCCAATCTACGTATGCGTACCTAGGTACCTACTTAGTCTGCATGCATATGAGTACCCACTTTCCCAATTAAGCAATATCCAAGTTCAGTACGCTAACTAGGCCATCTTGGCATCAACTTGACGACTGGCGCTGTGTTTATCTATTTCTCCCGGAAGTTTCAAGGTCGAATATTCTCTCTTAAATGCATTACTAGTACTTGGATTGATAACTGCATTAATAGGCTCAATGACGGGACGACTACAACCTGTGTTCAATATCAGGGGGCAGAGCTTACCATCAGGATGTTCATTCCTCTAATGCGGTTAATATGCGGGTCTTATTTAGTATACTATGTATGCTAGAGGCGTAGGGCATTGACCGATCATGATGTCTAACGCCTAATGGCTTTTCTATCGAACGAATGGTCGGGCCAGAATCGATAGGCTCGACCATCAAAGATCAGTGTAAGTAAGTAGTTCCCGCCAAGCAGCATCGATGCTACCAGCACGTGCAGACAAAACTGCACGGCTCTTCTCATGCTACAGCCCCCAGCTGCACCGTCACCCTACACTACGCATATCGAAGTCATTCTTACATGATAGGACATCTTCCATATACAGACCGTAGCACCTAGATCCTATTTGTTTCTACTTGTCGGATGAAATATGGTGGCTGTGCATATGCTCCACTAACCCCAGTCTTCCCGTCATCCACAATACGTACACTACTTATCTTCCCCAAGTCAGCATCAGTGGATATCAGCACCAGTACCATAAGAAATCGAATTCTCAAGTTAAACACATAGTCGCCCATCAAGACCATCAATATGCACAAGTCTTTATATGTCAGATGTCATGGGGCCTAATTGCTGGAGGTCAGTATACTACCAAGATGCTCCGCCATCATAGCTATTATATTTTCTCCATAGTACAACGCGTCATTTCTCGTAAACTTCTAGTACGCACGCATCTCACGTCGCCAAACGGGTTTCACATAACCGCGTTATGACCAATTAAAAGAACAACTGGCCAAGCGGGCTGTGGAATCTTCATACATAGCGAACCTTCTGTGATTCCCCTCCAAACTGTAGGAATACACACCTAGGTAATTATTGAATTTGTTTCATCTGAACTTAGAGCCTGATACCGCTCCGGAAGAAAATCAGATGAGATCTGCTGTGAGTTGTTATCTACGCAGGGGTGTTGTTTCGAACCTTACAGCCTCTAGCCAGCCTAGAATGGCAATCCTATGAATGCGTATTTACAAGTGTGGAACAGGACAC
This sequence comes from Xylaria curta, assembly GCA_022495235.1. Classification (NCBI taxonomy): domain Eukaryota; kingdom Fungi; phylum Ascomycota; class Sordariomycetes; order Xylariales; family Xylariaceae; genus Xylaria; species Xylaria curta. The sequence goes on along the minus strand of MU375898.1, from coordinate 394,492 downwards.
GGGAGTGTCGGGACAGCCACGCTGCAGTGAGATGTTTCGACAAGGAGTGCTTAGTGACGCCACTTTGTTTCGTCGCCTACCCGCAGATGAGCAGTGCCACCCTTCCCCGTGAAGATCGATTTTCAAACTACCTACCCATGTAGGTAGGTCGATGGACTTGAAAAGCATCGTTTAGTAAGTCGGCAGTGTCGAAGTGGCATTTCATTTGGGCAGTTTCTTGACCAGTTTCTTTTACCTAGGCCCCCCGGGGAAAAAAACCCCAAGAAACCAGGTCGACATCGAAAACGGTCCAGCAATTGTTATATACACATGCTGCCGCGCAAAACAACCTGCGAGCTACGGCCTTCTGCAGCAGCTCATGACACCTAACAGGCCAGCAGCGAAGGCATACAAGAATTCTACTCAAAAAGATTAGCAGCTAAATTTAATGTGCTTAGACGTGATGTAAAACATAAGACAAATGAATGGATATTGTTCGTACAACAGCAACGAGGAATGTTCGTCAATATTTCAATGCCCTTAAAATATTGACAGTATCAGCCAAACTTGGCGGACTTCAAGTCAAGCTTGGCATCACCGGAGTGGGGCATTCTGCGGATTTTCAAACGGAGAAACTCCGCTACTCATAGTGTTCGTTCGCAACGTCGCTTCGACGTCTACTCCGTCCCTAGTAACTAATTGCCCGATTGAAACTATGGCGGGATCCGCTATCGCAGCCAGCGCCGGTATGTCGGCGTCCAGGCAGAAAAATTGCAACAGCTGTGTCCAGGCCAAGAGACGGTGCGACAGGCAAACGCCGGTATGCTCGCGATGCGTGGAGAAGAAGTTGACTTGCGTCTATAGCAAGTCCAGAAAAGTTAGCCAACCGGAGAAACATGGCAGGAAACCAACTCCAAACACAGAGACCCCTCTGGACTTCACTGACCTATCGTTTGACATGGACTATCTCGAAGACATGCCCACAAATTTCCACAACAATGTTACTGTGGAATCTATATCCAGCTCCATCCATGATACCATCCCCGACAATGATATTTCAATGGATGCTTTCATGAATCTTATAAGCAATAATAACTCGTCTTCGTCGGACCATTGGTTTATCAGCACCGAGGAGGACTTTCTGCCTGAACGACCGGCGACTCCGGCTGACGAAGAAGTGGAAAAAGGATACCAAAAAATGATGGTTTGCGTAAGCGAAATCCATAAGATACGGCTCAGAGGCAGCAAATCTGCCCACCTTTCCTTCGTACTTGGGCTAAAGACTTTCAACAGCAATTTGATACCTGGCATGCCTATGATGCCAAGACCCCTTTGTATTATATTATGAACCGCGTGAAAGGATTTACAGAGGAAATGGCAACCAAAAACGCCACTCCCTTCATTCACGAACGACTCTATCACAACTATAAGCCCCAATGCATCGTATCAGTAAGGACCTGTCGCGTTTCATTTTCCTCGTTCTTTTATCCCCAAGAATATGGAGGCTCCTCTGGTACAACTAGGTTCCAGGAATCTCGCATAATCCCGAGGGGCCCCTATACTCGTTACTCATACTCATACCAAATTCTCCAGTGCTTTACTACCTGTGTGCTTTATACAAGCCGCACACCTGCAAACACGGCTATGGTAATGAGGGCTCTGTCGGGTAATGCGCGTGAGCTCGTCGACAACGAAGTGTGCCGTGTTATATCGACGCCCATCGAGAAGCTCGCCCGTTCCCAAGCCCTGTTCCTATACCAGATCATCCGCCTCTTCGATGGGGACGTCGCCTTGAGGGCACAGGGTGAAAAGGATATAGGACTTTTAAGAGCATGGCTGAGAGAGCTGTGCCATTTACGTGATAACCTAGGTGATATGGCGCGGTTAGAGTATACTTTAGTGAAGGATCAGTCACCAGTCGAGTGGGAGGTCCGTTGTTGATTCAAGCCCCTTGCGGCGCAAATGTCGCTGACCAACGCTCTATCCCCTTCAGAAATGGATATTCGCCGAATGCATACGCAGAACGATACTCGTGGCATATGCCGTCATTTGTTTATACGAGCTTCTAAAAGACCCTGGGTTTCTTGGTAATCAGCTGAACCCAGTGCCAGATTTTGGGTGTAGTTAGCTAATGTGAAGACAGATCCAGACAACGCTTGGGCTTATGCCCATCGCTGGACACTTGGCCGCTCTTTATGGGATGCAAGTTCATCAGCTGAATTTCAGCACGCATGGAAAGATGATTCGCATTTTGTCATCACAAACTTTGCGTTTGAGAATTTCCTCGAGAACGGAAAGGGCGATGACGTCGATGAATTCGCAGAAATACTCCTGAATGTGTGCGTAGATGATGAAAGGTCTCAGAATTGAACAAATCTAACGGCCCGATAGGTCTATGGGAGTAGATTCTATGAAAGAATTTATGACCCCGCAGGAAACAAGAAAGACGGCGGTGCAATGAAACTGTATAACACTCTGACGCAACAAGATCATCAATTCTTGTTGCATTTTATGATCCAATAGTGGCTCATAGCCGGCGTTTAGCCTCAGCAGGTATGTCATTGGATAACCAGTCAGAGAGAGACAGGTCCCAATCTCGTGGAAGGGGCGCACCAGTTGATGTGAGGAGTTTAGAGATATCCATCAACTCGAACAGCCTGGGCAAGTTCGACCTAGGAAGGGGGTGACGATAACACCACCCCCAACAGTAGTGGGAGCGTGCCGCTATCCCTACGCAATGTCCTATGGGATCAATAAAAACCAAGGTGGCTTAGTTCTTCCAGTGAGGTTTTATCATACAGGTCTGAGACAAAAGCCATATTGGCTACCCGAGACAGTTCGCCAAGGGCGGACAAGACCAATCTTGAGTTCGAATTTCTTACAAGATCATGTGATCGAGGTCATTGGCGTTTCAGTGCAGATATCATGGGATTAAGACCACAAGTAACTTTAAACTAACAAAGTGGTGCTCTGTGGTTCTTAGAAGACTGATTTCACCCTTTACAGAAAGAGGATATCAAGATTAAAATTAGTAAGACATCTCTATCATAAAACGATCTGTATTGTATTCATGTGACTATCTCGCTTAAATATAAAGGGTTGAGATCTCACTAGAATGAGATTGTCTAGGTATTTTAGTATCTAATCAAGCTAATCGCAAAGTTACTTTGAAAGTCTTCAGGTAAGATCGCTTGCACGAATAGAAACGGTATATGTTGGGAAATCCAATCCCTGGAACCTTGTTTTAAATGGTGTCCATGTGGATGTATATGGACGACCTATATTCATGCTGTGCTGGAAATTAAGAACATATTGATAGTAAGTTGTTCATAATGCCTTATCAGATTCATCGTAGAATTCTGTACACTTTTTTAAGATTAAAACATTTATATCATTTTACGCACCATAATTATATGTAGGTGTCAAACCAGCTTATTGATAGTGCTTATTGTCGGTAACAGTTTCCGATCACCAGGTTGAAGCTTATTTCCGTATAATATTGCTTCCACGACTAGGGAGACGCGTCGCGGTATTCCGCGATGAGTAATAAAGTACTGTGGGTGACACAGTACTGACTTAACCAATGAAACAGGGGTTTACCTTCATGAATTCAGTGTGAGGGGAACTTATCTACCTACCAAGGTACTTCAAACTTGACTCACTAGGTATTTACCTTATTGAGACGCGTTATATTCGACCAAGTGGATCCCTGTTGAATTCACTGATATTCACTGAGCTTATATGAGGTAATAGCTAGATTACCTCCTTGGCTAGGGATTAGGTGTAGGAGTGATTCAGAACTAGAAATCATTATAAAAACTTGCGTCGTATATGAGTCGAATATGGGTCATCAGTTTATCACGTACGGTAAGATAAGATGAGGCACGTAGCGTGACAGGGCTTTTATTCCAACATCCAAATACAAACAACCACACACAAATCTGCCGATGACTCACTATCTGAGCGACACATATCCTATCCTCCACCGTAGATGCCAGCTATTGCCCACAACAGGTATATCACACAGGTTTACATAAATTGGTCCTTAGCCCTTCACGCTGAAGCCCGTATATCCTGATGCACGCATTTGCCGCAGCTTTTTAGCTAGCGTCTACAGGGAACCTCCCCCGAGTACAAAACCTGTACAGTACGTCGTTTTCCATAAATCCAGTCCACGTAGATATATCGCTAGACGCGAGTCGTCAGAGTGTCGATGGTGGGTGTGTCGTATCACCTCGAGCTCGGTGGCGTGTGCCACCGAACGTTGTAGACGGTCAAGTGCCCGGTTTGACTAAGGTCTACTTTTGGTAGAGTCGTTGTTATAGTGTCCGAGGTCGCATAATTAGGCCGGAAAATGAAGGCCGAATGAGAAACGCGGTGATCACTTCTATGCCAGTACTGCGAACTGGTTTCGAGGCGTCCCGTTGCAGGATGCTCCCTTAGGTTGAGACACTATCCTGGCGACGATATTCGTCGGCTTAACCGCGATGGTGCCCGAGAGAGGCCTGATTTCAGCGGCGTTGGTGACGTCGTTGAGCTTAGGTCTCTCTGATACCGTGTTCGTGTTTGATGTAATGGGACTTCGTGCTTTCCTATAAATTTGATCAGTGGGATCCAAACGTTAGTGAAAGTGGTTCGGATACTTACTCTTTACCCTCTCGCCTCCAACTTTGATGGATGTTCCTCGCTGCCGGTTGGTTAGGCGCCATTTTCGCCATCATCTCCTTTTTTTGTTGGCGGAAGTTCCTACACTTGGCCTCCATATGACCAAGTAGGTCTTAGAGGCTTCTGGGTTCCATCCGTAGCTGACTCTTAGATTTGGTGTAGTGAATAAGAGTCGTTGCGGGCACGAGGTATGGGTTGTAGATACTGTCAGATGTTAGTAGACCGTCAATCGTGGGAAAGAGTGGACTCATAGGTTCGGGAACCGCAAAGAATGAAAGGCTTGGAACGAGAGATATGATGTACGTACTAAACCCAGCTAGTTTCAACCTTGGGCCATTGCTTATTGTCTGCAAGGCGTAGAGGCTCGAATTTATCATTCGGCCACGCAGATCCCTCAAAGGCGCAGAAGGCGTTAATGTTCTTCCGCTTGTGGACGCTCTGCTCCCATGGAGGGAGGCAATTGTTGTAGTCGCCTGATCCGTAAGCGGATACTGTCGTCACGATATAGTATCGTGAGTCGTTTGAACAGGCTAGGATTATTACGGGATGGCCTGTTGCACGAGTGGGAACGCGACGGGTTTGTAGGAGCTCAACTTGCTCGGTTTGGCTGAAGGTCTCAGCCCACTTGAGAAAGGCGATATCGCCAGTCTGCCAGTGAGGCATCGACTTTGGACCGGCGGGAATTCGTTGAAGTTGCTGAGTGGCATTCGATTGCTCTTTCGTTGAGGCCATCGTGACTCTATGCAAGGGATCAGGTATGTATATGTTGAAATCACTTGACCTTGTCAGCCGGGACAGCCTGCGTGGGTAGGTCAAGCTTATGGTATGTGTGATGGTGCAAACTTACATAATGAGAAACTATGCACGAAATTATACAAATGATGGGGTTGCAACGATAGATGGCGATGGTAGCAACGCGTGTTGAGAAAGCTGATGTGCGATGAAGGGTGTGGTGTGAGTTGTAGAAGAGCAGAATAGATCAAACTGGGAGACAAGAAGTATTCTCTTAAGGCTAGATTCTAGTAACCTATCTAATAGGCAACTGTTTCCTTTCCACTGTTTACATCCAGGATATAATCTTATTAAATATGAACCCACGTGGTGTGAACTCTGCCAAGGATATAGCCGAGTTTTAATGCAGATAGCCACCTCTTAAATGACTAAGGACTTAGCTGTAAGCCTATTCTCAGTTGGACTGACGTCACGCGAAGGGTTTAATAGTTCTCGTGACTGGGAAAACGTGAGCTTTGGGGACGAGGTGATGCTATCCGTTTAGTGAGTCTTCCCAGTTACCAAAGACTACAGAAGATGGAGGATTTATAAGCGGCTATTTGAGTGCCTCACTGTTGAGTATGAAGGAGATATTGTATCACAAGGTGTATAGGAGGCGTAAACATTAGCAATGCAATCAACGTGCTGTGTGCCGGATAGTTATGACTCATAATCTGGTTCCCAAAACATCACTATCTATCTATTCACTAGTTGACTACATATGTTGATAGGATGTATGGTACGGCCCAAAAGCTCCAGATGATAAGGAATGTATCATACGGCTGAGTGCTTTTGTTAGAGTATCGATATCAATGGATATCTGGTGTTGCTCGATGAGAAGAGACTCATATGGACTTGGATTCTCTGATTAATACTAAGGAAGGCAGCACCAGAATCTCGATCTCATACATATCGTAGACGAGGTGTAAGTACAAGGAAGTTATTCACTGCTCAAGCAGAATACGTTTCTTCCACTATTATTGGTTAGTGGATAATAGAATATTGTTAAGCTGAAGCCTTAAGTGACATATATAAATACATGGTAATTGCCAGTTGTCTTCATTTATTCGTTAATTCATCTATTTCTGATTTTGCGTTATGTTGACTGAATTATACGTGCACATGTAAGATATTTGAAACCTCTCAAGCTTAGTGTCGTTGAACTGAAGAATGTGGCTCTGTACAAATACCACTCCGGAGTCGTGACTTGTAGAAACGAGATTATCTACCGGAGAAGATAAGCAGTGTACGCAGCTTCCATGAGCCAATGAGACGTCAGCTCAGGCATTTAATACAGATTTCCCATCACAGTTTTTTCCATTTTCTCGCTCTCTAAAAGTGCTTGGGGAAGCACCATTCCATATGCCACATGTGGTGCAAAAGTCACTGTTGATCTATTTCGCACGTATTTATTGCCATGTTCGGCTGTCATGTGGCTTCGATACTATATTAGGTGTTGTCGACGTTAGAAGTGATTGGCAGTAGCATTATGAACTACTAGATCATCTGGATGAATATAAGTCGTTGTCGTAGGTATTCAGATAGCAGGTCCACTATACTTGTCACTCCAATTCTAGATATCTCACCAATAAGCTAGTGTATGTAGGTAGAACCGCACTAGATGCATAATCATAATAGGGATGAAGTCTTGGGTTTTGTGTGAAACTCTTTGATTTGCCCCATCCATGCAAAAGCTATTCATGTATCACAATGGACATCAAAAACTCATAGCCTGGTTTCGTGGTGTAGTTGGTTATCACGTCAGTCTAACACACTGAAGGTCTCCGGTTCAAGTCCGGGCGAAATCACATGCTGTCGTTTTGCGGTGCGCAAGGTCCTCGACTATTTTTGCTGGCTTTAACTTATGATTGCTGGCGGGGAGAAAAGTGGAAATGCTGAATAATTGCTAGAACGGAATGGTATATCTATGGCGTGATTTCACGTGACCAGCTTGTTTTAGAATGTGTCGATGGGTAAAGTGTAGAGGAGCGAGCAGGGACCTAAGAGCATGGGAACATAATATAATCCACCTATTTTGCATCTGTTGGACAAGTTGGTGTTTCTCCTCTGAGCGGGCGCTGGAATCGCAATTTGTGAGCCGTTGTTGACCAATGAAAATTAACATCATGGCTGTTTTTACTACCCCACGTCTCCTAACCCGGGCCCCTGTTAAAGCCCTCGCCAGAACATATGCCACATCGATACCAGCAAAGACACATCATCATGTGGTCATTGTTGGAGCTGGAACAGCTGGAGTCACTGCGGCTGCGCAGCTACAAAGGTCCACGGGGCTTGAAAAGAAGGATATTGCCATTCTGGACCCAGCCCGGACACATCATTACCAGGTAAGTAGCCTACAACTGCCCCTTACAAGAATTGTTTTTAACTTTGTTGCAGCCCGGTTGGACTCTCGTAGGTTCAGGTCTTAAATCATTGGATGACGTTCAGAGACCTCTGTCTCATGTTATCCCCGAAGGGGTGAAGCACTACCCCTTGCGGGTCTCTACATTTGACCCAGAAAACAATGCCGTTAAAACGTCCGAGGGAGTTGATGTCTCGTACAACTACCTGATTGTTGCACCTGGCCTCGAGACCAACTTCGCCGGTATCTCAGGGCTTCAGGAGGCCCTGCAGGACCCCACTAGCCAAGTATCATCCATCTATTCTGAAAAGACTGTCGAACAGGTCTGGCAGAATATCCAGGCCTTCAAGAAAGGGCCGGCCATTTTCACTCAACCTGCGGGTATCATCAAATGCGCTGGCGCACCTCAGAAGATCATGTGGATGGCCCTCTCGCAGTGGCAGCGGGAAGGTGTGCGGAATAACATTGATATCACTTTTGCAACTGGTGCTCCAGGTAAGGTACCCGATAAAGATTTTCGTGTTCGCTACGTATACTAACAGGAATGAAGCTATGTTTGCGGTACCAAAATATTCCCAGGTCCTGAATACCCTAAGGAAAGAGCGCAATGTCGAAGGCTTATTTCAGCACAACCTTGTTGCTGTCGACGCGGAGAAGAAAGTGGCAACTTTCAAGAACCTGGCTGGGGACGCACTTGTACAAAGGGAATTTGGTTTTCTACACGTAGTCCCCCCGCAGAAGCCGTGGAACTGGATCGCCAAGTCGAAGATTGGTGAGTTCACTTAAGTATCGTTGTATTGATCGGAGCTGACATTTATCCTCCATCCAGCTGATTCCGCGGGATGGGTTGATGTCGATAAATCCACAACGCAGCACAACAAGTATAAGAACATCTTCTCGATAGGGGATGCGTCGAGCTTACCAAACAGCAAGACAGCCGCTGCCATCACGGCACAGGTTCCCGTCATGATCGACAATCTCCTAGCTACGATGACCGGGAAGGAGCCTAAAGCCGCTTACGATGGCTACGCTAGCTGCCCGCTTCTAACGGGGCATAACGAGCTTATGCTTTGCGAGTTTAAGTACGGCGGTGTGCCTAAAGAGACGTTCGCTGATATTCTTGGCGGCCAAGAAACCCCTAGCGCTCTATACTACTACCTAAAGAAGGATATCTTCGTAAGTATCATCAGATCAGAGTTTCTTGACGTACTCTACGGTAACTGTGAGCTAACGTACATGCAGCCTTTCGTCTACTGGAGTTATTTCTTGAAGGGCTTGTGGTATGGTCCTCATCACTTCTTCCGGCCTGAGACCAACCCAAGTCAAACATGAAGGAGTGACAGTTCGGTCTCGCACTTGAAAGCATTATACGGCGTAAAGGACTAGAGCCTGCATTTTGTAGACAGAGAACAGTGTAAAATGGAGCACTCAAGAATTTGTATTAATCTATAGCTAGCGAGTATCACGATAGGCACCGCAATTTAGCAAACTGCCTCATAATATGACCTTCTATCAATTTCTGCATGGTGCTTTCCTCATAACTCATAATCACTTCTAGCCCACCATCGTCCCCGTCAAGACTAGGCACATGTGGTAGCACGATAGGATCCCTCTGATAACTCATCTTCGGCAACCGCACCGTATCACAGCGGCCAATAGCATCGCCCCAGTTAAGTTCGTAGACATGTTGATCTGCCCATGAGACAACCGATGCTCCGCTACCTCCCGCGTCGTATCTCGGCGGACCGAGGATTAGAGGCGCTTCTGCATTGATGTCTGTGTGCGCTTCGAGGTACTCTAACACTTCGCGCACGGCTGCATCGTCGATTCCCTGCACAGACTTTCTAATAGCGAGCGCCACTGTTGCGAGTGTCGGAATGTCGACCGAGTTTCCTACTTTTCTCACCTCTTGATCTCGGACTCCATGTTTAGAGTTAGTCTTGATGGGAGAGATCCGACACACATCCCTATGGAGTACTTTTGCGTTCGTCATCAGGAATGCCGCACCTAGGAAGTCCCGCGGGAGTGATGGGCGAAGTGCCGAACGGAACTGCACGGGAAACGACAGTGTGCTCGTTCGCGTGTTATTATCAGCATCCGCCTCGTTCTCATTGGTATCGAGAAGACCGGAATTCCTCTCGGCATCTATGATCGCGCCCCATAGTAAAGATGACAAGATGTCACTTGTCGACACCCAACACCCGGGCTCTTGCGATGTGATGCGCGCGTTTGCAGCATCCTTGAGCACTCTTAGCTGTTGATGAGGGAAATAAAAGATCCCAGTTTGGTAGTTCTTTTGCCCGTTTCCTGCGACTTTTCTTGCCTGCGATCGGCCAGCTAGCCGTGCCGATTCTTCGGAGGTCCTAATATGTAGGAGTTTCGGCATAGGTACGTGATCCGATGGACTGGACGAATTCTCTGACGCGGAGAAGAGAGGACCCCGATCCATCCAGCTCGCGTCAAACCCTATCTCTCGCGAAGAACCATCGCGACAGTGTGAAGCCCAAATCTTGAGTAGCACATCGAAGCCCGTGATGTCAGACATGACGTGATATACTGCCACGCACAGAACCAATCCGCCATTGACGAGCGACGCGCGGGCAAGGAATACAGCTGGCGAAGCCGGATAGGGCGGAACAGAGTCTGGTGGGACTATACCTGGGAAAAGAAAAGCGCTAGGTGGAAATTGTCCGGCCTTGAGAGTCGCATAGTTGATAGAAGTAGAGAGGTCATGCCATGAGAATACGTCGTCAGGGCTATGGTGTTGTGTGCCTACTACAACATTCCCTGATTTATCGCTGACGACTCGCGAGAGAATGTATGGCACATCTTGAGCCAACCCGGTTAGCCCCTGCGATAATGTACTAATCGCGGAGGGATTGGAGGTTGGAAAACAGTAGATCTGGCGCACGTATGCGCGCGGCATGAGCCCCTCAAGGGGAGAAAGGCGTATGGGGCGTGTTAGTGATGCGGGGGCTGCCATCTTTTTTGATGTTCAAGCGCCCTAGTATCGTACACTGACAAGTCTCACGATGGCTGACCAGCTGATATCGGATAGATTCTCACAAGGCAGCCGCATTTTGATTAGTACTTTCTGATGGGACCTAGTCTGCAACTCTCCCATAATTAGTCATCCATAAAATTGTATAGATCCGCGGGTAAGCGTACCCATACTACCAGGATACTCTCGCCTCAAAGCGGTGTGTAAATCTCGAGTCCGAGCACGCGGGATTCGATTAATAAATGATCTGTATTTGTTTGGGTAAGAGTGGGAGCGGCCTGGGAGAAGCGATGCGTGCAAGCCGTGATGTCTTGACCCGATGTATGACGATACAGCTCTAATATGATTCTCCATACCTCGGGGATGATTATAAGAAGGAATGTCTTATCCAACGCCTGCCTCTTTGAATGATATGGTTTAGCTGATGATGCTCGAATATGGAATCAAGGCCCGGTATGGAGTAGATAAAAGCAAATTGACTACAAGACGAGAAGTGTGAGATAGAGGCAGATGAAGCGGTAAGCTCATTTCGCATTTCATATTCGTTGTACTCAATTCGAATATCACATGGAATTAGGGAATGATTACCAACTATATTAATATCATTGATTCAAAATTTCCAGGGGCTCTGGTCATAACGTTGCTTGTAATAGGCCACTTCCACAGCAAGGCCCACTACCTTCGGTGTTTGCATTTCAGTTGCCCCTAATTGGCTGTTTCAGCAGCAACTCACAGGGTGACAGAGACGTCAACAAACTCAAGATGTATATATAAGAGTCTCTAAGATGCTACTATTCGTCAAAAAATACTTCCAACTCTGCAGCTCTCGATCAAGATTCTATTCCTAAGATTTAAAAGACACTCCAGAAAAATGGCCACCGTAACTACTTCAAGCAACTCCAAGGTCACCATGGAGGTAAGTGAACACAACTTGTTGCCTCAGCTCGAGAGAGAAGGCTCACGGATCTTAGACGCTCGCTCAAAAACTTATCCCCGAGACTCTACGCTGGCGTCCAATGCCCGCGCCCTATCACGAGGATAGGTCGACGCCTTTCGCCGCGGTGAAAACGCCAGACATTCCTGTTCCCTGTCGACGGTGCATGAAAGACAGCCAGGTCGGCGAAGAGATGTTGCTTATATCTTATGACCCGTTCCTCGGCGACAGTCCCTACCGAAGCGCGTCGCCTATCTTCGTCCATTCGAAGCCATGCGAGCCCGCGGTCTTCCCAGCATCCGGTGGTTATCTTCCCGAGCAGCAACGAACGCGGCTTCTGTCTGTCCGTTCTTTTGACGCAAAGCATATGTTGCAGGGTTCCGAGATCGTGGACGGTGATCGGCTACTAGAAACGTGCCAGAAACTGCTGGGCAGTGATACCTCGGCGGAGTATTGCCATGTACACTACGCTCAGTCTGGTTGCTTCGCTGTTGGAGTTGAAAAGGCCGCTTTGCCTCAGTAGATGAATACCGGGATGTGAGTCGTATTCAGCTGGAAGAAATTTGTTTGGGTTTTTCGATAGTCGGAAAGGCAATATTCCGTGGTGGCCGTCTACCTCAAGTCATGCCTGTTGGCGGCCCACAAACTAAATGACAAATTATGATTTTGCCCTTTAAAAAGTGCTTGAGTGTTGCATTTCATGATGGTGTAGTCCATGGGTTCAGTAATAAAGGATCCACGTAGTCTGATGTATAGGTCCCTTCCATCCGTGGTCCGTGTCATATATTTGTTTGTGAAAACATCGTCATGTCCCAATCGCAGTCATTAATCCATTCTGATATTGGGCCCTGATCAAAGTTGATGCAGTCAAGACCCTCAAGGGCCTCTGGACACCAGTTATAGGTGGTCTGATCGAAATCCAAGAAAGACATCCCGTCAGTGTCGTTGTCGATTGGAGCGAGGTCCACAATGCTAGTCCCATTACTAAGGTCAACGATATGAGGCGTATGATCTGAAAGGGAAGCAACAGGTGTCTCAGGAACAGAACTCGGCCCCGCATTCTCGCGTCTAACAGCCGCTGCATATGCACCAGGCGTTGAGCCCATGACTTGCTTAAATAAGCCGTGAAAATAGCGAGGCGACAAGCCTACATGCGCTGCGATATCTAGTAGCTGAACTTCTCCCTTGCGCTGACGCACATACCCGCAGGCAATTTCCACCTGCTTCTCCGCGGAAGCCTGCTGGGATTCGTGGCTCGAGTCTGTCGACTCCGGCCGACAGCGCCGACAGGCTCGGAACCCGGCCGCCAAAGCGCTGGCCGCTGACTCAAAGAATCGTACATTTGAGCGACGTGGGCGTCGTGAAGGACAGCTTGTGCGACAGTAAATCCCTGTCGAGACAACGCCGTAGAGAAATTCGGTCGTAGGGGTGTGCGCGAGCACGAGCCGCCATCGTGTCTCATCTGTTGGGGATGTGGTGGAATGAGCTGGCCTGATGCGCTTGTCGCGCGGTATAGCGACTCTATTACTCTGGGCCATACTTTTCGTTCTATATTATTAGGATTTAGGGTATGATGCGGGATGTAATCATGGAATAAAGATATCCACAACAAAATTACCTAGAACGATGGATGCAGTATGAACTCCAACTCATGACTAACCCATCATGGATCATAAGTGGCTTTTGATTGGTTACTTTGAGAGCAACCTACGCCGTACACCGTTGCACTAAGTGATAATAAAGGGTCATACCATATTCCTAACTTTTTGAGCTTCTAGTAATTGTCACTGATACTTCAGTCACTTCAGTCTACCCAGCAAGCTGCCAAGTGATATGTGCACTTTACTTATTTTGTATAGAACATTCCACCTTCTTGGCTAACAATCAAGAGAAACGCATTTCGTTTTTTTCAGTGTAATGTGTACGAACTAATCAGTGGAAACATATGACACGGACTCAAGGGACTGAGATTGCAATACCATAACTTTGACCCCTAAGCTGCTCGTAATTAAATAAAGCAGGCTATGCAAGAGCAAGCGCCAGCGCCAGCAAGGGAACGCAAACGAGGCTGTCGCACATATAGACCTGAGGTCGCCACCTAGCTGAAAGGGAAGACTCAACCTCGCGTCCTCCTTGAAGCCATCGAATGTCATTTTCGGTTGAACACCTCCGATCGCTTGTTGCAGAACATATGGGAATTGAGTGCACTTAAAGTTCACCATGTTGCGTATATCAAAACATTTCAATTACTAATGAGGAGATTGATACGTTGTACAGGATAGGAGGCTTGTCTGAGAATATTAAAAACCTGCTTATTCACTTTCTGAGGGAGTCGGGGTGATACCTACCTAGGCAACGATGCCCCTGTGTGTTTGCATGCAACATACTTCTTGCCATGACTGTAAGATTCTATGATCTATCAGATCAATTTAATCAACGAAAAGTTTTCTCCCTCTCCCCCTCCCTATATATATCTCTCATGGTAATTCAATAACATTACTGCATAGCCACTTTCGGTAGCCTCTCCGGTTCCTTTCCCAATATATTTACAGTTATATTATTCGACAAGCCCAAACAGTTCCTACAGAATAAGAACAGACAGATACATCGTTTCTGGAAGATTCTAGCCCTTGCGAAGCTTTTTAGCTGCGGGAAGGCACTCACCTTCGACTATTTCCTTGGAATTTGAGTCGTGAGATTGCATGTGATCTTCGTAGCTGTGCGCAATACATAGCCCATCCAGCGACACATCTACTTATTAAATATGTCATATATTCCGAAGATCGATGAGCTGCTTGCAGCTCACGATGACAGAAATGGGGCTTTGACTTACGGGGTCGAGCTGGAATTCCTCGTTCCGTCCATACCCAGCAATGCACAAGATCCCGATCCAGATATGGAGGACCAGCGTGTGTACCGGTCATCCAGAGACGACTCAGAAACGATCAAGAGGGATGTACGGGAGCAGCTCTGTGAGTGATTCTTCGAATTGTTTTATTCGTTATTGAACTAGCATTGAGCATATCGAGACTATATCCGTGTCATGTTCGTGTCTGATGAGCCTTTTACACATAAAAAAAACATTTACGCATTGAAGGCAAGATTGCTGATTACGAATGGTAGTGGAGGATCTCCAGCAACAACTGGAAGACATACCTTTCCGCACCATGGATGACGATGACTTCCATCCGCCACATGATAACGTGGTGATCTACGACACATGGCGTCTGGGAGGTGAACTTACCATCAGCAAGCACGATGGCCCCGGACTTGCCGAGGGTCCTTACCACTGGACTGACTGTGAGCTGACCTCTGCGGTTATGAATTCCGACGAGGATGATCAGGAGATCGAAGATGTCTGCCGAGTTCTTAAGAGCATCCGAGTTCACATAAACAAGTCAACAGCAGTACACGTTCATGTGGGTCGTGGCGACGAGCCATTTAGGTCAGTATTCTGCCGTTCGCTGCTTTCTCTCTGGATATCTATTATTCTACTCTCGCGAACCCTATAAACGTTTAGATATTCTGTCCTAGATAGCGGCTAACGACTTCATTCCAATATAGTCTTCTTACATTGAAGAAGTTCACCAGCCTATATTGGCTGACTGAAAAGGCCATCATAGAGTTACATCACCCGAGCCGCCACAACAATAGGCACAGCTTCCGCCTGAACAACTGCTCCTTGCTAGCACATAAATCTCAGGCATGCCTAGAAAAGGAAGAGCGGACCTCACCCGATGGGCTTTCCGATTTTATGACGGAATACATTCCAGAGGCTAGTTTGAGCAAACTTCGGCAAGCTCAGCTTCGCCGTATCTGGGCCTGCAGCAGCATTGAGGAGGTAGCGGAACTAATGCAGAGAAGCGACAAAGTACCGGAATGCCGAGCTGCTGGCAAGAGAGGTGCGATGGGGTTCCAGCGCTTCTTGCCAGCGGGCAAAACAGGAGGCAATATCCAGACCTTTGAGTGGCGTCAGATGTCTGGCTCGCTCGATGCTAACCACATTCACCAGTGGGTCAAGGCTTGCATAGCATTCACTGACTTCTGCCGCCTCTCCGACAAGACCGCCTTTAAGGTGTTCATAGGGGATGTGATAGAGAGCGGCAAGAATTACACTGGCATCATGCTTCTTGAGAACCTGCACGTAGACACTCAGATCTTCAGGAAAATGTCGGATGCGTGGTCTCGGGACCCTCATTTCCGCGAGGATCACAAAGGTAGGAAGCTCTTCGTACCCAAATGAGGAGATATCTCGAGTTGGCTGGTCTATACGTATGCTCTTCGTACGAGTATGACGAATCACAGGATTAGGGAATAGCGGTTTCACAGATAGAGTGCTGGCATTAACCCTATCTGAGTCGGAAACCTATAGAATACTGAATTTTCCCACAAATCACGTAGCCCGTTTTGCCATGCGAAAGAAAGCTTCCTGATCGACCGGCCAGGTGCGTAAAAGTTATCCCCAGTAAACCCTGGAAACGTTAGATTTTAGTGCCAGTGAAGCTTTGATTAGTAGTCCATACCTATTCTCAGAGTCCTGTTCTATACTTCCTGCATGGGGTTAAAGTAGCCTACAATAATCAAGACAACTTACAAGCATAATTAGAGCTTGTCACCCATTCGCCTGGTAATAATCTCCGCGTAGTCGAGAAGCTGGATTTGACGAGAAGAAACGATAAGAGGCGCATATACTATGCCCTTCTAAACACATCCCTAAGCCCTATCCTTTACGTAGCAAGGAAGACCGTCCTTCATAGGGAGTGTGAGGCTGATTTTGCTGACTCTTTCGCCTTTATAAGCCGGTGTCAAGTCAAATAACAGAACCATAGTAGCGATGACCTGGGTGGCGATGATCTCGGCCATTCGCTTACCAAGACATGTTCTTTGCCCGCCGTCTTCGAAGACGAAGTGTTAGTATTTCTACTAGTATCAAAGAAATGAATAGTAGATTAAGGTCATTACTCACAGAAAACGGGAAATTCAGATGCGCCCTTTACGGTGAGTTTGCCGTGCTCAGTGAGCCATCGTTCAGGCTTAAATGAATCGGCATCTTCGCCCCAAGTAATTTTGGAACGGTTCATTGCCCATAAACTCCACAATACAACTGCTTTCTCTGGGAGAAATGTCCCATCGGGTAATGTTGTAGCTTGTTCGCACTCCCTAATTTCGAATGGGATGGGAGGATATAGACGAAGAGTCTCGTAGAAGACCGCCATCGTATAGGGTGAGGACGTAGGAGCGAACAAAGCGGACGAGATGTCACCTTTGCTATCAAGCTCTTGAGATTCCAGGCCATGGGACTTAAGAACCTCCTGCGCTTCCTTTCTGATCTTCTCAATGACGGATTCATCCCGCATCAGCAGATAGAAGCACCATGTCAATGCTTGTGCAGTAGTGTCTCTTCCTGCCGTCAAGTATGTGAGTGCTGCATCCGCCACGAGCTTATGTTGTGAGCCTAAAGATGCGAGCAGAGACTGGATTAGACTACCGGACACTTGGTCAAGTCTGTTTCCGTCGGCATCGTCGGGCTGAGCCAGAGACTTAGTTGATTTTTGGTGCCCATCTACAGCATTGTTGACAATGCCTAGTCCAAACTGCCGTACAACAGCCAGCGATCTCCTGAATCTGGAGCCCGTAAAAATCTCGGTAACGAACCATAGTGGATTCTGGAAGCGCTCTGCGACAGCCCCGGAAGCATGGTCGAATGCCACAGTAAAGTCGTCATCGGCATGCATCTCCATGTCGTAGGCCATTTTCCCCATCAACAGACTAGTAATTTCATGGAAAAAGAGCTGCAAGTCGACAGTTTCGCCTTCTTTGACTTGCGTCCTCACTTGGTCGATGCTACGGCTCAGATACCGGGGGAGTGCAACATCTGTCAAAATACGGAGGTTGGATGTGTTGAGAAAATGTAAACCTGCCTTTCTCTGAGCCTTCCACAGCTCGCCATCGGCGTTGATTATCCCATTCCCGAAGAGATCCCAGGACCGTTGCTTGACGAAATCGCCCTTCGCAAACACGCCCTCATTCTTGAAGACATAGTCAAGATTTTTGGGGTCATTAATGACGACACCTGGGTGAAGGGTGGGTACGGTAATCTGAAAAGTCTCGAAACCGAACTGCCTCTCACACTTTACGAACCACGAGAAGAGCTTTTGGCGATCTTGTAAGAACAACAAGCCATTCCCCGCAACAGGCAGAGTGTTCGGGGGTGTCCTATTGGGCCGCGCGTGTGAGACGTTGCACACACAACCATTCGACTTTGGTTCGGAGACACATACCTCAGGGGTGTACCATTCCGACAAATACTAGGCGTTCGGAGCAAAAATTGATATATCACGAGCATGCATATAAGCGCGAGCCATAGGAGGCCGTACCCTTCAAGGATAGCTGTCATACTCCTTTCAAATTGGGGGACGAGCACACTACTACCCAATTCTAGAATCCGAGGTGTTTATTTACACAAAACATTAACGAAGGTAGACTGCATCGGGGTGCAAGAACCGAGAAGAGGCTGGAACTTGAAATTAAAACCATTATTCGGTTTTCACTCATCTTGAGAAGTTAACATCTCAAGCATGTGAAAAAGAGGGTGATGAATCATGGGAGATAGGGCTAACTGTTTCAGCCTTACTATCAGCCACAAGTGCTTCGCTAGGCTAAGTAAGACATGAAGAGTTTCAGGGCCCAGACAATGCGGGTTAGTGGATGCTACAGGGGTTCGTCACCTGTTGTAGAAATACCTTAAGTACCTAGGTCCTAGGTAATGACGACGTCAGAATTGCACTCCGTTCCGTTCTCAAAACATTCATGTGAATCTGCACCACGCACATACCTACAACAGACGGTAGATCCGTCTTATCACCCAAACTATGATGCGCATTTCCTTTCCGATGTTTTGAAAACTAGACTCAGATGACAATTGCATAACCTCGGTACTTAAAGCTGTCGATTGAGGCCTACTGAAGCTTGTCTCTTCTGAAGCAAGGCTAACAAGAATGGCTCCGTGGATCCCCCGATTGCATCTCTTTGAGATTGCCGATCAGTCCTGGTATGTGTTATGGTTTTGTCTACTTACACAGCAAAGTGAGGCGGGCCGTCCCGGCAGTTCATCTCACTTGCCCTCATCTCATTGACACGACTAACCACGTCCCATTTCACCACAGGTTCCCACCCTTTCTTCGCGCGTACGTGCAAGCAGGCCTGACGCACGCATGGACGACAAGGGTCCCTCTTCTCCAGCCCTGCAGCCCAGCAACACTGGTAGCTAACATTCTGCGGCGGGAGCTGGGCGCGTCAGTCTCATCATACACATACATCGACTTCTGCGCAGGGGCCGGTGGTCCGACGCCGTACATCGAGCAAGCCTTAAACCAGCAGCTCGACGCAACACGCAGTAGCGCATCAACCGCCTCCACGGACGACAAGTCGTCTTCCACGACCTCAGCATCAAGCTATGCAGCTGTAGCCGCTCAGAGTCCGGCCCAGAGTCGTGGCAACAACCGGGATAGGAACAGAAATGAACCCGTGAAATTTATTCTCACAGACCTGCACCCCCACGTCGAGAGCTGGGAGAAGGCGGCGAGCAAGAGCCCTCACCTGACATATGTCTCGACGCCCGTGGACGCGGCTGCCGCGCCGCCTGACTTAATCATTCAGAACAAAATGGGGGGCAAGGGCGTGTTTCGGCTCTTTAATCTCGCATTCCATCACTTCGACGACGACCTCGCGCGGGCAATTCTAAAGAACACAGTTTCGACAAGTGATGGATTCGGGTGAGTAATATATCTTTCTCAAATTTAACAAATTCTTTCGTCATCTAACTCTGAACGACCATGCTTGACTAACACATATACGAACAGCATCTTTGAACTTCAATCCCGCACATTCTCCTCTTTCGTCTCGTGCATGCTATTCGGCATGTTCATCTTTTTGATCGCGCCTCTACTGTACTGGTGGTCGCCTCAGATTCTCTTCTTCGTTTACGTAGTCCCGATTGTGCCCTTTGTACTAGTCTTTGACGGCTTTATATCTAGTGTGCGCACACGCACCGCGGACGAGGTTGAAATACTCTTACGTACATGCGGTTCCGGAGGCGATACGATAGACTGGATTGTACGAAGCGGCTCAGAGACGTTTCTCTGGCCTTGCGGACACTTGACGTGGATCATATGTGCTAAGAAAGGCGGCAGCGAAAGGTTGCCATAAGACCAGACCGTCCGAGACAATCCCTACTATTTTATAATGTCAGCAGCGGAAGAGTTTATGTGTACTACCTACTTCGTTCGGCAACATGGGAACAAGAAGCGGTAGGAGGGTAAAAGACTAGTATATTAAGCTAGATATGAGGATACTGTGCGAGGTTATATACCTCGTTCGTCTAGTCTTACCACTTCCACTACTTCTCGTCCTTCATAATAGCTAAATAAAGCAAGTCCGCCGTAGTTTCATCAGTTCATAGTACATTCAAACCATTATCTGTATGAGTGAGCCACATGTTTCACGCCCATCTCAAAAATGGTTCTTATAATATTGGGTGATTGGGGTTACAAGTTATGCTTATTCATCTTGTCAACCAGCCCAGGTAGTCCACCACAATTAGTGTTACCATTCTGTCACCAATATGTCAGCTTCGGTCTTTCGCTTTTCAAAATTGAATAGAGGGGGAATTCGTGCAAGAGCCACTTACGCATGAGGTGCAATGCGCACATAGTACGTGCCAAATCCGCGATAGAATCGCATCAAGCCCTCCTGTCTCGCGACTTTGACGAAACAGTCCGCCATGTTTTTATATGGTAATTTTCCATCAGCTCCACGCTGCTGTTTCTGTAATCTCGTCTTGGCAAAGTCAAAGGGTAGGCTGAGAAAGCTAGCAAAGAATCCAGCAATAGCACTTGCGGTTAAGGTTTGTGTTTGTGGGGCTAGAGAGGTGCGTGTCTTGAGCTGAGCCTTTGCTTCTGAGAAGAACGCTAGCTGGCCCAGGTTGAGCGACATGGCTCGCACGACCGTTGGCGTGGCGCCAGCCCACAGTCCTGTCACTCCTTCTGATTTCACAATAGATGTTATGGCGTCGATAACCGACTTATAGTTCTTACGCTCGGCGATAGGCTTGAGACCATCCGATTGCATGCGGATGAGGGCGAGATCAGCCGGATTACCGACAAATGCTGCGATTCCACCTGCGACGAGACCAGCACCGGCACGTTCCGCAAACCCGATTTGTGTGCCATTTTCCTTGGCACGTTTGGTCAAGCTCTTCATGAAAGTGTCAAAAAATCCTAGTCTCGCAGTAGTGTATACGCCCTGACGGAGGAGACCAGCAGAGAGCCCAGTATAAAGGTCGAGGACTTTACCGCCGGCAAGGATCTCGCGGGTTACTGTGATGGGTGTGGGCTTTGGTCCTGTAGCCACACCCTCGCCTGCTAGTTGGAGTCGAACCTTGACCATGTCAACAGGCTGAACGACTGTTGTGGCCACCATACCCGAAATACCACCATTGATAAAGGGGAGGGCTGCTCTCATTATTGGCGTGTGGAGGAAATCACTCTTGCCAACCGCCATGGTTTCGATTGTTTCAGTACCTTGCTTGCTCATATTTGAAGTCTTGGAGCGTGCGGCCTCAGCAGCTTGTTTAATCGTGCTCGAGCTCATACTATCCAACAAGCTGACAAGATGCGTATGCAAGTAAATCAACTCCGTGAGACCTAATGAAGCCGGTAACAATTGAGGGAAGGAGAGCTAGTGAAGCCACTATTTAGTTAGCGATATTCGTGTCAACATAGACCAAGAGGTGTAATATGCTACGCAACACATCGTATTCCCATGGTTATAGGTAACCAGCCCCAATGTCGGGCTTTTACGCCAACTTTCCTTTCGTAGGCTTTGAACAGCGAAAAGAGCCAATAGCAGATCCTACATAGGGCTAGTTGACGGATATGGCCCGAATGGGGTCTGTTGTGTGGTCGTTTATGTATCTGGCATTGTCACGAAGATTGGGAAGAAGGGAACTTGGTCGGGAAGGATAGGAGGGCCGGAGACTGGAGCTCAGGGTACCCCACACCGACGTCAATGGGGAAACACGGAGAGGGTATAGACTGTGGTTAGGTAACGAGGTAATACGACAAGACCCAGTCGATGGATGAAAAGATTCAAAGAAATAGTATAAAGTACCGACCTTTTGTAAGCAGCGATCTGCATGCACTACTCAGATAGCTGGAGCCACAACCGCATTCCAACAGTGACGCAAACTGTTGCCTGGAAGACGAGGATACCGTTTTGCAGATACCGAAACGGGGTATACTCGAAATGTTTCGAACGGAGAATAGCCGACAATGAGAAGAAACGATACGAAAGTAAACCAGGAGGGACGACGACTCGAACACAGTCAAGGTGGCACGATGCGATAAAATGGAAGAGACGGCAAACCGCACGATCGGGACAATATAAATGGTGGGACAATTAAGGCACGCGACCCGACCAACAAGATGGGTTTTCCTTATGAGGAATAAATCGGACAGACGTAGACTCAGGACCAAGAGGTAAATTAGAGGATCGGCTATCTATCGCCACGACGGTGATGAGCAAGGTTATCAACCTTGTCCTACACCTTGAAGAAAGGGCGAAGATGGGCGAAAGTAAGGTAGGTACCGGATTAGCCCGCTGATAGTTTCCCGGGGAAGAACCAAGCTGGGCGATGGCCGAAACCTTAATGATGTGAGCAGAGGAGGAGGGAATGAAGAGGAGATGGAGGAGAGATGAAGCAGCGCGACCTGATACCAGCGCCTATAAGTCTGTCTCTCCAACTACGGTTGAGTACCGTGCCTGCGAATATACCCGAATCAATCAGTTAGTCAATCAATTCGTGGAGAGAATCCCTGGCACGTCGGATGGAGGACTGGGGAACCACTGTAGGATCTCCAACTGTGTGTGCACCTCCATCTGCTTTGTCCTTAGGTAGGTAGGTAGCTTGGGTAGGTTCATTGTGTTGCCGGCCATTCGTGTGACATGGCGTTCCCTGCAACGTGTCGCGGCATTTAGCGGCAGTGATGCGTGAGGAGGATGTAGTTTGGAGGTATCTCCTCTACCATCATCGGAGATCACTTACAAGAAGGCGACTGCAGAGAATGCGGGGTTGGTTAAGAAGGCACTGGTACGTTGAACCTTGAACGGCTGATCGCTGCTTCTAACAGGATCATACCACACCCAACCGTTACAGCTATGAAGTAAATATGTAATAGCTTGCCACTGAACTGAAAGGTTTCCAGAAATCCGGTGAATTGTTGAGTCGATTAACTAGTAGCTACATAGTTTCAGATATTGCGTCTACAAATCAACCAGTTACTTTCATTGGCATATCAACATATTTCCTTTTCCGGAATGTAGCTACCCGGCATAGCAATTTTCACATGTGCTCCTCGCTCGAGGGATTGAGTGGAGACAGATGCTTCGTTATAGAATTCTAGCAACTGGGCCAGAATGCGACACCTTACAACACACTGCTGTATAAATTTCATGCATGACAAGACCGGGGTACATCTCTCGGATGTGTCTCGGCATCCGTTCTTCATAATATTGAATCAGCTGCACTACCCAGATACATGTAATCTAATTCAGCACCTGGATATAGGAAGGCATCTCATGAGATACCATGAGAGCTGTCGCACCACGCATACCTATACAGGTAGTTCAAGCACGCAGGATGAGATCATTTACAAAAAGCACTTATTAAAGTATGAGACTTTGAGTGTATCCTTAATTGAAACCATAGCGCTACGATTCTGAATTATCTATTCGTCACGCTATGGAGCGTATCGAATGTAAATCCACGGCCGTCTAGAATATCGGATTCAATAGAGAAGTCATGAATTAATCGATGAGTAGGACTGATATAGAGACGATTTCGAATAGGATGGCTCATCGAACAATAACCCGACAGATGACGTCAGAGAAGGTGGGGTCGCATTTGGAGGGGTCAATTCCAGAAGGTGATAGCTTTCCCAGGCATGCAGTAGATCCGTACGCAACATATCTCACTACCTATACCAGATAGCGATACCAATAAGGCCTCATTCGCTTGAAATATAGTTTTAAGGCTTGGTTCGACAGTAGAACGACCTGACTGATTGAAAATGTCCGACCGGACGGCCCGGATCCCGGAAATCCGAATGCTATCTTTATCTTGTGGAACATGTATTTTCGTTGCTACTGCTAATTTACCGGACCTATTCATCTTCACTCCAAGGCCTCATCATTTATCTCGCTAATCAGACCTATTACTACCGTCTTATAGCGTTCTTACAGCATGTTGCAACCTGGGTAATCAACGTGGAGCGTACCTCATGCGAGGCATCATCCAAAAGGGCCAACTGCATTTACATTAAACCGTTATAGATCATTTGGAGATTCAACAGGTGAGTAATAGTAGAGCCGTCTCCAAATTGGCCGAATTGGCGTGGCCGAGATGTAGAAACAACCCCTGAGACACCTGTTCTCGGCCCGAGTTAGTTCCTAAACTTTCCTTTCGGACCGTTCTAAGGCACGAATTACAACATTGTTTGAAGACTTGACTACGACATTGATTAGAGACTTTCGCTAATACCCCGATTGCAATCAGTAGGGGGTTAACGGTACATCGATGTGACATGCGGCATATAACACATCCACACAGAACAAGGAAGAGGCTTGAGGCTGAAAATACCTCTCTATTAGTTAGGGAGATAAAGAGTAAATCGCGGCAATCGTCATCAACCGACTAGCATTCAACGTTCGCTAAATACTACTCTATGCACTAATGCAGGTATCTTCAATCTATAAAAAGGGCTAGATGTGAGCATATAGAAGCAGCGGTCAAAATGCCTGTAATCTAGAAGGTGGAAGGGAAAGTCGTTAAACGTCCTCCGTCTGTAACAACAACTGCTCCGTTGCAGTACGCCCCTGCGCGAGAAGCAAGGTACAAAATTGCGCCTCCCATATCCTGTTCATCGCCGATACGTTCGAGAGGGATTTGACTCTTAACGATGGGTCCTGACCTTGCCAGAATCGAGGCTGACATCTCACTAGGGTAAACTATGTTCATTGTCAGCGATGTGAATGGGCTATTCGCGCTTATTATCATTGGCTTTGGGTTACATACGTCCTGGGCATATCAGGTTCGCCCTAATGTCCCATTGTGGGAGCACGACACTAAGATGCTTGATAAGATGCGTACACGCCGCCTTACTCTGGCCGTCTATGATTTATCAATTAATGTCCCTGAAACTGATTGGGCTCACTGAACACCAAGTTCCAAATTCTAAAACCCAACGATAGCAGAGCCGTTTCACTTACTGTAGGACGTCAGAACATGTAACTCTAGCGATCGGATCTTGTTGGACTTACCAAGCAAATCCACCAGTGTTAATCTTATTGAAACCACCAATCGAGCTAATAGCAACGACCTGGGACTTCTGCTCCACATTGGCGCGAGCATTGCCAGCACCGAGTAGCTTCAAGAACGCCATAGTAGTGTACCACACAGCGCTAGTATTGACGGCGAAGGTATTGGTATAGTCATCGATAGACACAGCCATGTTAGCCGAGACGAACTCGTCGAGAGTTGTCTCTGGCTTAGGCCTGATGCCAAAAGGACCAGCAATTCCCGAGTTGCACACAAGCAGGTTCACGAAACCAGCATCCTGCTCGATATGCGATACGGCTGCTTGGAGAGCCTCGACGGACGTCACATCGCAGGCAACTGGCACGATATTAGGGTTGCCGATGCTAGAAGCTGCCTCTTGCAGTTTATTCAGTCGCCGACCGAGGATGTACACTTTCGCGGCGCCATTGGCGATAAGGGTCTTCGTGATCATCAGCCCGATACCTGGAGATATGAGGTGAGAAAGGAACAGAAAAGAGACTTTGGCTCTCCCACATACCGGTACCGCCGCCTGTGACGACAGCAACGAGGTCCTTCACATTGAATAGATTCGCCGCGCTCAACGCTGCAGCGCTGTCCGTAGAGTCAGCCATGATCAGGGCCTAGGTTTTCCGATTATACTACAGCTAGAATTCGTTCTTAAACATGCGTTTAAACTAATTTTAGGTCATACCATTCCACCTCACTTCGTCACCAGGATCAAATCGTATACATCATACACTTCACAGGCGAGACAGGTGATAAGGACCCCACCAATTGCCTGCCGAAAAGGTGGATCAAACTGGGGAACCCGCAGAAACTCATGGCTTATCTTACAAGTACCTCTCTCAGAGATATGGTCCGTCATTATAATGTTGAGACACGGCAGTTTGGTCAATAGGAAGAAGCCAATTATACCTAATAATCTCTATACATACGTACTATATCTGAACCCGCTATTCGTCCGATAGAGACAAGCCCCCAATGATGACGTGCAGCATTAGCGTAGCCGATAAGATTACCTAAGGTATCTAGATTATTCGAAGCCCACTTTAACTTTTCCCAGCAAGGAACATCTAGCCAGTCGCCAAGTTCATTACTGACAGACAGCTCACTCTACATTTAAAAATGCCGAAACGGAAAAGAGGCGAGCCGAGCCTAGAAGAGAATCTCGCAAAATGGCAGAAGGAGCTTGTGCGTGGCATCAAAGTTGCTAAGGGCTTCGAGCGCCAGCGCTTGAGCAAGCGACTGCGCGAAGCCGATCCTGAAAAGACTGCTCGCCTTGAGAAGGAGGTCCTAGTACTGAAGGTGAGTGTAATTAACAATTACCCAACACTCGGTAAGGGATCTTGTCGACCAGGCCATCTAACATTACGTTTGTCTCGCAGAGTCTCGACTTACATCAGGCAGCGCATGCACATTTATGCTCGTCCCTTCTGAAGATCAAGGGAGTCGCCGAATCGCCCAAGCTACCCGCCGACCTCAAGCCAGTACCGAAACCCGAGCTGTCGGAAGAAGAGAGGACGGCATTACACAACGTCACGAGCGCACTATGCAACCGCAAGCACGTCAAGGATGTCATTGAGGAAGCGATCATGGGTACGTGCATAGCACTACGGGTACCCATGCCGGAGAAGAGGAACAAAGGCAAGGGCAAGGAGAAAACCACGGCTAGTAAGAATCAGAGGGTTGAAAAAGAGGAAGAGGCAGACGATAGGGAAGGTCTAGACAGTCCTGCGGATGACGAGTCCGAAGACGCTGAAGAACCCGAGTTCGAAGGACCACCGCTGTTGAAGAGGAAGGTCGAAAAAACCGAAGGCGAGGAAGATCTCGAGAGTGGTGTAGACTCCGATACGTCCGATAGCCCGGAGTTCGAAGGCTTCTCCGATAGCGAGGCCGAAGAAAACATGTTCGCAAAGTACGATGATTTGGTTGGGGGCTCCAGCGACGAGGACGATTCAGACGAGCAAGATGAGGATGAGGACGAAAGTGAGGATGCAGATAGTAAATCGAGGTCCTTCCGAAAGCTCGCCCTCGACGATGTCTCATTGTCACCCGAAGCATCGGACGACTCTGATGATTCAGAAGACGAGGCCCTCGCCCCTCCCACCAAGAAGATGAAATCTAAAGCTGTAAAGCCGGTATCGTTCGATACTGGTAACTCAACGTTCCTGCCGTCTCTAATGGGTGGCTACATATCTGGCTCGGAGTCGGCCTCGGACGTGGACATCGCACCGCCAACAAGGAAGAATAGGAGAGGACAAAGAGCACGCCAAGCGATCTGGGATAAGAAGTATGGCGAAAAGGCGAAACATCACCAGAAGGAGAAGGACCCGAGGAACATAGGCTGGG
Organism: Xylaria curta; assembly: GCA_022495235.1. Classification (NCBI taxonomy): domain Eukaryota; kingdom Fungi; phylum Ascomycota; class Sordariomycetes; order Xylariales; family Xylariaceae; genus Xylaria; species Xylaria curta. The sequence continues at coordinate 367,035 of MU375898.1, read as the reverse complement.
ACATGAAGAGGGGTGCTATAGATGGGGATACAGCTAAGCCATGGAAGAAAGGCATTCAGAATCCTTTCGAGAAGAACAACGTCCATCCAGACAGGCAACGACAAATGCAACGCAATGGTGACAGCCAAGCTAAGGGTAAGGGGCCCAGGGACGCTCAGGATAGACGTCCACCTCGACAGCAGGATAGTACTCAGAGTTTCCAGGCGGAGAAGCCGAAACCGAGACCTCCGCCTACACGAGATGATACGGGGCCTCTGCATGCTAGCTGGGCTGCTGCTAAGAAGGCGAAGGAGGAGGCTCAGAAAGTAGAATTTCAGGGGAAGAAAGTCACTTTTGATTAGCAGGATAGCGCCACTAGTAGAAATTTTGGCCCAATACAGATATGTGTGAGCTAGAGACCTTATATCAGATACCCAAATATTACAAAAACCCGAGCTCGTTTAAATACCAGACAGATTTATCGTTCAGGTCCCCTCGGGTTGATCGCTCTGGCAAAGTCGCAAGTACCTGGTAAGCTTACGACGTAGAATTTTTAGGATATCAATTATGAATTCCACATTTAGGTCAGGGGAAAGGCAGCATTAGGGTTATAAGAGGTCTATAAGCCTACTACTAAGATAACTAGCAATCTTGGTGTAGGTGACTCAGTCTAAGAAACTGGCCTTTTCTCCAACCTCTTCTCTATCCCGTAACCATGGGCGAGAGTGAAGAAATGTAGAGAAGACCCCCGTGAATCCATCGCAAATGCCGAATACCTGAAGAAAATCTGCGCATATATTGAACATAACGCCAGAACTAGATCTCAGCCGATGAGATCTTATCGCCGTTTGATGTTTCGCAATATCTATGAATTGGAGATGATTGGTGAATTGTAATGCAGGATGAACATGAGCAAGAGAGAAAAACATCGCGATAAAGTTGAAATTAAGACTAGATTTGCCGATTTGAAGTGAAAATGCCAAAATAGCGTATGACTTGATACCATAACGATATATTAGTTTCTCAATGTGTCTAGAAACCAAGCGGTGTTCACCATAGTAGCGATATCGAGGTGATATCGTGGTGGTGAAGAAAGCCTAGTCGAAGGTTTTCACCAAGTGAATCCCCCGCCGCTAGAAGATTGATCCCGATCAAGAAGATGACCTGAAACTGAAAGATAGAGCGATGATGCAAATTGGGTGGGGGGGGATAAATGAGAAGATCGAAATCGATATAAAAATAACAGACGAATGAAGAGAGAGTGAGAAGCACATGCTTCGCAGTGAGGTGAGATCTCTCTTAATCATCAATTTGAATAGGAGAGTCTTCATTACTAGGTCCCTCGCTACTCACGAATAATGATTCACGAGGCTCCCGTTTGACGCGTTTGACGGGCCGAGTTTTCTAGACCCGGTCTCCAGAACGCTTCCTAGATGGGCCAGCAACCGATCCTTGAGACGCATCTACATCAGGGTCAGGATCAGGGTCAGTCAAGTCTCGAGGTCCCTCAGCATCTTGGTCCTCATCTTCGTGAGTGAGATCGATGAACCTAGCACGCCTTTCATTATCACTGGTCAGGACATTGTCGGTTGATGCGGCGGTGCCTGAGCCGGAAGGCAAGAACAACCCGTCACTATCACTACTTAAGCCCTCCTTGCGGCGCCCGTGACGTCGCTTGCTGTTATGATCATCGTCATCATCAATGACTATAGCTTGAGGCTGAGGTGTAACTGTGGTATGTAGGCCGCTGTCGTATGGAACACCAGCGTTGCCGCTGGAGCTCCAGCGCGACGAACTTCCCGAGTCGCTCATAGAATCGGTCAGATCGATAACAGCTGGCTGTGCCTCATTGTAGTCAAACCCATTAGATGGTCTGTCATCATCCCCCATCTCAGTATCGCTATCAATGATCTCTATTACTCGATCGATATAGAGGTCGTGGCTACCATGCGTAGTTTCAGATGGGCTGTGTGAAGAATAAGCAGAGTCGGTATCAAAATTAGGATCATCAGAAAGGAATGAATTCGATGACGTCTCTGAGCCGCCCATAGACACATCCTCTACGGGAGTCTCGTCATAGAAGCTCTTGATGAGCTCGTCGAGTTCATCGTCAGGGATGAAATCCTCGAGTTTTGTAAGAGCCCGAAGATTTTCAATTTCAGTTTTCAGAGCCATCGAGTCGCTCTTCTTCCTTCGAACCACATTATTGATATCTTGTGAAAATGACCAGTCGCGGACTGTTCGACGTGCATTTAGGGCGTTAGCATCGTAGAAACGGACCCATTTCATGCCTCGTAGCTGGTAGATAAAGTCCATTCCTTGGACAGTTCTTAGGCTGCGAGTTTTCCGATAGTTAGGCTGGCAGTCGGTCCTGCGAACTTCCATTCCGAATATGTCCAGCTTATCTTCAGGATATTCATCTTCATCAGCAAAGTCTTTATAGTAGTCCAACGGATCCATCATCTCATACGGGCGGCGCATGTAAAATCTTCCGCTCTCGTTAATGTGGATGGCTAAAGTACGAAGACGGCTGGTATGCATAAACCAAGCTAGTGGTTGTTTGCGCAGAGAAACCCCCTTGGGCTGCCTAGGCGTCAGTGCCCCTCGCCACATAAGCTCAACGTGGACAAGTCGTTCAACGCCAGCCTTTCCAATACGATCGCAAAAGCGGCCAAACTCGCCGAGGGAACTGAAAGCAAAGGTGTTCGTCGCTACAACAAATTAGCCATACTACTAAAGTACCGGAACCAATTGTGAGCAGACTTGGCTTACCGTAGAATAGGTGAGCTATCGCATAGTACCAGCGCCTAGAGACCTTAAGGTATTTAAGGAACCTGTAATGTTTATCCGCTTTTGCAATACAACAAAGTGCATTACCGACATGAAATCGACTGGGGAAACGGACTACTCCCCCTTTATAATCGAGAGGGGGATTCCAAGGATCCAAGCGGGAGAGGCAATGTACCAACCGGCCGTTTGGTATTAGCAGTTTCCAAATGCGACACTGGATGGCAATCGGCAGGTCTTCGAATCTGAACGGCATGTTCTCTAAAAGCTGGACTTGGTTAAGTCGCGTGAATCGTAGTGGGAAAACTATATCGCGGTTGAGTGGATGTACACGGCCCCTAAGATCATTGAAAGCTCCATTGTAGCGGTCGTGGAGCCATTGCGCCTGGAAATGATGCTGTATTTCCCTTCTGCTGTAGACAGTTCTGTCTAGAAATAAGTCTGGGTGAATGTCGTTTATACTTGTGGACATATTTCCCTGTTGGCATGAATCACGATAGATTCCGGGGTAGCCGAACAAATCTCTATTGTCGGGGTCCGGGTCACGGTTATGGATGAACTCAGCAAGGCGAGGACCCCATGGCTATTGATGAATCTGTTAGTTTAATTCAGCTAACAGTTCTAGAGATAAATTTAAACTTACGTCCCAATGAATTCCATTGCGTGCTTTCAAACGCTCGATTTCAGCCTTGAGTGCCGCGATCTCTCTCTTCATTCCGCGCTCCTTATCCTGAAACTCAGTAGTGATTCTAGTAACCTCGTCGTGCCATTGTCGTGTGATCAATGCACAATTTGGGCATCTTCTGGGTGGTCTTGGGTTGCGATTACGACGGCGAGATCTCCGTTTTGGGCGTGGGTCTTCCTCTCCATCGGATAGCTCGTTCAAGACCTCTGGATCTACCTCACTGCTATCATCATCTTCTGCATCCGGTTCTGGGTTCTCCTCGCCTTCTACCCCTTCGTTGTCATCATCGTCATTGTTATCATCGGGAAGCTGGGGCTCAGGTTCACCTTCACCTCTAGAATCATCATCGTTGTTGTCATTGACGAACAAGCTATCGTTATTGTTGTCTGCGTTGTTCTCACCATCATTGTGACCTGCAGACGATGGAGGACCTTGAGAAGATGACATGGCGAGTAGAGCTTAAGAAACGAATACTAGTAGCTTTCGTGATTTCTGTGTATTTTCACAACTAGTGTGTGCTCTCGTTGGTTTGGGCTACCAAATGCGGATCCTTTTCTCAGACGCGTAATCGTTTGGATCAGTGTCGAAAGGCCCTACTTCCCTGTGAGTATGTATGACACAATTTGAAGTAGACAGTGAGATGCATACACGTATTCTTGGTATTCAATTAGGAGAATCGGTTTGTGAAGTAGTGAAGATTACCCGGAGGGAAAACATATATTGTGAATTAGTCACCCTATGAGCAGAGCACTGCAGAACGACAACAGTTTGATTCTCTGATAGGAGGGGAAGTTATACTACTGAGCCTTAAGAAACTGCTTTATTGGTATGAAAATAGTGTAGCATGGATGCGAAGAGGTTCAATGTGACGGGGAAGACAGATTCTGATGCAATGTGTGCAATATATCGAGATAGTTCGTGAGTAAGTATGTAATAGAGTAGTGCCTGCCTTGTAAAGCACGAAGTTGGAATCACTTACGATTAATATGAATGCTTGGGTGGACAATATATGTCAGTCAAGATGGCCGTGTGAAGCAGAGCAGACGAGGAAAGAAATCTTAAGGAGTGATTTCCGCGAGTCGGAGAAGTTAAGGGGATCAGGCATGAAAAATTGTAGTACATCAGGACTTGTTCATCTTGTGTTCTTCTAGTGGTAAGTTACTTCTCGGACTGGAAGTTGAATTAAGACGGTAGATAATAACTTGAAGATGGTTCGTTTGAGCTTGACTCATATGTCAAGTGAAGGTAGTCTAGTAGGAGAAGGAACTAGAAGAAAGAGAAGCAGGTCATGAAGAAAAGATTGCTGGTCAAGAACCTTCCCAATATGTGATGAGCTATGGATTCGAGAAGAGCAGCTCAGTTGACTAAGTAGAACTCAGGTCAGGTAGATGTTAAGTAGAAGAGTCGATACCAACAACTTACGATAAGCCTGCTCCTTCTCAATTATGCGGCGGATGTGAATGACGAGGCGAAGTTTAAGAAGTTAGATACGAACTGTTTATACGAGATGTAAAAGTGATTTGAAACTTATATGAGTGTATGCAATAAGACGTGAGGAAGGTACCTGCTAGGTATTACGGATATTGAATTTCGTTCTTTTCAACACAAAATGGAGCAAATGACATGAGTTATTTTGCTATCTTGCCATCTGAATATACGGCTTGCCTCAAAGTACTTACACGAATGACTTGTGATATCCGTGGGCAGAGCAGAATTAACCGAGGGTCTAGATAAGTGTTTTACATTGCCATTATTCTACATCTGCACAAATCTCTTAATATTTAATGAACGAAGAAATTTATGACTCGCTTCTAACATGTATCGAGTCTCGTATTTCCGCGAAGTGTGAGACTGCCTTCGAAGTTGCACCTCAACCTAAGGGCACAGGGAACAATTCGTCCCTTGGTCCTTCAATGGTGTTTTTTTCCCATGGAAACTCACTGTCACAATAATCAAACGTGCAAGGACCGCCTTGAATGCCGTGTGTCCGGAATTGTTGATTCTGTGTTATGGGATCTACCGCCTCTCCCGCGACACTGAAGATCAATCCCGTTGTTTTGATGCTACCTACTAATACCTACATAAATCCGGGGTCTTGGCCGGGCTAGCGGTAGCGCCTTGTGGGTCTTGTGCGGGCGACGGGAATCCCCTGCGAGATCGCACGCTTTACTAACTACCTAATAAAACAATCACCCACTCTTCATCCACTCATCCCACTTCTCAATTGACCACCAACTGTGCTCGTATTGTATATCAGACCAAGCAAGCAACATGTCTTCGGAAAAGCCCCTCGGTTTCCAATGGCAGTTTGCTGCCGGCGCCATCGCCGGCGTGTCCGAGGTAAGTATCAATCGGGTCATGTGCTCAACAGATGCGCGACTAACCTCGCTGGTTTAGATTTTAGTGATGTTCGTGCTCTCGCTCAATTCTCTACTCGACCAATACCCCGCGATTCTAACCCGTCGCTACCATCTAGGTACCCGTTGGACGTCGTCAAGAGTCGACTACAATTGCAAAGCGGCAAGGGAGCCGGCACTGATGGCTACACCGGCATGGTAGATTGTTTTCAAAAGATAGTTCGTAACGAAGGGTAAGGAAGACGAGCCTAGCGATTGCTGTAGCTCCGGTATTCATTCTGCAACATAGGTTTTCGAGACTCTACCGCGGCATCACTGCTCCTATTCTTATGGAGGCCCCGAAACGTGCCACCAAATTCGCTGCCAACGACGAATGGGGGAAGATTTACAGAAAAGCATTCGGTGCCGAGAAGATGACACAGCCACTTTCTATCCTCACTGGTGCTACAGCCGGTGCTACAGAGTCTTTTGTTGTGGTTCCGTTTGAATTAGTAAAATGTGAGTGAAAGCATGAGTGACCTTTGCAATTATCCTGTTGCCAATCATGTAGGGATACCAACCCGCTCAACATCTTGAAGATACCGGCGGCCAATCGTGCTCTTAAAATTATCGCGCATTTCCCTCAGCTGAACAAGAGCTTACATGCTTTTAGTGCGATTACAGAGCAAGGAATCTGCCGGACAGTACAAGGGTGCTCTTGACGTTGTATCTAAGGTTATCAAGAACGAGGGCCTCTTAGCTATGTATAACGGCCTCGAGAGTACTATGTGGCGCCACATACTCTGGAATGCAGGCTACTTCGGCTGCATCTTCCAAGTCAGAGAGCTTCTTCCCAAGGCAGAAACAAAAAGTGCCCAGATCTCCAACGACATCATCGCTGGTACCATTGGTGGCACAGTGGGAACAATTTTGAACACGCCGATGGATGTCGTCAAGTCCCGCATCCAGAACACACCTAAAATTGCCGGCCAGATTCCCAAGTACAACTGGGCTTGGCCCGCATGCGGCACCGTGATGAAGGAAGAAGGATTCGGTGCCTTGTACAAGGGCTTCCTGCCCAAGGTGCTAAGACTGGGGCCCGGTGGCGGTATTCTTCTGGGTGAGTTTAGATATCCTCAACACGTAGGCACTTAGCCATGGCAGCTAATGACCTCAAAACAGTTGTTTTCACGGGTGTTATGGACTTTTTCCGAACCCTCCAATGATAAAGCTATCTATACAAGACGGTTCGACATTGAAGAGGATTTTGGTCACGCTCGATACCCTGATCGAATAAATGTTGTATAAAAATACGGCAAGGCATTGAATTGGCGTCAAAATCATCAAATGATTTCTCATATACAACATAGAGTAAATACTTTATTTATGCTGTTCGCAGTTCCACCATTTGCAGCACGAAGTGCTCGCGCCAATGGACGACCCAACAATAGCCGACCCGCTGCATATGTGTACCCTAGCTTATGACCTGCAGCTGCACGAACAGCAGCCGAGCATCCAGCTCATCCGATGTTTTGGTAATTACCTAAGGTAGCGCGGAAAGGCATACATATAGCCAAATCAGAGTGGTCTGGATCCACCATGTGTTCTACTTCATTGGACATTCACTACCTGGGCAGCCATGCGTGTAGAGAACTCTAAAAAAGAACGTGCCCGGTTTAATTGTCCATGCTCACCACTTCAGGGCTCTGATTCGTTGGAGCTTATCGACCTTGTGGAGCAGTTGCTTTGGGACGGGCTAGCTTTCCAGACTATCTACAGCGTTAGACTGTCGCGGGGGATTGAATCGCGACGGCCATGGGGTAGATATTGGCCACCTGCACCTTTCCTAGCTCTTTCTCCCCATCCTGACTCATTATCCTTTACACTAGCGATACACCACAAACCTCGTCTCCCAGGCAATACAGGCTATCTATTGTGCCTCAATCCCGAGTACTATTTATATCCGGGCCTTAACCTACCCCTCCGATCCGATCCGATCCGCCATCCGGAGCGAATCACCCACACGAAGTCGATCGAGTTCTCTCCTCGTTCTTTCCACGATTCGAAAGTCGCTCCGAGTAAACGAAACCTGCGCGATTCGAATTCGTTGCTGCCGTCCTGGGACAGCTCCCACGCCCTCTCCTCGGTCGAAGCTCTTCCGGTCGTACCTTTAAATAAGCTGCAGTCCTCGAGGCTTCGGCGAGGTGCCATCTGGAGCGGCCGAGACATTTACACTCTAGAGCGTCGATGACAAGCCTGTGGAAGTGCTTCTGGGAAAATGACGTCGACAATTTCTGTCGATTGCTTGCCGCGGCGGGCCCTTCCCAGACGCCAGCCAGAAGCCCAGGCCCGGGAGTAGGCAGCCTCGGCGCTCTCGGAACTTCACCAAGGTCTGCCACCAAGTCGCGTAAGGTTTCCGGCTTCGGCGCCGGCTTTTTTTCGACGAGGGGCTCTGCTGGTAGTCTCGGGAAGGCTGAAATTAATGCTCGCGACTACTGTGGCCTTACACTCCTCTTGCGCGCCGCTTCCTCTACGTCCCCCGATACCGTTGCGTTTGTCCAAGCCCTTCTCGATCATCCTGCTATCGACATATACGTCCAAGATCCCGAGAGCGGCTGGAATGCGTTGCATAGGGCCTTGTACCATGGCAACATATCAGTCGCGCGACTTTTACTTGCAAAGGAACGCCGAGACCTGAAAGAGTCGTTCGGGTCCAGTACTACGAAAGTTGGTCAATTAATTAAGACGAAGGATCACGAAGGTAATAGCCCGTTCGACCTCTACAACGCCACCATTGCGCTTCGTTCCTTGAAAACAGCCGAAGAGCGTCCCGGTCCCGAAGATGAATCAGACACCGATGAAATTATTGGAGGTTCCGAATCCCAGTAAGTCCTTACACAGCTGACACTCAGAGGGTGTGCTGATTATGATATTCTAGGTATCTTATCAAATCTGCTAGTCTGGGAGAAGAAGTCTTCACCTTTGGAAGCAATAACAACTTGTCTCTTGGCGTGGGCCATGAAGATGACCGGCAGTATCCAGAACGTATTTATTTGGAGCGTCCGGACCACTTGATTCATCATTTTCATGACCAGCAACTCTCTGCACTGAGACATCATCTTACTAACGACGGTTCTTCCTCGCGAAATCTGGCAGATATCCCTGCTCTGGTTCGAAATCGACCTCTGGTCATCCAAGACATCGCGCTCTCCAAGTTCCATAGCGCCATTCTCACAACGGACCCATTTTCTAACCTCTATGTTTCGGGTCTTGGCCGGGGCGGTCGCCTGGGCCTCGGCGACGAAACCACAAAACTTAACTTCACGCCTGTTCAGGGGGGGTTATATGATAAGAAAATTACCGCAGTTGCACTCGGGCAAAACCACACCCTAGCTGTCACTATCGAAGGTGAATTATGGTCGTGGGGGTCAAATTATTACTCTCAATTAGGTTATACGCTGCCGCCACCGATAAAGCCCGACGAAGAGCCGATCAGCGTCACACCTCGTCAGGTTTTCGGTCCCTTGAAAAAGGAAATGATACTTGGTGCTGCAGCCTCATCGATACATTCCGTCGTGCATACCGGCTCATCCCTATTTTGCTGGGGAAAGAATGTTGGACAACTTGGCCTTATGGATGCGGATTCCCGGTCACTTGAGGTTCAGACCATTCCGCGAAAAGTTGCTGCAACCTTAATTTCGAGCCACTCGTCTGTTGTATCGGCTATTTCTGCCATTGATAGAGCAACATGTTGCCTTTTTGGTGACCGGTCACTGGTCGTCTTTACTAGCTACGGATATAAGACAATCAACCTTCAAAGCGCCGTTCTGTCTGCGAATCCATCTCTACAGCAGTCGATACAATTTTCTTCCGCCTCTTCTTATGATTCAAAACGTCGAGATATCCATCAGATAGCTTCCGGTGACGACACAATCGCAGCCGTCACTGGTAGTGGAGATCTATTTACGATGCGGCTCAACCACAATTCCGATAGCGATCAGCTCACTATGTCTACCACGAATCCGTCAAAAATCAAAGATGCGATTACCACACCACAATGTGTTTGGAATTCGCGAAAAGACGGGGTTAAGTCCGTTGGGATGGGTGAAAACGGCTCGGTCATTATATCCACCGAATCCGGGGCCGTTTGGCGACGAATTAGACGTGCCAAAGCCCAAGACACCAAGAACTTGGGTTCTTCAGAATATAAAAGAAAGGATTATAAGTTTCAGCGCGTCCCATATGTCACCGATGTTACCGCCGTGAGGAGCTCGACATTTGGTGCCTATGCAGCCGTTCGGAAAGACTGTGATGTAACCCGAGACCAGCTTGAAATTGCTCGGCCTACACTGTGGGAAGATATCAGCCCTTTGCTTCCTCTCGCAGGATTCAAAGCCCGGAATTTAAGCGCAAGAGAGAATAAAGACACCTGGAAGTTCCAAAATCCGGAGAAGCTAAAGAATTTAGTTGATGACCTGAGTTACGAGATATTGACATCAACTGACCTCGAAGCTGACTTAGCAACCCACTTCGCCGAGTGGACTTTCGCAAATCAGGCTCTGGGTACGGCAATCCGTTCCGCCTCGAACTCGAAACTCTCCTTCCCAGTACACTCTTGGGTTATATCAGCGCGAAGCGCAACTCTTCGTTCTGGATTACAACAGTTTCGTGAAACTGGATACTATGAAATCCCTGATTTACTCACCATTACGGAAGAGCAAGGCGAAACGATTATTGAGTTCGTTTGGCAATTCGACATGATCGCATTACTGAACATCATTGTCTACATGTACCGCGATAGCGTCGTTCCTGCCTGGAATTTTACCCGGCAGGTCTCACCTCTAGCCCATAGGTATCGTCAAATTCGTACTGATGTCATGAAACTGGCTACCCGGCTGGGAATGCCGAGACTTGAAGCTGCTGCGCGGATGCAAATTGCTGTATCTCGCTCAATGAACGCAGACTTCAGGGATGCAATCAATGACCCCACGTTTTTCGAGGATGGCGATGCTCTGTTAGAGCTCGATGGAGATGAGATTGCGGTTCATAGTACGATGTTGTGCCAGCGATGCCCCTGGTTCCAAGGACTTTTCAATGGCCGTTCACGTGGTAAATGGCTTGAGAGTCGTCGGGCAGCACAAAACGAGTCCGATCTCGTGAATATTGACTTGCGTCATATGAATCCAGAATCCTTCCACTACGTTATTCAATTCCTATATGCAGATGTAGGAGAAGAGCTTTTTGATTCAGTGGTTGCGGACAGCATCGACGTTTTTTCCGAACTAGTTATGGATGTAATGAGCATCGCCAACGAACTGATGCTTGATCGGTTATCGCAAATCTGTCAGAAGATTATTGGTCGTTTCGGTATGTCTTCACATTGTCCGATATGTCAAGATTTTCGGCAGACTGACGGGAAAATTTAGTGACAACACGGAATATCTCAACTCTATTAAACCTCATAAGTCCTTGCTCTGTCACTGAATTCAAAGAAAAGGGTCTGGAGTATATATGTCTTCAGGTGGAAGCGATGCTTGAGAACCAGTAAGTGTCATCATTAAGCCTTAATATATCTTAAAATAACCCTCAAAACTCGCCAAGCATAACTGTCGAGCTCGTGTTTGAATACACGTTCATCCACATCTGATCTCAAATACACCACTTTTCATGGAAACTAGCTAACAACCATTCAGTCTCCTCAATGAACTTGATGAGGACCTCATGATCGAACTCGATGAAGTTGTTCGAGCTAATCAACTTGCTCGGTGCCCCTTCGCCCGAAGTGGAAGAGCAGAATTGCTACTTCATGAGCAAAACCCCGAATTAGCGAATGACGTGTACGAGGAGAGGCAAGTCCGTGTAAAAGACATGGCTTTTAAGGCAACCCTCAAAGATGACGAAAAGAAACCCTCATCTTATAAAACTCGGTTCGGAAGTTTTGATGATCTTTCTAGCGTTTCACCAGCAGCCGACAGAGCAGCGCGGCAGAAATCAAAAATGTCACGTAACCAGCCGTTCAGTCCGGATCTTCGACCTAAAACCTCACTGGCTGACCTAATGTTCGATATGGACGGAGATGAGGAGCTAGAAGGAGATGGTCCTCCGTCACCGAGTCCTAAGCCTGTCGCGGTTCGTAACCGTGACGAAATAGATCGTATATCTTCGTTATCGGAGCCTCAACCTAGTCCACAAGAAGCTGTCTCATTCAAGACGCCCGAAAATATCCCATCGTCCCCAACTTTGGTGGTTCGCCCTGCACCACTGGCACCTAGACTATCAGACGATACTGCTCATGATCGACTGAAACAATCTGCAAGTCCTTGGGGATCTTCAGTATTGCCAACTAGTCGTCTAGATCTTCGAGAAATATTAGCAGAATCAAAACCGGTGCAGTCAGCGCTTTCCGCTGGGCTAGCTGCTCAAAGCCGTGAAGCAGGCTCCAAAATTACACCTCAAAAGCTCTCACAGAAAGAGAGAAAGAAGCAGCTTCAGCAGCAAGCAGATCAAGCATCCCGACAAGAGGCCGAGATAAAACAATTACAGGCACCTTGGAGCCATGTTGGCGACAAAAAGGATGCACCCTGGAAGAAGACCAGGGCCGAGCCCAGAACATCCATGAAGGACCTACTTCATCCTGATTCCGCTTCTACTGCAAAACCTCTCTTTCCCAACCCAGCAATGGCCGTGGAGCCTTCTTCGAGTAAATCTATACCAAGACGAGCTGCATCACCCGATACAAGATTTCCTGGACAGAAGCCAAGCGCAGCACCACAGTCGTCTCCGGCATCAACGCGTCCTCCATCTCAACCAGTAACTCCCCACTCCAAGTCCTATATCAAGCGCGCGCCAAAGCCAGAACAGGAATTTGGGCTCGCTCTTGCAGATATCATTGGCCAACAGCAGCGCGAGCAGCAGACCCGCCGCGAGGCAGTTGCTAAGCGTAGTTTGCAAGAGATCCAACAGGAACAAGAATTTCAAGAATGGTGGGACCAGGAGAGTCGTCGCACACAAGAGGAAGAAGCAAGAAGACTCGCTCGCGAAGAAAACAAGGGCAAGAAGAAGGAAGGAGGAGGTCGACGTAGCCGTGGAAATAATAAGCCAAAAAGCACCTCCCGCAACGGAGGTGGCGGAGGAGCCAGCAGCGGCACGACTGCCGTGCCCGAAACCAACTCTAAGGGCAAGGCAAGGGGCAGTAAAGGGAAGGTTTAGAATTATAGATCTTATGCATTCGCGGAACTAGTGACGTCTCTCGGGAGACGCATATTCATACATACATGGAGTTCAGGAGGTTGCATACTGTTTTGTTGGTTTGTAGTCGTTCAGATCGAAGCCGGTGTACATATAGTATCCCGGCAGGAGATTAGTGTACTGCTTTCATGTGTATATATTCAAAATCGCGTCTCCTACCGCGCAATCTCTTACATAGTTTACGTGTTCCATGTTGAAGACCATATCTCACTCTCAATCTCTCAGCAATCGATCTTGTGTAGAATAAGGCAATCTTGTGATTGATCTGGTTGATATATATATACATACAATAGTGTATCGATGGAGCATGTGCATCTACTTACTCTATTGCCAACTTACTTCTTTACGTTCCTTCTCGGCCTGTATATGTCGATTTTATTTTATTTGGCCTACCATTCTATTCCATAAGAAAAAGGACGACGGCATAGTGAAACTCCAAGATCCTTTATTTTGTTATATCCACTACTTGGGTTAATTTGCCTAGCCGTACCTATCAGCTACGGTCTAGAAGCATGGTTGCGTTGGGGTTGAGCATTCATGTTGAGCTAACAAGGTATATTTGGAAAGATGGAGAGATAAGTAACAAGAAATAAACCAAAATTACAATATGTAAAGATTTCAACACGAGAGAGCTTTAACAATCTGTTCTCATCTACTATATGGATACTCTTGAAATGCATATAAAGACCTGATACCCATGTAACCAATCAGTCTAACGCCAAGGTCTGTAAGGTATAATGAACGCCAGAACTTAGCTAACCGGATAATCGGAATCGTTCAGCTACCAGTCATTGTCTCCCATTTCGAGGTCGACCGAAGATGGCCGGTAAAGCGCATCTTCGAAGTAGGTAGTTTCCCCCCCATACGCAAACTCGAAATTGTCGTTGGATTGGCTCGAGTCGTATCTCAATTCCGGATTATTATAGGCGCCATTGCTAGCTTGGAGAGCTGCCTCAGCAGGAGGCTTAGAACCGTAACCAGAGTCCTGATCAGGAGTTGTCTTTTGTAGTGTCCAATCGCTAGGCGGAGGGCCCTCATCGAGCGATAGTCGATACTTGGGATGTTGGTAAGAGTTGTGGTTTAATTGCTGATGAAAGCCGGCAGTTGATCCAGGCTGAGCAGCAACACGGCGTTGCATGAAGTATTCTTCATTCCTCTTGCCTAGTCTCGCAGATTCGGCGTTGATAATGTGTTCGGCTATGTAATAGTTATACCCTACCAATCGTCAGTCAAGAACTTTTCAGTCGCATAATCAAAGACTAAAGTAAGCTTACGAATGTTTGTAGGCACTCCAATACCATTCCCAAAAAGAGAAGAACATAGCGATTTATAGCTCGACTCTATTACAGTTTTCTTATCTTTGCCCTTGTCGACCTTCCAGCTCTTTAGTATCTTGTCTTGTTCCTCGGTCATCGTTTTAATAAAGTCTCGAGAGTTCGTAGATATAGTGTTGCTCTATTTCTTTAATTAGCTACTTTTTTCATGCTCGCAATCTTGAGTAACTTACCTTATCTGAGTGAAATACATCATTGTGTTTGCTCTTCTGTCGTTCTAAATCCTGCCGTACTTTTTCTCCTCTTCTAGAAGTCTTAAAGCGATGGAGGCATTTATCACAAGAAAGAAGAAAGGAATGATACTTCCAGATGTGATCGATCATTTCGCGAAAATCTGCAAACGCTGTAATCGCGCATGGCTCTCTTGAATGGTCGTATAGTTGTGGGAAGCAATTCGACCAAGGGCACTGCAATGCGAAGCCACGCATTTTTGCACCTTTATTGACATCATCCGACATGCTGAGCTGGTTCTATCTTTCAGGTGACCAATGATTAACAAACCCCGACGATCGATAAGGAAGAATAGGCGGAGGCTAAAATAATATGCGAGGTGTCTCGGATGAAGTGCCTTTAACAAGTTTCGAGAATCGAGCACCTATCACAGCGCCGGTGCCAACACGTGAGGCAGGATGTATCGTAAGTGTAAGAAAGGTTTTTTTCCAAATCACATGAACACTATGATGATATCAATTCTCGCTCGTCATTTGTCTTGGTCGTATACTTACACAAATCCAGCGCAGATTAGACTGATCCCACCTTTTCTCGAAGTTGTTTAATCGCTCCTTCATTCGATCCACGCGGGTTTCCTTCGAATCACCCTGCCTCCAAGGCTCTTCACGACGAGTTTGTCCTCCCCAACGTTGAATGTGGTATGAGGTTGAGCTCGAGTTCGAGTTCGAATCGCGCCCGGAACCGGTCTAGGAGTTTCCAGGTGAGAACACGCTTGCAAAGCATGCAGCAACAGACACGAAGATAGACAGATACTAAAGCAGGGGCCCTATAAAGCGAAAAAGAAAGAATAGAGGGTTTATCAGCGGCCCTAAAAGCTTGCTACCTAGCCAAGAAAACCAAGGCTAGACTACCGTAATAGAAAAGTACTTACTTGGTTCCGCGATTTCTCGGATCTGTTTTTCATATAAAAAACCGCCGACTATGAAGAGACTTCAGGGGGTAAGGTAAGATATTATTGGCCGCGGTTGGTCTGCGTTGTCATTCTGCTGGAACTGAGCAAAAAATTCAGAGCAGTTGTTGTCGCGACCACGACGGAGGAATGACCTACCCCGCCAACTGACGAGGTGTATGCAAGTTGAGCTGGCTACTACGTAGATCTCAGCCAACCAGGGTCACTCCGGGTCCTACTTGGGGCTGCGCTCCCCTGCTTGAAAACGAAAGTGGCTCTTAGAACCCGAATTCAGATTGGCAAGAGAGCGACAGCTTGTAAGTGGATGACGATTAGGGAGCAAACGGCACAACATCAGGCCCTTTAACGATCTTGAACACGTTTGGTGGCGGTGCATTAGATACCTATACAAAAGTCCTAGACAGGTCGTTGCACTTGGGCAATGCGCAGATGAAAGGAAGGCAGCCGTAAGGTGTCAAGTGAGTTATCGAGGCAAAAAATCTGCAAAGTATTAAGCTGCAAATGCTAGTGTTTTCGAAGTCATATGCCTGCACAGCCTTATTTAGAAGTTACCAATTCAACATACTTACTGGTATATGTATAGGATTTGAATGAAAACATCCTATTCTGCCGAGGAGCTTATTATCACTGCGGTTTGCATCCCGAGCAGATGTTACACGACCCCGTGGGCGACAGACGCGAGAGCCAACAGGTTGGTCGTAGCGGCGATGCTGACGTTGTCAGATTTCAAGCCACAGAATCTGCCGTCACTGCGAAGTATTCCGAGCGCGTTCTTCTGGATCTATCGCAGGGCTCATTATGCCATCATAATGCCATTTCCCTAGGATGAAAGTTCATAACATAGCTTTAAACCCTCATACACAATTGAAACCAGACTCACGCCACATACCCATCGCCGGTGGCTGTCGACGCCGTGCTCATCCGGGCTTTCGTGCGGGACCGAAGGAAATTCACCTCTCGGCAATACGGTCCAACAATTTGGAGCTTGTGAAGAGCGTGGCAGAGAGAGGGTAGTGACGAGCTTCTAAGCTCTATGGGACTGGTAAAATGAATTCTTAACGTTGATGGGCATATGGTGTCGCACCCATCACTTCTTCCTACAATTCTGATAAAACCTCTCCTAAGTCGCTTCAACTTTGCAGTGTCAGAGCCTCCGAAACTTATGCGCCCCTCAAGGTTTACATCGGAGGTTGCGAGCCTTCTCTGAAGACAAGTCATCCTAGCTCGATGAACGCGGAATTGTTCATCCTAGTACATCCACGAGTGCTTCAAGAGAGCGCTTGTTGCTAAGCTCTAATTATTGTTCAGAAGCTAATGTTGTTGGGCGGTGTTATCTCCAGGTTCTACTGTGATCTCGGTCAGTGCCTTGACTCGTAGCATTGTCTATATGACCTCGTAATCACGATGGGCGTTGTCGGTATCGTCGGTCTCATAGCACTGTCAACCTAGGCCATGAATTAAGAAGGACGGGTAAAAGTAAGGCTGGGTCGAGCGTGTGGAGTAGTGAGGGGTTCTCTTAGCTGCCGTACAGCATGCCTACTTGTAGAAGATGGGAGCATCGTGATTTGTGGGGTCGAGCGATACTTATGGCTTGAACTAGGGAAGGCCAAGGCGATCGGCTCGCGGATATGTCAGGTAGCCCTGCATGATGTAGATGTCTCCTCGGCTATTCCCTGTTGATGTTATTGTTTTTAGTGAGTTATCAACTTAGGACGCTGTATACATAACGTGATATCCCCATAAACCATGCCATGCCCAAGCATTCTGTCGGTCTGATACGTCGTTCCCACCACAGCATCAGCGTCATTGATAGCCAGTCGGGTCATAAGTCAGTGCTTTTTATGATACATGGCCAACTCCTATAGGCCATCTTGACCAAGATATTGCAGCCGAGGATTGTTGTTGGAGTGCAGTGCGAAACAGCGTCGAGGTATGATATAAGGACTGAGTTCAAAGCCGATCGCTATGTAGCAAACGCAAGAGGCGGAAGCCGAGTGAGTTCGTGGACGAAAGAAAGTCCTTCATCAAATTCTCCCCCTTTTCCCTCAAGCTATTCATCACTTAACCTTCCACCTGCCCTCATATGGTCCATATGAGGGCCAAGATCACTGATGAGATAAAGCCATCATTGAAATTTTTCGCCGCCTTTCTACCTACTCCTCATCTCCTCTTCCAGTATCTTTGCATCTAACTTTGCCTGCTCCTCCACTAAATCGGCTTCGAGTTTATCCAGATCAGCCTGCCTGTCTTCTATGTTGTTGTATTAGTAAGTGATATATTCTCCAGGGATATTTAGTTATACCTACCTACATCTCGATCAGTTACGGCTTCCCTGAGCCACTGACGAGCTTCGATAATCAAGCTGTCGATCACTGCGATATTTTGCTTCAAGGTGTCCATTTCCACATCCATCCCTGGGATCTAGATGCTGACTATCTTTGAGACTTTCGTTTCAGGTATGCAATTGTATCGATGTTCTGAGTAATTAGTATGCTATCCAGGGAGGAATTCGTCGCAGGATGCTGACTTTTTAAGTTCATGCCGCGATTTCGATTCGACTAGGGCTGTGTTCTCCGGACGCATGTTGGCACCGGATGCCTTGAACTTCTCGATATTGGTATGGTAACCAAGCAGAGCTCCAACCCCAACGGAGAGCCTGACTCGTCGTAATGACAGATCGACCGCGAAATCGAAGAGCAGGGATGAAAAGAACAATGTCTATTCTGTCTGGATAGCCTTGTTTGCGACGACAGACGAGAAATAGATTAGTTTTAGGATTGTCTACTGCCCAGGCTCGTCTGTGGACGACACGTGGGCGAGCGGTTCATAACGATGGCGTAAGCAGATCAGAAACCAGCAGCCTCCTTATACCCGGGCCCCTGACCCCAAGACATTCGAATCGCACTACTGCCCAGCACCAGTCAAACGTCCCATTGAAAGCACTCGATCACCGATGGGTTGCAAATGCTGGCATGCACGACGAGTTTGACACTGACCTATCTAGTCTTGGCGACAGACATAACTTGCGCAGACGCGGCATATATCTCTTCTAACGGGATGGCTGCTTATGGCGCTAGAGGCGGCAGTGCCTCGGCTATCTCGGAATCGTGATAAAAGACTGATAAATATACCTCTACCCTGTAGTCCAGACCGACGAAGCTCAGACGCTACTGTATCGCCACGAAATTGAGAACGCAGCTTCGATACGTGATTGGGTAAGCAATATTTCGGCGCTTATTTGATGGTGGTGAATGCAATAAGAAGAGAGGCACCGGCTGGCTCTCTTAGCTTCCCCATGCAGCGAATCGTGAAATAGTCGGGAGGTACCGGTAACCACTTCTAGGTTAGAAGGCAGCACAAAAGCTTGGCTAGTCTATCTAGTAGCAAAGATGGATGGTGAGATAAGGAAGCTATCATGCTTTTATCCACTTCTTCTTTCCAGATGTCTATTTCTATATCTTGGCATGGCCCGTGCTAATAATCATATACGAACGCAAACAGGAGGAACATGCTTCTTCATGATGTAAACCTCATCGTCGTTCTCCAGAAATTCTCGTTTTCGTTGCCTTGATCTACTTTACAGAAAGTGTATTGTTCTTAGAGCCAGGGTCTTCTGTCAGGTTGCGTTGCGACCTCTGCCGCGCCTTTCAGAAAAGGAGTATTCGGAATAGTTCCGCCTTGGGGTATCCTCTTACAATGAGTATCAGCTAGCAAGCTGACTGGTTTCTTGCATTGGGCAAGCCTGCAGAAAACCGATGATCTGGTATCTTTCTCTAGATGCTGGGCTCGTCTAACTTGGGTTCGACTTTCTTATCTTCCGGGTCCCTCAAATCTAACAGTATCGACCCTATGAACTCTAATAGCGTAGTCAACTACGCCTTGCAGCCGGCTAGCTATGTACGCGGCAATATGGGGGGCAAGAGAGATAGAGGATAAGAGACCCCACCGACATCAGACTTCGTCGAGGTTCTTCGAGGTTCTTTGGGGTTGCAACAAAATGCGCAAGATTTTTCATCGAAATACTTCACTGCAACATTATGGGGTCGTTGTCGCCATTTTAAGTATAGTATAATAAGTACTTAGGATGCATAGAAGGCTCTCAAGCCTCCAGCCTATACACAAGGCCTCGCATCTCCGAATTAACCGGAACGAGAAACCTAACTACGATTTCCGCCATCTCCCAAAGGGCTTCTATAAGGCATAGTTAAACCATAGTCGGCTGTAGGATGACCGGTTCGGGGCTGCGCTTGACAGACCGGAAGACTGGAAGACGAAACGGGGGATCAAGCGAACAGCTTTGAAGAGAGAAGAGATAATTCCTGGAAAGCGAACAAATAGATTTATTCTAAATTTTGAAGTAATATGTACAAACATTGCTATGAATAGATTAGTTTCGTAGTAAAGATGCGTATGATATTACTCACGCATTTTCCATTAGACAAAAGAGTATTGGACAATTGCTTACGACTCTCATGCAAATGGTTAATATAATCTTCAGTGCTTGATCAACTTGGATTTGATTCGATTTACGGCAAGAAAAAAATTGCCTAGCCGACATAGGTAGTGTACTTTCAGGCTGTATAAAACATCAAGAAGTGCTACATCCAAACATTATCTATCGCCAGAGAATCACGGACGACTATAGTAGAGTAGATGATCGAATGCTCTCTCGATCCTACTTTATTTCTCTATTCAGATCACTATTTCGAGGACCGAGGTCGATACTTTCGAGGACCTGCATAGAACTCCAACGCAGACAATGCAGTATACCACCGCTATTGATCCAATATAACCAATGCGACCGAACCCAACTCGGAGAGTCTGTTCGGACACCGGGCCACAGATGGTCAATACTGAGTACCGATTGGGACACGAGAGGAACAGAAACGTGTGCCTCAACTTCGTGTTCCTGGCCCACCTGACTCTTCGTGAAAGACATCAACCTGCATGCCGAGCCATGGTTCTGTGTGAATAGCTACAGGATCATCAGGGGTCCTTCCAATCAGAAGTCTTCGTTGCAAACCATTAATGCAAAATCCCCCAATCTAGTCTACATTTAGGGTCTAATGGTATGCGGTCGACGATTTGGGGTTGACGAACACTCTGCTCAGCTACGCCGCCACCTCCACGTCCAAGACCATAAGCAGCTCCGCTCTGAGGGAGACGATACCTGCATGGATTGACCGTTGGATAGTCCTAAATCAGCGAGTATCGAGTGCATTAGTAGGACATTGTGTATCAAATCCTCCGGCTTGAGCCATCTAGATTGCAATAAAATATGCAATCAGCTGCAGCAATTCCAGTAAGATTGCTTGGCGTAACCCATTTACGCAGCTCCTCAATCTCAGCTCCAGTAACTATGTCATTGGAGTCAACGTCGCAATGCCTAAGAACGATGAATACGGTGACGCTTAAATATGACGTTGTCCGAGACTCATAAGGGGAAGCAGAGGACGTTTTCACGGCATTCATACTTGACCCTCACGTCAATATGCAGCAATCTCTTGCGTTCTTGCTGAGTTCTGTCGTTGCCGCCACATCGGCGTGCACCGTCCCAACCGGACCTCCACTATCAAACAATATCACACAGGGCTTTTCGCTCCGGCTGCAGAATGCCTCCTACCCGGACATCCACAACCACTTCTTGAACATCTGGGACTGGGGTGGCGGCGATCAGCACTTGTTCGTAAGCCCGGCCGGTAACTCGACGAGCGAACTGCAGCTCATCGACGGGGTCATCACGCTCCCCTGGGATCCTCCTCGACGTGCAGTTATCAATGGCGAGGTATGTTGTGCATAGCGTCAAGCCACTGCGATGTAACCCCGGCTAACCATGGCGCATTTCAGTACGAACCCCTCGACAATACGACCAAGATGTTTATGACAGAACGCGGCGATCCCCGTGCGATCTGGGACGTCAAGTACGGCTGCAACCCGGACACGGATGCGCTGCAGACCGAACTGGCGTTCAAAGCCCGTGGCGACGAGCTCGGCGGTCTCATGGGTGTGCGCCCCTTCAATGGCATGTATGACTTCCGGTGGAAGGGTCCGGGAACCTCGGGTAAGTGAGAAATGATAGATTTTCCCGTCCGTTTGCGGCGCGGTACATATGTTGTGTCACTGCGCTTACAGATCAGATGCTAACCAGCGCCACAGTCAATGATCCCAACCGTCCGTGGGTTCATGTCACGCTGGTTGTTGTGCATCCCGCCGTCACCGCTTAGGTACAAGGGCTGCATTAGATCCTGGTGTGCTTGAAGAATTTGCGTGGACATCGACGATCTTGACGGATAATTCAACGATGCAAACGACAAACGCGCCTTGGTGACCCTGGAAGGCCTCGTTCTCGTGAAATCCCCAAAGACTACCTAATATAGCGCTACAGTGAGTTTAGTGGACAACAAACACGTTACCCCAGAGGTACTACCCTGAAAGAATTACCCCGTAAGGTACCTCTAACTGGTCAGGCATCAATCAGTAGCGTAGAAGTAATCTACCTGAACCGTCAAATTCTTATACTCGCGTGCAGCTTACATAGCTAAGTTTTGCCAATAGCATTGGTCATCGATGTTTCTGTACGGTGCATGTTAGGCGAAGGGGCTGAAAATTGAAATACTTGGCTTCGCCGGTCCCAGACGAATACCATATTATTCTAGCTGCAGCTTTAGGTTCGATCATTTTTCGGTCCGGCTCCTATGATACGAAATTGCCGGGCAAATAGAAGGACGCGTAATGCCCCCCTTCACACCGCCGTCGGCCTCCCGTCGTCCTATCCATCGCAAGCCGAGCTGCGGTTCTGCAAATAATTGATGGAGGCCGACTTGGATACTACACACACCGGATCTGTAATAGTCGACTTGCAGAGCTTGGCGAGCGCCGTAGAGCTACGAGGCTCTGAGTTAGATGTCTCGGCTGCGGCATTAGCTCCGAGTTGTAGGTCAGAATCGTGATCATTCATCTACTTGGTCTATTTGATTGTAATTCTAAAGATGGTGTAGAGGATGAGGATGTTGCTGCAGTCGAGTCATCAACTCTGTTGGGCTTAGGAATTGAACTTGACTTATCACATACGCCCTCGTCTACTGCGTAGGATCGATTCGATAGTAATAGCTGCGGTACTACCGGTGGTAATATGGTTAGCACCAACCCTAGACCCTCGAAACTCTGTATCTATCGTTAATTAATTTGGAAGCAAGCCAACTCAGAGCTAACTCAAGCGGACAGCTTTTGCGGCGAAAGATCTCTCGTATAGGGGGAGATATGGGCAATGAACGAAGTTATGCTATATTTGAGAGGTATTAGTCGTATCTAAAATCTAAAACATTATGTTGGAAGCGATTGAATGTGAAGGAGACCGATGCTAGAACCGCGCCTTTAGAAAGACAAATAATATGACCCAAACACCGCGAGAGCGAATCACAATCAATCATATATTTCATGCTAGGTCGTAACGACAGATTGAAGCTCAATGATCAGGGGGGTGGCTTACTTCACATTGCCATATCCAAGTTCATGTCTACATAGTTAGCTTAGCACTGATGGTTTGAGTATTACCAGCAGATTATTAGGTTTTCGGTTGTGGTGCTACTGTTGATGTTGGCGCTTCAATTATTCCTTGGTATTTGACAAGGCTACGTACGATACGGGGCTTACAGGCCTAGAGAATACATCATGTAGTATGACTATAGTATGTATATATTTGTTTTGCGATGTTATTTGCTTGTATAGCTATGGTTTATGGTGCTACCCGTGCGAACGTACAGTCATTTTTCTCGATAGACAAGTATTCGCTAACCTTCTAATCGAAGGATACTGTACCTTTTACACGAGAACTCTCAAGTAAGTCCGCACTTTAACGTCAAAGGCGTCAAATCCTGTTGAGATTAGCCCTATAGACGGTGATGCCTCGTATCATGCTATGCGACACTAAATAAAAGGGGCGGGCAGCTGTGACAGATACTGGGATTGGTGGATTCCAGCAATGAATAAACGAAATACAGGCGTCAATGAGCCTCTCAATATAATATACTCACTCGGTAGATACAGCGACGTGCTCTCGGGATGGATTTCACCGGCGTCCTTCTCAATTAAATTTTCCTTATTGTAAGAGCCTGACATATTTATCCCTGAACGAGTAGTCTCACTATGGATAGGATCATCCGCGCTCCCTGCAACATGACACCCGCTGTAATCTACATCCGGCAGCCGGGTCCAGGTATGTAGCCTCCTTTCTCCACGAAAATGTGGTTTCAAACCAGAATCGGAACGTATTCTGCGCAGGCCGTGACCGAGAACGATTTTGGCGTATAAGTACGTAATTGTTTTCAAGATAGTCCACCAATTGCGCAGAACACGTTCGGTAGACGGAAGACTGTATATGCATCGATGTTCTGTGTGCGGCGTCCGCTAGGAACAGCAAGTATAAAAGCTTTGCCTATCTCTGACAAGATGGGATAAAACGCAAGTAAACATCGCCAAGTAGGCATAATAAGATGGCATCCACACGTCAGATACTCTCTATCCTAGCCGCCGCCGTCGCGGTAGACGCGGCGTTCGGACCGGCCTTCAGCACGGGGCCGGTAGCCGACAACACTTTCATTCGCGAGTCGACATCCACTCTGACGCTGCCTCGATTACCCGGTAATAACGCCGGCGATCTCTCCCTCTGGGTCGGCATGGGCACGTCCAACGGCGACTTGATCCAGAGCATCGCGGACACCTGGCAGACGGGCGACTGGAGCATCTTCGCGTACACATTGTTATCGACTGGACGTTCGTTCTGCCTCACCTTGCCTGCCTGTTTTCATCGAGTGGGATATTTGCTAAAGATGATAACATGATAGCAAACTCGCAAATGCCCGTGCAGTCCGAGGCTACGCCAGCCAGCGCCGGTGATAGAATCACTATGCACTGTGAGTGAGGACCGAGTGAATGTGCAACTTCATGTGGACAGCAGATTGACTAAAAGTCCATCTATTCACAGACAAGTATGATGACGCCACACAGAACTATACCCAAACAGTGTCCATCAACGACAAGGTCGTAGCTACTTTGTCTACCAGCGACGAACATGCCCTAGGCTGGGGCAGCGCAGTCGAATGCGCCGAAGAAAACTGCGGAACCGTTCCTGCGCATACCTGGACCGACACCAAGATTATAATGGACGTTGCCGATCCCAACTACATAAACACGCTCGGCAAGAGCCAGGGCGTGACGGGGGATATGTCTACTAGCGATGGCGGGAAAACATGGACCGTCTCGACCATCAACATCCCCGAGTTCACGTTCTGAGCCTGCTGAATGATCTATGAGCGTGATATATCTTGAAATATTGATCTTGCATATCATATTGGATACAAGCTCATGCCAGATGTGACGTTGTTGGATGAAAGTGATATCTCGACAGTCAATAAAAGTCATTAATCCATCACAAGGCATGTGATGTTCATATACTACTTGACTTAAATTCATCGAAGCACTTTTTACATATAGTAACGACTTAGACTATTCTTTCATGGGGCACTGTGAAACATTATCTGTCTACGCACACGTTGTCTTTGTTTTTAGTGGTATCGTGACATCCTGTAGATTGTGCCTGTTCCCCTCGTAGCTTTGATCATCGGCAACGTGTTTCCCGAGATTGTCAATTACGTAGCCAACTACATAAGCACAAGGTCGGACATGACATCGAAGTA
Organism: Xylaria curta; assembly: GCA_022495235.1. Lineage (NCBI taxonomy): Eukaryota > Fungi > Ascomycota > Sordariomycetes > Xylariales > Xylariaceae > Xylaria > Xylaria curta. The sequence goes on along the minus strand of MU375898.1, from coordinate 341,830 downwards.
TCTGAAGGATACGTGTGTAGTGTAGTGTACAGCAGAGACGTGTTAGGACAACCTAGCACAACCCGACTAATACGAAGCTCAAACCGCAGATAAGCATACCGCTATATCACAGCCTCTTAGTGTCTAGTCGGGTTACTCGCTTTATTCAGAACATTCTTATAAAATAATGAGCTCATACGTGACAGTTGAAAAACGTGTAGCACGGTCACAGGTGTATTCACTCAAGCAATGGATAATGATCTTCGAAATTTGAAATAGCATTGTTGAACCAAACAATATACCAAGCCATTATTACTTTTAGGAACCAGCCTATTCTATATGCCAGCCGTGCGTCTGTTGTCGTGGTCTCTTCATAATGCCAAGATGTAACAGGAGAATCCTAGAGACGCTGTCTATGATACAATCCCTTAGCTAGGCGGAGAATTAGGTGGTAGTATATCGAACATCTAACTAGCGGCATCGTAGCCAGCTCGTCTAGACGGCAACTAAATTAGAGCAAAGGCGGCACCGAAAATGGCAGTAAAGAAGGTAGCACCAATCATGGTGATAGATGCAGCTCCAGAGGCTGGCACATCACTGCCGGTAGGCGAGCTACCGCTGGAGCTAGTCTGAGAGGGAGAACCGGATCCAGATCCGGAGCTAGAGCCAGAGCCAGAGCCAGAGCTGGAGCCAGAGCCGGATCCAGTTCCCGAAGCGGTGGGCGAGACACTGCCGGTAGCGGAAGAAGAGCCAGAGATAGCAGTCTTTGTGGCGGTGGCGGTACCCGAGGATGAAGTCGAGTTGGTGGTGTCGAAAGTGGTAGGGCAAGTTAGGTTGAAACGGGGGGTGGTCGATAGGTTGTTAGTGATGGCGAAACTCTGCTTGTTAGCACCGTTGGAGTCTCGCAGGTTGTACCAGAACGTAGGGGTCTTGTTGAACAAGCGACGGCAACCAACTTCCTGCCAGTAGTACTGGGCGTTCTCGACACTAGCGACAGCATCGCCCCACTTGATACCGGTGTAAGGGTAACCAGTCTCAGTCACCCAGACGGGCTTTCCACCGGCAGCTGCAATGGTGGCATCGTAGGCCGCGTCGAACAAGTTACCCGAGTTCTTGATGTCATTTCCCTTGCCATCCTCGTAGTAGGGGTACTCATCAACACCGATCCAATCGACGGCGTCAATAACAGCCTTGTTGGAGCCGTTGGTCCAGGCATCCCAAGTGTCGACGTGACCGATGGGGACGGACGAGATGTCCGAGTTGGCGAAATTGGTCTTGAAATCCTTGATGAATTTCGTAATGACGTCGGGGCCGGCACCAACTCCATCCGGGTCGTTCTTGAGTCCGGTGACGGAAACGCGGTACAGATCCTCACTGCCGATAGACACACCAATGATGAGGTTGGCAAGATCCTTACCATGCTTTGACAGGCCGCTCTTCAAGGCCGTCATCTCGTTGTCGATGCTATCAGTACCCGAGGTCCACAGGCCGAGCAGGATCTTGGTCTTGGTCTCGACAGCGGCATCGAAAGCCTCGATGGGATCGTTCTTGGAGTAGGCCTGGATGTTGGTGTACAGTCTCACGGCGTCGAACTTTCCCGGGGCGCCTTTCAGGTTCTGAGCCGTGTTGAACTCGGCAAGGAAGTCGGCCTTGAACTTGGCAGATTGATCGGTCTTCATAGCGCCCGAGTTAAACCCCAGGTAGTTCTCGGCGGCAGATGCGAGCGTGGCGAAAGCGCCCGCCGTCAAGGCAGTGGTGGCAGAGACGCGCATGGTGAAGTGGTCGCGGTTGTGTGCGGATGAAGGGTTTGGAGGATTGGTGGGTTTAGCAAAGGAATGGATGTCAAAAATGGAGGTCCAATGCAATTATCAAATGAGAGACGATAATGATAAACGAATGTGTTGGCAGTATAACGCCAGAATAGGTTCAATGAAGAGAGAAAAGAGGCTGTGGCAAAAGACAAGTAACGCTGATTGTTTTGCAAAAGCGAAAGGAAGAAAGGGATGCACAGCTAGAGCCCGAGGTTTAGCATTTACGTAAGCTCGACTAAGACATAACATTGGCTCCCAGATTCTTTTAAGGGGGTGGCGCCGCCTCGTATCCCATCTGGTGGAACCACTACAACAGGCTTTTGGGTCCACACTCGCCTGTAAGTGAAACAATCACTAAAAATATGCCCCGTCCTGGGTTAGCTAGCTGTCCACACGTAGCTACGGTATACATGCTTAGCTTTTACAGGGCATCATCTAGAGTATGTTAGTGATCGAAACTACGTCAACAATTCAAGTGCAATTAAATCTTTCATTTCCAAGCATGACAAGTAGACTATGTAGATTAAATGATGTGTATCCGCAAGAGGTGAGAGGAGCCAGCCTTTGCAGACGGTGGATTGGTTTAATAATCTAATAATAGTTGCAATTAGTACAAGCATGTGTTTTGCACGTGGAGCTCTGTAGCAATGTGCTACCAGTTCCACGGGGATCAGATGGAGGACCTTGCTGCTATATGGCAGTCGCCCACATCCTTCACTTTATAGTACCTAGTCCCCTTCGGCATCGAAGCCGACGCCTCTAGTGCTGCAATCTCGTCGACCCAGAAGTCAAAATGCAATTCAGAAGCCCCCAATTCCAGCTTCTCCCAGATACCCTCTCTGTTCCCGGGAATGACGGCCTGTCGTTTCTCTGGCTTTGGCCGTGCCGCTTCAAGGTCATCGAGCTCCTTAAGGAGATCCTGACCGCCAGAGACATGGCTCGCAGGATGACAACCTGCTTCGTCAAAGGAATGCGTGTAACAATCCTCATCATCGCCAGAATCTTCTGGTCGAAACCCGATCCACGACTCATCGCTACAAATATGGTTTCCGTGGATAAGCTCTTTCTCAATCTCAGCTAGGCGGTAGTCGGTCACCTGCGACAGGTGACCGAAACAGCCCAAACCGAGGTCAAAGGTAGACTTGGAAATATCGGACTCGACATCATAGGGCGCGTCTATCTCTGCTGTTGTAATTGCGCATAAAAGCGGCGGTAAAGGACGGAGAAAATAATTTCGCGAAGATCTAGAAGAGGATAAACTTAGTAAGGGCTTAAGACTTGACCAACCTTCATTTTCAATAGTAATTTGAAGGTACAATAGATCGCCTTGATCTTCGATATACCGTTCCTCCGATTTAGCCATTGTCATGACTTAAGAGACTGTTTTTTACTTTGGTGCGAAGATATATCAATACGATACCGCCTGGCAGATTAATATACTGAGTTGTATCTAAATCCATGGTTTACACCTAAACATAAAGAGAAACAAAGTAATGAATGATATATAGTCTTTGTCTAGTTTTTTAGTTGCACATTATTTCTTCACGACTTTCATGCTTATAATGTGCTTTGTGACTTAGACTAAGAATCAAAGACATTATGTATTTATGTATCGTCATCTAGATTAGCCCCTGCGTATTGGCAATGCAACTACTTGCATACCAGGAGGCAGGTCGGCGACTTCATTGTAATTAATCTGCGAGGCCGCGTTACGTATATTTAGCTACCCGTGCCTGTTCTTGTTGTTGTGTTTTTTATCATCATGTTTGCTCGATCTTTCGATCTCATAGAAAAATACGATAATAGTGATAGAGACTTGAATAGGCCAGGCCAGGTAAGCAACGTAGATCGCCGTCTCGGCTAGACGGGAGAGTATATAGCCTCCTTAACGCCCAAGTTGATTACTGCAATATCGGATACCATTCCAAGCCCCAGCTTTTGTTACATATTATAAGGCAAGTCTCAGACTGTGGGAGGATAATACCTCGATAGTATGTCTAAGGAGACATCATTTCCTTTGAGAGAAAAGCTACCGACATAAAGTGCTGCTAGCGATGGCAAATTCTAAGATTGTCAAGAGGAAAATTCAATATAATGTTATATTATCACAAGGGTAACTGGAACAACAGATCTCAACCGCGACGACTTCATGAGTGATCAAGTATGAATGCACTTACCTTAGCAACACACGCATATGAAATAATAGAAGCTTGCCGTGATATTCAACCCGGTGCCAGTGAATTGGCCCTGGTGGACTTACCTACCCCTGAGCCTCAAACAGGAGAACCGAATTTCACTTATCCAGGCCATTGAACATCAATCGATATAATGGGAAACCACTTGACCAAGTGGAACGCAGTTCAATTCAAATATATACTGATGAATAATTAACCAAAAATAAGATGAAAGCTGAATGTTTGCAGCAGGTGACTAAGTTTCCTGATTACCCCCCAACTTAGCGCCCGTTTACCCTTTATCTGTTTAATTCATAATAACAAGCCCCTCGTAAGCTAAACTTGCAATTAATCATCCGTGCCGCTTCTCTGTCCATTGGCTAGAGTTGGGGTGCTAGAGCTCAAGGCTTGAAGCAGTATCACTCATTGTCTACCATGCGACGAACCCTCAGGTAACGCGATGGGCATACGACCAGATTCACCAGCATGTTACATACATTGAGTTTCACAGACACTCAAAATAACATCCAGGCTAGGTGAACGTAGATTTTAGCATGGCTTTTGCTCCTAATTATGATGCCATTTTGAGCTTATATTAATGCTCTGCCACGGTGTGCAAGAACACATATCACGAATCTGGGAGGCGAAACAGACTATGCTATATAAATGATCCCTCTTTATAAGTATTCTTTATTTCTCTATAGATTATTGTTGTTTCAATGACGTGGTTTCGTCGAATAACCTTCGTAGGCTGATAGTTGTTAGGTGCCTGCGCGAAAACGGTTTGTAGCTCAGGCATTCTGTAAGAAGTCCGAGATATAGTCTCGAAGATACGAATATAGAGAAAAGGTAGTTATCAGTAAATTACGAAGATCTTATTATATATAGGAATGAGATGTTAGCGTCCTGTCATATGCTGTGATTCCTTGGCTCAAGCCACATTCGACAAGAGATATACCGTATATTGGTTAAAAAGAATAGCCATTCGTTTGACCAGCTTACGATTAAGACAAAAGTACCACATGGGAGAAACGTAAACATTGATAGGCGTAAGTTGCTTATTGACAAAGCCCTAGCGAGTCACTTCTGGTTTAGGGGCAGCACGTGCAGACGATATCGAGATCATTGAAAAAGATTCCTACCCTAGCCAATTCATAGGTTCCAACATGATTCACTAGTGCCAGAATAATTCCAAGATCAGATGCGGCGATTGAGAAGACTTCATCAATTGTTGATACTTCAATCTCACCAAGCTGTGCACACCGATGAAGTCATCAAGAGCCTCGAATCTCGATATAGTATGTATTGATAGAGCACCCGTGATCTCAGATCGGGATGAGAAACGCGAATTTTATGACGAAAACAACAACTTTGTTTGTTGTCATATACTATGAAACCCCAATTGGTGGGATCATCGCTACCCCTACCACCTACAAGTTCTCGTGAACACGTTATACACACCCCAACACGGCCGTATCTAGATAGCACCCATGCACCATCTTAGCAAGGCCTGGTATGTAGCGCGCTCTGATGTAAGGGCATTGCATCGAGCACGTCCCAAACCGAAAAAGCCAAGGGTCCCGAATCCCAAAGAGAATCCCACCAAGGCCCTGAGCCACGGGGCGCTCTAAATCTTGGGTTTCATCATTTTGTCTCGCCTTATGGTGTATGTGAGGCGTACCACTTGACCCGCCACGTCAGTCCAAGACAATTTTAGCCTTATAGCAGCAATCTAGTCTAGCGTGTACATATCGTTGTTGACGATTTGGCTCACCAGATGCTCGTCGAGCTGGCAAATAGGAAGATTAGGTCGTGACCGCCACGCAGGGTAATGGAGCGGTTACGATGAATACAAATAAAGCTACAATAAATTATCTATTTTTTCAATTGAGCCCATGGGCGTATTTTGTGGTTTTCTGGAGGGGCACACGGATCGGTGATCCAGTAGTATATCCTATAGCATGCAGCAGCAGTGCTGCGCATGTACAGATAGATACCGGCCCTAAATTACCGTCATGTTGGTTAAGGATGGCGTGGTACATAGATATGAGTCTTAGTATTTCCTGCATAGTCTATAGTCACTGCTGAATATCTTGACCGAGTCGGCCTACAGATCGTTCTCAATATCATTATCGACGCTGCTGCTGTAATGCATGGCGAGCAAGGCAGACCGAAGTAGTGTTTGTGACACTCAGCGTAGTATGCGTACTTAGCAGAACATCGCGATAAAGTAAGTAGGCTTGTATACAGTTGTGGGAGGGTGGCCATCAACTCGGGCTCTCTGGTACCATCCAAGTGCACACCGAGGGGAGACGGCATGAAAAGTAAAATCGAATAATACCAACAAAATAAAATAATTCATTTATCTTATTTTTTTGGTACTTTATTCTCTCTCTTTTGAACCCTGCATTGTTTGGATCTCTACCCTCCATCAGGAAATGTACTTGCGCCAACTGGCCGGAACACCAGGCACAAGATCCCAACCCGTATCAGAAGGGCACCCTACCTTCACTTCACTAAGATAGCGGCCCAGGCGTACTTAGGTGACGATAGCGCCGCTTTTGGACTATCTGAGCGCGCGGCTACTATAACCCAAAAGAACTTAGGATAAAGTTCCTCCTGTACTGTCTAAAAAGCGTCGTGACTCACATGAACATACGGCGCGTCCAGTGAAAGAAGGCCTGGGATCACAGCAGAGCCCACAGGTCCGGTCGCTGGAGAATTGCCAACTCATCAAATAGAAGTCCAAGTTCGTCACATGTCTCGTAACAAACAGGGCTTATGCTGGTATAGTTAAAGGATGGTAGAGAAAAGGTACGTCCCGTTCATTGCCCCCACCTCCGCCCTCCACCCTGTTTCTGGTAGGTCGTCATCGCTTGGGATGTCTGAAATCATTCGTTCGCTATGCTTTAGTTGCCTACCTTGGCGGACGGCAGATGCCCACTGCGCTATTTAAGCTGCTACTCACCGCCCGGCCGCCTGCAGCAGGTTCATGGTCATCTGCCCGCCAAATGCTGAGTTGGCAGACCACCCTGTCCATCAGCTGTCTCCAACAAGAAGATCTCGACGAGGCGCAAGCCAGAACGAGCCTGGAGAAGAATTGTGACAAGAAGGGGAAAAAATAATAACCAAGGAAATGAGAAAAAGAATTGATCGACCCGAGATAACGATCTTCCCAAGTCGTAACTTTATACAGCACCGTATTTGTAGCAAGCCATCGATCAATTCGGTTCACATGCTCAACAACCGTCGCTTTGTTATCATTAGTAAACGAATTTCATCGGCCTGACAAACAGCATAGTGTTCCTGCAGCCTTCTGGTGTCGGTCCCAGATTGCGCCAGTAAAGAACATGCTCGCTAGGCTAGCGACATTATTTCGAAACCAATGCGAAGGTACCTAGATTGCTTGTACCATGCATTCCCAGGGTCTCTCTGGTGATTTTTCCTCTCAGATATACCTCTGCCCCCCAAGAGGCTGAAGTGGGCTACCGTGGTGTAACCTGCATGATACGCTCAGTTACTCAGTTACAGAGCTGAACATGCAGTGGTCCGTTGCATGAACCCTTTCCTCCAAGCACCTTTCTGTACGCGTGACATGGACAGCCAAACCCAGTTCCGGTTGATACATTCTAAGGGTCACGCAACTCGTCTAAGAATCCCGAAGGAATTCGTGCATTGCATTGGCCCGAACTTTGAGGAGTCGTGGGCATCGCGGTATTATACCGATGGTCCAGAGCATAACCCGAGAGGCCATGGTCCTCCGCAGCTCTGTCTTTCAATAGGGGCCCGCCACAGGCTTTATCAGGTGCGAGACTATCAATCATTACAATGCCTGAAGCTTGATGGTAATCTGTTAGCTGCTTGTCGAATTTAAATTTCCGGTAGGAACGAAATGGAACGTCGCCGAAGGGTGCACCGAGTCACGGGGTGCAGAGCCGTCGGATATATATAGCGGTTTTCGCCCCCTTTCCGTTGGAGTCAACAGACTGCAATGAGCAATGGATGCACCATTGGGGTGGCAAATCGCTATGTATTCGGCGTAGTTGAACGTAGAGCCGCCCCAGGCTAAGACTTTGACCGGTCGATGTCGGGGTAAGACGCAACGCGGATAGAGCGATCTGGATAAAAGGGAAACCGCTGACATTTTCACGTGCGTAAGTGAACCCGGGAACACTTCGAGCCTGTCCTTTCCCGCAATTTGACTACCGTTCTTATTAGCACTCGGAGATGGGCAAGGTACGAAGCGGATGGTTGCATCGAAAACGATAAAATTCGTTCCTGCTTGGTGATTTTCTCTTGATGTTTCCCGGCTTTGTCGGATCCGTTGTATTATTGGGTAGTTAGCTACAATAGAAATTCCAATTCATGAGAACAACCTACACGCAACGTCTTAGTTGTGGTGCATGGTAAAGTGTAGAAAAAAATATAATCATAATGGAGGACATAGTGGTTTGGATGGCAAAGGATTAATTATAGAAGGGAATAAGTGAGTGGCACGACATACTGTAGAAAGCATACTGTAGGCACCTTGCGCCCCAAAGACAGTGTTGGTAAGTTTACGCACATGTCTCTCATTCGCCACTACAGCTATAGCACTTAGGAATAGCTTCAATGAATCATATCTGATCATCCTGATGCATCTCAGACTGCATCACGACACTCATCTTTTCAGCGCCCAGTCCGATAGCCACTCAAATTAAAGAGTTATAAAGCTCGAATAAGCTCACTTTTGGATGCTCCATAGCTATTCGCTTGCTATTTAACATTGTAACAATCGCTAACTTCTCTAGCGGCAAACACGCGGCTTCCAGAAGGCCAATCAGCGAATTGTAACATAACCACTTTAAGCATTGTCTTTCACGAGGCTTCTCGGCATGATACCGACAGGCCATATTTCCCGCGAAGCTATCGATGGTCGGCAGGCTGTAGCCGAGGCGTCGCCTAACCGTGTTGTACAGAAGCCAGTCCCAACTTCTCAGCGCAAAGACCCGCGGAAGTATCAACTGGATCAGATCAAGAAGCGATTCTCGCCGACCCTGGGAACTCTCCAGAATGGATCGACAACTGCTCGTTTCAAGCTGAGGCCGTCGGATCCCGATTTTCCTTTTGAACTCGAACACCTGGACTGCGAACTGCAGGTGCCCCTACATTATCCGGAGCAGGTGCCAGTTCTATCAGTGAAGAACAAAGATGTCCCACGTGGGTTTTGTGTCAATATTGAGCGAGGGTGGGATAAAATCGTGTCAGAGAAACACGACGCGACTCTGCTTACTCTCATCACTGCGCTTGACAAGCACCTGGAAGCTTTTTTATCAGAGCAGAAAGCGGAAACGGTCACTCTAGTGTCTTTTAAGGACACACGACATCTGGACCAGCCAACAACGTCCCTGACAGAGTCACCAGCGCCAGTTTCACAACTGGTGGCTGCAAAACCTCCCGCTCCGACCCGAAAACCTTATGTGCCTAAGGAGTCATTCACCGGAGAGCAAATCGCCAACGCCAAAGCACGAAGAGCTCAAGAGATACGACAGCTCGAGTCAAGAATGGGGCGCACGTCACTGTACCAAAAGTCAGCAGATGGTGTTGTTTACGCTTTGCCTCTTGAGCCAAAACGACGTTCAGAATTACCACAAGGACTGCAGTCTGTGCAGTCTATCCAATTGATCATCCCTCTACTGTACCCGCTCCAAGCCTTGAGAGTTTTGCTCAGCGATGTTGAGTCACAAGATGCGGAGCCACTCGAAGAGGAGTTTGCAACTAGAGCTGCGAAGCAGAACCATATGACGATAATGAGCCATTTGAATTACCTATCACAGAATATGCACACTATGACGACACAGGTTAAAACAACCAAACTATTCCAATCAGCAGCAACATCAAGTAACACAAATAAAGAACAAGCATCCACGGCCCCCAAAGCTGATGAGACTTCTTCCGCAGGTCGTGAAGATGGTAAGAGCCATATTCACGTCATATCACGTCCGCCCGAGTGGAGTTACGGGCATGATTCTGGAGATTCCGATGATTCCGATTCAGAACTTTTGGATTCAGGCGAAGATTCTGAAGAGGGAGGAGCCGAGATCGGATCACGCCAACCCTATGTCTCCAGTGTTGCGCAGCAGCTAGAGAGAGGCACTGCAGTATCGTTCCCTACGATTGAACTTTATAGCATTGAGCTACTTCAGATATCAATACTGAATATCAGCTGCAAGTGCCAACGGTGCAAGACAATAAACGACATAACCGGCCTCAAGTCCGAGGTAGAGAAGGCAACTAGCTGCAGGAAGTGTGGCACAGAGTTAACCGCCAAGTTCCGACAAGAAATGATACATCAAAATTCCACGAGAGGTGGGTTTATTGACGTAACCGGTTGCACGGTTAACGATATGCTACCAAGCACTTTCATACCTACATGCGCAAAGTGTTCAACGTCAAGCCAGGGGCTAGTGTCGGTCCGGGGCGAAGCTGTCACAAATGTATGTCGCGAGTGCCACGGCCGATTCACTTTCAAGATACCGCAGGTGAAATTCCTCGCCATCACCCCAGGATCCGCACTTCCGCCTACAGTTGGACCCCGACGACGGCAAGAAAAGCTAGGTCTGCATGCTGGCGAGCCGTTGCCAAGCCGAGGAGCATGTTCGCACTACCGTCGGTCTTATCGATGGTTCCGCTTCTCCTGCTGCAGCAAGGTGCACCCGTGCGATAAGTGCCATGACGAAAACGAAGATCATTCTAACGAATGGGCGAATCGCATGATATGCGGCTGGTGCAGTAGAGAGCAGAACTATGCTGTTGAAGCATGTGCTTTCTGCGGGCGCTCCGTGATCGGGAAAAAGGGAAAGGGATTCTGGGAGGGCGGCAAAGGGACCCGAGACAAGACCAAGATGAGCCGTAAAGATAAGAGGAAGTTTCGCCGAGTCGGCGGCGGTGAGGCGAAGAAGGACTAAGTCGCCGTGGACGAGACCCGTTGTTTGGTTCTAACTGGTTTATGCATGGTATCACTATATGTAAACTATCTAGCTTATCTTTCAATTGGGCAGACAAATGTGATGGATCTCTTATTACTTTTACTCGGGAGGCACATCGTGTATGATTAAACATTTCCCAGCCCAATGAAGCCGGCATTATCAAACAACAAAGCTGAATGTTGACAATTTATTCAATTGGTGTAGAACGCGTTTAAAATGAATCAGGGTGTAAGCGTGTATTAGAAAAGGCGACGAGCGTAGCCCAGCGCTTAATGCGAAGTAATCATTTGCGCAATTCGTGAAGTCACAGTGATGACACACAACAGAGGCACCACTACACACACAAAGCCGTGTTTGTTTCTCTACAACTCATTTCTTTTAGAGTCCAATCACTGCTTACGTTGGCATAATGAGGTAGGAGAGACCCGTTCCGAGGATGTGTGGATTCAGATGAGAATGAAGATTGTGCAACTCAACATCAATATTGAGCTGATCAACCGAGAATGGTTTAAGCCAACCAATATTTTTTCTTATTCACGGTAAATGCGGCACAGGAGTAGATGCGATGTCTAATGCAAACTGGTAGGTAGAATGGTACATGGCAAAATGCAGAATAAGTGACTCGCTGCCTTATCACCCGGCATAATACTGTGCCATATGTTTTTAAGGCTCGTATCTGTAATATACGTAACACAGGATGTCGTTAAAATTCAAGCTATAGAAATCTAATAAGGTCGTAAGTATTGAATGGCTATAATATAGTATTTGTCGATCTTAAAATATACGAGATCGTGATTGTCCGCTTGCCGAGCTGGTCTACTTACTGAGAGGCCATGTCGTTAGCACGATAACAGACTAGACGTAATGAATTCGTAAAATACAGTTATAACTAGTAATACCTATGCTTTACCTCACTGTTTCAGCCCGGTAGCTAGTTTACATCAAGTAGATAGAGTACTAAAACTACAAATATTCCAAGATAGATGGAGTATGAGCCGCCCCGGCAAGCCTAGCCACAACAGGATCCTCTCGCTTATGCAATGATACTGAAGAATATTTTACATAGTAACATGAATGCGAAGAACAATTGTAGCCAAGTACTTGGACTAATTAACCAAAATAACTTACGCGGCTATTCACGTGGCATTGATGGTAACTAAACATTATAAATCTGGGGTTCGGAGTCTAACGCTGGTTAGTTAGAAATACCTACATCTTATTTGTATACAGCGTACGGCATACCCAAACAGGAAATACCGTAGGTGGTGAAGACTCAGCGGCAGACGCCCTGGCCACTCGTATACGCAGATAAGTAATCTCAAAAGCTGCTATCGACATCGGGTTGCGTCCTTGCGACAAATGCTTGTAATGAGACAAGCCTACCCAGGCAGCCAGGTACCTGTTGACGTATTTTTTGATGTGTCGTGCATGGCCGAATGAAGATCCTCTCGATCGAGTACCCTACTAGTTTTCCGTGACTTTCTCGATTGAGGGATTACGGCTAGTGGGAATGGAAATTGTAGGGCTGTAACAGTAGCTGTGGTGCTAAAAGAAATAGTCTGGAAAACGCATGATTACGAGTACGGTAGTCAAGGCCTGTCCGAAGTACTACATGTCTTCAGCAAGTCTCGAACTAACTACATCAATAATATCTTCGGTATTTCCGACAACGCAAGGCTTTATCCCCTGATGTGCCAGTACATTGGTACCGATATACTATCAAGTGTGACACCTAAGCTACTTGGCAGCAGGCCTACACTTTTTCTCCGAATACATGGTATTTTGTACAGATTCCTCAATAGTGTAAATGTATGTTGCCCAATATATCGAGCTCCATGCCCAATGTAACATGAATTTCCAGAAATGAACTGATACGTCCCCTAGGGGTTGGCACTTCAGGTTCCCATAGTTGGGTTGAAATGTCATGTTAGTCATGTATAATAGTAGTGTCTAACATGGCTAATGTCGCACTTGCCGAAGACCCCTACGCTTGATGTCCCGCGGTTCTCGCGAACTAGGAAATCCTTGATAGTCGCGTGAGGCAGATATATCAAATATTTACCAAGCATGGCTGCCTCTTCGGGATTCGTCGATATCGGTTGGAGCAGTTAGCCCTAGTTCCAACATGTCGGCACTTGAGTATCATTACCACGAGCAAAACACGTGTCTTAGCTGCCATGCTAAAGGGTTGCATTATCGTCTTTGAGATGCCCCTTAAATGGCACAAAAAGCGTTGCATTGGCAATTTAACCTTTACTTTCCACTTACAAACTAAGGCTCAATATGGAGAATTTTAATTTGGCACTTGAAATAAAGCATGCCCTACTCACAAGATATCCTTAATCTAGGAATAGTTACGTACTCTCCTCAATCGTTACTACATAGCTAGTATAGTATACAGACATTTAAGATAGCCTGCTATCCTATACTCGTTCAAAATAAGCGTCAGTGTAGTGCGCGATACGACCTGCCGTAGAAAGGAACCAATTCATACATCGCCCGCTAAACGTCCAAATACAGGGGTAAGATCACGCTAGAAGCAGTGGAGATGTTCTTTCCCATGTGCTGATCTCCAATGATTTGGTAAGGGAGCCAGGCCCGCTTGTCCTGCATCACATCGCAATGCGACAACCCCCATGTCATCCTGCAATTCCCAAAACAGCATCGTGAGGTGAATCATCTCGGTGAAATCCCACCGCCAAGATACAACATGCTTGAGGTATCTAGTATACCGCAAGGCAAGGTATTCGTGTTTTAGCATTCCTTTCAGATGGGTCGATCGGGAACGCTTATTCCCCATGTAGCTGGACTGATGCTAGGTATTATACTTGCGATAAATACCTACTTTATCTAATAGTCGCAGGTATCATTAACAGGCGTCGGTTGCTAATAGTTTGACATTCGACAGATTTTCACTCTTGTCTCAATCTTGAAGCAAAAGCAATTAGTGCTTGAAATTTACGGTTGATCTTTGGAAGGGCTTCATTATTGATCCAAACGATAATACCTTCACTCGTTGACTTTTTAGGCTAAATTGGATATCTTAATGAACCCCAAAAGTACATGTCGGTTACATAAGACGGTGTACAATCTTGAAACTTTAAAAATAAATCAATAAATCAATAATATATTTTCCATTTCCTATTTTCCAGCTTGTATATTCACATTTGTAACTAGTGTAACTTACGAACAAGGTAAGGACGTCAGGTACTGCAATATCCGTTCTTCTTCATGAGTACTAAGCTGTGGCTTGCTCTAGCGTCTGAGGTTATACTATAAGTATGTAGTGTATAATGTTAGAATGAGCCGCCGGCTTGATAGAACACCGTACTACGTAGTAATCAGGGAACAATTATGGTTGATGCCAGATTAGGAAAATGCCGCAAGTCATCGTTGCCCACCGGAAGCGTAACCCGGAGACGCCCCGAACTGCCCTAATTGACTTCCCCTGACAGTTTCATGCGTAGGCTATGCTGAATGGGTACTTATGTATGCTACCCTGCTGCAATGGCTCATGAGCTGCATGGCATTGACAGCCTTGGCATATTCCCATGTGAGGTGGATATCATCGCGATGGTTTGCGTGTGCGACATTCGGCTCAATGACGTTTTCTTATGACAGCTTCGGCAGATGTCAAGGATACGAAAATACGAAGGGTAATAACATGTAGCGCTTATGAAAACGCTTATGAAATGATACTCTCCGCTTTCGTTGCTGCCCAATGGTGAAATTAGAGTGGAATGGGAGCTAATGAGACCCGATTTCATGTATAGTGAATAACTAAGGTAGACGGATGGAGGCTTTTAACGATAGCTGCAAGACATAACTTGTTTTACGCAGCCAATTAAGAAATTCTCGTGTCGTGGAAGCATACTTAACGTTACTCTTTACTTAGGATACTAAGATAGGCCAAGAGGTTCCTCGGAGAACGTGATCAAGTCTAAACAATAGTGTGTAGCTAATGATCATATATCGCCAAGAATTATAGGTTGTAATAACAATGCCGCCGCTACGGTAAGACGACTCCTTAGCAACAATACATGTAATCCAAGCCGATAGGACTCCCAATGAAGTCAAATACGACGATGTTACCGTACCATCCGCAAAAGGGTAATCCGCATTGCAGATCCGGGGTACTAGACTTTCGGCATGAAATTAGCAACGTGCCGGTAGCCTAGTCACGAGACTCGTCTTCAGCTCTGAAGTCTATTGTGTCAAGAACCAGCTGTCTCCCCCAGCTCTGCACTCTATGCCGAACGGTGTGTAGCATCTGCGTCTCTCTGCCGGTCCTGTCAAGCAAGCTTAACAGGGATGCTGTGTACGACCATCGTAATGGGTTAGTTAAGGCTTCCAATCATGGACATGTTTATCCAATGAAGGCGTACAGATGTACATATCCGTAAACGGCTGTGGCATATATGGTGTTAAGCATGTGCACATGCATGGTTCAGTGCCAGTTGGGTCCTAGTGGGAAGTTGAAGCTGAGGGCTACTATAAATGATGCAGACGGCGAGTGTCACCTGATCTAATAGTTAGTGTAGCAACTGACGATTGCTTGTTGCGATATTACTGAATCGACGTAACCGATCATTTGACTCAGCAAAGGAGACAAAAAGTACGGAGGTTGATGGCTACCTACCTAGTTGGAGGCCTTATCCCCGCATTAGGGCATTAATAGGCTAAGACCCCAACGACGTCATTTTTGCTTGGTTTCTTAGTGAACATCCACCCCCACCTAGTCTACGAACTTGGCTCGATTTCTCAATGATTGTGAGATGAGAGGATAACACTTATCGGCCACACCCATAAGCCACGCCCCCGTGATGACGACGAGCCCGTATAGTATGAGATGTATGGAACAAGAAATATCATCCACCCTACAAGGGTACGTCATTATAGTCATTCGATAAACATTCCATACAACTCACGCGGAGCCCTCACAGGGTATACTAGTCAATTAATAATCTAGACGGGCCGGCCGACCAAAACACAAATACAAATACAATACCGAAAGATTTGCGGCATGCCTAAAGAAGAATCGAGGGACGGCGGGGACGGCCAAGGAGGGGCAGGCAATGGTGAGGCCAACAAGCGGCCCTCAACCAAGGAAAAGCTGCTGCAGGAGATCACGCAGAAGATAGAGGAGTCTAAGAATCTCCAGGAAGAGTCCATGAACCTTCACAAGCGGGCGGACGAAGTAGCCGAAAATGATCCGGAACTCGCTGAGGATCTGCGGTGTAAAGCCCGCGAAATGGACAAGAAGGCGACGAAGCTACTCAAGACGGCGCGCCGCCTCGAGTCGGGATGGATGCAAGGGGGTGCTGCGGGCGCGGGGATCGGCGCCGGCATCGCGACCGGAATCGGCATGACGGTGGGATCCCGTAAGCGGTCATTCTACTTACGCAACAATTAAAAACTGTGATCACTGACTTCAAACATTACAGTTGTTAGTGGTATCGCAGCTGTGCCCACCACGGGGCTGGGGATTCTTATTGGCGCTGGGACTGGGCTGGTTCACGGGCCTTGGGTCAAGTTTACCGACGTCTTCACGAAAGATGAAGTCTCTGAGATTGACAGGGAGGCCGAGGAAGAAGCTAAGAGAATTGAAGATAGTGGATAGATATCCTCATGGGGTGTTTATATACCCATTGTTAGTCTTGTATTGTCATATCTGTCGAGTCTGTAACGGTATTTATGAACCGGCTTTTCGCCATGTTGTATACTACGCATGCATCATAATTCCCTATTTAGACCTAGGCGCTCGGGCTACAAGTCACATTTAGCATTCCATATGTATTGAATATTTAACGCGAGGATCTTTTGAATGGTGACGAGTATGCATAAGTACGAAGTATTTAGACTTTATTATAGATATAATAAGGAAATTACTCGGCTTACCTCTATCAGTGTTCAAGCAAAATCCCGAATTGGGGAAACACATAAAGCGGCGCACACATCATAGACCGTATTATATATATATATATATATTTCCTACGACCTCTCCATGCACCCCGACAGCACGTAGATAAAGGCAACGTAATGAGTGCAACAAGACTGAGTGCTTACTACAGTGGTATTAATAATGGCCCCGACTGTTCGACATGGCCCAAGCACGCAGGGCTGCATGCAGGACGTGGACTTTTACCTAGTTTTCTAGATCGATAGGAAAGTGTCCCGCGCGGGACGGGAAGTCTCAGCGAAAAGACAAGAATATGTGCCTCCTGTCACAAAACAAAAACCTTATGCGCGAATTGAGACTTGACCGCGAGGGTTCTCTCGCTGTTCATCAATTTCCCAGGCGTTGTAACCCTCTCGCCGAAACCCCGGGATTCCGGAGGTGATGTGACTTGTTTGTTCGGGGTTTTCTGTGCGGGAGACCGGAGATTGGATTGCCAGGTGACAACTCGTCCTGGCCGCTGATCGTCGTTGTTTGAGGGAAAGGTAGATCGTCACATGAATTAAGTTGCATACAGGTGCGACGCTGGATTCAGAAGGTCGCTCTTAAGAATCACCGTGTCGAACGCGTAATGATCCGCGTACCGCTGCGCGTAATTAATACACCATCAAGGTAGATGATCTAGGCTCTGCTCTCGTATTACTGTTTTTAAGCTCAAGCTCAAGATGTGAAACCTCTCGGAGTGGTTATGCATACTGCAATATACCTAATAGTAGAAGCTTCCTATTTTGGCGTATCGTGGTAACTAGAGTATATACCGACATATGCCAGGGGCGATGCAACTACTATAGTGCATACTGGTGAATTTCCATGTGATACATGAAGCACTACAGCCATTATTAAGATATGCTATGTAGTTTATAGTTTTCGTATCTACTATTCTTTTTATTTTATCCTTATTTTTTGTCTTAATTATTCCCCCACCGCTTGTATATGCTTGCAGCCTTATAGTGGATAATACTATTACTAGGAAACATTCCCAGATGCAAGGTCTACTTTAATGCAGGCATAAAACAGCGAAGCTAAAATGAAATATGTTTATGTTTACCTAATGTTTATCATTAGCATAAACTCGCCTACACCGGTCGCGTCTGAGCGAGCCCCATGGGCTCTTCACGCGGCTAGTCAGTTGCTTACAGTACCATGCAGCAAATAAACAGAGAGGGGTTGCACGGATGATGAATAGAAACAAAGGGGATGTTACACGTGTGCTAGTACGGATCCGTACCGTCAGACGGGTTACAACGCCAGTCTGACCGGATTCCATCCGCGGTCTGAGGGCGTGCTTTGCGAGGTAAGGTAACTCTGCGAGGGGTACCTGCTGCTATGTGTATAGTGTGTATAGTAGGCGCTGTCAGCACTCTATAGGGCCTGGAGGCTCCCGGCATCCCTGACACGAGTTCTCGTTTACCAGCCTCCGCAACCAGTTGACCAATAACACCGAAGATGAATTGAAACGTCCCCGAACTCCTCCGCACTAAAAGATGATCGCAACGGAGCTCGGCGCAGTACCCGTTTGTATCTCGCCTCCAGATTATGGAGAGAGAGGCTGCCGAGGTTACGCCATTCTCCCTGTTCTGCTGCCTAGATCATGGACCCGAGGAAAATTTCTGATACTAGGATTCTAGCTAGCGTATATACATCTATACTTGGTATCTTTTAGTTTTTGGAGAGTGGACAGGAAGAACAGGCTTATACGCTGTCGGTGAAAATTCCCCCGAAAGAGGAAATAAACGGTCCGTTTGAAGAAAAGACAAGGACAAGTAAGATGGGATACCATATCCAGAGATGGCTGGTGACGACCGAGTCAATGGGCACCGGCGCCATGACATAACATGGGCCTGGTAGGTAGACTATTAGTAGTCTAGATACCGTAGCGACTTGCTAGAAAGCCCGGTATTATTGAAAGCGCGTTATAGTCTTATAGGAACTTTGTCATTGTCCTCATACTGTCTTTCTCTTATGACGCAAGGAATCTCTTTATGAAACGGTTTGCTAAATGCAGTAACGTCGATCCGTGCATTGGGATCTTGTCATGCCACCAGGTGAGTGACCGTGTCAGGAACCATGTTACAATCAAGTCATCAACCACAATGACCGATTGAAACGGAGCCGCACTTTCGAACATGACAACCCTGTCAATGGAATCCTACGGTAGTAAGTAAATATCCGCTCGGTGAGGAATTCAACAGGCGCGCCTCGCTCGCCTCATTTCATGAAGGTCTTCGACCCTCGACCCTGGATCAAAAAGCCTAGAAGGCCCGAAGGGCTATACGCGATCGTTCCTGGTGGGGTGGCACCGTCAATCCCCTCAGTCAACTACGGCGGGCCGTGAAAGGTGTGATAGAAAGGTAGTCGGCATGTTCTCATGTTGAGTGCCGGTTACAGGTGACCAGACAGTCGTTACAATTGCCATATATAGCTAAATGTACGACTGAGTCTCCTTTCAATTGAAAAAAACTCGGTTGAGTTTCGGTGTTGACATTTGTACACGCAGTGCAATTAGAGGTACCTACCAGCCTACTATGTAACTCATTCCGACGCCGGTTTGTCCCGAGTTTCCCGACTTATGTCCTTGCATTTACGAGGAGGGGCTATACCTACCTAAGTATAATCAAGGCACACAATTTATTCTCTGAATCGTTAAAGTGGCTTGAGCGCTTAGTGCCACCCTTGCCACAATTACTAAGTGTCGCATTACCGAAAAAGGGAATCCTTCTAGAAGGCCGCTAGAACCATGTGAACGACAGGGAATAGAAACAAAACATGCATATCCCTGCAAGCTAGGTTAGACATGATGTATACATAGTACTAGTATATGTATGTCTTTGAATATGAACACGGCGTTGGCCGAGAAGAAATCTGGTGGAGGATCATGTTCATAATTAGAAGAAAACTTAAATGTCTCAGAGATTCAACGCGAGCGACAATGGCCTTAGCTATGTATGAACGGTAATGAAAATGGTTGAATCCGGTGATTAGGTTCGGTGTGTTAAGGACCCTTGAATTCGAATAGGACCGACTCTAGTAGACGCTAAACTGCTTTTCAGAACCTCGGAAAAACTACTCTCCAAACCCTTCAAACCTGTAGCATGGTTTTAGGGCAAGGAGATTGTTGATCTTGCTCTAAGCTTCTCTATTTTCAGGTTAGCACTCTCCGTGCTTTCTATGCCAATTGCCTGTAGGTACCCAGCAGTTATACCTTGCCTCGCTGCATATGTAGGTACCAAATTTAACCTAAGTTGACTTGTTCATTTACAGCCAATCATATCCGCGATATTTCCATCTAGTTGTGAACCATGCTGACGCACGAGAGAACCCAATTTCTCTTGGTATCAATAACCTTATTCTTGACAATGGAAAAAATAAAAATGAATAAGCTAGCCGTGCAAGGATTACTATGAAAATAGCAGAAGAGGAGGCAGGTACCTCGGGATATTTCAAGCTACCACTTCACGACTGTCAGCAACCGACAGGTCAACACCGCAAAATGAGGGGCATTCGAAATCATAGTGACTTTAGACAGCGTCAAGGTGTTGCGCTTTTCAAAGTATCCAATGAATGATATGTGCCAGTTTCTAAGTATGTGTGTACATAATTCATGTGAATGTCGGTTAGCTGGCCGAAAAGTGGCTTTACTCAGTGACACAAACCTACCGCATTATCTATCCCACCTGTTCCCCTCAGTGCCTCATGCATGGTCCAGAGCCCCGCTATATATTGTACCCAAGGCGCAATCATAAGATTTTCTGTCGTGCGTACATCATCCCGTGTCGGTAACGAGTCGTCGGCACAGTCTTCAAGCGAAAAATAAAGAATTATGTGTGCCCACGTCCCGAGCACCTAGCGCTTATCGAAAACCCTGTCCACCCGGACGGAAAGGGATCTGGTGATGACATCAGCCGTAAATAGTCGAGGCAGCAGTCTGAATTCGGATCTGGTTTATCACATTGTCTTCAAAACGAGGCAGGTCAGCGTGGCAGGTGTAAGTGATAGAAAGGCGGTGAAACCGATGATGGAGGGTAATCGTTACCAAAATAACAGCTGTTTCGCACGCAGGGTCGCGTTCGGGCGGCTGCCGTCTGATCTGTCTAGGTGAGGGGCAAGTGAGGAGAATGATGGGCCTTGTTAGTCTGTGTAGAGGAGGGTAGACAACTCATCGTGCGTTTTCGAGCTTTTCCCCTTTTCCTTTTTTTGTCACTCACTTGACCCAAGCCCACACATCACGTACAGTTACATACATGAGACGTCGGTGGCTTTCAGTCAGTGCAACGGCAGCTTCCGGTTTCCCACCTTGCGCTTTTAGGTAGTGACTGAGTGTTTCAACCATTAGTTGCTCGATGTGTGATAAGCCTCCCCTGGCCAGCCCTGTAGTGTTACTTGATCGTCCACGAAACTTAATTGAAGGTTCCTCGAGCTTCGCGCGCCGCATTCAGGTTCAGTAGGTATTTGACAGGCAGATAAGCAAGTAACGGAATGTGTCCTACTTTCCAGGATACTCAAAGTTGAAAGCATCCTCCAGTTGTTCTTATCGGGAGACCCAGCTATCTACCTAAGCAGCATGTGAAGGCAAGCAATGATTGCCAGCTCAGCAGAACCAGATATTTACTTTTCCTCGTGGGCGCATTCTGAGGCGAGATACAGGCGAATTTCTGCTTCTGGTGTAGAGTGGTTGCTCGTGTGAGCCCACTTAATTCAACGTTAATGCCTTGCATATTATTACATGCTTGTCTAACCTAGATCTCCCTGGCAGCACACGAGATGGGGCACGCTTACAGTAGCTATACCACCTGACAACAAAATCAGGTGGAATTGCCTACCTCTAGGTAGCCAAGTACGTAGCAGCATCTTGCCTTATCTCCAACCCTACTGTGTTATAGTAGATAGTGGACCAAGGTAAGCGTCTAATGGGCGAAGGATACAGTTATCAAGTCACATCAATACTATAGGAACAAGAAGGGTTTCAACCATTACAGCAATTGGCAATTGATGTGTCAAGAGATTTTATTGTTTTTTTTTTTGTAGCTCCTGTATCATGGTAGTTTTGTAGCCGTAGCGCATTACTTTTCTGTCTTCGTTTTTTCCACTCGGGGCTGGATGAATGTGTCCATCTTGCTTTTCAGCCAGCAGGACAAGTTACTTCGCGGTAGGGTCGCCCTCTTTGTTTCTTTACTAGAATACATTATAGGATCTTTTTGCCTCCAGCTTCATCCTTCGTACTACTCGCCGGTAGAGAAGGGAGCCAAGTCATTACCCACTGGGTATAGGATAGAAATCAAAATGCAGGTCATGGTATCATTGTAGCTGCAACGCCAATCGTGTAAATGCGTTGCAGAATCAGATGTATATGCATCGGTCGTCAACACGTCCTCGTGAACAACCCGAGGCTGCTACGACCGAAGTAGCAGCAATGCGCATTAGTGTCGTCAGCCGTGTTTTCAGAGGACGCGGTAGATTTGCTCGTGTCATTTAGGATGACTCGTTATGAAAGTAAAAAAACGCCGACTAGATGCATGCATTGGTATAATAAAACGCAAAAACCTTTCGCCATGCAAATGAGGCAAAATGAAATGAAGTGTACAGGGCAGGTAAGCCTGCCTAATGTCGAATATGTTCTGTCGTTTTCCATGTGTGAACTGATGGGGGGATGATTCACCATCCCTGGGCGTGGTAACCGCCATTGTCGTCTCGCAAAAATTGGTTCCAGCTATTAAGGTTGGTCTCATCCTTGGACTTGTTGATAAAGGCTCTCTCTGGGTATTGTTTCAAATTCGCTACATCGTGTGAAGTGTGACGTCGCTTCAACACAGCATTTTGAGTGGACACCTTTTGTTGCCTTTCCCAGAGCAGTTGCCGCCTAAGCGATTCTGTCAACTCTGTGGCTAGCATGTTTCGCCTAGTAGTTCGAGGGGACAAGGCAGTTTGCTGGTGGTAATGGGTAGTGGGCTTCGCCACGATGGGTTGGGCACCGGATCTTGGAGCCTCGGTGATGGGTTTCAGAGGGGTGCGGCGTAGACCTCTCCTCATTTCCAATCCATTATCGTCCGAATCGTTCGGGGACGCGCCGTTTGGAGCATTTTGCAGCTGGCGGGCACGCTGCGCAATTGCCGGGGTCGAGTGTGAGGCAAAGTTGCTGAGACCTCTGGCGCGTTCCTCTTGTTGTCCGGAGAACATGAGGCTGATAAGAGATCTTTGCGAGGTCAAGTTGGGCTTCGACGGTACTCGCTTGAAGGTCACCGTATCATCAACGCTAGACTTGCCGCTTTCCTCAATGGAGTCTTCCCATTCGGAATCCTCATCGTCGTCGTCGATGGCACTTTCGTCTACATAGCTACCGGATTGATCGCTGGGGGTGGATATAGTCCGCGTTATGATCTGGTTGCTAAAAGAAGTCTGCTTCTTATGAGCGCCTAGAAGTGAGCTTGGTTTTCCTGAATGCAAGGCACTCTTGAGTGAGGGGCTTTGCTCTTCAGTGGATCCCGAAGAACCACCGATCTGGAACATCTTGCTCTTCTTGAGAGGGAGGACGGGTTGATGAATCTCGAGACTTGGGGAAGATTCATCGCCAGAAGAGCCTCCTAGTGCAAATTTTGCGGGCTTCTTTGACTGCACTGGCTTGGGTGCGGGTGATGAATGAGGCTCCGGGATCATATCATGTAGGAATTTGTGTTCATGAGAAGCTCTGGCAGAGGGAAAATGCGAAGGCGAAAATCCCCTGACGACAGTCGTAGCATGAACCTCGCTGGACTCCGAGCCGGCTGAAGTCTGTAGTGCCAAAGCAGACGATCCAGGTTCAGCAGTCTCAGTTGCAGGGGTTATGGGTGTCTCCTCTGCCTCGGAGGAGCAGGACTGCAAATGATCGCTGTCGGTCTCTACAGACGACGACACAATGTGTGGTAAAGGTGACAGGTTTGGCACCTTCTCCTTGATGATCGTAACGACCATCTTTTCTAGGTGACCAGAGGTGATATGCCGTTCTCGCCCTTTGCTTCGACTGCTGGCACAGGAATCTTGTCGTTGTATGTGAGGCCGAAAAATCTCTACGGGATCGGATTCAGTTGTCAACTCGATGGCTTCTTCGTCGGCGACGGAGTCGACGCTGCCAGATAATTGTGGCACGTCAGGTATGCGGTGTTTGTCAGGTATGTCTTGCGGCGGCATTGTGCTTGTGGCGGGAGCAGTCTTCTCGGTCTTTGTCTGAGTCGTCGTCTCGCAACATAGGGCCTCCCTTGTCCATAACCGCCAGCTGAGGTTCTCTAGTCTCCGGCCTTGTTCCACCGATTCAGCACATCTTGAGAAAACTAAGGATCGAGTTAGTTTTGTCGCATGGTCATGCGGACGTAGGAGTATGCAATGGGCCCGCACATACCTGTCCACATGCTAAATAGGTTATGAGGATTGTTGGTATCGACCTTGTGGATGACGTTTGGGTCCACAGTGAGAACCAGTCCTTCCGCTTTACCTGGCATTCTAACAAATATTGGCGCTCATCGACGGGCGCAGTAAGGATCGTGGGTGATGTTACAAGCGTAGACGATCTCCGTGTAAGTGCTATGGCACAGGCTGACAAGATGCGAACAAGGACGTGGCGTATCTCTTCCAGAATATTGGTCTGGATATTCGTTATCGTAACCTGATCGACCGGGGTGTTTCAATTTGACTAGATCGCCCAACGAGGTCGGTATATTACGTATAGAAGCTGTCCGGATATGTACTGGTGATGATCGATGCTGGTGCTGAGGGACTCTGGGATTGTATGTACACTCGGCGTGAGAACTGAGGTCGGAGGCAGTGAACAAGGCTGACGAGTGTCAATGTTGCGACAGCTGCGGGTAAAACACCTAGGAGTTATGCTGAACATAAGATGTTCGCTAGATGTGAGGTAGGTGGTGCAAACAGTTATGGAATTGGAAGAGAATGTGGGTAGTTGTACATATTAATGTATTTGATCGGGAGGCTTCAAGACCTCAGGGAAGGCAGGGTGGGAAGGTCAGGCCCTGGTACTAGCACGCAGAGTGGATCTAGCATAGAAAGGCGCGGTCTAGCAGGGCCTCCTCTCCAAACTCAAGGGTACGTACCTAGCAGAGCGGCAGGTACATGAGTACATCGGTACGAGGGTACGTCCCTCTCATGTACCTCCCGGAAGTACCTGAATAGAAAATCTGGACCTTTGACGGGCCTATTTTCCACGGGTGGGCACACAAGCTTATGGGTGGAGATCAGTGGCGGTACTGGGATTCTCAGGGCAGGAAAATCCCTGAAACAACCAAGTGACTGGCAAAGACACAAGGTACCGATTGTATGTACCGACACTAGTAATGAGGACTTTTCTCTCTGCCCCACTGGTCATACCAGCACAAGCACAAATTACATATACAGCGGTCTGTCCTCTTGTTCCACAACTAGCGCATCAGTTAGTACTTTTATAGGTCTAGATCGCAATCTAGTCTCAAAGATCAGGCTCAATGTAGTACTAATATCCTAATAAGGCATTTAACGCGTGCCCCACTAGCCGGCCAGAAGGACCAGCGTTCCGGCTTTTCTTCTTCCTCTGGATTCACATCGCAACAGAGACATGTGGTTCGTTATACTGGATCACGGTGAACCCTACGGTGTGCCTGGTGAACATGCGCATACGCCGGATTGCAGCAAGCAACCTTGGAACCCAAACAGCAGGATCTGAATACTACACAAAGGCGGTTACGATAACTACTAAATTATCATACAATATATAACTACTGCAACTCAAACCAGTACGGTTTCGAAAACATCGAATGCTGGATGTCCAAAGACAATGTATTGATGGACAATTTATCTCATAACTATGAAATATGTAAGCTACAGCACTGAAATGAAGCACCAGCGACACCAGTGTTCATAGACCCTATCTCAAGGGTGATCGCTAGATACGAATTGAATTCGGCCATACGAGTTCTCGCAGCCCAGCTGCAAACGATTGAGCGGAATGCACTAACGCCTCAGCATCTACCTGATTTGCAAGTCTCTGAATGGGAATGGTACTTTATTAGCCTCGAGGAATTCTCCGCATCCAGCTGCTCATTCAACTGAGCAGCTAACTCTTGTCTATACGGGTTCACCGAGGCTGTAGATGAGATGGGGGTATCTGATAGGATTAGAAGGTCTAGGTCTGTACTAGATAAAAGCAGTCGGCCCCGTGACAGCTTTTCATTGTCGTTGCTGTCGTCCTTTTGAAGCCAGGTCAGTCACTTGGGACTTGGGCTTTGTACCGACAATCCGGTCACGACGGTTGATCTATCTAGATGTTTGTCGATGTCCGTCATCGTCAGACAACAACGTGGGTTGTTGTTCCGGCCCGACCTATGATTATACCAGGTCAAACAAGGTCAGGCTGCGGATGATCTCTCTATGCGTTGGCATTCTGGCGTTCTCGTGAGCAGCCTACAACCCTACAATGACGCGGATAAATTGGTCGGCAATTAGGGCCTCCTGAGTACTTAGTTTACTGACTAAGTGGCTGTCGAATAACTGTGAAGTCCTGCGCATCATCTACTATTTTAACACGGCGTAGCAGTTAGGGTGCTGTTGAAGCTCCGTGTTGGTTTAGTGTATATCGTAGGTTTTGGAGACTTAACCCACCAAACAGCACAGTACAGATCTGTACAGCAGCAGGTCTTTTTGTTCTCTTACCTCCCGTCATATTCCCCTGTATCGGATCTGGTCAGGTGAACGCTCAGCCTCGGCGCAATCAGCCAGCGTCTGGCCAGCGCTTGCTCGTCTTTCAACCCCACACCATAGCCGAGTCGCGGCTTTCGAACCCCCCCCCCCCCCCCGAGTTCTACAGTGGGATACCTATACAAATGCTTTTTGCCCCCCCAATCTCCAATCCCAATTCCATCCTGCAAGCGCCACTGCTCATCAGTCACATGTTGCCAACCACGGCTCGGGCACCAATACCATCCCAGAGCACTGTTATCCCCTTCCATCACGAGATGGGCGTGAACAGTAATTCGCGCCAGCCGATCTCTCAACCTCTCGGACACAACTCTTGACGCTCTATTGGGCCACTAGATTGCCAATGAGTCAAGAGTCTTTGACTGTTTGTCCAAGCGTGATGGGAAACCTTTGCAACAAAATTCGCAGCGTTCACCAAGCGGAAATGCGCCACTAGTAATCCCATCGGCAATTGACTAGCTCGTAGTTATAGGTCGGACAGTTCACGCTGCTACCAAGGTAGGTATCTGTATATTGATTGCGGTTGGGGATCGCTTTCGTGTGCATGTAAGGGTTCACGATATATTCACAATATATTCGGGATGTAATTCTCGTCAGTGAGATGATACTCAGTGAGTATCTTCAATACTATTCCAGTAGTTAGTTCGTAACGAACCAAGTGTGCCGTGCACCTCATGAAACGTCAGTCAACGGCAATACACATGGGTTGTGTTAAAGTCCTTTTACTGTCGGAAATGCGTTGAATGCGTTTTTACTTAACTAGAACCGTAAAGTACTTTTATGACCGCCGCAGGAATCGCCAGGTCCATGATAAGGCTATCTCAATAGGGCAGGAGTGCCATTCGACTACCTATCAGCTACCCATGTATCAAGTATCACATATATCGCCGATATTCTTCGGTCTCAACTCGTCCATTCTCGAATGTGTAAACCGCACACACTGCTAACATGTACAGTACAAGTTCTTGGAGTATTATCCTTGGATCAACGGGAACCATGTGATGCACGAAACGGTGACGGACATCCTCATTTTCGAACCTCCGGCATGCAGACGTATGAGCATTTGTCACACCACAGCTAAATGTATGATTTCGAGATTAACAGGAAGAGGGACACAACCCCGGAGCCACGAACAGTGTCTCGCGTCCGCGTCGGGGACCACAGCGTAACGTTGTGCTTCCCTACTAGCGGATAGGTACTTACTTTGATTGTCCGTTCGATCAATTTTGGACCTTCATCAGTGCTTCCTCAAACGAAACAGCACTTGCATCTACCTGCTACGGTAGTAAGCGATGCTTTGTATATACGCTCGAGATCTGAGATAGCAACAAGTGTGTCTCTTGTCTCTTGATGTGAGCGGAAGCTGGCGAACCTTCAAAGTACGAGACTAGGAGCCGAACAGCGATTCAGAAACGCGAAACTATCACACGTGCGACCAGGGTTCTCTGCAGGAGGATTCCTCTCGGTGAAGTTCGTTTCAATTACAGAAGAGTATGTAGGTATGTACCTCGGCGTGGGATGAAGTCGGGCTTGCCCCCCACGTTCCCCGTGTGCCCTCGTATGGACATGGGCATGGGCATGGGCATAGCTTGCTGTAGGATTGATTCGAGCTGACGGAAAAGTGAACTGTCGGCTACGCAGGCAGGGTGCGGGAGCTCCCTTCCCACTTAACCACGGATTAGTTATGTATATCGTTTATTTGTCTAGAGCTACAACCATGGTTGGTCTAGCTCTTGGGTATTCCCGAGCCGCGCCGTTGAAGACGACTTTGGAAACGTCGATATGAAGGCGATTCGTAATACCATGAGACTACGTATCCTCGGATGGGCAGAGTAAGCACCCAAGTCTCCAAAAAGAGCATGCACCTGGTCAATTTCATCTTTCCTAATTCGTGGCATTTCCAGGATGGCGAAGGACCCTCTTGTGTCAAAGCTACGTCTCCATTCCCTTTTCGGGACATATCCAATTTCTGGAATATCGCCAAAAAGAGCCGCCACTACAATGCAGAATTTTGATCGTGTTCTCGAATGCCACCTTTCGGGATGAAGCGCAAAATTACAGCTAATGACAGCTTTTCGGCTTTTGGAGATTGAATAACGTCGTGCACTACTGTATAACGTAACAGAACCCGTGTACCCGGTTTTCTCTGCCATCAATTATCGGATATGAACTATCACAATCGATAGGCGATAATTGATGACAAGGAGCCTATGACGGCGCATTCAGCCAGCATCTTGTACGTCGTATCATGTCGCTTACCTTTTTGTGATGCAGATGGGCGATCATTTCTGACAACTGACCGGGCACGTTCCCCGGGACCGGTGTGTTGTACAGGGGGTTTATGGAGCCAAGCCGGGTCACGGGGTGCTTCCCGCCTAGATTATGGGGCTCCAACAACATTAAACGCCTACCTCACCCTGGCACCTAAATCCCTTGCTCGCATTCTAGGTAGAATTTGGAAGTATCTGAAGAAGTGAGATGGCACAATATTCCGTGCCTTCTCGTTGCATAACCTACCTTATCCTCTTCAGAATACACCATCCGTGCTCTGTCAGCTTGTCAGCACAACAGGTATAATATCCTTTACAAATAGGTATGCTATTGCTAATCGCAAAGGCCTCGATGCCCATCCCGTAAAGATATCAGTGAGCTATGATGAATCTCGTCTGGTAAATACTTACAGTTTACCACGGAATCCTTCAGGACGTTTTTTGCTACTTTTGCTCGACATGTGATCAAGCATTAAAAATAGGTCCGCATTTTCAGCACTTCGTAGTTCTCGCCAAGACGTCCCACTCTCGTCACCAAGCGCCCGGGAATTACACTACAGTAACGACCCACGATACCGACAATATTATGTATTTCAAAGATGGAGAACCTTGCCACTTAACTGTACCAATATATTCAAGGCAGCTTTGATCGCTCATGTGAGAGCGTTACAACAGGAACGCTATCTTAATATTAAAGCTGATGTCTGGGCTTCCTTGTGTATAGTAAACTATACCTTAGGAGCTAGCCCCAATATCGATAGGAAACCGTTATCTAATCGAGTCACTAATTCTATTCTTGCTCAGGGGAACTCTTCCGGTTCCTTTAAACTCCACATCCGGACATCAACGGCTTGGCATGGGAAAAGGTATTAATACGACTTCCTAAAACGATAGAGCACTGGAGATAAATCGGTATGTCAAGTTGAACAGTTAGTTATCCTTGTCTGTATAAATGTTCAATTAGTCAAGTGATAGGGTGTTGGATGAGAACTTGTCATAGTCCATTCGACGATTCTTCCAGTAATTGACATGTTAGGGTTGGCCTCCCGATTGATGGCCACCGTTGGCTGGAATTCAATAAACTAGCATCCAATTTGGTCTGAGTTATCACAATCACCTAGCCACCTCGCTTCAAATATGTCTCAGCCTCCTGCCGGCGTAGTCCGATCTCGAGCCGAGAAAGTGACTCCGACGATCTGGGAACTGAGATCGCAGTAAGTTGGCCGGTGGCCAAACCGTTCCGTCGGCGTGGGACTACGCAGAATGACGCATGCTCGCCCCAGCTAATATGCCTTTCTGCTCCACTACACATTCACAAATTTCCCTACTGCAGCATAACTGAGTTTCTGGCCGCATTTCGATATGGAGGCTTTTCTGGGGTTCCGCCTTGTGTCTCGGCAGCATTAGCTGAATACGACCAACGGGCAAAAAGAAATACATAAAACGGTTAGTTGGTGACAAAGCAGATATAACAATGTCACTCCGTCCTCTACTGACAGAGGACATTAACTCTGGGTTTACTGAAAGTGGTTTGTTTCAGCTACAGAGCCAACTTCGGACCTTCAGATGCACATGTACACTATACTAGTGCCAGCGTGACCGATGTTCGTACAAGAACGACGCCGCGATAGCCTATTATTATAAACGAGACATTACCTCGTAACTTCTTGTACAAGTAAGGGATCGTAGACACCGATTTGCCGCTTTGCGACAATGGGCGCTCAGACACTCAGAAGCCACCATCTGCAGCCCTGCAGCCAGCCGAACCCGTCCGCCATGTAGAGACCAAGCCGCGAATGAGGCAACCATCCGCATGATGTGTGATGGGCTCGGTAATCGGTACCAGCAATTGGCCCTTAGTGGTGAGGAAGCACCGGAAGGTTTGTTTCTTACAATTCGACAAGTACAACTACTCCGGTTGGCTGAAGCCACTTAGTAATGCCGGTAACACAGCTGGTCACGAGTATATAACCTCTTGGGTCACGTCTGTAGAGGTCTCGGGTTAGCGGGTAAGCTTGCCCAAATTGGGACTCTAGCGTCTAACCAGAAAAAAACACCCTGTACTCTATTTGCCTTACTCAGCAAGAATCCAATCCATTCAGAGAGACGCACAAACTACAGTTCCACCAATGGGGTTATGAGCATGGTACAGTAATAGTTTTCTTGCCTACTATGTAGAGGGTCTTCAACATTGCTTAGCGTCTTAGCTGCAAGAAGGGTCCTCGTTTACCTTACGGCAGTCAACGTCAGCAACAACAATTGGTGTCATCTATGTTAGAAATCCTAATTACGCTGCTGCTGCTGCTGCTGCTGCTGCTGCTGCTGCTGCTGCTGCTGCTGCTGCTGCTGCTGCTGTTGTTGTTTTTTTGTTTTGTTTTTTTTTTTTGGGGGGGAAGGGGGGGGTTTCTTTTTCAGACCGACGTGTTTAAGCTGCTTATTGTTGTATATAGTTAATACAAAATAATGAAGCTCATACATTCGTGCCTATAAACCGACTTACATGTCCTGTAGCAGTAAGACAACGATGTCGATATCAAGTATTACTCTCATGACTCAATACTGTGGATGAAACATCTGATCATGACTACATCCGTGAATGATAGTACAGGCACTAGTGGATATATCACCATCCGACATATGACTCCACAGATCTGCGAATAGACCTTTCTCGCCTTAACCACCCGGTAGTCTGCAGGTAATACGCTCCAGATTTTCGTGATTTACTTATAGTACGACAAATTGTACACTAAGACGGCCTAAGTCGCGACTCAATGAGGCTGCAAGGTTATGATTGACACGAGGAGCCGGCGCAGCCAGCTGGCGATGATTATCTTCCCACCTGAGTAGTAGACAAGACTTGAGCCTTCAACAGCGACTGCCTTCAGGAGTAGGCGGCCCGAGTAACCCACGCTCCCGGTTAACTTGTCACGGCTTGCGAATTCCGAAGAGCCAAGGTCATGCTCACATCGCGTCAGGGGAACCTGACTGGGGGTCTCTGGTAGCCCTGACGGCTGAATTCAAGGGTCCTGATTTCCCCGCGCCCCATTAAATGTCACATTGGCCTCGCGAGGTTAGGGCAGTGGGGCTCGAACGCTCGGATTTTTGTTACCCAGTTCACATGTTACTGGAAGCATAGTTTGTACGTGAATAGTTTTGGTACGCGCAGAAAAAACATACGACTACGTCCCCAAACCCAAATCACTTTCCCCAGCGGGTGATATTATGGGTAGCATTGCCAGGCCTCTGAAGCCTGTGGCACATGACTTCCTCACCTATGGCGAAGTTGGACCTGGGTAAAGGCTAGTCTGAAATTAAGGCACAATAGGCCGGATCTTAGGCATGCTACCTGTAGGAGCTTGCGTTTTGTTACTCTCCAGTCCGTCGCCTGTAGCTGGGTAGTTGGTTGTGGAGTCGTAAAGTAAAAGTGGAAGAGTGTTTTGCCATCAACCCCAGAACAAAGAATGGACTATCGAACGGTAATCTGCTACTGATCTGTCACGTGGGTTCCCCAGCAAATTTATTATCGCCTGCGCTTTCGGCGATTCTTCCTTAGCACTGTCCTAGCTTCCGACTAATGTGAACAATAAGGCCGACTGCCTCTCAATGATCAGCAGCTCCCCAGGTCCAGAGCAAGAGCCAAAGATTCTCCGCACCAGATCAGCTCCTCATTCTTCATTTTTCCCGGGTACAGTTATTCGTCGGCGCAATAGAACCCGGGGCTAGATTAGTCGGTCGGCCATATGGAAGATAAGCCTCTAACCACAATCCACAATCGCGACAGCAGGCTCTTCAAACCACGCGGACAGCGAAATTTCTAGGACTTCCCCTCACCATGATTGTATCTTACTTATGCGCCTCACTCAGCAGGCAATGTGCAAGGACCAGGTAGAGAACATTTGAACCGGGCGAGAACTGGTTTACGTCCCAGACCCTGGGGTTCCCATGATCACAAAACGGCTGGCCCTCCCCTCTGATTGCTCAGTCCCACAGCAGGCGAGTTGTCGTGGCCTGCGGCTCTTACGAGGGAGATTTCTCCACCATTGAATTAATCAGTCTGGTGTTTATTGATTAATTTGCTTTTCTTTGTTCGGTATTGGACATGTCATCAAATGGAGAGGCACACACATTTGATTCCTTTGGCTTACGAATAGCAGAGGATCCAACTGGGAAGCCGCCTGGCGCACCTATGACACACATTATAACCAAGATCAATTTGAAACACGCTTTCAGCGATGTTCAAGTCGATCGCGTCGAATATAGCAAAGTAGACGCATCTTCAGGATCGAGTATGTAATTGTAGATTATTTTTGGTTGCTGAGCAGCTTCTTTGTCAGCGCTTTCGGCTGACAGATATTCACAATACTACCCTACCCCAAGGTCATTCGGTTCCGGAACGGTAATGAGACCGTGAGTTGGTGCACGAGAGTCGTTGGCATGCGATGATCCCTTAGTCTGCATGTCAGAGGGGGTTCCGATCGCACGACTTTCAATTTCAGCCCTGCGGCGCGGCAATGTTCGTGCGTCTCGTTTGTGACCATGCAGGTAAACGCAGTATGACTCGCGAATAGACCTTGGCACGGACTCTCCAGGATACCGGTGACCCTCCCCTGGTGTCTTCGTTTACCATTTCTATCTTCAGCGCCTATTCTTATCAATCTTCATGACCGGCGTTCCATTGCATCGCATACTCGCATATCACACTCTTGATGCGAATGATCCATGGGTTTTCGTTGGTTCTTTACCCCTCGACTGACGCCTCGCGTAAGAGAGCCCGATTCACTTCTAACGTAAGTGTTCGCAGCAATAAAGTCCTGCGTCGGACATTAATAAAGCACCGCCGTCATACAATCGTTTGGCCTTGTGGCCCTGAGCCTAGCAATATCGAGATTAAATGCTCTCTCAGGTATCGAAGTTGGAGAAACTACATTACACCGGGACTTGGCCGAGAGGGATTAGTACTACCTGTGACTTGGGAGTCCGACAGTTGCTCAACGCGTCACATGTTTCGCTTCTTGTAATCCGCATACGGCCGTCTAGCACCGTAGATAATCCTAGCGAACTGAAGGGGGCTTGGGAGGGTAGATAGGCTTGGTCGTATGGGAACGAGACAAGGCTACCGACAGCGTTCCATGATGACGGATTTCCAGGGATAGATTCGATGTAACCCTCCTCTTTTACCTTGTTTTTACCCTTGCCTATTCGCCGACCTCCCCACGAAAGGTTCGACAACCACGTTTTAGGGGTTTCCACCATCTCATTACAGGTAT
Organism: Xylaria curta; assembly: GCA_022495235.1. NCBI lineage: Eukaryota > Fungi > Ascomycota > Sordariomycetes > Xylariales > Xylariaceae > Xylaria > Xylaria curta. Next base: position 307,691 of record MU375898.1, on the reverse strand, counting down.
GCTGGCAAGGAGGGCAATGTGACTTGGATCCATATTTTGTCGTTCGTGAGATCCTTGCCGTACTCTCTTGCTACCGCGCCGCATTTCCTTGCGGGCCGAAAATGGGAAGATATACTAATTTGTGAGCTATTGCTCCCACAGCGTAGATTGGGACTCGTTACCTAACAACACGAAGGCGACGTTGGATGCGATCCCATGTTACAGAGAGGATTCAGACAGATATGGGTGGCCATGTGCATCTGGGAATAGCTGTTTACACTCTCTGCATTCCTGCACGGTACTTTACTACGCTAGAAACATCAGATGACGCGAAAGGATTTATCTTTTTTCTTATGTTATGATATCTCTGTACGTTGCATTTTTTCAGGCCCCGAAACGAAAGCTAATGATACACGCATCCAATCCAGCCCTACCAGGCACCATAATGCGATGCACTCAGACTGATGGTCCCGACCAAATGTTAGGATACTGTTGCAACGCTGACGGAAAACTCATTGAGGTTGCTCGCCTTTGAGGCACGCCCCAATCGAGACAAAGCGAAGTGTCGAGCTTCTCTTTTGGGGTATAATGTCTCTTTTGTTCTTATGATGCGACACAAACCTGCAGGTATCTTTTGACCGCTTCCTCCTGGCTGGGGTGGCAGAGCTGGAATGGAGTGGAGGGGGGGGCGGAGGTGGTCAGCCGTTTCCATCCTTCCCGTCCCCGCGTCTCCTCGGAACTTGTCGCGGCGTGATCCGCCATGCACATCGCTCATTAATGGGGCTTGTGACAGGGCGGCAGAGCTAGAAAGGACAGTTGGTAATATGCGTGCCATACAAAGTCCTAGTTAGATACGATGGCCCGTACAAACAACTGAACAGTTAGCTATTAGCATCGTGAGATGATAACGGATAACGACTTCGATGGCACAAATCCCTAGTCGGACCGATCCAATTGGACGCATCGCCACGGCAAACGGTGTTGGAGCATACCAACGGTTTATTCAGTGAATTGTCTTACTCTCAAAACGGCGAATGGAACATGGTCGACAACCACGATGTAACGATCTACAGTCGGAAAGTGGCAGACAAGGGGAATGAGCCAAAACGCAAACAATTTGGAAAGATCAGCTAAATTTACTTTCGTGTAGGAACTGCGAGAGAACTCTGGGTACCAACTGAGGATGTACCTTGATAACTGAAGCGTTTGATCCGGTTGTACTCACAATGAACAATCAGTTATCAGATCTTGAGATGCACCGCATCGCGATCAAGGGCCCGCTGACTGGTACAGCTCCGTAGGTTCGTCATACCATAGATCCGCGGTTGCGCGCCGCTAGGTGACTTACTGACTGGCTCATTACCGAGCTTCACGAGCGTCTCCTCCTTTCATGTGATATCATAGGAGTTCGGCTATGGCGAAATTGCGGTGTCTCGAATGATGGCGCTGGGGCTCTGGTCAGAGAGCCCCAGCGATACTCATTTCCATTCTGTTTCTGGGAGTCAATTCCGCTGCACGAAAAGTTCTCGAAACCTTACCTCTTAAACTAAGTCTATTGTTGGTATGATAGGCGTTCGAAGTTGGGGTTGGAGGTATCTCTCCACAGCTAAGAGCTAGGACATCGAGATCCGAATATGCGGTTATAACTTCTGACGCAGTAATAGTACAGGGAATATCGATCATATCCACAAATACCATTACTTGCTGCGAAAAGATCTACGTTAATTACCAGACCGTTGGAAATGTGTGTAGGGTGGTCGGAGATGACGCTAGCTGGTGCTGTTTCCTACATAATTTGCTATTTTACTGATTATTTAATCCCATTATGCTCGAGTATGAGCTGGGTATGATGTCATCGCCGAGGACTGTCACAAGAACGTGCCGGCGGTATGTCCGTAGACACTCAAGTAGATCCGGAGATTGGAAGCTCTTGGACTGTAGAGTGGTAGGTACTAATAAAGCCCGGCCTGCATCAGTAATCCATCAAACATCGAATAGGTAATGATACGCTGCCAAAGATTAGTCAGAGCAGAAGCCATAGTCAGTACATTTCAACACCATTACTGCAGCAGTTCATTATCGAGTCTCAAAGTTGATGGCGCACGTAGTTTCAAGTACGGTGTAATATTACTTATTAGGTAACCTTTTTTGTAAGGCAAAAGATAAAGTGATCTATATTTTCATAGGAATAAACAATGACAAGCTTTCGTCGTCGCTATAGGTCAACAATTCATTCTACAAAAAGCTATTCGTCAGGTTAATAGGTATTAGTGGATGAGAGTTTATACAGCAAACAGAACCTGAACCCAATATAGTCAAATGCTACTAAGAGTACTCACGCTCGTGCTCGAAAAAATATGAACATTTAGTAAATTAGAATAAAAAGAAATAAAATACCATAAATATCTAATACCAAGTAATAGTAATTCCTGTTGGATGTCCCGCGCTCTCCTACCCTCGCTATCCCAACTAGATGGTGGTCAGGTTGGAGTAATACACCGGCAAGCCGAGACTTACATAGGATTGATTCCAACATCTTGAACTTCTCATATTCAAAAGTCTCAAACCCACATCATCTTAGCTAATGGAGAGTAGCGGAGGAATTTGAGTAATTTGTTGCCCCATATTCTCTTGATGAAGTTGCTGACGAGATCAACGTCGTTCGTAAAGTCGAGGAACTGGATTATCAGGTCAGACACGTGCTCGTTGTCATTGGTGCCATCTGCAAGCCATAGGCATGCGCGAATCCTACGGCTCTCGTCAAATATGCAAAGGCGACCTTGGCAGGTATGTTTGCAGGGAAACGTCATCTTCCGGCTTCAGGGGGCGAGATTTGAAAATCCCCGTTCATTGATACCGGCTCGATGTCAGCTTACAAGCATAGTGTGCGGACATACTATGTATTTACGAACTTATTGTGTTTGAACCGTAGTTTCTAGGCTGCTATTGCTACATCGTCAGCCCCCTTTACTCTTTTCTCTAAAGACTATTCCTCCTCATCTTGTCGATGCACAGACCCCTTGAGTTACTTGCTTTATGTTGAAGAATCTGAGCCTGGAAATATCTGCATTGACTATGCCAGTGCTATTTGAAGCGTATAGAGTGCCGGGAGTATTACTAGCCAGAGTATAACTCGGGAAATCCCACGTAGCGCATGTTTCGAGATTATATCTAAGCATGCCATTGTCTCGGATATGATGGCGCGTAACCCTGAAGATAGCACAGTTAGACCTGCTATTTTTTACATTAATGCCGTGTCTCAGATAGCTAAGATATCACGGTTTAGGGATCATTACCGCCGCATCACATCACCTGGCTCAAGCCACTGTTACACTGCTGTTGAAACAATGAAGTGTACCAGATGTGTATTCATCAAGGAGAACCTGGCACGAACCGTCAGCTACCGATTGTATAAGCTATCTTCGTCAGATGAGTGTAGTGATCCGAAAACGTACGTTTTGTTTCAGCTAGCCAGGCGTAGATCAGCAAGGAAACAAAGTTTAATTTGAGATTCGAGGTGGTCAGCTCGGTAGACTCATCAGTATAAACTGTATGAGGCGTTTACCGGTGTGGCGTTAGATCTACCAATCGTGTTCTTATAAGGATATCCCGAGAGTGATCACGCGCATCTTATCGAGATTTGGGGGCTAACCCGGAGACACCTCATAATGAAGAAATACCACCCAAGGATGACCTCAGCCTCCGCTGAAGAATAACCCCGTATTACCGCGAGGCTTGCTCGTAAATTTATTGCGCCACTACGCTGACCCGCCCTGTCTGTTGGTACCTCTCCATCTCCGCCGTTATCTCTCCACGGGAGGTATTGGTAGTCAGATGGACACACCATAAAGAATAACGGCGTCAGACGCAAACCTATCATAGGGATATGCTCAGAATCTGCGACATGGTAAATAGTATTCCCGCGGCCCGTCCCTCGGGGCGAATACGCGGAATCGTCCCTGTGGGTGCTCTATCAATACTCGTTATGTGGGTTCTACATGATATAGTAGATTTCATCTTAGAATAAGGTAATACTTCGCTCGATTTTTTGAGCACGGTATTATAAAATGTTTTTGTCATATAGGATAACTTCTGATACCCGCAAGATGAGACCTGTTCTTCTTCCTAACCTCTGGAAGGGCCTGTCCAGCCGACTGAGAGGTATTTCATCGTCCGCATGCCTCCCGTATAAGCGCTGATTGGTAAGTCCGGGGTTAGATATGATAGAAAGAGGGTCCTAACAGTAAAGACATAGACAATTTTAGCTTGTTATAGTAAATACTGATTTCACCCCCACGAGTAGCATTGTTGCCGACGTGTTCGTCGGACTTTACAGGGTTTGGCAGGAATGAAGCTGCAGGGGCGAGCTGCAGCTCACTGCAGCGCATAACAAGCTTGAGCTTACAATGCGTGGGGGAATCGCGGTTGTGGCGGTAATCAGGCCAGAAGCGAAGCCATCACCAACCCAAGAAGCAGTCATGACAACGCTGAACAAACGATTACTAAGTCGCTCTGGTCTGACATCTATATCTCATTATAGTAATAAGTAGGATAAAGAAGGTGATCGCAATCACCTGCTCATCTCGTCCGACTCTTTTCTCACGCACTGCATGCAAAGCTGCTTGGTGCGCCAACGCATCAGGTCGATCAGGCTCACTGTCGATGAAGGGCTGCATCAGCTTATTGTGCATTTCTATGAAGAGTGGCTTGTTACAGCTCGTGCAGACTATCTTGCCCAAGGTGTGATAAAAGGCGACAAAATTACAGTAAAAAATATCTGTGTCTTGTGATGGATGCTATCGGGGCTTGGCCGCAGGTTTGTAGCCTAGAATGTCAGACCCCTCGAAGCATTTAATTCTGCAGGAAAAACAATAATACAAGGGCAAGACTGAGAAATTTTGTTAGCTTTTGCTTGTCTGTATTATAACAGCCATACCATACGAATCAGCTGTGATCCGGTTCGCCGGATCCCCATCCGCTCCAATACCAGATTCAAGTACGTATCTAGCTCTCCCCTGTGCGAAATTCCTTGGCCGGATCTCGGATCTGATGAGCTCTGTATCTTTTCCGATACGTACTTGTAGTCATTGTTCTAACGAGCATCGTGTTACCCATCTCCGGCCATAGGGTTCCTTGCATTTTTCCCGGTCCACCTGATATATGGCCTTACCCATACCACAAGAGAATTTTGTGTCGCGCAAGAATCGCAGCAATAGCTGCATCACATCCAGTTATCAGCTGCTTCGCGTAATAGTCGCTGCCTTTGGCGAACGCTATTGATTTCTCACCCGTTATTTGATTGCTGCATGTCGGAATGCTTGGGTCTACCAACAATTATTCAACGAGAACATACAGGTAAATGGACTAGCGGCTCGTCCGCAAAGGAACTTAACATTATCGCTGAAGGATTGTCAGATAACATCATTCTATCCCTTACTGCCCCAAAAACGTAAGCTATGGAGGATACTTGTAAAACCTTGAACTACACATGCTGAAGAGGATGGTCATGTGATAATATATCCAATAAGGTCTGCAATGCAGCGTTCAAGAATACTTCAGGGGAACGTGATTCGCGGGACCACATCCTTTCTTAGTTCAACGCAAGAAATCTGAGGATCCGGATACGGTGGTTTCCGACAGTATCGCAAGTTGTGTGACGGTCGCGAGCTACTGGGAACGATATCTACTTGGAGAAATATTGCGTATGTCACACTCATGGGACTGCAGCTTCTGTCAAATCTGGCTCGAGTGCAATGCGTCTACTCATTCGCTCAGTTACGTGGGGTACGACCTACTTCTTCTCGCTTGGCTACACAGGGGTTTCATCGAAGCCACAGCCTAGGATTATCGCCGAGCAGCCTATAAAAAGTCCTAGGTTACTTCGTACAGCTGTTCAGTATGCAAAAAGACCCTGTGGAGGCGAAGATCAACAATTCCCCAGACGGGGTGATTATTGCCTACAGTAGCGTTCCCGAGAGGCCGGTTTTGGGGCTCACCAGCGGGTCGAGCAATGTTTCTGCTATAAGTCCGCACTGATTTTACCGTTGAATACTATAATATACCTGGCTCTGATTCTTGTTCATGTGAGACTCAGGAAGCGCTGCTCAGTGAATGAAGCTACTGACCTCGGTGGACGAATCCGCCGGTTAAAATGCTTTTGGACATGTTGGAATGCTCTGGTCACGGTACCGACACGTACAGTAGTTTATTCCAACCATCTCTATGCTCAGGCTTTTTGGTCGGGTCCAGTCTCCGGGGACCAAAGCCGTTGCAGACAGGCGTCTGACATTGCAGTAGTTCTTACGGTTTTTGTTGCTGCCGTTAAGTTGTCAGAACCCCCCTGTTCACTTATAATAATGAGATATTCGATTACCCTTCTTCAGTGGCGATCCCGTGAAAATGTTTACCGTGACGAAAAAGACTCATTGCTTTAGTTCATCTCGTTTAAGAAGTCTACTTGTGATATCTTTTTACGCAAAGCTTAACAACAAACAGGGTCCTGGTAAGTTGGTTTGCAAACGCGTACAGTTTCCAATCTCGGGCGACCCAGCCCCAAAGGTGACATTTGACCAAGTACCAAGCAACGACTGCAGTGATGACGATACACGATGCAGTGGCGAATGCACCATCCCGGGACAGTGCAGTGCGGACCGACCGGTCATACATACTATCTGAGATGTAATACGTCTCACAAGCTCTCCTGTGCCGTGAAGCTGCACCCTTCATCCCGCCAACTCGGTCACGACTCGCGCTTCGGTCCTCTCTAACGACTTACCCTCAGCACAGACCTCAGGACTGGACTTGGGCATATCACCGGCACGTCCAATCCCAATGTTTCAAATTCTAGTGGCGAAGAAGCCAGTTGGACCAGGGATAGTCTTGCTATAATAGTAAGATACCCCGTACACCAATCCAGGCAACACTTGGACTACGGGCACACTCACGATAGGTAAATGGGATCAATGTGGTAAGCTGGCCCTCATCAGATGGTTGGCCCGCTTCATGCCGTCCCCGCATATCCAGCTATCACGCGCGCAACCCCAAAAAATGCGTAGATGCATTGATTTTCAGGCTCAGCCTCGATACGACCAAGCTGACCGCTCGTCTGTCCTATGAATATCTAATTGGTTCCATCACTCGGTGAAGTTTTTACTGCATTAATACTGTCAATATAATGTTGATGACCCATTCAGCAAGTGGCCGGCACCTCTACTTTTGCCTAGCCTATAAGGTAAATGCGTAAAGGTGCTATGAGTGGCGCAACTTCAGTAAGCAAGTCTAATATCACTATTATCCAGAGCATCAGATCTCATGGCCTTTTAGCTATAATAGCATTCATCTGCTACAGGCTAGAAACCTACCACCCCAGTAATGCCCGATTTGCCATTTGTAGCAACGCATGTATATGGTACCTAGAATGTCAAAAATAACTTCAGAACGATTGTTATTTCATGATAAGCGCTAATTCGTTTGAGCCCTTTTGTGAACAGTTTCGGATTAGTCTCTAGGGCGTCGTCATATTTCTCATATGCCTAACTTCATGTCGCTTGAAGTTCTCATGGCCATGAAGGAAAGCTTTCTTGTGTTCTTAATAAACAAAAGTCTCTCTCTGGTATATGCTATTGTATCGTATAACATTATTAAAGACGGGCACACCGTTTTTATATTTTGTCGACGGATTCGTCTTTCTGAATAAGTCCTTTTCTTTTACGTAACACCGTGCACATGACTTTGTTGCCGTATTAGATTCATCGTTGTGTAGGATTTATTATATGCATTAAACAACAATGACCTCATCGAAGCTGTAGAACGTTGCTAGTATTAGGTCAAGAGATTTAGCCTCTTCTTGTGTCATTCTCACTACTACTTATTTTGTCGCTACCGTGTTATGCACCGGAAAGTGTGGGTGGACGAGACGCTTACACCATCTGATCCAACTTACTGTACAGAAAATGTGCTACAGTAGAGAAGCCAATGAACAAGCTCAATTCAAATTGAGTGTAATCGTGGTGAAAGTGCTCCCCGATCCTTCATCAACAATGAAATTGATGCGATACGCGTCGCCTTCTAGCTCAAGTCTAATGCTTACGTTGCTAGAGAGCCGATGTCAGTATTATCTCCGGGTAGGTTGAACTCAACGGACAATGTGTCGGATTACGCCCATGCCCTGTCCGTGGCTGTGCTAATTTTATATGTCCCGAATGCTTATAACGTAATTCGAAAGTCAATCTTTGGTATAAAGAACTCTATAGTTGCGCGAAGAGATCTGTACACCTTCGTGGGCCAGTCCCTGGATAGATATATGCATGATCTTTGTTCTGAGTAATTGTGTAGGTAATCATAACAGCTGGGAATTTGATAAATATCTGCGGAAAGTAATAGGGTTAATGTGACTGTGGATGCTTACGACGGAATATTCACGATTAAGTGGAATATGTCCGTCACAAACTCAGGATAGGTTGTCCTAAGCCCTTTTACGGGCACTGGCGTTTCTACTAAAAAGTTCTTGTCATAAGGCCTTTACGAAAAAAGATATTCCTTGATGTAGCTAGGTTGCCCTCATGAAGGTGATTTTAGAGATTTTTTCGCAACGACAAGCATATATTGCTAGCAATACGGAGTCTTGACATTCTGGACGGCAGATATTATGATTTCCCAGCTGCCTGAAGTTGAAACAATTTCTTCTCATCTGCCTCATCAGTGCTTGAATACTTCGAGACTTCGTTGGTAGCTTGAAATTGAGACAATAATATTCCAGTCAAGTAGATAGCCGTTGTTCCAGACATGTATTGATACATGTTGTCCAAAGTCTATACATCGACCGTGAAATTGCTAGTCGATTGAACAGTTACTCCTTCGGCTCGGAATCTGGAGTAGTGTAATTATTATGAATAATGAATTAAGTTGCAATAGGTCTCGCTGTTACAACCATCTGCTCTCTGCATTTAGCCAATTTAGGAGGGAAGTAGGCGACTGCCTCCTAGGATAATTGGCTATTGATATTAGCTTGACTTAATTCCACTTTGTTTAATTTCTGTTCTTTTTAAAAGACTATGCTCTCTAACTAATTTTCGAGATTAGGCTATGTAATTACATCGCATCCTATGCAATTCGGTTATATTAGTCAGGGAGTTGATAAATCTGGTATAGAATTTGAAATTTACAATTTGAAATTGCCATGTTCTTAACGACATGTCTGTCAGAATCTTGGTTGTATCTAGAGTGAAGTCAAGGCACTGGTAGGTCGAAGGTATGAAGAAGGGCTCAAAGTCATTGATTCCTGAGTCTCTCCCAACTAATTGGGGGGAGACTCAAACCTTTATATAGCCAGATATCTACTACATCCCTAACCACAAGCCTCCTGTGTACTTAGCACCTAACAGTGTTCCTGTTATATCTACTGATTAGAATGAGGCATCCGGGCGAGGTTGAGGCAGTCTCAATTGGAACCTACCCAGCTAGAATTGGCACATGAGTTGATTTTTAGCCCCTTTGTGCAACCAAGATAATTTCTTATCCGCTCCATAGTTGAATTTTAGCGAGATCATGGTGCCAATTATGATATCTGATATATGATAGCGAGGCTTTGTCCCCTGCCCTATCTTTACAAATTGTCGAGTATAGTCTTCAAACGTGTATGATAATCTAGCTTCTGGTATTAATTGATGTACCCTATTGACAATGGTATTTGTGAAAAGCTCGCCCAGTTTTAGTCAATATCTTGATTTTGATATATTATGTTCAAAGTACAAGGGTTATCTAAAAGTCATTATTATGTGAAGAGTGCTGAATCTCGTAATAAAATCAACATGTAGGTGGCATAATAACTTTGATCGGTCACACGGACTAGCCTTTGGGAATAGGGATTGCAACTATCCGTATACCAGGGGCTAGAGTCGGCAATACTATGCAAAGAACCTACGAGACGGCGATTCGCATCGCTAATTACTGTATTTGTTTGATCACGATAACTCGTGATAATAGCATCACGGACCTGAATAGGAAGAGCTAGGCGAGCGAAGGGCGAAGCCTTCATAGATTTAAACCTAGATCGCCGGTAAGGCTAGAAGGGAGGACTAGACTGTATGGCCTCCTTGACGCCTTCGTAGATTATTCCAATATCCAAGGCCTAGTTCTCTAACCCTTGCTACATTGTCCAACGGTGATAACTAATGGTTAAACTAGCTATAGATTCCAAATTAGAATATTAAGATGGCGAAGGTAATTGTCAGGGAACTAGTTCACGGCTACTCTAGGGTATAGAACTAGTAGATTCTGGGTATATACGTAACTAACCCCTTGATTTGGGTGGTTCGGTGGTTTAGGAATCAATTGATCACTCTATCAAACCCTCAAGTACCCTTCCTGGCTGCAAGCAGGCTCTATTCACTCCGCGGCACTTATTCTCTGACAGCAATACAGAATAAATTGAATTATTCGGGAATGCCGGGTGCCCCCAGAGACTGTAAGTTACGTATCTATAAATCTTCACTTGTTGTGAAAAATGAATCATCTCGGAGATATTCGACCATTAGTTAGCCCTAGAGTCTGGATTTGACATAAACCAGCTATGATATCTGCAGGATTCTTAATAGGAGGAGTCATGACCACTTGGTAGATGGATTGGCGATGAGGTATTCGGCCATGACATCTAATACATCATCGTTATGAGTTTCAATACGGCTATTTTAAGAATATCGCCCTCTATCCCCCGGCTCCTCCTCACTGGCCACCTTGGAGCAACTAAATTTAAGTTCGCAAAACTAAGAGTTCTAACTATCTTCGTCTCAGCCCCCACTTTCAATGCCAGCTCATCTATAGAGCATGCCTCGCTTTTCTCTTGTCGAGTAAACACGCTCGGAACCCGGCGACTCCGAAGCCATTTCGACCTTAACGAGAAAGTCTTCGTGAAGACTGGAACTTGACGAGTGAGGCGTAGACAAGCTGCTAAGAAATTAGGAGATATAGGATGGTTCTCTAATAATGTAATCATTGCGATCATAATGTAGACATATATATGTCATTTCCAACTAGGTTGACTCATGGTTAAAGAGGGGACCTCCGGCGCCCTAGCCAATACACCATATGGAGTAACTTGGGTGAGCTACGTAGAAATACACACTTCACTGTGGACAAAGCCAACAAATCCGACAAAGGCTGGATCTCACAGACGATAAAGCATAGCACCTTCACTAAGGATGCATAGATGTCTTATTCCCGTGGGATCCACTGAGTGGTAGCATCGCCAACATCGTGCACGCCGAATACCAATCATGCTTCACGAAACTGGTCCAGACAGGAAAGGCTCCTGCTCTGTCGCTGGTTGCCAAGACCTCTATATCTACTCAGTAGAAGAACCTCGCTTCCAATCTGCCCTCTTCCGACGTGGTGTCCATTTCGGCGCCTGCTCTTTGTCTTTCGTTTATAATCAGAACCGCTAGCATGGCGAGTGGAAACATATCAGAATGCGCGAGAGAACGTGAAACATTCCTGTTAGTATATCTCGCTGGCTACTTGATAGTCCAATGTTTACAGAATCATTATAAACTAACTGCGTTTTTGATAGACACGATCCGACCTTGTTGTTGTCGGATATTAAATACAACGATACTGGCGAGCTGAAGTCGACTCTGGGTCTTTCTACCACAACCGATCCTATCTTAACCGCACTTGCACAGTTAGGAGCCTGCCGTACAGGAGCTTCTAGGGCCTTCATATCTCTTTTCGACAAGGCACATCAATATACCATTGCAGAAGCTACCCAAACATCATCTTTGCGTTGTGACCTCGGAAAGGATGGAATTCCTTGCGGGCCATTTTGGCTCCGAGGGACAGCTATCCCACGTCGTCGTGGACTCTACCAACGATTTCTAAATACAACGAAATCTGTTGAAGATGATAAGGATGCGGGTTTGCCTGTTAATGTGATCCCTGATATTCGTGCAGATCCGTACGTATCGGAGGACACCTGTGTCTTACTGGCATCTCCCTGCCGTGGTTGGGTTGGAGTTCCTATTCGAAGCCGAAATGGGGTCGACTTTGGCGAGTATTGTGTTGTGACGGAAGAACCTATACATGAAGACGAATGGTGCGATGCAAATTCGAGGCTTCTTCGGGAGCTTTCTATGTCTGTACGGGACCATTTACTGTCAAAGGCTTCGCATCTTGAGAAGGAGAGGGCTGAGAAGAAAACTATAGGCATTGGATCATTTGTGGAACAGAGATCGACCATGTTGAGCTCACGAAATAACTCAACCCACGATACGGATAACGGTAAACCTACAATGAAGCACGCGGCCAACACCAGGGAGAAGACAGCACACAGTTTCGAAGACATTAACCTAAGATCCACGCGCTCAACTCCGCAATTATTCCAGCTCACCGGTGGCCCTAGCCAACTCCCACACCCAGCAAGTATAGGAGAGTATCCAGCAGTTTGCAGCATGTCTTCCAACGGGTTGCTAGAAGTCAGTTCGTCTCGAACGGCCTTGCCACTGCAGAGGAACCCCGCCCCAATAGAAACAGATCCCTTGACTATAGTCTTTTCTAAGGCAGCAGAAATCATCCGGGGGAGTATTGATGCGGATGGAGTAGTTTTCTTTGACGCCAGTGCCGGTTCCTTCAATTGTTCGAGCCAAAAGTTCACAGGCAGTGACACGTCAAAATATACGTCATCTCAAGAGGAGTCGTGGAGCAGTGAAGAAACGGATTCGGAATCTGATGGCATGCATAATGATATTCACATCATAGCATCTTCAACTTCGAATACTTCCACCGTGGAGAGGGACGCCTATCCTTCTGATCGAAAGAGAATGTCTTTTAAAGCTCTGTCAGCACTCCTGCGGCGGTACCCCAAAGGCACCGTCTTCGACTACGACGAGAATGGCAAATTACAGCCCTATAACTCTCCAGATAGCATCAGCCGATCTACTAGCACCAACGGCAAGACTCCAATACTGACTAAAAAACGTACCTCTTCCTTCATTGGCAACCTTGGCAATGAGGTATCAAAATCTTTCCCAGGAGCTCGAAGCGTGGCCTTCGTCCCCGTCTGGGACCAGATCAAAAAGAGATGGTGCGCCGGCTGCTTCGCGTACACACGCGATAGAACGCGCTTTTTCTGTAAAAAGGGTGACATAAGCTACCTTTGTGCGTTCGCTACATTAGCAATGGCGGAAATCGCTAGCCTCGAAACACATCTTACCAGCCAAGCTCAGTCGGATGTTTTGGGTTCACTGTCCCACGAACTTCGATCGCCTCTTCACGGCATCATCCTTGGAGTTGAGTTCCTCGCAGATACCCCACTGAGCGTATTTCAAGGCAACTTGCTACACATTCTCGAAACTTGCGGAAGAACACTCTCAGATACGATTGACCACTTGCTCTTTTACGCAAAAGTCAATAACTTCATCCCGCCTGGGAAAACTCCCGATTCGAGAGCCCGAGGACTTCGCAAAGAGATGAACTACACCTTACAGGCGGGGATGAAGAGTATCACTGCGCCCGTGGAAGTCGATGTCTTGGTGGAAGAAGTGACGGAGAGTATCTTCGCAGGATTTAACTTTCAGCGCTTGTCTGTCGGGCAGCTAGAGCGAGATCAGCGTAAATCTCACGCAGATATCTATGCGATTCGGCAGAACGACAACTTGCAAGCCACGGAAGACCTCGGTCATTTGCTAATAGAGGAAGACGGCGAGTTGAATATTCCTTCTAAAAACATCGTGGTTGACCTGGCCATCGACCACCGATACTCTCATCACTATTATGCGATCAGTGGTGCTATACGAAGGATTGTGATGAACTTGTTCGGAAACGCCTTGAAATTTACCTCCTCCGGAAGCATCAGAGTTGCACTTTCTCAGGAATCTATTCACAGCAAGAAGTTCCGCAATACCAATTTTCGCTGTGCTAAGATAGTCGTTAGCGACACAGGAAAAGGTATAACTGAGGATTTCCTGGTGAATCATTTATTCCAAGAGTTTCAGCAAGAGCACGTCATTAGCCCAGGGCTTGGCCTTGGCTTGAGCGTTGTAAAAAAGATCGTTTCATCTCTGAAGGGAAAAGTATGTATAGAAAGTCAAGTCGGCGTTGGGACCACGGCAACAGTTCTACTACCATTACAACCGGTAATTAATCTATCTTCACCTCCAGAGGCTTCCGATGTCGAGTTAGATGATTACGCAGAACAGAGACGACAACTTAAGGGGCTCCGAGTGTGCTTTGTTGGTTTCGACGCACCATTACGACTTCCGAAAAGCAAGAACCATGTTGACGACTACCGATCTATTTGGAACGTGTGTCGGAAGGACCTAGCTATGGAAGTTATTTCGACGACCCAAGCTAGGAACTTGGTACCGGATATCGTATTGTGTGAAGAGGAAGCACTATATGATCCATTCCTAACAAGGGAAGGATTATGCAGAATACCACATGTTGTCGTCTGCGTCAACGCACTTAGTGCCTATCGTTTATCGACTGAGCCTAGATTCCAAGACGCATGCAACATCACTGAATTTATTTCTCAACCGTCAGTCAACCCGACACCCGTACGAACTTCTATGAGCTAACGGATGATTCTAGAACCGGACCTCGAAAGCTCGCTAAGATACTGGTGGCGGCGTTACAGCGATGGGTGGAAAGACAAGATCAATCTAAAATGCCAGATAGCCAGGCACATCTGCCCATGCACTCAGTCTCGTCTATGAGCCATAACAAGCCTGAGGCTGCGCTGAACCCGGTCTATGGCGGAGATTTACCTAACACTCCTCCAAAAAGAGGTTCGGGACCGTTCGAGCTATCGGGAATGTACCAGAGCCGGCCTCGCCCCAGATCTCCATCGCTGTCACCGCGTTCTAGTCCACTTCCGATTCGTACGCCGTCAGTGTCACCCCAAAGACACGTACCACACTTTTTACTAGTCGAGGACAACGCTATCAACATGAAGATCCTCTGCGCGTATATGAAAAAGCTCGGGCGTAGCTATGCCACAGCTGAAGATGGGCAGGTAGCTGTCGACAAGTATCGAGAAAAGCCTGGATATTTTGATTGTTTACTTATGGATATCAGTATGTGTTCCCTAGTGTTCACTTTGCTCCTTTCCTTTCCTTTTTTTTTTTTAAAAAAAAAACCACCTCTTCCACGAACTGAGGCAAATTTAGTATAGATGTTAATTACTAACTCTGGAACTTTTACAGACATGCCGCGACTCGATGGACTGCAGGCAACAAGGCAGATTCGCGAATTTGAGGCCAATCAAAACCTTCCACCGTCCACAGTCATCACTCTATCCGGATTAGCTTCTGCGAGTGTACAACAGGAGGCTTTCAATAGCGGGGTTGACCTCTTCCTGACGAAGCCAGTCAAACTACAAGAGATCAGCGAGACTCTACGATCGAGAGATCTTATGTAAAGAGCTAATGTCACGAAAAGGCAAAGAGACTCCTGTATATAGTCAGACAGCGCCCGCGAAGGTGTTTAGGGCCCATCGCGCAACAAGTGTCTGTTACCCCCTGAAGTACGAAGTTCCTGACACTTATAGTGGCACATGGACTGAAAGGACTAGACAATATCATGCGTACAATCATATAAGCGATCTGGATATGTCTGATCAAATAAGACAGGCTATACCAGAGCTAGGTCTTCGCATATATAGATCTTAGGTCGCCGCCTGGCTGACAGGACCTTTTGAAGTTCTAGATAATCTTCTTATGTTATGTTATTCGCGAGGCAGAAACACCTGTCTGAAAAACAGATTTTTGAAGGGGATAGGCCTATTCCCATTCCTACTTCTACAGTTATTTTCTAACCCCGCAAGGTATTAATCTTGGACTGTATCGTTCAACGGTTTGAGAAAATACGAGAAAGATGACTTCCTTGTTATACCTATGAAACCACCTCGATCGCCAAGCATTTCATATACCCGTATGTGAAATCAAAGAAATTACGTAAGGGAATCTATAGTACGCATGATAGCGATATGCTCATCCTCAACGCCGATGCCGTATAAACGACAATAATAAGATCAAACCAACCCACCTACTCGGTGCCGCCCCCATGCTGTGTATATACATCTAATGCAGCCTTCTACCTACATTCACCTCCTCACTTTTTCCACCACGATTTCTTTTCCTTCTTCTCGGTATACCCTTCCTCCTGGACATTATGGCGACCAACGATGGTCAAGAAGACCTGGTCGAGTGTCGTCGGCGTGCACGAGTAATGCTCAATGCCGAGAGCCTCCTTCTGCTCCTCGAGCATAATGACCAGTCGTCCCACGGCGCTGCCGCTCGCCGTCTCGCGGCCGGCGATCGAGCTGCCCGGGACGGAGAAGCGCATCTGTCCGTGGTACGTCTTGGTCTCTATTTCGGAGCCGGGGATGGCCTTGAGCACCCACTGGCGCATGCGCTCCATTTCCTCGTCCGTCGAGTGGGGCGCCGACTTGCTGACGAGATGGACGTGTATCGCGTCGCCGAAGCGCTCGCGCAGGTTGTCGATCGTGCCCATGGCTAGCATTCGCTTGGCGAGGATACCGGCCCGGCTTGCTAGGGCATCGGCTTCCTCCATGCTATGGGTGGTGAGTAGGATGGACCGGCCTGGCACGATGGAGCCCAGCGTCTTCCACATGATTCGCTTGGCCGCCGCATCCAATCCGGAAGACGGCTCGTCCAGCAGCACCACGCTGGGGTTACCCATAAGAGCGATGCCTAGGGATAGTTTCCTCTTGTTACCGCCAGACAGAGCATTTGCCATCCGTGTTGTGAAAGCTTCGAGACCAACGGCGCGGATAACCGCTTGCACATTATGCTCGATATCTGGAATACCTCGTATGCGAGCATAAAATCTCAAATGCTCTAGAACTGTCATCGAGTCGATGGCGTCGAATTGGGGACAGACACCCAGATGCGATCGAGCTGAGGCACGTTGATGAACGACTGAAGTATCCTCCACAAGAACATCGCCTCCGTTGAGGCTGGGCTGAAGATCACCTCTGATTAGGGAAATCGTTGTCGATTTACCAGCTCCATTAGGTCCGAGCACTATAGAATGAGAAGTTAGTTTCTAAGTCCTTAGATAACATTGATTGGATAAGTGATGAGTAACTAAATAATACTTACGAGCAAAGACTTCGCCATGCTGGACACCAAATGAGACGTTGTCCACTGCCGTGAACTTTCCGAATGTCTTGGTTAGGTGCACGACGCGAAGTCCATCTGTATCATTGGGACTGCTGGTAACACGGACAAGTTCGTTGGCTACCTCCTCATCGGAGGTGTTGCCGTCGGTATTTGTCTTGACACGACTTTGAGTGAATCGACTAAGCAATGTTCTACCGGCACCACTATCGTACCACAGTAGGATGCCGAACAAGACAAGTGATTGCAAGATTAGGTAGAGTATGGGACCTCCGTAGGCAAGGATTGATCCGGGATTGCTACGAAGCTCCTCGCCGTCGCAGGTTGTCGAGAACAGGTTGAGCGCTACGAAGAGCGTACGGACGACGCTTCCGATAGGCACGAATGCCGAGATAACGAAGTGCACGATCAACAGGGATGAGTCTATCTGTGTAATGGGAGCGAATGTCTGCACCGATAGGTACGCAATCAAGTAGATCAAGAACCCAACCGCTTGTCCCGCGGCGGAGAACGCGTATGTGGATAACTGGTTGCTGCTGAAAAGCGAGATCACGTATGAAAGTAAGATTGATGCTAAACCGTAGAGGAACAGGATTAGGAAAAAGTAATCGATGTGATACCAGACATCTGATACTGCTGCGAAAATGGCAGTGACGATGGCTGAAGAAATGAGAACGATGACAAAGTCAAATAGAGTATATGCGAACCAAAGTGGTAGAGAGCGCACACCATTGGAGTATTGAAGGCCGCGAACATTTCGCCGACGTTCCACGTTTGGATAGAGACCAAAGAATGCAGGATAGGCAGCCAAACTTAGAGAAAGGTATGTTAGAAGCTGAAGGGAATTGCCTGTGCCGGGTACGAAAGGGGTAGTGAAAGGGGCGAATGACGTCGCGATGCTTGTATTAGACAGTATAATGTCGAGGGCGTTTTGGCCGAATACAGAAGTATACACACTGCCAAAGTCCGCCACATAGGCGACTGTGGGCGCAGAATTCGCGTCTCCCAGCCACCATCCAGCTGGTGTGACGTTCAAGCGATTTTGTACGATGAAATTGTTGAAGTCGGAAAAAGAATTGACTGTGTGGAGAGCCTGGGCGAAACCAGATACCACGTTTGACCCATTGGATGATCCGCTACTGAGGCCAGAGAAAACAGGCGTGAATAGGCTGAGTAGCGTAGAGGGGTTCAACTCCGTAGATGGACCGGTAACCAGATACAGATCGTTAAAGAGTTCCAAGTAGTCGGCGTTATCACCAGCAGAGCGGTCATTGGAAGGTCGGCAACCAGCTGGTTCTTGACCCTTGACAAAAAGAGACGTCAGGGCAGCGGCGATAATAGGGATAATCAGAGCGGCAGCATAGGGAAACCAACTGGCTTTGAAGACAGTGCAGCGTTTTAGAAGAAGCACCCAAGTCTGTCTAAAAAAGCCAATTGGTCGACCTGAAAGGAGCTCGAGTTTATCCTTCTCAGCTTCGTCACCAACAGCACGGACGTCTGCTGTGGTTATTTGCTTTTCGTTGGTGGAATCGGGTGTTTGAGTCTTGACACTCTCACTTCTGACTTCTTCGGCAACTTGCAAGAACACGTCTTCGATGGTCGGGCTCGAGAACTTGTAGTCAGAGATGCCTGCGTTTTCCAACTCGCGTATGACTTTTGCGGCGAGGCTTGATGAGGGCGCTAGATAGCTAATCACATCAAATGACACGACCTTCTTGACCCCTTCGACCTCGGGTGACTCTCTGATCTCTCTGGCATTGAAGACGTGGATGCGATAGCCGGCACCAAGTCGGTCTTTGAGCTCAACGGACGAGCCCTGAGCTCGGAGTGTACCCTTGGAAAGAATTGCGATGTGATCCGCGAGCAAGTCCGCTTCGTCGAGGAAGTGAGTGGTGAGAATGATCGTCCGCTTACCGCGCTCTGCGAGCAAGATATCCCAAATCTTCCGTCGAGATAAGGGGTCTATACCGGACGAGACTTCATCGACACAACACACAGCGCTTCCACCAGTTAACATCATGCCGAGTTGCAACTTCCGCTTCTGTCCGCCTGAGAGGGTCTTCGACATTGCGTCGATCTTCAACGTAAGATCAACAGCGTTAACCAGATCCCGGATCTCTTCTTTCGAAGCTGTATTGTTGGGCGACTTCAACCGGTTAAAGATGCGAATGTGCTCCTCTACAGTCAACTCATCCCAAAGAACGTTCTTCTGAGGGGCAATGCCCAATCCGCCAGTACCGTCAATTGTGATGTTACCGCTCGTCAGCTTGCTAATGCCAGCAATGGAATCAAGAGTCGTACTCTTTCCACTACCGTTTGCGCCGAGTAGTGCAAGAATCTGTCCTCTTCCAGCACTCATTGACAAATTGTCGACGGCTACAACGGCATCTCTGGGCTTTGAAATAAAAGAAAATAGGCGTCGCAGGGCGTTTGGCTTATAGATTTTTGTGAAGCCATCAAGGCGAACGGCATCTTGAGGGGCCGTTTCTGCGGCTTGCCCACGTAGGATGGTACGTCCCTTGGTGGTTGTTCCGTGGAAGACTCGCTCTAGGTAGGCACCAAGGACGGGGTACACAATGATCTGAATGACAAGAAAGATCCAAAAGACAAGGCCTGGCAGATTCCACGGATTGTCGGGCGGGGTGTGAATAAGGTCTGCAGGCAGCTCCTTTCGTTCCCATCGTGCTACCCAAGTCATGTACCAAACGAAATTGCATGGCGCGAAAAGTAGACTAAGTACGGTGACCGTAGCAGTGCCTGGCGAGGTCAAGGTTTGCGCGAGAATAGCTAGCAGAATGTATACGATCGTTGTGACGACGCCAGAGAGCTGGGCTCTTTTGAAAAAGGCCGCGCCTAGGATTGACAGCGATGTGAAGGCAAAACCGGCGAGTATGAAGTATATAAGCACAATAGCAACATTGGTGTGTGCCCAGACTCCTCGCGCAATTATGATAGAACCAATCACCCATCCGGGTAGGTATACGATCGAAAAGGAGAGATGATGTGATACGAGCCTCGCGACTTGAGCTTGCCAAAGGTACTTGGTGGGCATCATGGCATCTAAAAGCTGGGACATGCCTATTTCTCTTTCAGTAGCCATATGGCCTGTCATATGGTAACATACGCCAATGACAACAAGGACGAATGCGACGGCCAAAAAGTTGGTCAGGGAACTCTGGTAAAACTGACGAATCTGTTGCTGGCGTTCCTCCGAAGTCAGAGGAGTGAAAGGGTACTCATCCGTCGAGCTCGGGAGAGAACGAGAGCCCCTATCGTTGGAGGCGCCTAGGTTGGCGATGGCAGAATCGACGGCTCTCTGAAGAGGAAGCGTATATATCTGTGAGTCGTTGTCATCCTGGTCCACGAAAATTCTTCCACCCAGCGCACCGTCAGCGCGAAGCGTGTAGTTCCATATGTGACCATTTCCTTCATTTGGCGAAGAGTTGAAAACCACAGCACCGTAACAGGTTGAACTTCCGCGCAACGTGCTCCGACATGTCTCGGTGAGGTCGCCGAGATCCGATAGCTTGATGGCATTCCTGCCCGCATCGGTAACCTGATCTGCCAACACATCTATTACCTGATCGATGTCGCCCCCCGCGAACCCATTGTTGACGAAGACAACCGTATTGCGGCCATCAGAAGATGCTCGCTGCAGCGCATTCGATAGTGATCGTACGGCATGTGGATTGCTAATGCCATAGTCTGATGGTGGAACAAAGATGTATCGAGCAAAACTCAGGAACGCAGCTAATATGATAGGGAGAACGAAAGCACGTATGGTGGTCGCAAACGAATGACGGACGACGATGATTTTCAAATTTTTGGCCGTTAAAGTCCATGTCTGACGGAGGAAGGCCATCGTCGGCCACGCCCGCGCGCAAGTTGCGCGTCCCGCACTTTCGACGTTCCGTAGACTAACTCTCGATCGAATCCGAGGGATCCGGGTCCTGTCGTGGGGATTATCTCGTTGTATTTACAATGCCATCAATCGTAATCGACACTACTGTTATTAATGTTCCATATTAAAATAAGACGCAGATAAATTCCGGTAGAGGACAGGGACGAATAAAATACAATACGTATATTTGGCCCAAAAGGAATGACAGAACACAATGAGTATGTATAAGTTGTACCAATATGTACGTGGATATGCTGTGAGTATATACACCTAGACTAGATTAATGAGATTTTGCTGTTGGATGCAGAATTGGGGGGCGAGCCCCGCGATCTCTTTCTATTCCAGGACTGGACGGTCAAGGACACGCGAGACTTTGGGTTTACCTCGGAGATTCACTTGGCCGGCTAATCCCTGTCCATGAGGCTGTGAACCCTGCTAGTCCAGCTCTCTGTTCAACAGCGGACCACTCATAAAACCTGCCGACTTCCAGCTTTCCTAATGTAGACGTAGAGTTGCATATGTCTTTGCCCACTCTTGATTCTAGACGGTCTTGGCTGACCTTCTCGAATACTTCTAAATGTCAACTTGAGTTTACGAAAACTAACAATTTACTTGACAATGGCAAAGAACGAAGAACGGTTCAGTAGAATTAAACTACTATGAGGTAGTAGTGGCCGACTGGCAAGACTGTTGGTACCTCAAGGTGTGTAACAATACAGTAATGATAATAACTGATCTGATATAACTGATGCCTAGACCAGTGGGGGCTCAATACAACGCAGAAGAAGCCGCCTTGCCATTTGTCATTAATCGCTTAAGCGATACCGAGGCGCAGTAGTGCAAACTGTCTCAATATTGCAGCAAAACAACCACTTCTTGTCCTGGCTATGGCTAATCTATCATGAAACCGCCCGCGTAATCGTCATCAATCTCGAAGCCACCGCCGCTGGCCTCGTCACTGTGGTCTGATTCGCTCGCCTTATCTCCCCCTGAGCCAGCCGCAGCTTCAACATTGTTGATATCTTCCGCTGCTTCGTCCTCTGAGTCTACCCCAGCCCAGATTCGTTGTCGTATTCGTAGATTCATCAAAAATGACCTCCACATCTTGAGCACTTGCCGACTTCTCCTCTCCCTCTCTATTTCAACCTCCTGATCTTTGATGCCATCCATCACAGCCATCACAGCCTCTTCATGTTCTGCAGCCACTACTACCCCACGTAAAACTGCCGTCCCCTTCCTTCCACTGAACTGAAAGCCGGTGAGTGCCGGCGCGTAATCAATACCCAAGATAAACGCCGCTTGGGCCCCAAAATCATCCGCAATATAGACACCGCCTTCTGGGACCATGCTGGGCACGTAAAGATCCAAGTTTCCGTACCGATTCTTTGGTACCTTTCCGTTGACAACTGGTGGTGCTTTATACACCTCTGTTTGGTCCACCGTATAAATTGGCGTTCCATTTGTCTCGCCCTCCTCCAACTCATTAATATCATCATTAAAAAGGTCTTCGTGTAATTTGGATGGTTTGATTATGAACTTCACTGGAATCTCGTCCGTCCTAACTTCCCTACCAAGCCGATACCATTTATCTCTACTTCGGGCAATGCGAACATCTCTGCGCCTGTAAATTCTTTCCAAGGGGCCCTTGCTGCCGGCACCAACCGTTCCAGACGGTGACGCATTCGGCACCAGTACTTCGTGTCGCCTGAGATGTCGTTCCAAGGCATAAATAGGATGATCTTTGAAGTCAGCAATGTTGCGTGGCATTGGTTCGCGGGCCTCTATTGCGGCCAGCTCATTTGCTTCAATCTGATCCAAATTGTTCTTGTAACCTCGTGAGTATGCTCGAAGCGCCTTGCGCCACCATCTCTCACCGTCACTAAGGACGCTTTCAATCCGCATCTTTCTCGTTTTCGCGTTGTACGCCTTCGCATAGCGTCGTGTGACATCTTTTGCTGCGCCATTTTCCTCAAAGCCTACAACGTATGTCATGCAGTTTTCTCTGTCAGACGCTGGAGGTTCCAGCTTCTGGGGTTTCCAGTAGGAATCTGTGACCAACGGGTCCGTCGGTTGCCATTTCTGATGCCCCTCGTCGAGAACCTCAATCCAGTAGACTGGGTAAGGAGACTCGCGGATCTTTTTTGGTGTAGATGAAACTTGAGAAGAGGAGCCTGGCGTAATGTCAGGAAGTCTGAAAGCTGCCGCGTTTGGGTGTCCCAGCCGTCTCCGGGGCGGAAGGGGTATAGATGGGTCCATGGATGCCTCTGGAGATTCAACGGGCTTGAATAATTGGCCATACTTCTCCTCTAACGTTAATCTTTGTTTCTTTTTCTGGCCGGCTCCCATGTATGGCCCTGACGAACTAAAAGAGAGGGGTTGAAGAGAACAGATAAGTCTGGCTTCGACGCCAGCAGCACGTAGAAGTGCACAGTATAACTGAGCCCCCACGTCCCGAGAGCCGCTGAGAGACTTTGCCGCTTCACGGAAATCGGATTTCTCCATAGGTGCTTCTGAATCGGTAGGTAGACTGTACTGTATAGAATAATTAGTCTCCTCTAGGGTATGGGGAACTAGTGGATATTACAGTTTGGAGGCGCTCTTCTGTCTCAGCCCAGAGCGCTCTCCTCATCCCTCGTTCTGTAACGCGAAATCTAAGCTTAAACATGTTATTCACGAGATCAAGGCCTTCTTTGAGCGAGTTCGCCCGGCCAAACTGAGTCAAATGATCTGGTGGGTTCAGTTGCGTGACCATCCTTTTTGTTAGGAGTGGTCGTAAACTATCTTGTACCTGAGCATCGTTGCACCATTTATTCCTCCGGGCTACGTGGGCCAGTAGGCAGAGAAGGTGCGTTTTATGTATGTCAACCCTACGACCCTTCTCTTCTCTATTGATGGGCTTGCGCCTATCGACGGTCTTCGTCGGGGACGTCTTAGTGCGGGTCGACAAATCAAGTTCGAGATCTTGTGGGGTGTCATGAGCGGTGTCTGAGGTCGATGCATGGGCGGAGAAATCAACGTCTTCGAAGGCCTCTTCGTCTTCTTCTTCTTCTTCGTCGTCGTCTTCCTCATCCGAGTCACGGTAGACAGTCTGTATCGTAGGAGTAGGAAGTGCCACATCCTCAAACTCAATATCATCTGTGCTCTCCTCTGGGTCGATAGCTTCCTCGCGGCTGGGCTTTTCGGGCGATCGTTTCGGATCTTGTGTGGCCTGGTCAGGGCGCTGGCCGGGACGTTTCCTCTTGATGGGTCGATCCTCGGGGGCCGACGTGGTGGTCGGTCGGACATGGGCTTCCACAAGCATGTCGTGATATATGTCGGGAACATCGCTCTGTCGGATGCTCGACAGCGTTGACCGGGTCGACCGGGTCGACCTCGATGACCGCGAGGTAGACGTTTTCGTACTAGCAGGCCGGTCGTCGGCAGCCTTGCGCTTCCTCCCGGCCATGATTAAAACGTAAGTATATACAGGTAATTGATGCGTGCAACTAGGCACTTCTGGGGGAGTCGTAGTAATAGTAATAATACATTATCAGAAACTACAGGCAAGTCTGATGCTGCTTGGCGATGAGGCAATGACAATGACAATGACAATGACAATGGCAAAGGCACTGAGGGGCTACGTCACGCCCATTAAACACCACTAAAGCAGGCGCGCTATAGCCTCGAAAGCACGTGACGCCCCATGAGCAACTAGCTAAGACTACCTGCCTGCTTCTTACCTAGGTAGGTACTTTGTTGCCCAACCATATCCATCAGATTGATGCAAAGTTGGGTTTTTAGAGACTTTGGTCGAGATAGTAGAGGGTTGTGACATACACAAGCACAGCTGGTGGGTGGCGTGTCTACTCAGCTGAAAATGTTACTTACGACTTACACAACTTGACAAGAACCTGCCTAACCCAGAATTTAAAAGAATCGCAAATAAGAAGAGAACTACGAAAGGTCTTGTCAACATAGTCTATTCTTCTTCCGACCGTATGCGCTCATATTAAAAGGGCAAAAGGAGGTTCTCTTCGCGCGCAACATCGACTCTCCCAGACATGTTAAGAAGGGAGTTGCAATCACAGCAAGTTTGCACAAGATGAAGCGTTATTTTACGTTTTTATTACTACAGGTAAGTAACTTAATCTACCCAGAATAAGGTGCAAAGAAAATCATCAGAGATCATATCAAATTAATGTGCCTTGAAGGCATCGCCGTCGTAAGCATAATAACCAGCTCACATCAACAGACATATAACCCATATCGTCACAGCATGACCCGGAAACCCAAGCGACCATTAGAAGACACATGTAGAAATAATGCTGTAGAGAACCCAAATCTTTCGAGTCTTTGCTCCTTTCTCCTTTCGCAGAGCAACAGAAAATAACATCATGAACGTTAACCATTTTGTGGTTAGCGTACGAGGCAATCGAAATCCATCAAATTGTAAATTGTCATTTGGTGAAGCATACTGAGTACTCACTCGTAGTGGTGGCGCACGTACCTTTCGGCAGATTACCTGCCAACTTGTAGTAACTCCGCACCATATTCACAAGCACATCATTAATTCCACCATGGACTCATCGACGATGATAACCCCGCCTCAAACGCACTTCATGTAGCGCCTGGGGCTTCCGAATACTAGTGTTGAAAGTCAATGCTGTCGCAGTTCGAGCTCCAAGCTCGTCGATCAACCCCGCGTGTCTTGGGCTGACCAACGTTTGGCAGTTTCATGTGTAACGACTTTTATCTGAATTACTCCGCTGAGAGGCCGATTCAGCTTGGGCTTCCGCCATTTCGCGTGCTTCTTCAAGAAACCTATCCCAGCACTCGTTGCACATGCCTTCATTCCACTTGACGATCCTTTTGTCTATCATACCTAGACACCAATTCGTCAGAAAAAATCCCTTGAAGCTAATGAAATTGTGGAAGTATGGCGAGAAACTACTCACCTCGTGGGCCTAGGCACTTCTTGAAGAGCTCGGGGCAGGTCTGCGGGCCTAAGAACCCCCAGCATGAGCAGTGTTGCCATCTTTGGTAGAGTTCAAGGCACATCCTCTGAGGACCAGTGTTGATGATGATCTGCTCTCCAACGAGGCACCTGTCATGAAATGAGTTGGTGCGCAGCAAAAGCCGTTTTCCTTCAGAGTAATTGAAGCAAGCCCCTGAAGTGGTGCTAGCTTCAAGTGTCCACCGACTCGGGATTCTAACCGGAGCAAGAGTTTGCCCCCTTGGCTGTCTAGTAACAGCAATGGCGATACGAAAGACAATCTAAAGTTAAAAGAACAGCATTGAGTTGTCTGCTCCTTTTTTGAGTCCAGTGTTCAGTGGGCAACCCGTCAATCAGGTACGGCAGTCATGAAAAATCATGAGCAGACGTGAAGCCTTTAATAATTGATAGTAGAGATGAATCCGGGCTGTCTAGTAACAGCGTGGTTCATCCCAGTTTCAGAACCTAGGGCGGTCGACTGTTACACTGGAAATTAGCGGTTGGCAGAAGAATTCCTAGATCAACAACATACGTTTTTGGCATGCAGAGGGCGTTGCCCTGTATTAAAGCTTCGGAGAAGGAGGCCGCAACGAGCGGTGGGGGGGGGGGGAGTTTTGCAGGGGATGGGTGGTGTCATGGCTCGTCGAGCATACGGTACCGAACTTCTAACGTAATCATTTCCTCGTCGTCGAGGTAGTATAGGTGACCACGCCGGGCACGCCGTATTCCGTCTAGGATTCCATGGCAGTCGCAGCTGAGCACCCACAGCAGCAGCAGTGCGAGTGAGTTTTTAAATCTCCTGTGGCTGCCCAGCACCTGCAGAGTGAGCCACAGCAGCCCGCTATACCCGCAAGGGCTGCCGTTGGACGCATGCCTGCTAGACCCTGAAATCCCCCGCGCTTTGACACGCTTTGACGGGTTACTAAGATTAGTTAGTCTACCTAGGGACTTGGTAGAATACTTAAGTACCTATGCTAGATGTTTCCACTTCGTTGGTTCTCGTGCTACCGCAACGTTCTTTGTCTGCATCGAGATTTCTCCTGGCCGTGAGGGCTGATTTGAAGAAGTTGTCAGTGAACCGAACACTGCCGTCATCTCGATCCGTCGATCACTTGCATATAGGGAAAACGATGGCCCGGGTCTATGTAAAAGTCGTGTGAGGAGAAAACAATCACTTCTAACTAGTTAGATGCACTTTTCTGGGTGACTAGGAAAGCCAACATCAACACCTGGCTCCAACCAATCTCCGTCGAACCTCTGGACTCACAATGCTCTCGAAGTTCATGGCCGGATATGAGAAGTTTTCAAACTAGGCAACGTTCGTTTTGAACTTATTCCTGTTGGCTGCACGGGGCTACGTGACAGACAGGACAGGTCATCCTAGGTGTCTACACCATGCTTGTCAGCGTCAGGGATGATGGCTTCAGCATCTACCCGCTATTGGTTCAGAGAATACGTATTCGCGTATCCTGTTGCACCTGGATACTCTACTACCTATGTGGATGTGATGATTCCGTGCTTACATAGGAGCTGGAATTGAAAGGGACATCGAAGCGAGCTATTAAGCCAAAATACTTAGTTACTGGCTACACGCCGTCAGGAGTGGTGAGACTTAATGACGGCAAGTATTTACAGAATCACGCGTTGCCAGCCTAAACTAAATGTAGGAGCGATACACTAGAGATTACTAATCCCTGGAAAAGATTGTGTACACTTTCATGAGACCATGTTCCAAATAGCTACTCAACTTATCAGCCAGACCCGCGGTTTGAGATTATGTTGTTCGCCCACGACCCATGCCTCCATTCAGCTCAGCATGGTCATCGACATCTGTTGGTAATACGTACAAAGTAAGCACGATAATAACCGTCGCCGTGGTTCCATTACTGTATGAGGGGAATTCGAACTCGCTGCTTGGCGGAGTGACATCCTCGCCTACCACGTTGAGATATAAGCTCGGTATGTCTCGAAGATTGAGCATGGTGCTACCCTGTTCGTCAGAGATGGCCGTGTTAGCGGCGGGAAACAATGAATACTAATGCACGGAACGGGACCCGGTATGCGCGGGTTGCACTCGAATGCGGTATAGCACTCCCGCTCGGCTTAATGACTCTGACATGACTACATACCTTTGTCACCTTCACATGTAAGTTATTTATCAGCCTCCTTTTAGTACCTTTAAAGTCGTTACGGTACATGCCAAGACTCCAGATAGCTCGAGAAAGCGACAGTTCGTCATATGCGATACCCTTCTGAGGGATTCGACCAGCAAGTTAGTCTCCCAGGTACACATCAATGTTACATGGCAGCGGGAGGTCCTCCCGGTCAACTTGAATTTCGGCGAACCATTCAAGTCTTGATGCGGAAGCAGCTGCCTAGTTTTCGGTCGCATATAGGCCTCCGTATAAATTGTTGATCTGAACAATAACCTCTTTTCGGCCCTGATCATCACCTGGATTATCGGAATATGTGTAGCCGAAGGCTTCAGTCGTTGCCACCGTCCTGCCTGTGTGAAAGGTTCTCTCATCGGCCTTCGTTTTTGAGAGTTAGATGCTCTGGCAAGAAAAATGAAAGAAAAGACTCGAAAAGAACACACGGAACGAAGCTCAACTAATATCCTATTATGGTGCGCACTTACCTGATAAACCGGCTTTAATGGGCTATCTACAGTGATTATCTCCCCTTTCCGGTGTCGAATATAGCCCCTATCTCGTCATGATGGGACGCTGTCCGCATGGCGGATAGTCGATCGAGGTTACAGTGGTGGAGCATAACTACAGCATAATGATGAATATATAACCCCCCATGAGGACGGCCGTGCAAACTTACAATAAAGTATCGAATGAAATCGAATAGAGAACGACTTCCCAACGCAATCGTGAATCGCACTATGAGGCGACTCGAAGCTTGATCTAGAGCCAGCCATCGATACCATCTCGTTACGGAGGCACTGGACAGTATCAGAGAGGCATCCTTGATTGTGAATGATATTTCGTCACCGATAATTACCACGGAATCTTTTGATGAATTTTGATACGTCATTTTCGCCTCTGTGCCGTGTTGTCTCGGGGCCCATTCCGCTATACCCTGGGAACTGGGTTTCGTTTGAGGGGTATGTCTGCTACCGATAGCTATACAAGGTGTAATGGAGATTGATCTATGTGATATTCTCCTATGTGCTAGAAGGCGAAAGAATTTAAATTGTTTCAGTAGGGAAGTCGTAACTTTTGCAAGGCTTCGCGGTAAGTGGACGCATCGTCGTTGGTATACTCTAAAGCCAACCGTTGAACCTCGTTTGATTATCGTATAGTCAGTGATACAGGATTTACTAATACTTTTCCATATCTCCTACCTCATATTAGAGAACAAGAAAATCACGATGCTAGCCGAGGCGACTATCCTTTTTGTTTCAGTATCACTTCGTAAACATACACGTAGCAGACCATTGACAAATAAGTGTTACCACCTGATGGGAGCAATATCCTCCCCATGAGCCTCTAGGAACGGGTCCGACTCCGTTATAAGGGATGTAAGGCATGCCACGTCGGAGTCTGAGCTCCTAGTAGCATTCACACTTGATGGTCGGATTTACCTACTATCGCGAAATGAAATCGTTCGCCATCTTCTGGCCTATTCTGTAAGACGTTCCTATACACTGCGTAAGACAACTGAATTTGGGAATTACAAACCATACTACATTGGACCCTTTTCATGCTCTAATGTGTTAATGTTGATTCGTATAGGCAGCTTTCCTATAACCTGATCAATTCCATTTATCATCTCGATGATGAACACTGGCGTACTCTGCGTGATGGTATTGTGTATAGCAATGGCCAAATACGGAGCGGAAGCGCGAGCGTCAAATAGCATTACGATATACACATTTGTGTACAAGACAGTTGAGCAAGTAATTACTAGGAGTTTAGAGATAGATTCACAAGCGAAGGAATTTCTAGAACGGATAGGATAATCACGATGTCCTTAAGAAGACCTTATTTAGTTTGGTGTTTGCTCCATGAGACTAGCCTTTGTTCCGCGTAATATGTCCGGCAATATCCTTATTCACAAGAGAAACCTACAAAACTGCCATTGGAGATAGGAATACACGATATTGAGCGGTTTTCAGAACAATCTTGAACTATTCCACCAAATCATCTTATTTTGCCTTTTCGCCGATATATCCTAGTGACGTTCTATGATAGGCGGCAAAACGGTAGATATTCTACACCATTTATATCAAGCCGATAACAAAGAATACTTCGATCCCGTACTTCATGGCTAGCTCTCAGCTTGAATAGACTCTCTACTGCGTACAAACCCGCTACTCGCGGGCCATGTGTGTTGTCAACAAAGTAAAATTGGATTCACTACATATTCAGCTTTCCGAAAAGGATCAGTAGCAATCGACGGAAGGAAAGCGACATATTCCGCGCGGCCTTGCGCTCCCAATTAACATAGACATTTCATAAACGAGATGGCCCGTTCTCGGCAAGCCACAGCATCTTTTGGAAGAGTTTTAGGCCACGAGGGGGCCGGGCATCTATGCATGGAGGAGGCGGGCTACGAGCGGCAGGCCACATCCCGCCGCGTACATGAGCACCGTGCCCGGAGCGAGCAAAGAAATCGTAGTTTTGCGGCGTTGCCATGACATCATGGATTTTGCATAGTGAAGTGTGCTGTGTGCTTTATGTCAGTGATCTGGATGGGTGGGTTCGTACACTGTCTTTGCCACAATAGGCATACTTACTTGGCGTGGCGTGAGCTACATTCGGAACTCTGTGCCTCCGAGATGAAGAATTGCAGTACATCTCATTGACTCCATCTACGTTGCTTCTGCGATAGTTGAGAAGGTTGAGCGGTCAAGATGCTGCATTGACGGGTGCTACCGGTTTCCTAATCCGCCCGAAGCACAAAAGAAAACAGAGCTCGTTATCGGGAATGGAATCGTGTGGGGTATAGTTTTCCGTTCTTTGAGGACAACGCGGCCGAATAGTTATCGATGGACATAGGTTCACTTGGTAAATGTTGCGGACTCTTTGTTCCTGTTGACAAGACAGCAAGCGATCGTATCTAACTACAGCCTCTCTCCTTGGCACATGTCGACCCTCTTCTAAAATACAACTACCAAGTATTGTCACTGTCAGTCCAAAGCATACTTTCCAAGAGTATATACACAGAGTACATAGATAAAGACAACCTGCTGATCATAGGCGTTCCCGAGAAAATGAGAAAGGGGTAGGTGATCTAAGTGGAGTCCTAAGATCGTGAGTTTATTCTCTCAATTCTGAAATCGGTAGAACACGCCAAGCATCGTCATCAACCACATTTTTATCTCTTGACCGTGAATCATAAACTGTCCAGACGTCAAATCATAGGCGTGTATGAACAGAAAAGCTATCGGTGGAACTAATACCTCATACAATTAATAACTAGTAGCCTACTACCTTACGGGTAATGCTACAATCGGCCCCCTTTCCGGGTCTGTCTTAAAACGGGGTGACAAATTAGTTGTGCTGGTATGGGGGACGGAAACGTTGCGTTATGGTCACTGAGAAGAGCGAGTGAATTGTGTGAGAGCCAACATGGATTCTACGTTGGGTTCTATTTGATCGTTCGACGACAGGAGTCCCTACCTAGTTTACAAATGTACCCCATTGGACGTTTCGTGACACTACATTCACTCGTGATCCTTCCAGATTTAATCAAAACGATGATGACAAGAAAGTTGTATCATCTTATCACATTATCAGCATACCATAACTACCGCGTACATAGAGCATATATCGAGAGGAAGAATGTTATTCCAACTTGGCGTAGAAAATCTGTGAGACACTGCGTGGCTCTTTCACGACTCTGTACACTGCTGCGTATGTTGCCTGACGTATGACGGATTGACAATCGCATGATCACGTTTGGTAGCAGTAGAGATGCAAACGACCAATCGGCATTCAAACGTGTCATGGGGCACGGCGAGCTTCCTACGAATGGAACGTGGCAGCCGGCCAAGTCTTGCCCAGTTCCTCGGGTACCAGCAGCCTGTCACAGCAAAGTTTTCTCCAGAACCATCAAATCTCGGTACCCCTCTTTCCATGCTTTGGATTGCTCGTCAGTGGGCCTGGGTAGCGGGCTCCGAGTAAACCCGCCATATCCCAACCACGATTGGAGGCCAGACTTGACGCCGACAACGCCACCGCGAATCGCGGTCCAGTCCCCTTGTGACACGACTTCCTGCATCCTCTGTGCCTCTGCTATCTTGCCCTCCCTGTATAGCTCAAACGTCCTGATACAGGCTTTCGGCGCGATGTTTGCCAATCCCGCTAGAATCCCGTGGCCCCCAGCGATGAGAGACTGGATTGTGAAGTCAGCCGAGCCCGCGAGAACCAAGAATTCGGGATTTCCCGAGCCATAGATGTTCTTTGTGGTACTGCTTCGCGTAGCGGCGGCGACGCGGTTGAGTTTACCCGTATTCCCGCAGGTAAGTTTAACGCCGACGATTCTAGGATGCTGGGATAAAGACAAAATTGTATCGGAGGACAAGTCCAACCCATTGACGGCTCCAGGGAAATTGTATATAATGATGGGAATAGGAGAGGAGTCCGCCACCTTGGTGAAGTACTTGATAATTGTCTCTGATGAAGGGGCGAATAGCGTGGCGTAGTATGACGGAGGTAATACGAGCGCATAGTCACCTCCTGCCTCTGCCGCTTCACAACAAAGCTCGATAGTTTCACGGACGCTCTGGGCACCGCATCCAACTATCACCGGAATATGAGTGAAACCGGCGTGATCCAGTGCAGAGCGAGTGGTTGTGGTCACCAACTCGCGCTCCCTATGAGTAAGATGAACGGCCTCGCCATTTGAACCCTGCGTTGCGATGCCTGTGACACCAGCCTGGGCGAGTCGTACCGTGTGCCTAACTATGGAGTCGGTATCGATATCCTCGGTTTCAGGGTCGAAAAAACAGAGAGTTGGCACATAGACTCCAGGTTTCAGGGGGCGACCAATGTTGATATTTTCTTCCGCACGAACTGCTTCGATGAGGACTAATTCAGCGAGATAGAGGATCAGATTCGTTCAACTCACCTTCGTTGAAAATTTGAGGCGTAGTAGAGGTGAAGGATAACTTGGCCACTTCATTGGCGAAACTTCCCACCAGGGATGGAACCTCGACATGTGGTGCCATTGGAGGGAATCTCTTAGAACAGCAGTATGGCTAGCTCTTTAGCAACTAGTACGTACGTGTATTAGGGATAACGGTTTAAGAACGTTGGAGCTAGTGGCTGGAATGGTTCACACTTCGTAGTGGTGGGCAGACTCTCTCTTAACAGTTTTGACGTGCGGCTCTTCGAATATGATCAAAATTGCACAAGGGACTTGATCGACCTCTTAACCAATGGGAAGGCGAACAAGAGTATCTCAAAGGCGGCTGGCCAAAGACGCGGATGACGGTATATAGATTTTCTTTTCTTTCCTTTTCTATATATATACCATCAGCCACCAGTAGCATGTCCTCGGAACATACTGCCGAGATGTTGATAAACGCGGTAAGAGCGGTCTATGCTACATCGGGTTTCGAGCTACAATGGGAAGGATTACAGAAGCAAGGATGGTTAGGCCGCGTCAGGCACATAAAGCAGCATTTTCAGATGAGTGATATTCTGTAGGGTGTTTATGCAATAGATCGTCGTGAGAATCACTCCAAGCCAAGGCCGGATAGCAGAGTAGTAGGACCATATCCGAAGCCATTGCTGGCGAATGTGTTATTGAAGGCAGGCGGACCGGGAGCCCAGGCATGGGTGGTAGAACAGAAAGTCACGAGGTAAAAGTAATAGGAGGAGAATTATTTGGTGGTAGTGCGCGTGTCGATTTTGTACACGAACCACGGCAATATCACGGGATCAATCTCCTCAGAGGACCAATATCGATACGATAGGATTCGAATCCTTTTCGTTAACAGTCGATATTCTGTAAAGTGTTATGCACTCATTATTCCGCGGGATCCGTGTTCAGAATTATACTTTGCGACCTTTGTGTGTCAGATGGCCGGGGAAGAAGGCCAGTAGATGCGCAGCGTCGATCCCCGACATGGCATCAGCACGTTAGTGTGGTAACATCCGCCGTATAGGACTCTCTGCAATTACCTTCATGTGCTAGATTTATGGTTTCCATGAGACAAATAATATTGTCATACATATTATTCAACGACAAAGAACTAGGTTACGGCCACGGTGTACTCTATCTGGCATGCCGGTTGTTTTGACACCTCCACAAGTTCCCGACGAAGACTGAAACCAGTAAGAAGCCATGTGAGCATCCCTGGGACAGGTTACAGTGTATCGACCAATGTTAGATAATAGACTCATAGCACTGTTAAGGATAAGTGATAATAAGCACGCGGAGCCTCAAGATATTTGACATAGGTATGAGATGTTGTTGCTGGTTCGCCGCTTCGTGGACGAGGACGATTGGATGGGAGAAATCACGAAACTGGCCAATCTAATAGCCTAGGCAATATATTAAGGTAGCAATGGATAGGGTTTGATTTTGTAAAAGAGCGGTGCGTGGACTGGTGGTGAGATAGTGAGCCTCATGTTTGGTCAAAGCCTGGACTCAACTCCTTGGCAAGGTGGGCAGAAGTCGAAGTACGATGCTAATCTTTCTTGGTCCTATGGAACATTAACAGCCAGTATGCACCGGCAGTCTCCGGTTGCCACCCGAATCTGGAAAATGTCTTACAGTTTGCCTTGACGTCTGGTCTAGTGAAAGTAGGATTAGGCCTACGGAATATCGATGCCCTGAAGGTTGCAGTGACTGTTGGCGATCTCAGTAAGTGATGTGTCAAGAAACAGCACAATAGTAATCAAGGATCAATGAACCTAAAGACGAGCCCATTAGATTGCTCCTGTGTGCGGCGCCAGCTTAGATACTTGCAAGTTATCAATGGCAACTATGAGCTATGGACTAGAGTTGAAGCGTAATAACACAAAGCTCTTTGGCAACAATATTAGTCAACGCCAGCCCAAGCTAGAACTCAAACCCCGATAGCCCTGTTGTCGACGAGATAAGACTACTGCTGCTTGATGCCTGCCTCTTTCTCCAACAAGCTGTTGGATATATACCTACCTACGTCCGAGCCTATAAGCCTATATGTGCCTAGCAATAGCCTAGTAGCAAATGCTAGTGAGATCGAAAGTGATACGACGGTATTAGGCCAATATCCTGCCGTTAATTTCGAGTGCCGGTGAAACATCCATGAATATCCTGTCATTCATGATGCCACTGAATATCAGCCACCTCTGTAATGATGCTTCGATTAAGCAAGCACCCGCTGAAGTAAAGTATCTTACTCATGGCGTGAATTGGGTGGGGGACGAAGAAAACATGATTTAAGCCTAAGCTAGAGTATTGAGCTAGAGTATTGAACTGCATACAGGCTTGTGGCTCCGACATCAGTGTTAGAAATTGAGAGAAGGTTGCTCAGTTTTTCAAT
This sequence comes from Xylaria curta, assembly GCA_022495235.1. Taxonomy (NCBI): domain Eukaryota; kingdom Fungi; phylum Ascomycota; class Sordariomycetes; order Xylariales; family Xylariaceae; genus Xylaria; species Xylaria curta. The sequence goes on along the minus strand of MU375898.1, from coordinate 272,217 downwards.
GTCAGTACCACCCGCATGAATAGCCTCAAGCCACCCGAAGATCCACGCAGTTACATCGAAGTTATATGATTTATGATCAATAGAGCCTGATATGTGACACGATGTTTGGACTTGGCAACGGCGCAAATCCAGAGATTCGGGTTAGGAAGACATCCTCCGGAATAGGGCACAGTGCAGTACTGCTCTCCATTTATGCACTAACAAGGTCTGCAACTTGAGTGTAGTCTTTTACAACTGTAGATTTACTATGAAGTTCTACCTTTATTGCGGGATGGAGTAATTGACAGAATAATAGGACTAAGTTGGCGGTCTAGGCTGCCAAAATATGTATCAAGGCCCTGTCGAACGTCGAATCCTTTATCTCCCCGTTCAGAATTACGATTCTCATTTTCAAGGGACTTTGCCTAAGGTACCTAGAGTTCATCCCTGCCAATGCATTATCCCCTTGAGGTGAATTCGCTTGGACATCTCATTTATAGACTAGCGCTCCGGGGAAGTAAGGAATCTGGCTTACCATGCAGCAGTTGTGTTCTTCGTTCTTGGCTGGTTTGACTTCACAATAGACATGTCGGTGTAAGAGAAGAATATTACATCATCCTGCTCGTGTTTAATATTATGTCTCGGTTCTATTCTTGCAAGCTGCTACAGAGATCTAAATGCAACAAGTTGTACGTACATGTAGTGCAGTGGAGAGGCAAGGAACAGTGTACATGACTTATCACACTCCTACTCGCGATTAATTTCCCATGATTTGGGCAGCTTACGAAATCCAGAATCCCTCTGCTTATCTGCTATGACTGACTGCCTATCATATCTCACTGTCATCATAAGGCATCCATGTCATGTCGGGTTCTTTTGCTGAATTGGAGAATCTTTGGGGCATATGCTTGTCTCAACAGCTGCCGCCGGCAACGGACTTAAAGAACGATAGCCATGACCAATCTATGAGCACGTTCCGAGACAGGCGATTTCATCATGAGAACTTCATAGGATAGATTAAGAATAACTAGCTACTGGATAGTAGATATGACATAGAGGAGGGAGTATCTCAGACTCAGTGCCTAGTACAGCGACAATGACAATGTGACCAATGACGTGTCCAGGCAACCAGAAAAATGAGAGACGCAGCTCATTTTCTTTTCGAAATCTCAAGGCCAGAAGATCGCTCTGAGAACAATGAGGTTGGTATCATCGCCCGGCGACTGAGTGAGGGGGGAGACAAGATCTTAGGCACCTCCCTCACGCTTTGCATATTCCTCCTCAATAGCCTCTTCATACAGACGGTCAGCTTCGATCTCAGCTTCCGTCTTCCCACGGCTGGTCCCTGCGCCAGTGTTTACGCCAGCGCCTGTCGCGCTAGAGGTTGAGTTGCCCGTATGTGACTGCTCCGATACGGGCGGGTTGACGTTTGGGTCCGAACCCGACGTAGGAGCCGGCTGCTGCAAGGATGATGAAGTAGTGGATTCGAGGAAGGGCATCGTGACGGCAAATGTAATGGAATGTAATGTTGAATTAAACAAGGTCCCGAGCTTTGTAGATTTTGTGATTTTAATTAGGACGACTTGGGTGAGTTTAAATGACGTTCTGTCAAGTGTGAAGTTTGTGGCGGAGTACCGCACAAAACTTTCGCCACTTCCAAGGTCGCTTTCCCTCGGCTATACAGAACACTTCTTCAGCCAACATGACCCATCACCAAACTCATAGAACTTAAAAACCTCGACCGGAACTTTCTTTTCTTTATGCCGGATTCTACTAATTCGACTACTCACCTTTGACTTTCGGTTTGTTCACAACAGCGAAGAAAGAAGAATCTTCATTGTACAAAAATCGAGTGCTCTCATGAGCGCAATTTTCCAAGTGTAAACAAACTCAAGATCAAGAGAGAAAATCGACAAGAGTGACCAAAAACCTCCCGAGTCGGCGTTTGATGCACAAGTCTTCGTAATCGGCCTATAAAATGATAGATATGAATTGAGTCAACGGATAATTGCCAATTACAATTACAAGACCAAAACTCCAGTTACACCGACTAGAACCGCAACTACAACACCCCTCCAATGCGCCTCCGTCCGCGAGATACCAGAGGTTGCAGGAGTTGATCCGGTATTGCCACCAGATTGTCCATTCGCACCACAATCCGTGTCGTGCCCAACTTCCAACAACACAGCCTCAGCTCTCCGGACATCAAACTTCACGATGCCCTCAGCCCCAACGCGGACAATCTCGCTATACTCATCACCGAGTCTCGCACCTTCACCACCGATAGCCGGCTCGCCGGTCACATCATCAAACAAAGTCCCAGCGACGGAGACGTTGCTCTTAGCATTTGTCCCCGGCGCAGTGAGTCTCACAACCTTAGCCTCCACACCATTAGACCAAGGCGTAGCGACCTCAAACGTGGAGACAGGCCGTGTCCCCTGACTGAACATCGTCCCGTCCGTCGCAGATAGAGTAGAGGGATTACTAAGACCCTCAGTGCCGTTCCACACGCCCATATCGAGAAATACAAGCTTGCGGAGAGCTCCATTCGTGTCATCGTCACCATCGTAAACGGCAAACCCACTCAACGAGCTCGAGTTCGCGTCCGGCAGGGCCGCAATGCGGAACCGAGTCTGGTTCTGCCTGCCGCTACAATCAAAGCTCGCATCGCCCACGACTCTCGCAACGAAGTAATGCGCGTACCAACCAGCCCTGATGCCGGAGGCAAGCGTCTCATTCTTGAGCTCGTAAGCCAAGGGCGTGAAGGCAGAATACTCGGAGCGCGCGCCAAGGTGGAAGTATACCTTTCTTATCCCGAGACTTGCGGCCGTGAGCACGTAATCGACGGCCCAGAGCGCGGCGCCGAAGGTGTCGCTGATCCCGGATCGGCCTGAGCAGCTCGCCGAATTCGTCTCGCCCATCACGAGCGGCGCTCCGGCGGCATCCGCCGCTGCCACTTGTGGGATGTACTGGCTCACGTTCTGCCATAGCACGTTATGGTTCGACAGGAGGTCCAGACTCAGCCGGTACCAGCGCGCCGTGTCGCACGTCGACTGTGGGTACAAATGCGTTGCATAGCTCGAGATGGTCTTCTTATCCTCGGCTCGCGAGACGATACCGGCCGCTGTTAGGTTCGCGATGCTGAAATCGTCGATCTCGTCCTGCTGGTCTGGGACAAGCGGGGGGTCGGCGAATACGCCTGCTTGAAAGGTAGGCGTTTTGTTCTCGGCTGTTACCAATGTTTGATACCAGCCGCTGCTTGTGATCTGCCCTGTCAGATTTCGAAATTGTTCTATGTACGCCTTCACACCCCACGAGGCGTCTCGCCACCCCTTGTTGATGAAATGGTCAATCTCGTTCCCGAGTTCGAAGGCTACGAGCGAGTCTCCTAGCGACGCGTGCGCTGCCTTAGCCTCCGAGACAGCATTGGCCCAAGCTGAGGAGTTATCCGCAAGGTTGAGCGTATAGATGAGGTCCGTGCCGGTTGGGAAATAAGTTGCCCAGGTGTCGAACCAGCGGGGCGTGATGTTGAATGTCTTCGCCGTTAACGGATCCGGTATAGCCACCGAGTCGTTCCCTATTAGCGGTAATGACGGGTATAGGTACGTCTGGTCCGCCGTGTTTCCGCCGACTCGGATCGGCGGCGCCTTGCCTGTCACGTTGGTGATGCTGCTCAGCAGTGTATTTGCTAAGGACGTATTCGTGTACGAGTCTAGCCATACTGGCTCGATTGAGTATCCGTAGACATCTGGTATTAAGGGCCGTTTGCTCAGGTCTGAGGGCACGGAGATCTTAAACGTGGTTTGATTCTGAGCTGTTGCTATACCCACAACGGATGCGGTGAGAAGACTTCGCGAGAGTGCCATGATGGATGAGTAATACTACTTGCTAGCTTATGTATATGTATTCTAACAGCGTAACAGTAGAGCTTGGAAACGACAGTAGTCAGTAGTAAGTAAAACAAACCCCTCGCTATCCATAGTCTAGAGTCCACAAGGTTGTGGGAAGGGCAGGTTTCTATATTCTATGATCTGCGCTATTGGTGTATGATGCATCGGTTATATCTTACATAGTATTCTCCGCCTCGGGTCTTTCTTGGTAGCCTGCGTCTTCACCGATGACGAGGCGGGGAAATAAACAATTCACACCGAGGGCCAGGGCCCGACACATTTCATATCATTTCTAGCGGCTTTCGGAAATTAGAATGTTGTAAAAAATGATGTCGTTGGATCTATACTATTCTAATTCCCATCTGACTCAGGTATTTCGGATTCAATGAACAAAGGTAACAGCAACTTCCTGCCTCACGATAACACCTATTGTTACGGGATAGGCTAGACAAGGGTGAAATGGAGCAGCAGTTTGCGGGGGAAATAATTGGAGATCCGGGAGAGAATAGTACCGATGGGACGGCTCGACAGCCCAGGAAACAGGTAAATGGCGAACTTGGCGATGGCTTCTCACTGGCGCGCATTTGTGAAACCCAATTGAGGAAGGCCAACTTGTATGTCGACTAAAAGTTAGGTTATATAGGTTAAAATCCCAATCTTTCGATTTTAATCGAAATTACTGTTAGAAAAGAAACCGAATGGGCTTTTAGAGAATTGTCTCCTTAATATAAGCTAATTAAGCAGCATTGCATGCTATGCCTCGTTACGTCCACTCAATTACATACAGAAAGATGTGGCACGACAAATTAACAATCTACAGATTCACTCGAAAGCATTTATCAAATGATGGCCCGTTAACGCTTGCTTGATTTTCTATGAACCACATGGGAGAAAGAATTCTCATGCAGAAAGATACAGTATGTCATTATATGAACATTCCCTCAAGCTCGTCTAAGGTGAGGCATATTTATATCCGAATTGCTCCTTAGCGTTCTTAATCAGCGCCGCAGTCTCCTCGGCCTGCTTCTTCTTCTCGGGATCGGAGTCAATGGCCTTCTGGACGTTGGCATTGCTAAAGGAGGACTCGCTGGGGATAGCAAAGCCCTTCTGCACGCCCGGTCGAGCGAGGCAGCGCTGGAGCCACTTGTGGACGTTAGGGAACTGGCCCTCAAGGTCGATACCTCCGAGTTTAGTGGCATTGGCCCAGCCGAGAAGGTTGATATCGGCGATACTGAACTTTTCGCCAACGACGTAATTGCGGCCTTCAAGACGCGAGTTGAGTACACCGTAGAGGCGCTCCGTCTCGCCGACGTAGCGCTGGATACCGTAGGGGATCTTCTCCTTGGCGAAGCGGAGGAAGACGTTCGCTTGGCCCTGCATCGGTCCTAGGCCGCCGTGCTGCCACGCCATCCACGTCTCGGCCTCGTCGTACTCGTTGCTGTCTACGGGGAAGCTGAACTTGTTGTCCGGGTCATACCGGCGTGTCAGATAGCCTAGGATCGCCAAGCCCTCGAACACGGCGAAGTCATTGCGGTCATGGTCGATAATCACTCTATAAGAAATCAAGTGTTAGAGATTGCGACTTATCTTCATTTGTCCCTGGTGTTTCAAGACCGGTCCAGAGCATATAGAGGTAGAATATTTAATGAGGCAATTGTAAAAGAAAGAGAGAATACCTACGGTATTCTGCCATTGGCGCCATGAGCAGTGAACCACGGCTCCTTCTGTGTGTTCTTTGAGATGTTTACCGACTGCCATGTGTAGTCCTTGCCGTAGGCCGCTTTTAGCTCTTCGAGCAAGATGCTAATTTTGTAGCCATTGGGAGTACCTGTTATGTATGTCAGTGTATGTAAAACAGACTGGTTTACATATGTCAAGTAGCAAAGGACGCTGACGACAGTGTAGGATGACAGGAAACGTTTGATATCAACCTAGCAAGGTAGTTTATACGTACCAAATGTAAGTAGCTCAATGCCACTCTTAGCAATGAGACCTGTTGGCTCAGACATTTCTTCTACTTGTGATGGAGTCGGTGGTTTGGGTGACTGTTGAGTTGTAGTTGAATAGGAAGCTCTCAAGTGGGAGTTTACTAATGGAGCCTGAGAGACGGAAGATATACGGGAGGCTATGGTTATGGAAGATGGAATTGGAGATGAGTATGTTGCAATAGTTCGAATAGAAGGACGGGTAGTGCGGCTTCTTATAGAAGTCAATGCAAACCGTTGGAGAGACATGAGTCTGATGCAATAGAGGGGAGGTGCCTAAGCTTCATAAGCAAGGTGAGTTTATTGAGCGGGGTTTGTTCCAATCACGACAGTTCTCCTTGCGCGTTGGTTGGTTATACTTTGGCGAGTTGGTAACAGCTCGATGGGTGGTGGGTAGCTCAATGACGCCCGTTATTTTGGTCCGAATGCTTGGTCCGAGTGGGGTCCGGCTCGACATTATTAATGTCAATACGGGGATAGAAGAAGACCGAGTCTTCCACTGATTGCTAAGACGGAATCCTTCCCACATCGCTCTGAGCATTTGTAAGTATGATGCTTCAGCCATTAAGCATCAAGGGTCGGAGCATTGACGGCTTGTCTTGGTTTAATACGGAGTTAGCGGTCTTGATATCCTGAAGCGTATCGTCAGTAGCAATAAGTCAGGTTCGCATCGAGCGACCCGCCTTTAGTTACATAACACATTATGGAATATAGCTTCGGGAGATCTGCCATATGCTGTTGCCTCGTGATAGAAAACTTCATACATTGCTCGCCTACAAAATACTAATACGGAAACGTTCTCTTTTTTTAGACACCAACTTGCTCCTTGTTGCTTGCCATCCTTATAACCCGCCCTTGAAAGTAGCGTTCGTCAAAAGCCCGTTTTTCTCTGTCAATACCGAAAGCCTAAGTATCCTACCCTAGTCATTGGATTATTTGATGGTACGGTCATAACCCTTGATTGTCATCCGCTCTTTACTTCCTCATCAAATCATGCCCGGTATCGGTTGGTGATCTAGATAAAGTAAGGGGGTGCATTCAGATAACGTAATTAGAATAGATGTTTACCAGTAGCCACCTCGCCGATAATCCTCGCGAGGATATGCGCCGCCTTCACGTGGGGGGTAACCACCTTCCCGTGGAGGGAAGTCTCGTGGGGGACGATCATAGGGACGACCGTTGACATACGGATCGGGAGGCGGATAATCTCGTCGGTAAGGGTCCTCATAGCGTCCACGAGGTGGGCCGTACTCATCAGCTGGTCCGCGGCGCGGAGGGGATCTGTAGCGACGGTCATCGTAGTAATCGCGGCGCGGGCTTCTGTCACGATAATCATCACGATAGCCCCGTGGACTATATCCTCGCGGGGGAGCTCGGCGGTCGTAGCCATCGGGAGGCATCCCGTAAGGTCGACGTCCTTTGGGTGAACGGGAACGGCGATCTCCACGAGGAGGAAAATCTGGTTGTGTCTTTACTCTCGACATTAATATAATGCATTGAATTTGGAAGCCGAAGACTCACATCAGCAACGCAGTTGACCCGTTGTCCTTTGAACTCGCGATTGTCGAGCTTCTCTACAGCCGTCTTCAGGTCAACTGCAGTCTCAAATTCAACAAAGCTGTCAATCGACAAGTTAGCCCAGTAAGGCCACCATCATCACGTGGGAGCACGAACCCCCGACCATTGCCATCACGGCCCGTTTCTGAGTAGACAACGTCAAGGCTCGATTGTCGAGCAAAGTCTTTAAGGTCCTATAGCCAGAGTCCATGTAAGTGGAGGTCCAAGGTGCGGCAAATGATCTGCGAGGAGGCCAATGTGTATGTGTGTGTCCAGAACCAGGCCCAGCAATGCGGGTCGATCAAACCAATCCAGCCCGGCGCACAATCCGACAGGAAAACATCTCAATGACTTTCATCCAGCTCTTAGGACCCATCCAGGAACCGGAGCAAACACTCAAGACGTTGAAATGTCGGTTACAAAAGAACCAGAATTTGAAGGCCGGCATCCTCACGAATGTCGCCAGCAATGGCATGGTGCACACCACGTCCCGTTACGTCGAGAGAGGAAATAGAGAGGGATACCGGGATCCAGGACGGCAATGGAAAACGGGGAATTCAACAGACCTGCCAGCTGGTATCATTGGGGAGTCCGGTAATCTGCATGCGATACGGGGTTCGGCGAGGGCGTGGGGCGCTGCGTTCATGCTGACCAAAGCCTTCGCGCTGGCGGGAACCGCGTGCGAACTGGACGGTCAAACGTTCGCCCATGAAATCCGATCCATCTTGTCGCCATATTAGCCAGGACACAACGGGGAGGGTCGAAATCAGGAAAGGCGGTGGCCAGGAACGGTCCATGACGTACGGAAAGCTGCAGCGCGAATTGAAGGTCAGTTCTCGAACTCGATTATCTAGAGACTAGATTGACAGAGGTTGAGAGGTACATACCTGGAACCACATCTCGCGCATCCATTGCGTCCTTATACTCAATGAAGCCGAAGCCATTCATTAGCTTAATCTCAGTTATCTCGCCAGTACCGTGGGTAGCGAAATGCGCCTCGACATCCTGCTTCGTAGCTACGGGGTAGATTTAGTATAGGAACGGAAGACTGGCTGTTGGAGAAGGAGGGCAATAGGCTTTCCGATTCCAACGAGAACGGCGATACGTACCACCCTTGGGCAAGTTACCGAGATACAGCCGCGTCGCAGAAACCTCAGTTGAAGCCATGATGGAAGTTACTAAAACGCGTACGATCCAAACAAGTCCAGAAGTGAGTAACCGAGGTTGAACCTGAGGTTAAGCCCAGTATCGGTGAGCGACAGGGGTGCACAGCCTTGGAGAACAGAAATCGGCGGAATTGAAACTAGGCGCTTCGAAGCCTGCGCTAATTGACTAAATATGGGAGGATGAACAACGAAGTCTTCTAATAATACTCAATCCGCCGATCGAGTGTCGCAGAAAAGAGGCACTGTAGAATGTTGGCGTTGGCGCTGAGGGTGTAGTAGATGAGGGGAAGAAGAAGAAGAAGAAGAAGAGATGGAAAGAGCTGCAATGCGACAGAGACGGATGGTTAAATGGCGGTGCTTAATGCACAAGAGACTACCTAAGATAGGCGAAGGGAGGGAGGTAGGTTGGTAGGTAGAGTTGGGGTTACCTCTCAGCCTGCTTTGGACCTTCTGCAACCTTCAGCTCAAGGTTGAGCTTTGGTAGGTCCCGACAACGGTGGCCGGTCGAGAGCAGCTCAGGTCGCGAGAAAGGCACTGAAGGGCTTTGTGGCTCGAGAATTGGTAGGCGACAGCGTTAGTGGCAGGAAAGAGTCCGTTCTCAGACTCTCCTGACGATGAAATTGAGAAGTCCCAGGACAGAGAACGTAGGCGCGTGATCGAGTGAAAATAGACGAAGTAGCTGTCGATGTTGTTTGTGGAGGCGAGAGAATGTAGAGAACGAATCATCAGTTGGGCAAGTGGGCGGGTGGGGGGACCTTGCTCGGGAGATGACACTGGCTTGGCACGCAGGTGGAGCCTGCCGCTTCCTGCACATGCCGTACTGTACGCAAGTAGGTGCCTTAGTGCAGTAGTGTAGGTAACCCTCCGCCCTGGCCGGCCATTAGCGTTGGGCTGGGGCACCCGCTCTTAGTGTCGTACGCACAGGTACATGAAGTAAAATGAGAGTCAGAGACATACATACAGCTCAAGGTGCCTCCAAGCACATGTAACCAGCCACCCAGAATGAGGTAGGATAACCAACTCAAATTACTAGAAGAGGGAAGAAGGGGGTAGCTACAGACCCCTAATAATCCCATTATACACTGAAACCGGAGATTCAACCGCCAGGCCGAGACCTCAGGAAGCCTTTGCGACATAACTCCATTTTCAACACTACCCAAGGGAGGAGAAAACCTCCGGCCTCCTTAACCTCTCTATCCCATGTATATCATATTGCTTGGATGTTGGAGTAATCGGCATTCTTCAATCGGTTATCTCGAGTATGTCGTATAACTTAAACACTCAATCAAGCTTTATATCTTCCAAACCGTCTGTCTCCGAGTCAAAGGCTACTATGACTCGCGTGTAGACACGATGATAATTTGTTTTGAACGCAAACACAGACGATCGAAGAAAATGCCGTTACTAGTGTTATGCCCAGCAACACCTTATTGAATAATCACGTCGCCTGCCTAATGGATATCTCTACGCTTCAACGCCGCTGATGCAAAGCCAACCTTGATCTCTTCGTCGATCTGGAATCCAGGAAACCCGAGAAAGAAAAAAAAAAAAACTCCGTGCTATGCAATCGCAAATATCATGAAAAGCCGAGGCCGAATGCTGGGCGTGATGACTAAAGGTACAAGACGGACCGGCATCAAGGCTCAGCAAAGGTAACATCAACTAGTTCGTCCATGATCGTAAAAACTAAGTGTGAGCTGAATAGAGGCCCTAGTTAGTCTTGCAAGGCGGGCTTGGGCACATCAAACTTACTTTAGTCTTGGGTTGTTGAGCGTGGCAAATATTCGTCGACTAGCAGCCTGCGCATTGGCGCGTCCTACCACATTGCCTGCGAGGTCTGGGATCAACGTAGCGAGCATCAGACTTGCTTCTCTGCGAGTCTTCGCCTTCTCCGATAATGTGCGTGGTACTCGGTTTCGATTGAGCTGCCCATGCGGCCACATACTGTCCCGCAATAGCCCAATATACTTGGTGACGGCGTCCTCCTGCACCAGCATCTTGAAGTTGTCTCGCACCTTGCGTTCAATAGTACCGCCCAGCATCTGATGCAGCACTACAACAACCGCTCGACCCCGAAGCCAGTTGTTGCCTCGGTTGAGGCCAAATATTTCGAGAAATATGTCACATATTGGTTTGATAAAAGGCTCGAGTTCTTTGTTTTCAAACGCATTCAACTCGGCCTCGGCCTCCGCTGTTGTTACAGCATCCTCATTGACACTGAGAGGCATCGTGCTCATCTGACTTGTGGCTGCTGCAATCAAGTTCTGACCGGCGAGAGAGAGTTGGTCAAGCACGGGAATGTTGCCCAAGATGTCCTCCATACCGTCGGCTACTGAGTCGTAGAGACGTGTAATCATGTCTTTCTTGTCTTCACGACTCATCAAATCCTCTCCCTGGTGAATTACACTTTGAGACAAGAATGCTCTCAGATCCCTGCTACGGCATACGTCGGGCAAACGAAGCAATTCTTGTAGATACCGTTCAAGAGCTTCACGTCTCTTGCGTAGGAATTCGCTCTGGAGCTTCAATACCATTCTTCGTCGTGGGAAATCGAGATTTCGTACGGATGGATATCTATGCCGCAGTTTCTGATGGAGTTCATGGAATTCGCTGTATCGTCTCGTTACGATCCAGGTTGCCGCGGGCATTTTTTCTCCTGCATTTCTCTGGACCTCAACAACATAGACTGCAAACTCTTTCCCGTCTTCCTCCCGGCCAACTTGTATTGACTTGATCCTGATAGAAGCGCGCCCATAGAGACTATTATCACTTTCTTGTATTACGTACTGCTGTCTTTGGAGCTCTTTTCTTCGAAGTTCTCGCTGAAGACTAGCTTTGGATTTCCGTAGGATTCGTAGTTCTGCTGTGTTGTTCGTCAACTCTGCTTTCTTCGTTAGAGACTCAAGAACTGCCTCTTGAGCTATGAGACGGTCGATATCATTGGTGAGCACGGTAATGGCCTCGGCGAGACCCAAATCGCCAGGCGCAGCTTCGTGGACCTCATCTTCAACGTCGGTAAGACGTTCCGCGTCATTGTCGTCCTGCTCGTCAGAAAGAAGCTTTTCCTCATCACCGAAGAGATCGTCATCCATGAAAACTCCAATCCTAGATGCAGCACTAACAAGACCAAGCGATGAGAGACTGGGTTTCTCGACATCTTTACCAGATGCGAGAGGGCGTTGAGCATCAATAGACCCCTTAACCGACTCGTTGTCGTGGCCAGAGAACAGGCTAGAAGTACCATCATCATGACTAAATAAGGATTGGCGAAGGTCTTCAGCGGTTCGGGGGCGTTCATCTTCCATGATATCGATCAGGGCTGCCTCCATTGCTTGAACGACCTTGGTATCAGGCACCGTTCTAGTTGGCTCTTGGTCTAGACTTTGCACCGAGTCTCCTAGCGGGTCGTTTTCTAGATCATCATCATCAAACAGCGGCGAATTAGCATTTTCATCCATGGACCTTCGTTTCCCAGCTTGCGGTTCAGGGCTAAGAGTACCATTAGTGCTCGTATTTCTCAAATCCGAAGCGGACAGCCCCCGTTTTAGGTGACCAGCAGATGCAGCGAGTTTGGGATTAAGACGAGTCACGAGATTCGGCTTTAGCGAGTGCGAATTGGGGCTTTGATGCAGCTGTGGACTCGTTGAAGGTCCCGCCTGGGTCGCTTGAGGTAGTGAAATGGTTTTGGATGCCTCCTCCGAAGCCAGTGCCTTATAGAATAAGTCAGACTTCTTAAAAGCTTGAAGATGTCTGGATTGCATGTCTTGGAGTACCGCACTCTGAATTTTCAACACAGCTCGACGGGCTTTATAGTATTGTTCCGGAGTCGCTAATTTTCCGGCATCGAGAAACTCGCGAATTGGTTGACGTGCGCTCGGCGCAACTTTCATCTCTGGACGGGAGAGATACGCCTGGTCAATTTGGGCGAGATCAACACGGTCAGAATCTGTCCATGGGTTAAGGGTTGAGGGCAGTGTATCGTCATCAGCTGTATCATCTTCGAGGGGATTTCGAAAACCGTCTACGACAAGCCAAAATTGGACCAGTGGCATAAGGTGTTGTCTATCCATATATTCCATGAAGTAAGATAGCCCAGATATATCTCGTAGGATATCAACTAATGGCGCGTGCTCAAGCCGAGAAGTTCCCGAGATAGCTTGAATATGGCTCGAAATTGGCGCCGGCCGTCTATCTCCAGTCGCTGCTAGTTGCTGCACTCTTTGGTCAAGAAGCCTCTTGCCCATTTCCAGTCGTCTCAAATACACTTGGTCGTGTCCCTGCTGTTGGGAGTCCTTCTTCAACTGGCTGGCCACTTCGCTGCGAAATCGCCTCGTATCAGATAGATTGTTCATTTTACGAATAGTTCGAATGAATCTTTCGAAGCGACGCTCGCCATCTCCGGGGGTCAACCGCGGAAAAGCAATAGATTTGGAAGAGCTCGGTGCTGGAACTGCATGTGCGTCTAAAGCAGCCCGCAGTTTGCGGACCGTCGAACGATCTTGTAGCATGGATCGGCCATAGTTCTCCATCACTTGGTTCCAAGTGTCCGGCTCTGATAGAAGTTGTACGACTGGAAATAATACAGCGCAGGAAACAATCTCGCGTACGATGCTGAAAACAGCACGGCTTTCGAGCAGTCGTTTAGGAAGCACTTTAGGTAGAATTCTAGCCACCATCCGACGCAGATAATCTTGCTGTACGAGTTTCGTATCCGAGTATGCCAAAGATACAGCAGAGTGTATCTTCCCATCTTTGTATTTCGTAGCAATAGCCATGTCCAGTTCTTCCGATTCCGTCACATCTCGGTTTAGCTTCCGGCCGCGCACTGCTCTCTCAGCATCGTATGCATCTCGAAAGTGGGCTGTCAAGATCGGAACCACTCGGGTAGTGATTACCTCGACCAAGTCGGTATCGAATAGACGCGCTTGTATTGCGACAAGAACACGGCGTATGGCCTTGTCTACGGAGTTGGCGAAGATGGGGTTTTTGCTGATATTTGAGTACCATGACGTAACAAAGTCACGAACGATGAGCTCAAGCAATTCGTCCAAGGCGCGCGAGAGCGCCGGCGATTCGGCGTAGAGCGGTGCTTTGATGTATGTTTGTCGCGCTTGCAGCGAGGTGATCTCTTTGCGCCAGACTCTGTTGGCGGCAAAGGTGACGCCATTTGGTAGGGATGATCTATGTCGTTGGCCATAGGCGGAGCCACGGGATGTGAGAAGTATTAGCAGCAGTACGCCGGCGAGAGCGACGACAGTGCCGGCGACGAACGCATGGACGGCCCATCGGATGCTGGGGAACCAGGCCACAGCGTAGCCCCAGGCGATGAAAGAGACGACGCCGGCAATAGCGAAGTCTCTCCCGTTAAGGGGTTTCATAGTCTTTGGAGTGCCGTGGTTTTTGCGTCATCGTTTGTTTTCGGGTTCTGGAGGATAATGTATGGATACGCGATAATAATTAGTCTGAAGTAGTGATGCGGGATGGGAAGCGCATAGGTAGACGTAATCAAAGCTAATGGTGGGCTTGAAATGCTAAAGAAGCATGGCCCCACATCCTACCAAGGTACGTAGGATATGCAGGTCACTATTATACTACAATTATTATTTATCATGGAAAGCTTGATTATTCCATGACAGGCTTTTGATGATTGCAGAGTATTAATGCCACTCGTTACCATGGGGGATCCTCTAAGCGTCTAAATAATGCAATAAATTTCTGCCCCTGATTTCGCTCGACCTTCTTGCTTTCTTCGGTCTCTGTCTTCATAATTTCAACGCAAGGGTCCGCTTCTTGCTCTTCAACAGGTATCCTCTCGAAAGATGGGTGCGCCTCAAGGTGTCCGACCATCCAATAGTGGAGGTCCTCCACATCTGTGATAGTATATACGATCCCGCCAGGCCGTATCACGTACGCATATTCCGAGTTGAGCGTTGTAGATACAATACGGGCTTTGTGTTTGCGATGCTTGAAGTGTGGATCGGGAAAGCATATGAATGCCTTCGTAAGCTGGCCCTTTCGGAAGAAGTTGGGAAGGAACTTCATCGTGTTCGCCCGCAGGCAGCCGATATTTTGATAGAGACCAGTATCCGGGTTTTGAGTGCGCAGCGCGGCAATGCGATGTTGGACATACTCGGCCACCGAAGTTCGAATCTCCATGCCGAGAAGGAGAGTGTCTGGTAGTGCAGGTGCCAATGCCACAAGCAATCCTCCGAACCCGCAACCAATGTCCACCACTTCGACTTCCTTGGTGAGTTTCTTTGGGGGTAGATTTATCTCGTTCGAGTCAGTCTCGGTCAGTTGAGATACGGCGAGAGGGTCTGCGTTGGAGATATAGGCAGGGAAGTAGGAGGACCAATCCATGTGGTCAGGATTCTTTGGACTATCGCGTACATCAGCGATTAGGGTTATGCGACGAGAGCGGCCGAAGATGGGTGCTGGCTGCCACGTACTAGACTAAATTGTGATCCGAGAAGACATTGGCGTGCGCTCTTTGACGGTAGAACTTCTTTCTAGGTAGAGTAGTGAGGCCATTTTC
The DNA here is from genome assembly GCA_022495235.1 of Xylaria curta. Taxonomy (NCBI): domain Eukaryota; kingdom Fungi; phylum Ascomycota; class Sordariomycetes; order Xylariales; family Xylariaceae; genus Xylaria; species Xylaria curta. The sequence continues at coordinate 257,105 of MU375898.1, read as the reverse complement.
AACTTGGGCCTGGCGATAATGCGCCCTCTTCTGCTTCTTGGTCAGTGGTTCGGTCATCTTGCTTCTTCCTGCCGCGCTCGAAAAGAAGTTGTCGAAGTCATGCAGACTGAGGCCGGAGGGTGTAAATAGCAACGGGGGGATGGTACGGCTGTCGCGATAAAGATTTCAATCTCTTTTTCCAATCAAGTGCAGAGTGCAGATAAAAAACGGCAGTGTAAATAGCGAGCCCCATAGTGGGGTCATCGAAGTTTAGGTAGGCTTCTAGCGGCGGGGTGGGGTCCAGGAATGGAGTTGATGGAGGGGGTGTGCCGCAAGCTATGTCTGGTTTCTGGGGCAACTGCAGCTTGTTGATCCGACTCATGCGTGTGCCATCATACCGCTTGCTCCGATACCTGAGCTAGACTGGACCAAGACGTGAACATGGGGTTTGCTTGCATAGCTACGGTTTTCTAGCTGCAGATATCTTTTCCTTTCCTCGCCAGCAACCTGGGCAGCAATATTCTTCTCATTTGGGTCGCAGGGTTATTATTCATTCTGTTCGGTGTTTGTCTTGTGTCTTCAATTGTCAATTGTCCTATTGAGAAGTCCAGTCCGATCATCAGAGACATGTGCCACGGACGTGTTTGATGATCCATCTGGGGTTGCAGAACACAGCATACGCACGCTTACACTAGGCATCTCTTGTTTCACTTCTTTTATTTTCGTCCAGAGTTTACAATTTGGCACCATGGCTTCAGTGAACCCTAACGTTCCTGTCGGCAACCCTCGTCCCCTCAACCATCAACGATCCAAGTCCAATGTGCTGGTGTCCTTCATGCACCGACGCAACAACTCAAATGGCTCGGCCTTGACGCCTGCGCCTGTTCAGCAGAGACCTCTGTCCATTGCTATTCCGCAGCCTTCGTTCCAGCACGACATGGCATTTTCCGATTTTCCTCACCCGCCCGCCCTCGGAGAGATTCAGAACCGAGCCGAAGCCATCCCCAGATCTCCAATCAGATTGGACGACAGAGCAGCCGCTCCGCGATCGCCGACAAAGCACGGGTTTTTCATGTCATCCAAGACGACCAAAAACAAGGACGATTCAGTGCCGTCCGATACGCCCAGTACGCCCAAAAAGACCAAGTCTGCTACAAACCTAGTTGCCCTTCTCAAGCGCCCAAAGAGTCAGAAAAACCTACAAGATATATCTCCCAAGAAGGATAAAGAGAATCAGACACCACCCGCATCAGTGACACCTCAAGAAATGTCACGGCCACCCATCTATGCTCAATTCGCCAGTGGCGCCCTGGAACGGCAGAATGGGTTGAGTGAGAGCAATGATGCTTACATTAATATCTCTTCGAGCAGCAGATCAAGCAACCAGCGAGGAAAGGAACGTCCAAAGTCATATCATGCCCAATACGCGGCAGCTCGAGATACTCAACGAATTCCGATTAACGATAATGGCTCTAATAATACCAAGTCACCATCCAAGATTCAACGGGGTCTGAAACTCTTCACAAGCGGCACAGGGTCGAGGAATAAATCCTCGACTATGATATCTCCTGAGTTCACGCTTGACCCGAAGGATATCGATAAACACCTCGAAGCTATGCTGGATCGGCGAAATATCCCCGAAAACCAGAGATACAAGATGCGCAATTTGACGGACACGATCAAGATGGAATTCATCCGACAAGACTGGGCTGAGAGCAAGGGGATTAACGCTGCCCGTCCTGCCAGTCATGATAGCGAGGCAAGCATGACCGGGTCGCAGGATCAGAAGAAGCCAAGGGGACGAAGCTTCACGTTGTCGCGAAATGGCGGTAAGAAGTCCGAGTCTCGCTCACCCACGAAGAAGCCCAAAGGCGAAGGCACACTTGGGCGACACTTTCGCTCGCGGTCCACAGATAGTTTGGCCAGTGAGAGGCCATCATCGGCTGGGTCAATCTCGGGTGGTATCTTGTCCAAAATGAAGTCACAGCAGGGACCGATGGATTATGTGAACTATCTGCGCAAAGTTCAGCGACCCGAATCGGTCGAAGTAGGCAAACTTCACAAATTAAGGCTATTGTTACGGAACGAGACAGTAGCCTGGACAGAGGAGTTCATTCGCCAAGGTGGCATGCAAGAGATCGTTGCGCTCCTCCATCGTATTATGGAGGTCGAGTGGAGGTAAGAACCTACAAGTTCACCTAGGATTGAACCAGAAGAATATACTAACGCGCAAGCAGAGAGGAGCACGAAGATGCCCTTCTCCATGAGAACCTTCTATGCCTCAAGGCTCTATGCACTACAGCTCTTGCCATTCAATATCTCCACTCGATACAGGCAACACTCTTCCCAGCCCTTTTACATATGCTTTTTGATCCGGAGAAAAAGGGACCGAGCGAATTCACGACTCGCGGCATAATCACGTCGGTACTGCTGACCTACATCAAGTCGGCCTCACCACAGGACCGACCCATCCGAGCCAGGACTGTTTTGAACCACCTCCGAGATCCAGAACCCAAAGAACAAGACCGTCCCCTGGGGTTTGTGCTCGAGATGCGGCGAGAACGCCCATACCGTGTGTGGTGCAAGGAAGCCACCAGTGTGACTAAGGAGGTCTTCTGGATTTTCTTGCATCATCTCAACATTGTTTATCTGCCACGGGAGAAGGAAACCAGGGAGGACCGCAGAACCTCAGGCATGGAAAGCATGGCGTATATGCGGACTCACTTCCCGCAGGAGCGGCCACCAGTGCCAGCCGCCCCTTACGTCGGAGGTGTAGAGTGGGACGCCACCAACTATTTGGCTTCACATCTCGACCTACTGAATGCAATTCTCGCCTGTACACCCACAGCGGAGGAACGAAACACACTGCGCAACCTCTTCCAGATATCTGGGTGGGAGCGCTGCATGGGTGGGAGTCTACGGCTCTGCAAAGAAAAATTCTACCCTGGCGTTCACGACGCGCTACGCACCTGGGTTGCGGCAGCCGCTGAAGATGGCTGGGACGTGCGGAACGTGCGCTACGGGCCGCCACCCGAGCCCAAGAGTCCCACGAAGAACAAGCCCAAGAAGGACGATCAACCAGCGCCCAGGATCGAGATGCCGAACATCAGTTTTGGTTTCAATGACCTCAATGGTGCTACGAGTCCGATCATTATGAAGCCTAGTGAGAATTGGCTCTCTTAACGAGAAGTACGCTTGCGATGCCGGGCACAGCCCGGAAAAGATAACCGAGCTATCGAAATGAGCTGCATATGACATAAAGGCGTCCGTCATACAAAGGAAGACCAAGGCGCTAAGAAGAGTACAATCTCGAGGATCAGTCATGTTGCTCGAGCGTTGAGCTGTCCATCGGCATGGCTGTTTGGGCTGGCTTGCGAGGACGTCTCTCACCAGATGGCCGACTTGCCAGCTCAAGTTCAGTTCATCGACCAAAGAGTACTCAATGTCGTAGCCCAGTGTCTACCTTTTCGCTCAACGTCATGGCTCAGAATCAAGTGATGAATCAGGATGATCCTTTACTATTTTGATTTCTCTTTTCTTGCCATTTGGTGTTTTGTCGGATTATTGCGTTCATTGGCTGGGGCGTATTGATCTGGGAACTTGTATTTACATGATAATGATGCCGGGGAGTTTTCCGTTTCGTTTCCTGATCTCTCCCCTTGAGATGTCGCTCAGCACCTCTTACTCTCCTTGGGAATTGATAGTCGAGGCTGAGATAGGTATTCCGCACGATCTGCGATATGACATTGGGGTGGTAGGCACATGGGTAGAGTTTGTGGTACATTGGGATATTATGAAACGATAAATGACATGGCATAATGAATTCAACGACACTTCTTCCGTCTCTTGACTTTCCTTGGCTTCTACCCCGTCGATGCGTAACTCGCAACGCACGGATGTGATATGTCAGTGGTTTAGCTCTATTCGACAATCTGCTTCCCAGCGTCCGTGCATATCTCAGCTGTCTTGCTTATAGGCAGCCTTTGCTCATGTGATGATGCTGCGTGACTCCTTCGTGAGCATGATACGCGTTGGAGATTTGTGTATAATCCCAGGATTGGCGTAGATGGCGCGGCTATTCTCGGTGCGTGGGATACAACCCTTTAGACAGGATGGGGGGCCCAGTTACCAACTTGTGTTTTATTCTGGATGCTTGGCAACTGCCACAAAGTGGCCAGGCCAGTCTCTCTCGGGCACTAGAAGGAATGTATGCCCCGGTAACCTGGATATCGGCTCCTCTTTTCGGCTTGCGCATTCTCTATCGAGATAAGATAAATGACTGATCATTAAGATGGGTTAGTTCACCTTTACCTTGATTCAAACAATTCGAATTTTATAAAATGGGTAGCCAGACTTTCATAGTATACTCCTTCGATATTGAAGGTGTTTAACAGCGAATGCGAATCATGAAATTGAGCTTCGGTCTTTAAGTGTCCCCTGCCAGAGTCCCGCGTGATGTCTTTACAGAGTCCATCACTTCCCTTTGAGAGAGGATGGACCGCGCATGATTCTGTGGGGTCGGTGTGAAAGACAATATCGTTTCGCATGGTTTCCCAAGTTCTCCTCGTCTGTTCTCTGCCTGCCCCTTGGAATCCCTTTCATCGACCATGTTTGACGAGCCTCGGATCATGACCTGTCCTACCGGAATTACGGGGTGACGCCAAAAACCACATGACTATCTGCGGCGCAGTCCTTACATGCAGCCTACGTACGCCGGAGCGTTGTAAGCAACTCTCTCTGACTCCCAGGCACTTGGACGATACTAGGAATTGGCTTGGCATTCTTGGGGTTTCTATTTGAACCGCCGGCTGCGAGCCAGAAACGAAAGCAGGCGGCAGGCAATAAGATGTTCAGATTGAGGAATCCCGAGCATCCCCTGTTGGTAAGCACCACATCATGGCAACAAGCAACTGCGCACGTGCTACATGGTTCTCATAGGCTGGCAGTATCAGAATTAACTGCGATCCGTAGATAGCCATCTTGCGGTACCAAACTGGCCCAAGCCGGGTTCCGGTGATAGTGGAACACGAGGAGATTTCTGGTAGCGAGCCTGTTGCTCGCGTGCAGCAAGAATATTTTTTTTCCTTAAAAAAATGGCTGCTGAGTGTTCGTTATGTTAGGGCTCTGATACTTGGCATACCCTCACCCTCATACCTGGCCCATTGTTAGTCTCTTCGTGCAGCGGGTTACATGGGCATAGAACACACCGGTAAGTCGGTTAACCTATTAGGCAAGTTGTTAACAGACTGCTTAAAACGGCATCTGGGTACCAGGGCAGAGACAGGGCAGAGACCAGGGGTCGTGCCATGTCGTTCAGCCTCTATACTAGGTTGATGTGGATAGGCCCGTCAGGGATTGACAGGGTGACAAACCTGTGGATAGACTTCAGAGAACTCATTGGTGCCAAATCAACAGGCATGTGCTCTGCCGGGCATTATGACGTCCTGGTTTACGGGATAATCGTTTCCATCGGTTGAGTGGATGCGCCATGTGTGAATGCTGCATGTGTCACTTCGTGGGATAACCAGCTACTGTAACAGCTCTAGGTGGATATTTGATGTTGTAGAAGTAATGGAGTAGGTAATTGACGTTGCAGTCACCGTGAGGGGTATCCATATAAGCACTGTCCATCGTTAGCTGTACCTGCCTACAACTACCAGATATGTGGACATCTATTTTATTTTATCTGCAGCAGAGCGGGAACGCAAGGTATTGGACGAACTGTACTTGGCCCAAATGCTACGAATGCATGATCGTGTTGTCCAAGTATTACCAAAATGACAAGAAAGGCTAACATGGCTTTGTAGCACCTTTCAACCACCTGTCACAACTCTACTTACCTGAAATAGCATTGTTAACAGCCTCGGAGGTTACTGGCACGTACATACGTAAATACGTACGTATATGTAGCTAAGTACATGATGCTGTGATACCGTGTGTAAACAAAAGCTGGGCGTGTTTTCAAACTGTACGACGATGGGACGATGAAGTCCCACCTTCTGCTGTGCCCCAAAAGAGCAAGCAATCCATGATGGGCCATCGTCGGACAACCCAGACACAACTACTCGTCTCCACCAGAAACACCGCAAATGCGCAAGTTGAGGTCACAACTTACTGCCTGGTTCCTTGCACAGTTCGGACTGCTCGCTGCGTTAGCTCCTAAAGTGACACGGCGAGCCTCAATCCCCTCATGTGATCCGGCGCTCCCCAGGCCAATAGCGACGTGAGACGACAAGACGAGTGAGGAATCACCTCTAACCGCTGTCGTTTCCTCTGCTAGTATCTCTGAACCCTGGGCTTCAGACAAATGCGCTGCGCATGTTCACCGTAGTCTATGCACATCTAAACATCCAGACAAGTGGGGTTAGCCGAGAATCGTCCCGTCGTCGCCCTTCGGCTGGCCAACCATCGGATTGCCAGCCTTCATCAAACCTCTCCGTCTGCTACACTACTGCTACTGCTACTACTACTACTTACTATACTATACTACCATACTACTCCTGCTGCTGCTATTACCTACTACTAACGTCACTGCTAACACTGCCATCCATCGCTGCTACCGCGTACGTAATTCTTTCGGTACAACAGGCTGCCGGTACAGCCTGTCAGGTTGTCCACACTCCAATATCATCCTACACCTTCGGGGTACATACCTACATCGCAGTGGCGCTTCAGGCAGGACAACTCCGTAGTTACACTTTGGCCAACCTTACCCAGCACTCCAGCACTCCAGCACTCTAGTACTCCAGTACTCCAGTACTCCAGCGTCGAGCACACCCACACCGAGCCGTACTGCAGCTTGGTCGTCGTTTGCCATTCCGTTTTTGGCTCTAGCAACCAAACGTTCACCAGATTACAGCCCTTTAGTGTGGCCCACATTCGTACTGCCTGCCTAGTAGTACTACCAACATACATTGCTGTCCATCGATTCTGTGAAGGGTAAACCGGCGCGAAATGCAAGTCGTGCCGTCCCGGCTCTCTTGCTATCGACTAAGCATTGTCCACTAGAACCCTGCCTGCTGCTGTCTTGCCGAACGAATCCCAGGAGCCCGGTTGACGCGCCCTGCGCTACCCCTTCTGCAGCGGCATCCACCAAAAGTCCAAGCTGACTTATTACCACAGTCCAGCTAGGTAATCCCAAAAATGTCAATCAAGTATGATCCGTTTCTTTTCTTTCTCATTCCTGGTCCTCCCATGTTTCGAGTCCTATTCTCCTCTTGGAAAGACAGATGTAGTGGTTTTCGACACTCGATCTTCTCTCTCTCTTGTGAGCAACGGCCTCGGCCTTCTGTACACCCTGTGTTGAAAAATCAGACCATTACCTGGTCTTGGCCTTTAGTATGGATTACGGCCTTCATGAACAACATGCCTCAATCTTGAGCCAGAGCAGCCGAGACGAAGAGGAGACTAATTTGGACGCTAGCTGGGTTATGCTGTCTCGATCCGGGGAAATAGAACCCCTGCCACACGAGAGCATACTGTTTAAGACTAGAGGCCGTGTGGCCCTCAGCATAACATCACCAAACCAGCCTGTCGGCGTCACTCCGCTCTCGATCAAAAGCGAGAGTGGGACTGCCTACATCACAAACCAGAGGGTGAGCAGCACTTAAAAATCCTCGGCGCCTTAAACTAACAATGAAGTACTAGTTGATATACCTACCAGCTAACCCGACGGAGCAATTCAAATCGTTCTCAACAAAGATCCTCGGGTGCCAGGATGGTCGAATGCGATCGTCATGGGTTGGGCCCTGGTATTGGGAAGCCAGCGTTCGGCCTGTGCCAGATGGCAACATACCTCCAGATTTCCCCAGAGTGACCCTAAAGTTGACTTTCAAAGACGGCGGCTTCAGCGACTTTGAGACCAAATTCGTCGAGATTAAGGCACGCCTTCATCATGCGGCGCAGATTGCAGAAGAATCGGGCCAGCGTAACTGGGCTCTCAATGTTCATGATGAGCAGCTTCCAGAATACACAGCGTCGCAGGGTCCAGGATCGTCCGATCACACCCGATCTGCCGATCAGGTCGCCGAACATCCAAACGACGCCACTCGGCAAGCCGAGATAAGTCAAGGGATGCCGGATGAGCCACCCCCTGATTACGATGAAGCCCAGGCCCAGGCGGTCAGCATGCGTTTCGACGAACGTCTACGAGAGGAGGCAGAACGACAGTAACTCTGCGCTGACCCTCCGTTGTCGCATGGCATGCACCTCTGGTGGCCACGCGGCAGATTTGGCCAGGAACGATAGCGATCTCACATCAGATAGCTTGGCATCCACACACACCGGTCATCACATGAGGACAAGATAACTTTGCGTACTTGACAGAACCTGACACTTTCATGATGTATTTCCAGGACCGGGGTCTTAAATGAGGGGCTGCAAGGAACCAGTTACATACAGAAATGGCGAGATTCTTGTAAAGTCAGAGAAGCGATGGTACGGTAATTGCATTTATAGGGAAGCATCGACATGCAGACAGCCTTGCCAGTCAGGCCATAAAGTCAGCCACAATTGTTAGGACCATGGTTAGCTCGAAAATAAGGTAGGTAGTGTTAGCATGGAATATCCGCACTATAAAACGATAAAAACGTGTCACACCTACGTATATGACAAGATGGACGGTCAGGCCAGTGAATAGTAGACCAAGGCGCTTCAATAGTTCAAAAGGGGGTTGCAAATATGAACGCATAAGTTGTTCATGCAGCAACAGAACAGGGCCTTCGTTGGTGGACGGATAGACGGAGGTGTGGGCCCCATGCATCGGCCGGAATATCACGTGATGGCCAGCTACCTGGGTACGAACAACCAATGGAATTAGCTCAATTGCTGATACTGATGCTCGTATTTTTCTCATAGCTAGCCAGCTTCAGCCAAATTGGGAGGTCGACTCTTCATCCACCGCTCAACGCTCTACTCACTACCGCAAGCCATCGGACCCGCGCAGTGCCAACTGATCACCATGGGTGTCTGGGACGTCATCACCGACCTCGTCGAGGCCGCCACGCCATGGAGCACGGCCGAGGCCGAGGCTCCTCAGGCTCCCGCTGAGGACAAGGTACGACACAGTGAAGCATCAAACGAGCTTCTTCGGCACGGGAAACCCAACTTCACGTTCCCGCAAGCCCGTCCATTTCGCCGTTTACTACCTCGAATGATACATGGACATGTGCACAACCGGCTGGAGAAGGATGGCTAATTGGACGTAGGAAACCACCGAGAGCCAAGACACCAAGTCAAAAGAAGAGGACTCCAAGTCCGAGGAAGAAGAAGAGCCTGAAGAGGAAGAGGAGGAGGAGGAGCTGGAAGACCCCAAGGAGAAATTTGAGGAAGGTCAGTACGAGTTGGGCACCAACGCTAGCGATACGCACAAACGATATTGTCTACGACTTGTTATCACCCCTTATGATACTTCGGACTACGGCTCGAGAAAATATGGGCACAATGAGCAATGGACTGACGACGGGAATAGAGTGCAAGAACTCTAAGCAGTGCGCCCCTGCCAAGCACCACTTCGACGAGTGCGTTGAGCGTGTCACAAACGCTTCGGACGATGACGGCGAGAATGAGGACTGCGTTGAGGAATGTGAGTACTTTGCTTTGGTGTAGACGGGAACTACGTTCCGCAGCATCCGCAATATACCTCTCTCAGAGCTAATACGTCTCGTCTCGTCTTGTTATAGTCTTCCACCTCGCTCACTGCGCCACTCAATGCGCCGCTCCCAAGCTCTGGTCTGTCCTCAAATAAGCTGATATCTCGAACGTGCAACAATCCCCGATCATTGGCGACATTTGGCAATCCTCCCACCACCTATGTATAGAACCCTTTTTAGAGAAATAATGGCGGGATTAGAATGTGACAGGAAGGCCCTATAAAGCCTTAGAAACATTCGCCAACGACTTAGCGGATGATGGTTGTGTAACACGATCTGTGGCGGCTAGATTTGGGCGGATGAACAAGCACAGCGTTCTTAAAGTGCTTTTATTTTCCGGCGCCAGCTTGCCTCTCTTGTAACATAGCAATTGCATTCACCCCTGCCAAATAGATCTCTGTTCTTTCCATGTGAACGTATAGACGTTTTAGCTCATGAACTCGCATTGACAACCACTGAACGTATGATACCCAGTGTCCGCTTATGGTCAAATCGTGGTGAGAAAATCTCGATTACATAATATATAACGTTACAGAATACCGCCTCTATGGTTATCCCTGCCAGTAATGTGCAGCATAGTCTTGACAACCATCCATCGACAGGTGTGAATCGACGAGCAAGTCGGTATCGCTGTTAATATTACTTTATCAATATGCTTGGAAAACCCGCCGAACAGGTTAAGAAAGTCTTCATAATAGCAATCATAGCAGCAGCATCTTTTTAGTGATCAAACCCTCATCGAAAGTTTCTAAAAAGTGCCAGACGCGGGTATAAAACCGTCTAAGCATTCTATGCGGCTGTCCTCATGATTGAGTGGATATCAGCTATAACAACTATAAAAACCTTTCCTTGAAAGTCCAAAAAGACATTTCTTCACGAATATTGAGGTAAAAGCGGGGATAAACTTGACAAAGAAAATTTAAAAGAAAAAAAAATATCTCTGAATATATATAGAAATATTGGTTTAAGAGGGACCCGAAAACAAAGTCTTACATGAAACAAGGTCAGTAAGTACGTCTATGCATACACCAGATACATGAACACCGTGGGAAATTTGTTCCTGCATCAATAAATAATAGCGGGCTCATGATGCCCAGAGACAGCACACATAACACGAAACGCCTTACATCTACCACAATAGGGTTTTATTCGGCACAAGGAGGCATGCGTGGCTTCGTAGAACATGAGGCATCAAAATATATTTTGTGGCTTTTCTTCTTCTTGTGGTCGGGTTCCCTATCTACGTCCCCGCCGGCACCCAATATTAATAACTCACTCTGATAAAACTGTTAGAATATTATTAAGTCTAGAAGGTCGCAGCTTGCATTATCGTCACGGGTTTCGAAGCGAGCGTCCCGATTCGGTCGCCTGCCCCGAACAGCTCGTCCAATCATGGTCAGCAACACGAGTCTTGTCTTGCAGCAAGTGCTGTTTGGGATGGAACTCTGGGTGTGCCGCTTTTACATGTGATATCCTGGTTTTGTCTTCCAAGACATTACGAGGAGAACCGGGTCCGTGCAGTTAATGGGATCGTCTTACGAACACACAAGTCTTGTGAGAAATGACTACCTTTACTTAGGAGCTTTTATATAAATGCAGATATATTTATGGCCGTTGGATATACAGCTTTAGAAGTATATAGTTCCCGTTGTTAGTGCCGTCAATTCCCCGCAGCAATCGGGGATCTACTTAGCGTCGTGTTTGTATGTAGGTACATGACAGGGCCCGTATCACAGCATCTCAACGCTAGAAGACGGCTACCACCCCAATAACAGTCAGGCGACGTCTTGGAAGTGGGTGAGGCAACCCCTGAAATGCTACCGCCTAACCTGTATCATGTACGTTGGATATTGTTACTCAGCCGGTGAGACACAACAATGCTACCATCCGTTCTTTTATACTTGATTGACGATCGCCCTAAGTGGCTGGGCCCGAAGAAGGGGTGGGAAGACAGCTATGCTACATGGCATAGATGGATGTGACGCTGCGACGCAACTTGACTTTCATTTTCAACCTGCGTCTCCTATTGTCCGAAGCCTATGTTGAGACTTTCTGTGGGATTCTTCTGCAATTTGTCTCTTATTTCGCAATGTCGATGTTGGGGAGCGACTATTAGCTTGTCGCATACTGTTCAGTTTCAAACTCTAAGGCGCATTCGACATTGACGCAGAGGGGGACTGTTATACCCCAACAAGCATAACAAGATACGTTTCTTGGCATCGGGACGAAGGAAGTAGTCGCAAAGTCCGACGTTCTGTCTCTAAATCTCCGCAACCTCAACTTCGTTACATGTCTAGGTGGCAGACCTGGCAGCGATGGCTCCATCCGCAAGTACCAATGAGCCTGGGGGAATGATAGAATTGCGCACCACCGGCAACGCAAATTCTAACTCAAACAACAACTCCGACGTAGACTTCGACGATAAGATCCGCGAGGTGTACGACCGAGACGTGGAGATGCGGGGCGACGGCAAGAGGGATGTCTCCCCTTTTAACAGGGGGGCGCGGAAGGACGGACTCCAACGTCTGCCGTCGCAGGTCGACGACAACTTCGGGGACCGCGCCGAGTCCGTGGTCAGCGCGGAGGTCATCGAGGATGCTGGGGGCGCGGCGGGGAACGGCGGCGATGACGGGTCTGGGACCGCCTACAAGGTCTACAAGAGACGGTGGTTCGGACTGGCGCAGCTGACGCTCATTAACATCGTCGTGAGCTGGGATGTAAGTCCCATACCTTTTTTTTTCTTGAGGCTGGTTGTTGCGACGCCTGTTTGTAGACAATGTCGCAAGAAACATCATAGACGGCCACACGCCTAGTAGCATGCTAACCACCTATAGTGGCTCACATTCTCCCCCGTCTCGCAGTACGCGGCCGCGTACTACGGGCGATCAGAGTCAGACATCAACTGGTTCTCGACGGCGTTTCTCTTCGCCTTCGTAGCCATCTCGCCGCTGACCATCTACATGCTGCATTGGGGGCCGAAGCCATCGATGGTGACGGCGGCCGTGTTCACGATCCTGGGCAACATCGTGCGCGTGGCCGGCTCGCACTCGCGCGATGGCGGTATCTACGGCGTCGTCATGTTCGGGCAGATCCTCATCGGGCTGGCGCAGCCTTTCGTGCTGAGCGCGCCCACGCGCTACTCAGACTTGTGGTTCACGAACCGCGGCCGTGTTGCCGCCACCGCCCTCCCGAGTCTCGCTAACCCCTTCGGCGCCGCTCTCGGCCAGCTCATTGTCCCCTTTCTGGCCACCAAGCCCGCTGAGGTGTCGAGTGCTGTCCTCTATGTGACCATCATCGTATGTACTCCCCCTTATTGCGATCTCCACCTCACAAGGAGAAGATACCCCCTATATTGGACAACATTCCTGCTAACCTACTCCACAGTCCGTGGTCGTCTCTCTCCCAGCTTTCTTCATCCCAACCAGCCCACCCACACCAGCAGGACCATCCGGCACAACGCCTAAGGCCTCTCTCCGCTCCTCACTGCATCTCCTGAAGTCGGTGGAGCTCTGGCTCATCCTCATCCCGTACGCCGTGTACGTGGGGTTCTTCAACAGCATATCATCACTGCTAAACCAGATCCTCCTACCATACGGCTTCAGCTCCGACGACGCAGGGATCGCAGGCGCAGTCTTAATCGTAGTAGGACTCGTCACGAGCGCGATAACATCGCCCATCCTGGACCGCACCAAGGCCTTCCTGCTGGCAATCAAGGTCGCCGTGCCGATCATCGGACTGTCGTACCTCGTCTTCGTCTTCGTCCCGCCCACGCGCCAGCTCGCGGGGCCGTACGTCGTCCTCGCCATCTTGGGCGCCGCCTCCTTCTCCCTCGTCCCCGTCGCTCTTGAGTTCCTGTGCGAGCTCGGCCATCCCATGAGCCCCGAGGTCACGTCCACTATCGCCTGGGGCGGTGGCCAGCTGCTTGGCGGTGTGTTCATCGTCATCTCTGACGCCTTGAAAGCCGGTCCTACCGCCGACCCGCCCGCGAATCTCAACAACGCCCTCATATTCACTGCCGTGCTGGCCCTCGTCGTCGTCCCGCTGCCGCTCTCCCTAGGCCTCTTTGGTCGTCGAGATAAGCTTGCGCTCAGGCGCTTGCGGAGCGACGATGGGAGCCGGAACAGTTAGTAATGATGGCGACGGGTTCGTCCTTGTGTATAATCTGTTATAAGAGTGAGAAAGTTGTGCTTTTTTTTTGGGATTACACAAGCGTTACGTTTTTGCCGCTTTTCCCAGCCTCGTTTTCTGTATTGTATGTAGGGGCAAGGGAATAATGCCGTGAAGCAAGGGACAAACATAGTTGGACTTGTGATTTATGAGGAATGATAGAAATACATAAGACTCCTTTTAGATGCTGTGATTAAGGTAATTTGTATATGTTGTTAGAGGCGTCTATCATGCAAACTTGTTTGTTATATTCGTTTTGCGAATGAATGTATCCCCCGCTCCTTTTCTATATATTTCATTCGTGGAGCCTGTTATGTCTTTTTCCGGCCAAGGGCAGCCTCCCATGCAACCCTGAGCCTCTCGAGCTCTGCCCAGCACCTTCGCCCGTCCGCCTCAAATTCGTCTCTTTTCTCTTTGGTCAAAGTGGTGGCATCCCACTTTCGGCCTACGACCTTTCGTAAGACACCATTTGCGTCGTCTCTCTTGAGTGCCTCGGCGTCATCAATACGGCCCTCCCATCCCCAGCCCTCGACCTCAGTCTTCTTCGGTGCTGCATAACCGGTGCGCGTGACGCTTGACCCCCATTTAACATGCTGTGCATCTACGGCATCGAGTGTTGACTGGTCGGCCAGAGCGAGCCAGGACGTAGCACATGCAGCCCTGTATATATCGACAGTATGCCAGGGAGAACCGCACAGGCGTGACAAGTGCATCGTAACCCAGTACCAGAAGAAGAGGAACCAGTTGAGTGGGAACATGGGTGTACAGACGATCCCCGGATGTGAGACATAGAAGCGTGGCTTCACGGGCTTATCGACCGCTGCCGGTGATGTGAAATAGGAGGCTGAGACTTCCTGCACGCTGGGCAGATCGGCGGTTAGAGAGAGGAGATCCGTAATGCGTTTGCTGCTCTCGTAAGGGGCCATGTATCGGCTGGCCTGAAAGTCCTCGAAATCAAGATGCTCATAGCCTGCGTCTATACTGCTTGTCCATACCACGCGACCTGGAGCCTCGCTTGGATTTGCACGGCTCAGAAGAGGGATCAAGTCGTGGGCAAGAACATAATGCCCGAAGACGTTAGCGCAGAAGACCTCAGCAAGCTCGGGCGGTGGACCTGATTGTGGGGTGTCGCCTCCGAGGAGCTTCTGAGAGTCTAATATCGCTGCTGGTAAGGCTTTCTTGAAAGACGGAAACGTGGTAGATTGGATAAGCCCAAGAGTGAAAAATTGCCGAGCGAACTCGAGCCAGTCGAGTCCTTCCCAACCTCCAAGGCCCGCATTGAAGAGCGCTGCGTCGATGCGAGGTATCCTCACGTCTTCAATAACGCCTGTCGGATCGGACACCTTGCCATTGATCAACTGGTCGCCGGCAGCGTGTATCGACCGGAGATCGCATAGATCGACCTGGACACTCAAGACATGGACCCTCGCGATGGCTGTCTGGGGGTCGTAGTTAGGCCCTAAGCGAGCCTCAAGCTGTTTCGACGTGTGAACGTGCTTTCGCAGGGCTAGCACGGTATCGCGAGACTTGGCCTTTGAACGTGTCGTTGGAATCAAGATCAGATGGGAAGAGGAAGGTCGTGAGCTGAGGAACTCGTCTATGATTCGTTGGCCGATGCCCACACCAACACCGCTGAGGAAGTTTGTTAGTCGTCCAGCCCAGCATGGAGAACGTTTCTAGCGTATAGAATGCCTTTTCTGGGAGAAGAAACTCAGGAGTAGCACGTACCTGTTGGCGCCTGTTAAAAGAACGAAGTATAAATCATCGTTCGAGGCTCCAGCCCATGGAGGAGACGACATTGCACACAGCAGGTGAATCGAAGCAGCTCGCTTCTTTCAGCGGCTGTAAATACTACGGGAAACTTCCAGAAACAATCGATTCGAGAATTCAGAGGGAACTGGCGAGGACAGGACGGTGGTATGGTATCAGATCACTGAGCTGGCTAATATGAAATCCAGGCGGTCAAACAGGGCGATATATAAAGCTATAGGGTTGTATGTACAGTTACCCCAGACTGGAGGGGGAGGGGACGTCATTTTATTTACAGTGGCAGTTTAAATACATATTGCCTCGTCTTCGTGTTCGCTTTCTCGTAAGGGGACGGTTATGATGTATCGACCCAAAATTCCAAAAATCCATTCAAAGGATTATTTCTTTGCCTTCAAAATCGCTAAGATATTGCTTACTCACTTTGCCATTCAATTTAATTCTTGCCATTGGTAGGAATTTGGGGGGGGGGAAGAAAGTAGGTAGGTACTACCTGACCTAGACGACCCGATCGCCCGTCACCAACCCCTCCCCTCCAAAGCGTCGCCCCATTACTGATTAGAGCACTTAATCTAGGTACTAATGTACATTCAGCTGCCAACTCAATCGCAGCAATAGCGCTGATCATAGGTAAGCTAACGCTCTAGATCTTCAAGGCCTAAGACGGTGGCTGCCCAAGATCGCAATATGACGCGGTTGCCAGATGCTGGAACAGGGTTCGCCCACATCATCGGTCCGGCCTTACAGCACAGTACTTGGACGAATCTGAGACATGGACAATCGCAATCGCAACCTCACCTTACACGTATTATTCTGTCAACCGCCTCAAGCACTTCCGTTGGGCGCCTGTTCCTGCATCTTGTACCTGCATTCGCTTCCCATCTGGCGAATAGATAACTATTTCGTCGAGATTGCCGGCAACACTACAACACAAATAAAACAATATAGAATCGATCAAACTATACAGCATGGTTAAACAATCCGTCTTCTACACCCATACCCACTAGAATGCTGAGATCATCCTTCGACAACCTCGAGAACCTCACTCATTAAATCCACACCACCGTCATCGGCAAGATAGCGATGGCGCGCGTTGTTGTCTGGCTTACCGAAGGTCTTCCTTCAAGCTTGTGGAACATCGTGCGTTGGGTCACCTTTTTCTTCGTGAGTCTGAGCGCAGCGCGCAATACAAGCCATGCTCTGGCTAACTTTCCCTGCCTCTACAGAAACTCGTCAGCCTTGCATTCATCATCCCCATCATCGGACTGATTATTTTTGACTTCTGCCTATGGCTCTGGAGATTGTATCGTCCATCATTGCCCGCCGATTCTCCTCGTTCGAGCCGAGTGCCCAGAGACTACGTGCAACAACCTTCTCCCAGTTCGGCCGGTGCCTCCACCACCGTCACCGGACTTGAGACAAAGTCGCAAGCCACCAAGAAACGAGCTGCATATGGAACGGTAACAGGTGATTGATGAATCGCACTGTGGGCACAGGCCCATTCGAGGAAAACGTAATTTTACAAGACTCTGCTTTGAGGCCGATAATACTGGATCTGGCGAAATATCTCTAGCCCTATGCGATCTGCGATATCACTTTTATCAAATCGGCCGTTACACCCATGGCCGTCACATCACCACCTGCACCCGCTCCCTGGATGATGAGCGGGTTGCTTCCGTATCGTTTGGTGTAGAAACTGATGATGTTGTCGCTGCCCTTGAGCGCCGCGATCGGGTGGGATTTGTCAAATGTTTCTAGGCCAACCTTGACGCTTTTGGAAGCCACGTCGATGCTTCCAACGAACCTTACCACCTTCCCTTGTTTCTCCGCCGCCGACTTGATCTCCTCCATCTGAGAATCGAACTGGGGTAGCTTCTCCAAGAATTCATCACCGCTAGAGACGGTCTCGAGCTCTTTCGGAATGAGGCTCTGGACTGGGAATGATGTGGGGGACTCGACTGGAAGACCCGAATATCGGGCTAGGATGGTCAATTTTCGAGCTACATCTAGACCGTTCAGGTCATCTCGAGGATCGGGTTCCGTGTAGCCTAGCTCTTTTGCCTTTTTGACTTCGGCAGACCATTGCCCACCGGCGCCTTCGACCGGCGCGAACGAGTTGAACAGGAAAGACATGGTGCCGCTGAACACGCCTTCGATCTTGGTCACTTCATCTCCCGTATCCACGAGGTCTTTTATTGTTGAGATGATGGGAAGACCAGCTCCACAAGAGGATTCGTGGTAAAGTTTAGCCCCAGAAGTACTGGCAGCAGTGAAGATGTCCTGCCACAACTTGTAAGAGCCTGAGAACGCTTTCTTATTGGGGGTGACGATGCTAATGCCGCGGCTCAGAAAGAGCGGGTAAGCATCGGCTATGTCCTGGGAGCTTGTGTTGTCTACTAGTATAGCTTTGGAGGGTGCCGCGGCGAGGTAATCAACAATTTGTGCTAGCGCCATGGGCGGTTTGGAGGACGAGGCGAGCTCCTGGAGCACATTCTCGATTCCAATCGAGTAATCAGAGTTGAACACAGCTTTCTTGCTTGAAGATATGTAGCAGAGGCTGAGCTTGGGCGTCGGCCTTCGTATCGCCAGCGCCGAGAGCTGGGACAAGAAGCATTTGCCCACTCCTCCTGCACCTATTGCGTGGGTGTTAGCTGTAGTTATACCAATGCTCATAATCCCAATGTATCTGCTTACCAATGACAGCAATGAACACCTGGTTAGTTGTAGTCGCCATGTTTTATCGTGATGATGAGGATGAAAGGCTAACACTTCTTCACGCGAATATCGTGACAACGTGGGGTAGGTTAATATACTTGAGCCGATCGCGGGGTGGTTTCAAAACTACCTACTTCGATGGCGTGTGTAAGTACCGCGGGACCCACAGAAAATAAATGTCTTACATGCTGCATAGGATTTTGACTCGGGGTTTGAACTGTAACTGGTAGTCTGCTGAATCATCCCACAACTTCTATAATGAGCCCGAAAAGGTTCCAAGTGATTTTGACTCTATACATTATAAAACCATTTTGAAGTAAGAGGAAAGTACAATGCCAGTTCATATTTTCTTGATACCTATGTTAACTTTACTTACTGTTATTTTACACGAATCATTTTCTTTCCTCTAACTTCAGGTATTTTTTTCTCTAAGCCTCTGACTTGCTCATACCCCAAGAGGCCGTAGTCCTTCACTTCGCACGGGACAGGCTAACACATTCGCGCACTAGGTCTGTGTCTACAACCATGAGCGTTCCCGTATCGTATAGTGAATCCTTGAAGTTACTTTTGCAAATAATTCCCAGTATACAAGATATACAAAGTGGACCTGTTCCGCACACAACTACTTTTACTGGGTACTTGTTATATAAGGTGACTGCTTCATCGTACAAATACTTCCCTCAAACCCCGTGAGTCGCAGAAGCCGCTTGATCAAGACCCCGAGAAGCCGCGAGTGGGTCAACCGGGACATCTTTAAGTAAGAAACAGGTGAGTGAAGGGCCGCCAGAAGCTCACTCGGGGAAGACTCCGAAGAGAATTGGTGGTAGGAAAGCAAGTTGCTTCTGGAATATCTCCTCTAAGGCGAAGCATACGAGCTTGGCTGGACATGTAGTAACATGTTAGGTGGTGATGGCTACATAAGTACTTGAGGTCAGTCCCTTCAGAATACATGTAGGCAGCCTGCATCCTCCCCGTAGGTGCTAGAAATGCAGACGAGATCTCTATCTCCAGTAAATCTTCCGTAGATCAATAGGACCTATAAGTATCTTTGTAATGTCTGGCGGGGATGTTACGGTCACAGCCGTAATGTACTAAGTTAGGTAGTGTGGGGTCTTAGTACATACAGGTACGTAATAAGGCATTGAACATCAGCTACCAGTACCTCAAGCTTCACTTCAAATTGACCTAAATCAGTACGCAACAAGTCATATTGCAAACAGCGATAGCGTCGCAAATCCAAAATGCCCCAAAACCCAAACCTATACGGGCAAAGGCCGGCCAAGAAGCAAAAGAGAGAGATACCACTTTCGAGCTCGCTGGCTTTCACATCGCAACTCAGTTCGCTTATAACAGCGCCAACAACTAGTCCCGCGTCGACCAGTGGCGGCGCTTCATCCTCCTTCTCATCAGGACGTCCGCGCCCTTCCAAGACAAAAGACGACATATTCTCCGTGAAAGCGAAGCGGAAGCCGGGGGCGACAACAAAGGCCGACGACGACGATGGTGGCGGCAACAAGATCAGGCTCAAACATGTGCACAATACAGAAGAAGAGAAAAAGGACTTCGCCCGCGCCCGGCGCAAGATGGAGGAGAAGGCGCGATTATACGCAGCCATGAAACGCGGTGACTACGTCGCGAAAGAGAACGAGGCATCGCCCCTCGTCGACTTCGACCGGAAATGGGCCGAACGACATCCCGAAGACGACAATAACGAGCGCTACTCGAGCTCAGGCAGCGACAACGAGTCCTCAGACAACGACGACGGGCAGGAAATGATAGAGTACCAAGACGAATTCGGGCGCACGCGGACGGGCACACGGGCGGAGGTCCAGCGACAGGAACGACGAGCCGCGCGCGCAGCACTAGGCGCCGCCGAGCTAGAAGACATGGCAGCCGTTCCGACAGCGCGGCCGCGGAACCTGATCTACGGCGACGCGATACAGACGGGTGCGTTTGCGCCCGAGGACGCGACGCTGGACGCCATGGCTGCGCTGGCGGCCAAGCGGGACCGCGAGCCCACGCCGCCCCCGGACACGCACTTTGACGGGAGCGCGGAGATTCGTACAAAGGGGACGGGGTTCTACCAGTTCTCGCGAGACGAGGGGGCGCGCGCCAAAGAGATGGAAAATCTCAAGGCCGAGAGGGACAATACGGAACGCGTGCGGAGTGAGCGGGAGAGGGAGAAAGAGAGGAGACGAAAGGAGATCGAGGAGAGGAGGAAGAAAATCGGGAAGCGCCGCGCTGAGAAGATGGCTGAGAACTTCCTTGATGGTCTTGCGGGCGAGATGGGGATCGCTACTGGTCAATCTGGGAAAGGGGGTGAGGATAAGGGGGGCGAGGGAAAGGATCGAGAGGAATCGAAGCCTGTGTCCACTAAGGCTGGTTCTTGATGAGAACAACACATACACACCTTAATGCTAGCTACTAGATGCGTCTTGACTCTGCTAGGAAGTGAATGGGAGCCGAGAGCAGACGTAAAATTCAGAGATACCCCCAAATATAATAAACATTCCTACCCTACACGCCCGGAAATCGTTTCATTTTTCTACACGCAATGCTGAAAAGAAAGTGTTTATTATACTTCCGACCCCATAATTATAGAGATTACACATCTTATGTTCTCACCTACCTTCATCCTTAGAGTTACATACTCATTACACCTAACTACCTAGTGTCTATTCATTAAGACCTAGACTATCAATATAACCTCAAGTCTTAGTTTATAACATGAATTGCTGTCATGTAGGGTGATCTTATACACACTATCAACGTCAAGAATCGATTCCAGAAAAACACAAACTGCATAGATATCGTCCCAGCGCTTGAGGCGTCGGCGATTTGTAGGGGGAAACGTATCTAGCTCAGGTTCTGTCTCACGTACGAAATCGCTATAATATGTCAAGGCCCGTTGGGAAAACGCCCCAGCTTCATAGAGGAAGTCTAGCGCTAATATTACTCTCCGTATGTCGTCGACTTGAAGATAGAAGACGCGTTTGTCGTATGACTGCTTTGGTATACTAAAAACTTCCGCTGTGAGCCAGCTCCTTGATCTTCTCACTCATACGAAGTATTACGCCGTCGTTATCGTATCCAATATCTTTTCACCATTGGAATGCGAGATTCGCGACGGTAACACAACTATTTTCCGAAGTAAACTAGCGGCGACCTCGTCAGACAAAGGACTGGTGTTATGTGATCCTCAGAACGGCTACAAACCGCCGTCTGAAGAGCGTATCGTAATCGAGACAGCTGCCCCTGCCAGACCGGGTGTGACAGCAACAAGCACAGACTGTGAAACAAATAGTCACGCTCAGAAGGATGGCCAGCAAGTCGCAAACCCCACGAGAAGGGTAAAGGTATAGAGAGACGGGTACGAGATCTAGCGACCTACAACAACTAAGGAATCACATTTTCGGAACAAACTATCACAAGAAACACAGTTGAACAAGATATAGACAATTGTCAGTTAGATACACCTAAGATGAGTGGCTATATAATGGTAGTAGATAGAGACAGACGCAACCAAAGGTATGTAGTAGGTAGGTGAAAAGCCAAGGTATATCCAAGCAGAGCAAGCAGCCGACCCTGAGAACCTCGAGACGATGAACAAGGCTCATGATGACACAAATTTTTGTCTAGTACAAATAAAATAGAAACAAAAAAAAACCCCCTCGCAATACCCAGTAAGATATCATTATGGCCACATAACGACCATTTCCCGTAGAAAAGAAAATGACCCATCCAAACGCCGGTATCTGATGCCCGTGCTTTGTCTCCATCCCACGCTATGTACAAGTCCTCCAGGCATATGTAATTGCCGGACTCAAAATCAAAATATATTCAAGAGGGATTCGTGGCCAAGAAAAACAACAAAAACGCAACCCAGAGTTCAGGTTACCCACCATATACATCCGCAATCACTTAATTCGTTGCCTTCCGATGACCCATCGTCTCGATGCCATAACTGTTGGTCTAGAGAGCGTCTTAAATAATAACTGCTCTCCTTCTTCTCGTCATCTGCTGATACTTCGGCGATTTGGATCTCGACTGGTTCTCCCTTTTTATTTCGAACAGGTATAGCTGGTACTCCTTTGTCGATGATTTCTACTTGCCGGCATACTGGCGTGGTTCCGTCAATTTGAAAATCACGCCGCTCCTCAACCTTAATTACCCTCGGATACGGTGGGAATTGAGGTGGTGGCATTGGGGGATACTTGAAATAGTCTGGTGGGTCGGTCGACGATGCCTGGGGTGTTGTTGACGATGCTGGTAGCGGGGTTGATGAACTTGTGGGCGATGGAGGGGGAGTATGTGGGAAGTCATGACCGTCGTATGGTATCCCTCTCGCCTCCCTATGATTTCTAGTGGACCCCTGATCTCCGGTTGATGAATCCGTGGGCAGCGGGCTATTCGATGCGCTCGTACTGTCACTGGAAGGCGAGGGGAATTTGTAGCTACTATTTTGGCCGGCATAGATAAAGACCTCAAGAAGCGTGCCCGGCCATGTGCAAATCCACGGCTTTTCGCCAGTTTGCGCTAGACCTTTTCGTCTGAAGTCGAAGCCAAACATCATGCGCCGTTGTACTTCCTCCGAAGATGAGTTCGGGGTCAAATATTCTTCGGGCAGAATAACAGTTTTGTTGTAAGGAAGTGCGAAGGCCCAGGCTGCGCCTCGAGAACGTTCGAATGTATCGTTGACTAGTTTGAGTTGTTGGTCAGTTATCCATGGTGGTTGTACACCGTACGTATATACATTGGAGTCAATCGTATACGAATGGTTGTACGTGAAGTCCAACGAGTATGCCGTAAGTTCATCGGCATTTGGTCTCCCGCGAATAGACATGGTAAGCTGAGACATAATAGCATCGCAATTCCATGCGCGGCCTTGACTCGGGTCTTGAAAGCATGTGTTTGAATAGCGAGGGCCCATGAGGGGAAGAGAGTAGGGCCCCTCAGCTAGAGGTGGCAGGCCTGGCGGAACGGTAGGTAATAGCACGAAACCAGGAGTAGAGCTCGTGTCTGGATAAGGACCCCTGCAAAATAGGTTAACATAAATCCTAAGTGGGAATGAGAGACTGGGGAGTTGTACTTGTTGCGAGCATTTTTGTTCAGATGAGACACATAGACCGTGCCAATGACTGTTCCTACAACCACACCCAACATGACCAGTACAATTACGCCACATACTACAGCCCAGCAAGGGACCACGCCCCATACCTTTCGTCTTGCGGCTACTTTCCAGTTAGGCTCATGCTTCTCGTTTGTGACTGCAAGCGCAGCAGTGTTGATTGAGTGATGGCTAGCCTCAGATGTGAAACTCCTGATGGATCGACGAGACTCAGGAGAACTTAATTGATTTAAATCCTCTGTCGACGAGAATTCGGGATTGCGAGTAGCCAAACCAATGCCACCAGCACCTGGAATTTCGAGATTCTGCTGCGCAGGAGACGAGGGTAATGCTGGTTGCGCTATGCTTAGACCCAGAGCTTTCTGAGCATAAGCCTCTGTCGGATACCTTGTGTAGGGTGGCAATTGTTCCGTATGTCCATCCGGACCTATCATATCTGCCGCTTCCTCTCCATCCGGGCCAAGTCTTCTTTGATAGTCGCTGGAGGTACCTGGGAAACCAACATTGATTTCCCTCTGCGGTGAGGGAGTGTCGGATTCCTCAATTCCAGTAGCCACATTTTGTGGATAGATACCATAAGGATGCGTCGGACGACCAGGCCCATTATAAGATCGCTCAGAGATGGGTGCGGTTGATGTAGTCGCTAAACTGGCGGTTCTAGCTAATCGAACATCCTGCGGATACATCTGGTACGGATGTGAAGGGCCCGACGGTCCTTCGTATGGCGTCTCGGCAGCCATGATGGGAGAGTCGGTAGATGCGCCCGACAATCTCGCGGGGGACCGTTCCACCCGATTGTACGGAAGGGAGAAAGACTCGTGCACGGGCGGCGGCTTTGACACACTCGATGGACGTGGTGACATGGCGGGTGCGACCGGCGGCTCCAGGGATGACACAGATGGCCGCGAGATGTGAGACACATTGTGGTTTTGTGCAACGTCGACAGGTCGGAAGCCGTCTGAGATGGCCATTGCTTGCAATACATAGTCGTCGTCCTCATGGTCGCCCAGCATATTCGACAGTCTCGTGGAGGCTCTATGTGAGCTGCGACGATCCAATTCGGACCCGTTGGTTCTGGGGTCACCCATCGCTGCGGTATTTGGGACGGAGGCGATGGGGGCGACGAGGGCGACGAGGCAGTGGATGGGCCGGCCGGTCGGATCGATCGGACGAGCGTCGATGCTTCACAGCACCAGGCTTGCGAGACGGGGAGGTTAACTCGCCGGCACCATCGAGGAGGATTCTTCGTCGTGCAGCGGTTCTCTGAGGGCCAATGGCCGGATGCTTGGAGCGCGTTCCTCGGTGGTGTCGAAGATTGAGCGACCCGTGGGGCTGTGCTATCGAGATGCAGGCGTCGTCGCGGTGCCAATGTCGATGGGATGTTGGTAGTAGTCAGTAGTGTTGGTGTTGTTGTTCGATAGTGGTTGGCAGTACACAGTAAGGATCTGACTAGCAACAGCGGCTAGCAGGGCAGAGAGTGGCTGTACAGCGCAAATGATATGCACCAGACAGGAGTTGGTTTGGCAGAGTCAGAGCCAGCGACTGTTAGCAGAACGGTGGACGACGGTGGACCGTTAGCAGACATTAGACATTGGAGGAGAAGACACCTGCTCACTCCACCCACTCTGCTGTAAGGTTGCAGGTTGCAGCCAGAGGCTAGGCCAGGTGCGGACTAGACGTATCACTGGGAGTCAGGGGCGCGCGAAGGGGTAGTAGCGAAGGGGTTGAGGGGATTCGTTCGACACGAGGAGCGGGCACAAGAGCGGGTTTCGGAACTGGGTACTCTTGGTACTGCATCTAGTCGAACCCTACCGGGTTGGGACCTGACTACGGGCTTACCCTAGTCTGATTGGCCTGCATCTCACCCGCTCCCCACTCTTCCCACGATGCACGTTTGGTGTAGCGCTGTTGAATACCTTAGCTCTTATCTTTCTCTACATCTTTGTCCCGTAGTACTACCACCTACCATCTTGGTATACACACGCACAGCACAATGTCCTTCCTTGATAGTAACTTTAGATGATTGCCACTGCGAACTAAGGTATATATGAACGGTAGTTGATTGAGTTCATGTCCATTAGACATGGAGTCATAATCAGGCCCTATATTGCTACTGTGACCTTGAACACCTACCACCATCCCGAGTGTATATTGTTGTGTCTACTCATTCAGCGAGGGACTTGTCCATTAGGTAGTCTTTTGTATCTCACGGCGGCCGATGGAATGAGTTTCGGGTTAGAGATCGCGTCTGTGGAATACTGTTTACATGTCTATATGTCAGTATGTTTCCCTCACCGCCGTGATCTAGAGGGCAATCTAATTCGGCTCGGCTGACGGCCCTAGAGCGGCGCCAAAATCGGAGAGGGAAGGATAAATTCGTTCCGTGAACATTAAAGTTCCCCTTCGCGGTACGCTACGGCATACAGCCGAACACAATACTTTGGTAGCGTTCCAGTGAAGGTGGGCCAGTGATCAGAACATGGAAATCAGGATTTTATTCAAAAGTTAAAGCGAGCAGACATGTTTTCGACGCAGGCCACCGAGCGGCCAGCTTCCTAGAAATCCAGCATACACCAACCGCTCTCATTGGAACGAGATCGAACCTTTATTCATGTTGGTCAGTCTCTTTGATTTCAAGTATTTGGGGCGTTTACGGTTTTACCCTGTTAGAAAACATACACCAATCCAACATGCACAGCCACGCAGCAAAATTTCAACAGTTGACCATTAAACCAATCAAGGCAAGTGTCTCAACTACGTTACAACTTATTTTTGGCGAGTGGTTCCCGGAAGAACATTAGAGCGACGTGAATTGGACAGACGATGAAGAGGGAAGGAAGAAAAAAAGGACTAGAATTTCCATCATACATACCAACCTATACGTACCTAGTATATACATTTCGCAGTATTTTTTATGAATATTCTGACCGGTTAAAATCCCCGGCTTTTCCTGGCCCCGTTGCAGACGCTTCCCCGATATAGTTCCCGATATGGGGTTGAACTTTAACATACATAGTGCCTGGATACTTAATATAAAGCAGCGCACCCAATGTAAAATAAGCATCTTGCTTCCTAATGCCTTTGGTCTCTCTCTGCATCGGCGAGTTCATGGCCAGTACATGTCTTAGTGGCGGCTTGGATAAGAGTCGTGTAATACTGACCTAATACCTGTCTCGAGGCTGGGCAAGATGACCAACAATGAATATGGCGTCGGTCATGTTGCACTATAGTAACGATGCATTACCTAGGTGTAGTATCGCAAGTATGTAGTATGCCACACTACAGCCACTACAGCCGGTTTGATATGGCTTCTCTCATTTAGCTGCCGGAGTGGAGTGTCCGTTTGGCAGTGTGGACCAAGCTAAGGGACATTTATCGGCATCGACCGCGATGCCGCGCTATCCGGCATCTACAGCATACTCAGTGGCAGCTGTTGAACAAAAGCCGCGGCCTGTCCACCATTGTCGACGCAGATAACTCGGCTCGGTACAGCATGTTTCGGCTCCAGGAATAGTGCAGCTTCCGATGAAATAACGAAGTACCCCCGGGGGCCACAGAAACTGATGTCACCAAGTCCCAACCTGTTTCGTCCAAGGATGATATAATAATTGTATAAACAGTTCTTTATATTCTAGGTATAAGGTTGTTTCATAGTAAAGCTTGTATATGTTTTTGGATATTCTAGAATTCTTAGCCTACCTAGACCCAAGTCAGTGGGAACTAGTATTTTAGCTATATCGTGCTATCTAATTGCTCCACGCTGTGATGTGGTGTATTTTAGTAATCATCATGTCCCGAGCAAGACGCTGTTCAGTCGATTTGGATGACGCCATTTCCCGCGCACGTCTCTCCATCTCTCCGTCTCTGTCAACCCCTCTCTAACCTAGTCCGTTGTTAATTAAGCTTTGTGTTGCTATTCTAAGAATTTGACAACCATCTACCCCGTTGCTCGGAAGAACGGCTTTGACTAGTCTAGCGGTTATGGTATGTACACGGCTTACATTGCCGAATGTTTACAGTTGCCTGATCTAAAGTATCTCTCTATACTTGTTGTAGAATGGCACTAATGATTATCCGGCTGCTAGTTAATCAGACGACGGCATTAAGCACGGCGTCATTATCACACGAGCATCGCTACATGGTTTGGTGTAGCCCTACACACTAGCAGCCATGGTGTCCTTCGGCAAGGCGATGCGCGATGCCCATTTCAGCTTCGCAACTTCGTATGTGCCGTTAAATCACGGGTCATTTGGGACATTCCCAATCACCGTACGCGACTATCAGCGAGGCTTGCAGAGTGAGACTGAGGCCCGTCCTGACACGTACATCCGGTTCACCTATCCCAGTATGCATCCCGATGCTGTTCATGTTCATCCCCGCTTTGTCAATGCCCACGCTCCTGCATGTTCCCGAAACCCTCAAGAAAATGTCAATTCTGTGATAAGCTGTAGTTTCTGACATGGATCTTATAGAGCTATGGCTTCAAGCAAGGTCGGCTGTAGCGCCACTGCTGGGAGCAGATACAGAAGAGGTGGTCTTCGTGCCCAACTGTCTCACTGGTATCAATACAGTTTTGAGAAACCTAGTATACGTAGAAGGCGATGTCATTTTGCATTTTAATACCATCTACGGCGGTTGTCTCAAGACGATACGCTCACTAGAGGAGACGACCCCTGTTCGAGGTTATGATATTGACCTAGACTATCCTATCGAGGATGATGATATCCTTCGGAAAGTAAACGCCGCACTACTTGCAATACGGAAGCAGGGGAGGCGAGTTGCGCTGGCCGTGTTCGACACCGTCTTGACATTTCCCGGGGCCCGATTGCCCTGGGAGTCGCTCGTCCAGCTCTTCAGGCAGCAAGGGATATTGACCTGCATCGACGCGGCTCATGGGATAGGACATATCGACTTGGCTCATCTCGCTCAAGTCGGCCCGGATTTTGTCATCACTAACTGCTACAAGTGAGCTCGTGTCCCCGCTCCACTATATATGTTTATGTGTGAGCTTCTCTGACGGCTGAATATCAGATGGCTTATGGTTCCTCGTGGTTGCGCTGTTCTATACGTGCCTAGACGTAACCATCACTTGATCAAGACGGCATACCCTACTGATGGTCCCTATTTACCTGAGGCAGATAGAAAAGATCTTTCGCCAACTCAGTACTTCAACCACCTCTTTTCATATGTTTCGACAATAGACACCTCACCTTACATCTGTGTGCTAGAAGCCTTGAAATTCAGGAACGAAATATGCGGCGGCGAGGAACGTGTGCGTGCTTATTGTCAAGGACTCGCAAAGCAGGGAGGTGAGCTGATGGCAACACTTATGGGGACGGAAGTTCTGAAGAGCGTAACCGGTACCCTGCAAGGTTGTTGTTTTACCAACGTAAGACTCCCTCTAGAAATTGATCAAGATGGCGAGGAAGCCGCTACCCGACAAGATAGCGGGATTTCTCGTGGAGATGCCGATGCTGTGGCCTATTGGATGACGGAGAAGAGCGTCAATGAATTCGACACGTATATAGCAGTCAGACACTATGGCGGGGCTTTCTGGACCAGGTTGTCGGGCCAAATCTATCTCGAGAAAGCTGACTTTGCATGGGCTGCGGGCGTATTACTTGAGCTTTGTGCGCGAGCGCGACGTGGTGATTGGAAGTCAGCCGCAGATGTTGCATCTGTCTCGTGGTCAGAATACCGGTAACCGGGCGTCTTTTAAAGACCACTGATAAAATACTCCAAATGCATGTTTCGCATTCCGCGCTACTTTACGGTTGAGATTGGGTTAACAGAAACTTATGACATGCTTGGCCAAGCCAATGGGCTTGGGGAATTGGCACACGATCCCGATGATGATTGGCGTGGTATGGCGGTGGGAGAAAGAGGGGAAAAGGAGGGGAACAAGACCAAGGGTTTAAAGCTTCACTTTCTTTCAAGAGACGAGGCTGTTACTTAATGCTCTCCAACAGACCCTGATACGAATATGCATGGGGGAGAGTAGCATTGCCATCGTTCAATAGGCGGGGGAGCTTCCGAAGCTTGTCTCGTGCTCACCAGCCGTGCAACTCGAACGCCAATGCAACGATCGACAAGTACATACATCTGTGCCCGTTATCGCCAACTCCCATTGACGTCGTCGCGGGTGGCAAACAAGTAACACAACCCAACCCTATGTACTTACTGGGTAGTAAAAATGTCTACATCTCTCCCTCTCTCTCTCTCTCGGATGATGACTGCTTAAGGGTCTCCCGCAACCCTGCATTCGATGCGGTCACAAGCCTGTGCACCCCGCGCCCAGCAATGACCTCGACATCCCGCTAGCTCGGTGCTTGTGCTCTGCATTGCCAATCATCGTCCCGGGTGCTCGTCTTACCTCACGTTCCCCGGGCGGATGCGGCTCCGGGTAAGAGATCGTCAGCCTCGGTGTGGTGGATAGGTATAGTGCGGAGGTTTCAGGGCCTGTCGTGCGCTCTAAGCTGCGGTTGCATGTGGCCGCCTGGGAACGCCTCGCCCGATTTGCAAGGTGAGGAACAAACGGGGCGAAAGGCTCTCTAGAACGTAACGTCGGGTTGGATGGTGGCGATTGGTTGACGAGTCATCACGGAAGCTGTGCCAATGCATGGAAAGAAACGGGGCTAGCAGCAGCCAACCGTTGGCTGGGCTGCTGGCGCTGGGCTGCTGGGCTGCTGGGCTTACTTACCGACGCAGAGACGCCAGAAGATCCCAAAACCCTCCACTGAGCTGCACTGATGCACTGAGGCTGTTCGCCCGGCCCTGGTTCGAGCTGCCGTCATCCACTGGTTCACCTCCCCTTCCCTCGCCAATGCGCACGAACATATGCAGGAAAACCCGGTCCATGCACACGACTAAGTATTTGGCTAGGTCAATTGGCGTACCGTGGATGAGACCCGATTGTCTGATTCTGGACGATGTGATTTCAGTGATCATCAGAGTGTATACCTATTCCACGACCCATATTATTGATGGTTGCACGCTTGGATGTGAGAAGCCCTGCGTGCATAACGATGATGTAGGTACAGGGGAAGGAAAGTACATGAAAAAAGGGATAGCAATGTTGTTAATTGAGCAAGAGGTTTTCCCGCACCAAGCGCGCCGCGAGACTATATACCTGTTCCCAAAACATTGCGTCTCCCCTTTCACATATAAGGCATCCGTGACTCGTCTTCTGCCCCAATTGTTTGCCTCATTTTGTGCTCTAGTAACTGTGATATTTACATCATCTGACATTCTACCTCTTCGGTCTGTGAGGCCCTTCACAAGACATACCCACCCCTTGCACCTTGTGAGGCGGATCAACAGTATCACAGGATTGCCGATCGTGAGCATCAGCAATCTCTGTATCGCCAAGCTGACCGCCCAGATCTCTCGGCTGGTACATTGTGATATCAATACTTGCCGCCCCTGCCGTTAGCTTAACCATAAATACATACAATGAACCCTATGATGGATCCTCGTCGGTCCGCCTCAGACGCGGCATCCTACTCCAGCTCAACGGGATCAATCTGGTCCACATCGGACTCGGTTTCCTTCGTCTATACAGACGACGACGACTGGGCTTGGTGGGGCTACGAAGGCATCCGGGGAGCCGTTACCCGCCAGGACGACAAGCAGGACGACCGCCGTGTGCGTCTCGCTGCCCACTTCCTCCGCGGTCCTTTCGCGGGTTATAAGTCCAAAAAGCACAGCAGCAGTCGTCACAGTCACCGTCGAGACTCGGATACGCGATCCAACTACAGCTCCAGCTCCGGACACTCATCCTCTGGCCGGCGGCAAAGGGACTTCTCGAGAGGTCCATCACCAATGCCCCCTCCACCGCCCAACGCGTACCCAGGACCCCCTCCACCACCACCTCCTCCTCCACACCACCAATCTCAGTACTACGATCAGCAATATGATAACTTCTCACACGGCTCGTCAATGGGCATGAGACCACCTCCGCCGCCACCACCACCAATGTCTGCACCACCACAGCCCGGCTTCGAGGCCGGCTTCATTCAGATAGGTGGTAATAGTAATGGTGGTGGTGGTGGTAGTGGCGGGTCACACCATGATCCTTGGAACAACGAAGCGTATGACGAAGAACAGGAAGTATGGGACTAAAACTCTCATTATCTTTGAGCCACCACGTTCCAACTATCTTTTCGATAATGTAATTATTTCCATGGGCGCTTAGGTGTTTTAGCAAAATGAGACTAACAGGACGGACGGCCGAGGGGTTATCCTGGTGCTTCATCCGGTATTTATCTCCCTTGCTCTGGTTTCGAGCAGGCAGTTTTCCTTCTTCTCATACAAACGTTGTTACAATGTGTTTCAAACCCCATTTGATCAGCCCCTACATGAAAGACGGGGGAAACAGTCGATCATTCCTGATACCCAAACATACATTTGCAAGTCTTTCCTCTCACTCCGAGCTGAGTCCACAGGATCACCACGTGGGAGCCGCATTAGTGTTTTGCGTCCGAACCAATACAGTACTTTACCAGTACAATCAATCAATCAATCAATCAATATATACCTATGCTCTGTTAGACCTGAGCGGTTCGTTTCTGTCTCATGCTCAATTGCCAAGACATGTCGCGATAAGAACGGCGGTCTGGCAGGAGTCGTGTAGATTTGCACCACGATAATTATCTGGCAATCAAAGAAAGGGCTTAGGTTAGGTATTTGAGGCCTGAAACCGGTCTCCCTCACCAAATGCAATGCACGCATGCATGCATGTGCCTACTTACTGTGAGGGGCGTCATGTCGTGTTCTGTGAAGACCCAAACAGAGCCATGGTCGTCAGAGCTGTGAGGGATCCACAAGAACAAACTAACGAATGAGTCACAGCCATTTTGGCCGCTGCTATACATCTGTATACTACTGTACATGTACCATACGCTATGCTGCGGCTTGACTGCGGGGTACACAGCATCCTTTACACGGCTTGTATGTGTGTAGCAGCACAGCATGCAATTAACTGACTAACAGCTCGACAAGCACAAAGACGCCCCCTGTCGACCGACCTGGTTCTTGGTAAGTGAAGAGAGTGGCGATGAGAGTCAGCAATCCCACCGCACAGATCTTTTCGATAAACAAGATACGTATGAAACGCAACCTCGGGTTAGAAATAAGACGTTGAGATTGGTCACTCGGAAAAAGAAGGGTCATAGAAGCAACCTTGGGCTTTGGCAGATCTGCAATACTCGTACCGAGCTTATGTCAGCGAACAAACAACAGATTACAGATTCCAGATTCCATTTCCATTAGCAACCAAAGTCTCTTATTGGCTACGGCCTGGAGTATCGAGGTGAGAATCAGAACGACCGGCTACATGCATTGGAACATAGACAACGAACTCTCCTGTTTCACCAATAAACTGGTTTCTTCACATAACACAGCTTTACTGCATTCAATCTGACATACCTACCTATTTGATATTTACGGGTATCCCCGATAAGGCGGCCTCTACGTGACAATGCCTCCTCGGAATTGCTGCAGACATGTAGGTACTATCTGCAGGCCTTTTTGATTACCTAATTCAGCGATGGGGTTTGTTAGAGTTGATTGATGCCTGTTCACTGTTCACACAAGAACAGGTAGGGAAACTGTAGTCTGTAGGTCCACCGCGTAAAGAGGCATCAACACCCCACAAATATGGATTCACTGCCTCTTTGTTAGCTCGCGCTAGTTAGAGGCCTCTGCCGTCTTTGTCATATTGCCGTGGTACCGGTTAACAGCCAATGAGCCAATGGTTGGCATTGGTGCATCAGCCCACGAGAGGGACAACGCTGTTGGCGGATGACATGCATTTACCTTCGTTGGCTAGTTATCCAACGGAGGCCAATCATGCCCCTGCCACACAGCCTTAACGCTAGGTATTCACTGATGACATCTATCTCTTACAAAATATGAGCAGACCGGATGCCTCAACGGAGATGCCTAAGATGCCTGGACTGCCTTGCATCACACTGGGTGCCTGCTACGAGCCCCTTGCCGCGACCTATCAAGCAAGAGCTCCCTTCTTTTGAGTCAATCAATCTTTGCTGCCGTCTCGAGATTACAAAAGGTCAGCTTGCTCCAGTTCACAAACGTCTGACAACAGCTACCAACTTGTTTCTCTTCGGGACGAGTGCAGGACCGCCTGCCTGTTAGCTTTTCTCAATCTGCTAATTCTCTTTTCTTATACCCAGAAACTTCACTTTTCTTTCCTGCTTTGTTCATGTGAAGGCTTCACAATGGCAGACCCTTTGCTATCTTCTTTCCGCTCGACTGAGACCGAGCCTGTTATGCAAATGGATGCCAATTTTACAACGCCGCCACCTCAGCTGGCCCTTCTAGACTGGTTCTTCCCGGGGTTTTCGATGTTTGCTAGCATCGTTCAGAAATACTTGCACATCGACTTAAATCTCTATATTCCCATGCTCCTGTTAGTCGGTGTGCTGATAGTGTGCTGGAACTATGCTAGCCAGTATCTTTGGGAGCAGGTGGAAACATATTTCATGTCCGTCGTCGATATCAGAACTGACGATGAAATCTACAACATCTTGATGGCCTGGGTGGCTACCCAACGGTTCTCTCAGGGTGCTCGGAGATTTGTCGTGAACACTAGTCTGTCTTCGCGGAGCTGGTTCCTCTGGCGCTGGGATGATGATGAGGACGAGGACGAGTATGAGAGCGGAGATAACCAATCTTCGGAGAAGAGGAAGAAGAAGGCTCTCTCATACACGCCTAGCTTCGGAAGTCATTATTTCTGGTATCGCGGGCGTCTGCTCCTGTTCCGGCGTACCGCCAATCGCGAACAAAATTCGTTCATGCTCGTAAGCGAGAAGGAGGAAATCTCCATCTCGTGCTTTGGTCGCGACCCGTGGATTCTCAAAGAACTTCTTCTGGAGGCTCGTGAGAAATATATTGCAAAGGACGAGCATAAGACGCAGATCTATAGAGGAACGACCAGGTCGATGTCCAGCGAGCCGACCTGGCAGCGATGTATGTCGAGAGCATCTCGGCCTTTTTCGACTGTCATTCTCAACGAGAAAACGAAGCAAGAGCTGATCGATGATGTTACCGACTACCTTAACCCGGCAACTCAACGTTGGTACGCCAACCGAGGAATCCCATATCGACGAGGCTACTTGCTTTACGGTCCTCCCGGTACTGGCAAAAGTTCTCTTAGCTTGGCTCTGGCAGGGTTTTTCAAAATGAGAATCTACATTGTGAGTCTCAGCTCGGTGAATGCTACTGAGGAGGTACTCGGAAATCTATTCGCTGAACTTCCCCGCCGATGCGTTGTTCTTCTCGAAGATATCGACACCGCTGGACTCACGCATACTCGAGAGGGAAATGAAAATTCAAATCCCGCTCCACAAGGAAACAATGATGAAATGGAGCCTGGACAAACCACACAGGGGAATGGTAACACTAACACCAATCCTAACAACAGCTTCCGGCTATCTCTTTCAGGTCTGCTCAATATCCTAGACGGCGTGGCCTCACAAGAGGGACGAATCCTTATCATGACTACAAACCACTTGGAAAAGCTAGATAAGGCGTTAATTCGTCCTGGACGTGTCGACATGGTCGTTGAGTTCGGTCTAGCCGACGATTATATGACCACCAACATATTCCGGAACATTTTCGCCTACCTTGAAGGTGATGACGCTCCTGAAGCCAACCAGTACGAGACACTCAACGTCGATGAGCGTAAGGCAGCTATGGATAAGAAAGAAAAGGAGCGATTAGCCCACGACACCAAGATCGACGAGTTGGCCAAAGCCTTTTCGGCCAAGATTCCATCCCACGAATTCAGCCCTGCCGAACTGCAGGGTCATCTCATGAAGCACAAGCACAGTCCTCAAAAGGCAGTCGACACAGCCGAGGACTTCATTGAGAGGACGCGCAAAGATCACAAGGAGAAAGAACTCAAGGCCGCCGAGGAGAAGCGGAAAGCCGAGCAAGAGAAGGCGGAAGCAGCGAAGAAAAAGGCTGAAGAGGAGAAGAAGGCAGCCGAGGAGGAGGCTAAGAAGAAGGCGGAAGACGAGATCACGAAGAAAGTCGAGGAAGAGATACAGAAGAAGTTTGGCGAGGAGATCAGGAAGAAGGTCGAGGCTGAGATGGAGAAGAAGAAGAAGGCCGAAGATGAGGCGAACAAGAAGTCTGAGGACAAGAAGACGTCTGAAAAGGAGAGCAGCAAGTCGTCGAGTGATGAATCGAAGACCGAAAGTCTTGAGACTAGCTCGGATTCGACCACCAAGGGAGTGGATTTATCCTCGGACACCAAGAGCGATGACGACAAGGGACAGCTGCCGGAAGATTCCGGCTACGGCACGCCCGCAAGCAGCGAGCCTTGAGCCCCGCGTTACGATATGCTATGGTACCAACGTAAAAGCATCCTTGGGTGCACAACACGATGTACAATGACGAGGCTCCGATAGCAAGCGAGAGTGATACTCTCTACTCATTTGCATGGCACGGCGTTTCGGGAAAGGAAGGGAAGCAGGCAGGGGTAAAACAAGTCTGGCTTATTCCGCGAAATGGAAATAGAGCCGTGTGAGAATAATATTAGATCGGTAGCTACCCGAATGCATACATACCTGAGATTACCACGATGTCCCTAAGATACCTAGACCAAGTATCGCATCTTTTGGAGGTTGCCTGCCTCGTAATCGTACCCAAAATGCAGGTCAATGAGGCTCTGCGTGCGGCTTTACACTACTGCAAATTACCAAAGTCCCCGATAGGTAAAGGAAGGGCGGGGGGCAATGGCAGAGAACAGAAGACGAAGATAAAATTCACTAACGTATGATATGCATACACTTGGTGGGTATAGAGAACCGTGCCGGGGCGAGGCTCCATGCAGTATTCGCGGCTCAACAGATTATATTCGGCAAATCCCGCCCTTACCTAATACGCCGTTTTCGCTTTCGCAGTTGCATACGCTGTTCAAATTTACACTTCGATGTGAATTCGAGCCCCGCGTAAACAGTGAGAATACGTATAGGGGATGGTTTCAGTTATACTATAACGAAATGCCCAGCTGGTGGTGAAAAAAATACGAAAACGAATAAGAACCGTCGTTACACTTTGTGTAGCCGGCTGGGTTAGCCTAAGTGACGGCCCGTTGGTATAGTCCAACTTTGAAACATGTGATATCCCTGTAAAGCCTTGTCTGTGGTGTTACCATCATATCGGTACTGCATGCATGTGTGCAGTATAAAATTCGTTTCCTACCTGAGAAGCAGGTTTTTTTCTTTCTTTTTTTACTTGTATTAGGTAAGATGTTTTTTTTTTTTTTTTGGAGTAATGTATCAGTAACTCATGCAACCACGGTAACTCACAGACGTTCCCACGCGTGCGGACATGATCACTACCTTATATATCTCGGCTACCGATCCACAAACTAGTCATGACCGAGAGACAATAGTCGATCAGTAAGTCTCTAAGCAACCCACGGTGGGTACGATTAGTGGCAGCCGCATTATTTTTGGATGTTTAGTTCGGAATATACTGACTATGGTGGATATCGGAGTTACTTGTCTTGGAACGAAGAAACATGGGCATTAAGGGTCCACTTCCCGATATGGTAATTGCCGGAGTTAACATGTGGGTAGACACCGCTCATTTCTATTTGACGAGCAGCTGTCTTGTCAGATAGTCGGGATATTCGTTTTGCTTGTAAAGAATAAGGGCTGCTATTTTTGATCTCCGGATATTCTAGGCGTCATGTTTACTGAGTAGGCATACGGGTATAATATTGCTTGTATTGAGGTCATCTGTGTAAATGTAAACACATAATAGGAAATCATATATACGCACCTCAAGATGTACCCGAGCCGCAATACGAACGGTGACGCTAGATATTAGAAAAACTCAGATATACCCTAGCTCGTAAACTACATATGCACATTAAGTCTTCTAGTATATACAAAAATTACATAATACATCTAGACTTACAAGGAAGTTAGGCGCTAGACCTGTACTAAACTCGTGCGTTTCCAATTATAAGCTTGGAAACATGTTGAGTAATTTACTGGGGATTTTGGTATCGGTGCTTACTCACTGAATATTGCAACTAATGTAGGACGATGATGTCGGATTACTGAATGAGCAAATCGGCAATGCATGTAATAGGACATAGACAAGCACGGCACTCGGTGCTGACGGTTAGGAGGTCCATGCACTGCTGGGGCCGGAGTGATCGGTAGCCAAAGGTGCTAAATCAACCGCCGGCGGATTTCTATGTTCGGACGTCCGAATCCTTGGACGGGAGTAGCCGAATGGACATATGGAGAGAAGGATTAATGTCTTGTTTCACATTGGTAGTAGGTTTGACTATACGGTACCTAGAACATGGCGATTAGTGTGTGCTCTGATATTCCCTTCTACTGTAATACTAAGAAGGAATCTCTACCTACATGTAGAACCCAGCAAAGTGTATATACCTAGGTTAGGTGTTGGTGAGAATTTGTATAGCGAAAAGATATGCCGTGAATCTTATACACCAGCACAGGGGTCATCCATGCGAGTGAGATATGTGGCTTAGAGGCGTGCACCATTGGCGAAAGACCCTTATCAATTTATCCAAGCGGGAGGTTTCTGCATTGGGAAGAAACGAATCGCAACATTAAGCTTGTTTTCTGCTCCCTCTGTGTGTACGAGCTTGTTTCATCACACAAAATTGAACGTAGTGAGTGTTTAAATTGGTAACAGCCGGTGATCGTCGTATGCATCAAACCAATGAACATAAAGGTGTGCATGCCGAATTGGATTTGTCTTTAGTAGAGTATTAGTAGTAGTAGCTAGGACGTAGGACCTTACAAGATACAGATGACGACACACAAGGCTATGCTTCATAATATGATAACCATATGCAGATGTACTCACCTGTCTATACCAGTGCTAAGGCCAGGCATGACTACTTGCTCATACATACTCCCAGTAATCTAGACTAGAAATTAGTAGGCCACAAACATGACAAATGGCAACATTATGTGATGTATGTATGTAAGTAGTAGAAGTAGGTGATTAATTGTTGTGTCGTGTGCCGTGTAGTTGGGCTTTCACTCAGGCGGTGCGGCAGGCAAACCGAGTACGACAGCGGCATCGGGGATCTGATCACCTACAATGGTATGGTAGCTGATGGATGGTGGGGTCAGGTAGGTACCATGTACTGCTTGCAGATAAGGCAGATCCCTGATCTCACTCCCCTGGCGACTAGCGAAAAGAGAGAAGTCGATGGCGCCAAGACCAAACCCTGGTGGTAGCATCTGACAGATTAGGACCCGGCACATTACTACACCTCTGAAAACCCAGTCCGGGAAGTGGCGTCATGTGGGAAACGGGCGGATAACGTAAGAACGTACTCGGGTTCAACGAAGATAATGAGATTATCTTGTTTTTCATGTAGCCGTAACTCTCGCTGTCACGGTCGAACCGATGTATCTCGGTGTCCCAGAATCGGAGGGACAAAGGAGGAGGAGGGGTCAAGGTTGCATCTATTTGTAGCGTTCCTAGTTAGTAACTAGGTACTGTAACTAAATGAGGGGCTCTTTTGTAAAGGACCCATATGAAAGGGACCCGTAGAGGGGAC
Source organism: Xylaria curta (assembly GCA_022495235.1). NCBI lineage: Eukaryota > Fungi > Ascomycota > Sordariomycetes > Xylariales > Xylariaceae > Xylaria > Xylaria curta. The sequence goes on along the minus strand of MU375898.1, from coordinate 218,110 downwards.
TCTACCTAAGGAGGGGCACAACGCCGGAGCACACTTCCAAGTTCCAATTTCCATTCTTTTGCTGCCAGGAAATACGGGCACGTCAGCCACAACAGCGTTTGGCCAGGCGCCGGCTTGTGAAGTATCATCCGATCAATCATGACCACCTACTGGACGGGAAGAGACCTCACAGAATCAACAAGCCGGGCAGGCTAAGACCTAAGCAGCTAGACCGCCATGGACTTATCTGATCCTACTCCAACCACCACAGGTTAGGGTTCTGGTACTCGACATCCCCTACGTGTACAACGCCCACATTTCTTACTGTTACTGTGCCACACACATTCGTGTAATCATCTTCTGCCACGGTCAAAATTCATAGTCGTCCACCTACGGTAGTATCCAAGTGGGTAGCCAGGCTCGTCGGTGGTGCTGGGGAAGCTATACTAGGTAGTAAGAGGGAGGAGGACATGGGTAAAAGAGGTAAATGTAACTCCAGGGATCCAGGGCCTGGATATTGTCCCACCAAATAAGCCATCGTCCATTGCCTCAATTTTCTACCCCGATTTGGAGTTTGAATAACATCTGGTCACTCCGAACTTCGAGCTGCCTGCGACGCCTTCTCGCAACTGTTCGAGGCACTGCTGGGGCTATCTATCCGAAGAAACAGGCTCGGGACAAAAGAGAGAAGACCGGAGAGGCAGGTAAAAGGAACGAACATACGTATTTACGCACGAAAACCTTGATACGCCTCTTCGGGGTCTGCCCAGCCAAAAGTCGATAATCATTAGCATCTGACAACGCGAACTAGCACACATAGCACACACCTAATACAGCCAAACCAGGTCAAGACCCAAGTTTAGTCTAATCCCCACCGAGCTTGCTTCCTGCGTGCCGCCCAACCGTGGGCTTTATTAGGCACGTCTGCTGGTTTGCTGGTTTGCTGGTTGCTGGTACATGTACCTCGATCCCACGTTTCTCGACACCCCCCCCTGTTAACCCTGTTGCCCTGTTGCCCTGCTGCTCCGAGGAACGTTGATTTGCAATTTGGCGGTGAAACTCTTCAAAAGGACCCTTCTTCCTCGCCGTGGCTACGAATTGTGAATCTTCTTTCCCTCTCTATTTCCTCTTTCCCCTCTACCCCCAATCCACGCACACTACCCCTTCCGAAAACATCGTCAACGGCAGGTCTTTGCCAGCTAGGCTTTGGAAACCATGGCCGCACGCCCCCAGAACATTGGCATCAAGGCCATCGAACTTTACTTCCCTAGCCAGGTACGTACATGCAGCTGCCGCCGGCGGCCCGAGACAGTCCCGCAGATTTCTAGGAAATCGGGAGAGAAGACGAGAGAGCAAAAACACCAGGAAAAAAAAGTACAACAGCTAACGAGGTATCACTGCTTAGTATGTCGAGCAAGCCGAGCTTGAAAAGCATGACGGTGTCAGCACCGGCAAGTACACAATCGGTCTGGGCCAGACCAAGATGACTTTCTGCGACGACCGGGAAGGTGAGCCATGTTCTGTCTTCTCGTGTGCCTGCGAGAAAATGTGGAAGAGTGCAGTGGCTAACAGTGCGAGCCCGGCACAGACATCTACTCGTTTGCTCTCACGGCCACATCCAAACTCCTCAAGAACTACAGCATCGACCCCAGCTCGATTGGCCGCGTCGAAGTCGGCACCGAGACCATCCTCGACAAGTCCAAGTCCGTCAAGACCGTTCTTATGCAGCTGTTTGGCGACAACACCAACATAGAGGGTGTTGACACCGTCAACGCCTGCTATGGTGGCACCAACGCCGTTTTCAACACCCTGAACTGGATCGAGTCTTCGGCTTGGGACGGACGGGACGCCATTGTCGTCGCTGGTGACATTGCCCTCTACGCCAAGGGTAATGCCCGCCCCACGGGAGGAGCCGGCTGCGTCGCTATGCTGATCGGCCCTGACGCCCCTATTGCTTTCGAGCCCGGTCTACGAGGTACCTACATGACCCACGTATACGACTTTTACAAGCCCGACTTGACCAGCGAGTACCCCTACGTCGACGGCCACTACTCGGTAAACTGCTACACCGAGGCTCTGGATGCTGCCTACCGCGACTACTGCAAGCGCGAGGCCAGACTCCAGAATGGCCACACCAACGGCGCCTCTGATGATGGCAAGACCCCCTTGGACCGATTCGACTACATGGCTTTCCATTCCCCAACCTGCAAGAACGTCCAGAAGGCATATGCTCGTCTACTATACCATGATTACTTGGCCAACCCCGACAGCAAGGCCTTTGCTGAGGTCCCTGGTGACATCCGGGATATGGACTACCAGAAGTCCCTTTCAGACAAAGTTGTGGAGAAGACCTTCATGGGCCTCACCAAGAAGCGCTACGCCGAGCGTGTCAGCCCTGCTATCCAGGTGGCCACGAACTGCGGTAACATGTACTGTGGCAGCGTATGGAGCGGCCTTGCTAGCTTGATTTCCCACGTCGACAGTGCAGCTCTAGAGGGCAAGCGAATCGCCCTCTTCAGCTACGGCTCTGGTCTCGCAGCGAGCTTCATGTCGCTACGCATAAATGGAAGCACCGAGAAGATTTCTAAGACCCTGGACATCCCAAACAGACTGGCCGCTCGCCGGGCCGTGCCCCCTTCAACATATGAAGACGTAAGTTACTGAATCGTCTTTAGTATAAATTGTCTTAAACTAACTCCGTTTATAGTTCTGCGCCCTGCGACATGACGCCCATCTCCAAAAGAACTTCGAGCCCAAGGGTGATGTATCCACATTGGTCCCTGGTACCTACTACTTAACGAAGGTAGACGATATGTTCAAGCGATACTACGAGGTCAAGGCATAGATTTACGACTAGCGAGGAATAATCTTCCCGGGATCTTGATTGATTCGACGATAGACCAGCATCACATCATTTGGCGGGGCAACGGCTAGAACAAATGCGTGGCTCTTTAGGTCATTAGATAGATGGTGCACAATTGATTTGGGCGCAGCGAAACTTTTATAAAGGGGGGTTGCATATATAGCACAGGCGCAGAAGGCAGACTCACTGCCAACATACAGAAGGCCCGATGATAAAGGGCATTGGAAGGAAAGGTTCAGCTTCGACTTGTATATACCATCAACAGCTGAAGCGCCATGGTTTGCGTGGAACGCATGATAAACAATAGATCTTGTGACAAGACCTGCAGGATCGTGTGGACCTCGAGAAAATGTCTGTTGTTGCCACGCATCAGAACAATTAGCTGCTAGGAGCTCATAGTGGAACGAGAAAATATACAGTCGAGAACTGGGCACGAAATTGCTTACTTCATCGTTATTTAATGGCATTGTCGTCCCGACCACGTGGTCGTGTTTGTTGTCCCTATTTATCTACAAGTAGCTCCACAGTCATAGAGGAGAAAAACCGGGTACCCCTTTTCATGCAATAATCACCGTATTAAACCATGATTAAGTATATTCATAAACCAAGGGAACTGGCTTCCTTCTTTCTCGGTCATATTTATCTCAGTCTTACTTGAATGAGTTGCTTGTAGTTAAACATGCATTTGTGAAGGCTTGGTTTCATTCGTTTTTGTCACTTTCGCAGACCAGGAAAGCCTTAGACTTTTATACGTAGATAAATGTAATAAATGTAATAAGGGCTTACGATCAAGGTCTTGGAAGAAACTTTGAAACTGAAAAAAATATATCTACAATTTTAAGGGAGCTTTCCTTCAGCCAGGCAGTGAGCTGGGGTCTATATATGTAAAAGCTTCGCTTTCGCTTCGTCGTTCTCATTTGATCAGACATATATGGTTAGCCAAGCAGCTGAGAGTCTTGCCGTTTGCATGATTATATCCATGGGGCCATAAGCCGAAGAATCTCGGGTACAGCTCCAGTCCCCTGATTCAGTGTTATACCAATTTTTACTCTGATATCTTATCTAATCGTATTCTCTAATCTCCTATGACTCTAGTTCTTAGTAAATAATCCAAAGTCACTTGAAATGAGCCCCAAACAATGCTGCCCGTAATGCAGTTTCAAATTTGTCAAATAGTCTTGCTGAAGAGTGATGATGCCCCTATTTTTCTTGTCTTTAAGATCGCCGCCCCTTTCATGGGAAATTGTCGTGTTTTGTCTTGTTAACACAAGTACGAAACCTATACTAAACAGGCAAGACACGGGTTTCCATTAACAGAGATTTGTAGAGATATCGTAATGACTTAAGCCTTTTCAAGTTGTTTTTCACTTGATTTTAACCGTAATATCATCCGCCATCAACTCGGCAATTCTCGTAGAAAAGCCGACGAACTCTCGAAGGTAGGTTTCCATCATTTGATTGTATTCGTCCTCGAGGTTGTTTCTTCCCGATTTGATGGCTCGATATTCTTCAAGTGACGGATTGGTGACCCACGTACAAATCCCCAGTCGCTCATAAAGTCCCGGCTTACCCAACTCCGTTTTATCTCCAACCCTACGAATCAACATCCCTATATGCGTTCTAGGGGGTAAATCCGTTACAAAAAAACGGTTCGGATTGTCGTCTTTGTCCTTTTTGAATTCTCCGGTGTATCTCCCGGCAAAATCGCCCAACTCCAGGACAAGCAGTCGATCCAGCCCATAATTTTCGCAAGTTTTCTTGGCCGTCCTGTAGTGACGTAGCCACGTCTCTTGGGCGCGAGTCCAGTCTTCTCCCCTTATGAGGCCTCTACCTAGACACTGGACTAAGAGAGAGTCGTCCACCCACCACGACCAGGGGTTGGCTCCGGATTCTATGTCCTCAGCTATGTGGTAGTCAAGATAGAGTCTTAGTTGGGAGCCCATAGTGTGATTCAAACCAGAGACATCTCTGTTATGAATCTCGAGAAAGTCTGGGAATAAACAAGCCTTGCCCTTGATCTGAACCGAACTGGAATCTCCCTGGCTGATTGTACTTCGAATTCTGACTTCAGATATGTTTCGGAGACCTTGCGGCACATCCGAGTATTCCGTAATACACCAGCTGAGCTTGGGCTTTGATGTTGAAGTATGGACGAATGCTTGGCCTTGGACTATTGATTTGCAGTTGATCGCAAACCCAAACTCTTCTTTCAGTTCGTCTAAAGATGGGAGGTCATCGGGACGAATCGATTGGCCGACTCTGATATTGTATATTTGCATGATTCCATAGACTCGATCTTCTGGGTACTCTGTCTTTCTATACTTCGCTACTCCGTACTGAATGTTTGGGTTGTTGCTGGACACGTGGTTGATGCCGGTCGAGTCGATCAGTTGTCCGATTTGCTTACACTGTAAGTGGACATCGTAGTCGCTATTTTCGACTTTTGCTGCAAAGCGCAATACCTCATCATGTACACGCCTCCAGTCACTCGCTATTCGGTTAAAAAACATCGGCCAAATCGAAACTTGTTCTTTGTAGAATGCCGCCAAATTACTTACTCCTCCTCGAACGGCATAGGCTGGAATACATTGGGTAACTATAGCACCCTCAGATGAAACAATTAATGCGTCATTGCGCATCATAATCTCCTGGAGCGTCCACAGCGACGTGAACCACGGGTCAAGATATATGCTATCCAAAGCCTCGCGCAAGTATCGTAAAAGCAACTTCATTTCCTCCGCGCTAGTATCGTGCAGAATATATTTGGGCCATATATTGTCGATTCTTTCAATCAGGCCGAAAGATCTGAAGCAAGCTTCGGTCGACAAGTGTGACAACCAGACGTATGCCCATCTTGCGGCTCGGAATATGCTGGCCTGTTTCCCAACTTCGTCCATCTTGATCTTAGTATTCTCCTGGTCGATACAAGCAATGTCAACCCACGCCCACTCGGTGTTATCAAGTCTCATAAGATTAAGTACTTTGTGGAATTGGTCAACCGTGAAATGGGATTCTTGGATGGTCGGAATTTCCCAAGAGACTCCCTTGATAGGTAGTGATTTACTGACGCCAGGATCCTTGACTTGGAAGCGGCCCCACGTATAGCTCAGAATGCTGTACGCTGGCTCTTTGATGCCGTTATACGTATTGTTATCGCTTCTCTCGTAGGACGTCAAAGTTGCTATGTGCAACAAGCGCCGTGGCCAATACCTTTCGCTGCTTTCTTCCCAGGTCGTTATGTTTATCCGGAAGGGGGCAACACAGCCGAGCTGATACTCCATACTAGGCTGGTCGTTTGTGTCGAATAGCACTTCATCGTATCCACTGAAGGGTAGTATATCCCCCCCCATCACAGAATTTCTCCGTAATCTATAATTCTTTCCTAGTTGTTGATGTCGTGGATGTTGACTGCTCTGGATCAAGAGACACAAATCTACGTCGCTGGTGGTGAGCTAAGTTGATAAGCAGCTCAGCCTCATACAAGCCTCTTGCTTCCAAGAAAAAATAGATAAAATAGCCGAAGTCAGCCAAGGAATGTCCAGGCGACGTAAGATGACCTAGAATGCGTATAGTATATATGTCTATGTGATGTGTCGGGCTGATTTATGTGGTAAATACGTTGTAGAAGGGATGGGAGTAGATGGAGTAGGTTGCATGCATGGAAACCACTATGAGGGGTAGGTATTCTATACGCTGTTCGTCGAACTGCCACACCTGCTGCATGTAGGCCCAATTTCAAATCGAACTGATACTTTGCACTTGTAACGATCGGAATCGGAGGTAGTTATCAACTACTATAACTCTGTATAGTACGATACTGTTGCTTCTGGGAAGCTGATTGTGTCTAGAAGAGACAATTGACTGTAGAACAGAGGCTTTGGCGTTTGCGCCTCGCAGGCCTCACCGAGGGCACCATTTTGATGAATCGGAAGAAGCTCATAATGATCTAGATAATGTGGTTGGAAGAAAATGCTATCACCACGTTATTGCCTTCGAATACGTCGGACCATCTCGACGGGCCCATCTGCAGTTTAATGATACTTGTTGTTGCCGATGTTCACCCACGTTTGCGCTTCAAGAACTCGCGCCTTGTCATCCCTTCGGTCCATAGCTTTTCCTCGTCCTTAGTATACGGTTGATTACTGTACTTGATTGCCTCCATTCTTGTCATAGCAAGAGACCAGATCCAAGAGCCCGAGAGCAAGATCAGATTGTTGATCCAGAAAGGGCCTCTCATGTCTCCTTTAAGAAAAGCGAAGCCGTGATGGAGAAGCCCAATGATGTAGAAAGGGACGAAGTGGTCGCTGAATCGACGATGAAAGGTGTAATAGGCGACCCGACCGAAGACGCCGTGGTGCGAGGGAGGTTCTAGCGCTGGGCCCACGCCATTTCCAATAATGACCAGTAAAGCGAAAATCTCTACGGCCACTATGGGGATTGTTGCTGCAATTTTAGAAAGCACACCCATGATGATTCGTGGGTTTAATCGGTGACGTTTTTAGGTAATGATAGAGTGGCAGACTCGCGTGACGAATATAGAATCGGCCGAGGCTGTGATGAGATAGTGCGCCTGACAATGTGCTGGGAGTATTGTTGAAGATGAAGGGAGAGAGAAGGTGCGACAATGTTAATCAAAGAGATAAAATGGGAGCAACAAGCTCTTTATATACCCCTAGAAGGGAACGCGCGGCAAGCCCGTGTTGAAACTCTACTCATCAACATAAGATGAATCTTAAAAAGGGGTTGGAAGAGAGTTATTCAACTAACCTAGTAGTCTTCGGCTTCAACTCAGCGCAGTTCTGGCCGTGTGATACTGACCGTTAACTAATCATTAAGCAGTTCCAGTTCATAGGATACTATCCCAAATGGTATACAATTAACACAACATGCAGTGTGTTGTAGATTGTGATATCATTTCAAGGGTATGCCTGCAGGCTATTGGCATTGTCACTATGGAGTTCGTAGCGCGTAGGTTTTCCTGATACTCTACAACGGCAAGCAATTTTGATTTAGAACTTGATAGTTTGTTCAATTTTTGTCTACATATTATACCCTCAAATAGTACGCTCTGGGTGATATCGAGCTAAAACATTAAGTCTACTAGGTTTACATAGCCGTCTTGAAGGTGCATATCCAAGACGTAAAACATACTGGGTGGGAAATAGGCTGTATCCGGGAACTTGGCTGGTCAATTCGTGAAGATCCTTAACTTACAGTCGACTCCCGCGGTGGCAACCACACAGCGGATCTGCACATCTCCGGGCTTCCCTCCATCTGTCGGCTTATTGTTTACTTCTCCATCTTGCAACCTCTCGGGATTAGTACCGCTGGCGGCGATGTCGTTATGTACGATACTTGGTGCCCACTGTAGTGCGGCAATGAAGCGCTCATGTGGCTCCCCGATAACCTTAACGCATCGCCCGTCCTGGCTGAGGTCCCAGCACCTCAATGTTTTATCATCAGACACCGATAAGAGATACTTCCCACCAGGGTGAAAGACGAGCGCGCGTATCCAGTTGTCATGGCCAACTAAGGTTAACAGACAGGTGCCGCGCGCATCCCACAGGCGGATTGTCTTGTCTCGGGAACCGGTCGCCATATATTCGGCTGAGCTGCTAGCCGGTGGCGGTTTTTTGAGCCCTGCGATTAGTGCTAAGTGCTTATATGCCACAGGAGGAGCAATTGCGCAGCACTCAATATAGTGTTCATGGCCAATCATAGTTAGTTTGCTCTCGGTTTGGGTAGCAGATGAAATGTCCCATAGTCGGGCTGTCATGTCGTCCCCAGCAGATAATAGATAACGACCGTCAAAAGAGGGAGATACATCTCGGACCCAGCCGGCAGACCCCCTGAGCGTTTTTAGACAAAACCCTGTATTAACGTCCCATATTCTTAAAGTTTGATCCCTACTCGCGCTAACCAACAAATTCGCCGAGCCGGGTATAAATCGCAAGGCGCTTACGCTGTGATCATGACCTGGTAATGTCCGAATGTTTTGATAGTCATTAGTTGGATCCCATAGCTTGATAGTTAGATCCGAACTGCAGGATGCTAAAAGCGTGTTGCCTCTTGGGCCATATTGAACATCCAAAACTGCTCTAGTATGTCCTTTAACGGTCCTTTCAAGCTCGCCAGTGTCCCAATCCCATATCTTAATCGTATAATCATCGGAGCCAGTGGCGAGTAGTGAGAAGATTGGATGGAAGGCGATGCAGTTAATGGTGCTTCGATGCGACTCGAGAGTATATCGGGGAGGTGCTTTGGGCAACCATGATGACGGGTCTTTATTACGCATCGACAGGGAGACGGGTGTTGCACTGTCGAGCTCGGACTGTAGCGTGGCGTTTCGCGACTCAAGGTCCATTATCTGTAAAGAGATGGCTGTCAATATCGAGCGCGTGTCGACGATAGCTCGCACATGCCTTTTTCTGTAATCGTACAACACTCGTCCATTTCTTCTCCAACAGGCCCTTGTATTTCTCGACGGTGGCAGTGTCGAACTCATTTTCCTCGAGGTTCAGTTCTGCTCTTAGAGAAGTTGCCGTGGCTGTCAGCTTATTTGCGGATAGGTATGCGATTATTGACTTGTGTCTAAAGAAGCGTTAGCGCCACAGACAAGGATAGGGTAGGGGATCAAGGCAATGAGCACGTACAGCTCCTCGGCTTGACGACTTGTCAAAAGACTCATGATAAGGGGTATCTTGGTATTTCAGTGACGTGACGTGCTGCTGCACCTGGTGAGAGTTGCATGAGGTAATCAGCTAAAGTGGGTAAGAAGTACAGTAGGTATCTAGATAATAGCACGAAAACAACAGGGGTCGATAACTGAGTAGGCGGATCTACAGTAGATGAATTACTCAGAAGGAAGGAATTGAGAACTACCTTGACTAGCCGAGCGTTTGGCTGCCTTAGGTACCTAGGTAGGTAGGTAGCTTAATGATATGATTCCGGAGATAAAGAGATGTCTTAATCTGCGACATGGCCCGAGGAATACCCGGCCCGAGGTGGGGTGAGCTTTCCCGGGCAATGCGGGTTCTAGAATATGGCCCCGGCCGGCCGGCCGTGGAAGGCTCTATTTAAATCTCATAACCACGAGCAACATCAATTATAAAATGCTATCATAGAAGTGTGAAATCCGATGACATTGAGATAAGCTCAGAGTACTGTGAGCTGGATATATTTTATACATACAGGGTCGCAGAGCCGTACCTGGGTGGGAGAGCTGCATAAACCCGCGTTGTCACCGCATTTTAGCTCTGGATGCAGAACGGATACCACTTTAACTTTAACTAGGCGTGACTTATAAGACTGTGCCGGCGCTACGTCGCCTGAGCTGGTAAATGTCTGGCTCTGGAATCAGAAATAAATGCCGGTTGACTAATCTATTGTATTTTTTCTTTCTTTCTCATAATCGGGAGATATCATAAATTCAGATGCCTAATCTATCGCGATGGAACGGGCTGTGTACACACATATACAATTACCATACAGAGCAAGCACCTTAGTGCCTCAGCTTCTCGTTCCCATGTTTTATCTAAACCCGCTACAGTCACCAATATTCCTAGCTAAATCGCTCACTTCCCCTTTAGATCTATATCTATGCCGTTTTCTCCTTCTCGCTACCCGACCGCCACTTCCAAGTGGCGTGGCGATGGAGCATGTAATCTTTGCTCTGGATTCCCTTCCAGATACCGTACAGACCACCAACAGGCCACAGACTCTTCACGAAGGGTCTCCAGCCTTTATTCGCGCCCTCGTCGTCCGTCCTGACCTTAACCTTATCGTAGACGCTCGGCAGGCTCGTGGCACGATACTTGGTCCGCAGAGCCTCGTAGGCCGCACGGCCACCGAAGGCATCCCAGAATTCGGGCTCGCTGTAGTACGTGTGTGCGTATAGCCACTTCATACCCCCAAGCTCGTTAACCTTGGCTTCGAGGGCGCGGTTCACGCGGACAAACTCGGCCTTGTCCTTGGGTCCCCAACCCCACACGCCAATGTTGAGCATCTCGAAAATGTCCTTGTCCGTGCTGCTACTGCTGCTGTCAAGCGAGCGGTTGTTGCGTATGTGCGGGTGGAAGCTGGGACCCTTGGGCGTCTTGAGTGGACACAGCCACAGCGGCCAGATGTCGAGCGACTTCGTTGTGTACTTGATGAACTCCTCGGCTGTGTCGTATGGGATACCTAAATCCTGCACGAAGAACCGTGCGCTCTCACCACTTGCGTGCAAGGCTCGATATAGCATCCGCGTATGCAGGAAGTCATCCAGGAACCACCGGAAGAAGCGCGTGAATGGTACGGGACGGAAGTAGTCGAACGCCGCCTGGCCGACCCAGAAGCCGCCGCGGTCGTATCTGAAGAGGTACTCGGCTAGCGGGATATATTCGGTGACAGTGCCTTGAGATGTGGCAGTGGAGGTAGATGAAGAAGCAGACGAGATGGAAGAGGGGAGCCGCTTTGTGACGTTGCGCACGTGCATATAAAACCATGGATCCCAGGGATGACTGAACGTGCGCACCTTCTCGCCCTCTGGAAGCTCGTCCGTCAACTGCCCGCTGACAATGACGCCATGGCCTTCAGAGAACAAAATCCCGTCGACGTAGTCGTTGCCTGGTTTGTCACATTCCTCCCGCACTGCGCGGACAGCCTCCGCCGCAGTGTTCGTCCGGCGATACGTCGTGCGTACGAAGTGCTTCGCCTCGATCAGCCGGAGTTCCAAGAGAGTCGTGATACCAAGAGTGCCGACGGCACCCGCAGCACCGTGAAAGAGATCCGCAAATTTCTCAGGGTCCTCTCCCTCGCCGAGCTTCGTGTTTATTAGCGCCTGACGTGCGGCTTCAGACTGCTGCATGCCTTGCAAACGCCGGCCTCCAGGTTTCGCGACCACGACTTCGCCATCGGGCAGCACTATCTCCACGGCGTTGACGGACTCGTCGAAATAGCCGTGTTTGAACGAGCTGCTCTCGCCCGCCGTACCCGCGAAACCACCGCCAGCCGTGATGCCCGGGAATTCCATGACAACAGGTGGAATGAGGCCATGCCGCAAAGTACTTTCCACCAGCCGATCCATGGGAACATTAGGCTCTACGAGAGCGACGCGGCGCGCCGTATCAACCTCCAGCACATTCTTCAGCGCGCCGATGTCCACGAAGCGCGCTCGTGATTTTAGGTGTGAGGGCCGCGTAGAGTTAGTGCTCCCGTGCATGATCCGGAACGGGATCGACTGCTCGAAATACCCACGCACCGTTGCGGCGATTAGCCGGACCGCCTGCCGGTGTCGCTCCATTATCACCGAATAGGACGTTCTCTTCCCGACCTATATCATGAGGCTGGAATATCTGCACTTATGCAATGTCATACACTTGATTCCAGGATGTGCAGTAGAGTGGGCTAGCTCAGCTGTGAGCGTGAGATAGAGGTGAAAATTGAGAGTGGGTGGTGTTTGTTTATTGGTGGATGCTGAAATACAGAGGCTACAGGGCCGTAACTGGCCTGTAAATAAAACACCTAGGGCAGCCTAACCACTAAATTCACCTGGACTTATTTACTTGTTTCTTGGCTCAACACTAAAGTTGAGATTGAGAGTCTTCTACACGAAAGGTTAGACCTCTAACTTTTATTTATTTTGAATTTTGTAGAACTCTTGGGATTGTGCGTCTGCTATAGTATCAATGGTGGTACACAATAGGCTTTTGCAAGTTGTGTGCGTGACCTGTGTGAGGTCTGATATATCATATTGCGCACGGGTGGCACGTTTTAGTGTTGTATTACTTTGAAAAACTACCAGTCACAATGTCTGGTCAATCACTCCGGTTTCACGGTTGCTTACATCAAGGTAGTGCAGCATGGCTGCATACAATTACTACCCGATATCCTAGGCTAGACGAAGGCCTGTATAGCACATGAAATTCACTATTCATATTGTGTAATATGCCGCCGTGAAAACGATCATGCCTTTGTTATATATACCACTCATGAAAATATCTATGTACATATATATGTATGAAAAATCAACGAATCTAGATCTCTTATAAGATATCGTTTCATCAAATGTCGTCCAAAAAAAACTTGGCACGTCTAGTGCCGACGTCTAAATCCCCAGGGCTTCTGCAAGCCATATGCATCTCTCTAACCACCCTCCACTAAATAATAAACTCATAGCTTCGGGCTAGCCAAAGGTAGAGGTGGCTCTCTCCCGACCTTCAAACAAGCCAATCCATAAACATCCTTCTGCTCGAACGGCGTTAGCTTCTCTACGTCGCCCTCGACCTCTTCGAGCGTCTTCGCCTTGATATATGTGTAGCTCGAGGTGATGCTAGCCGGATCTTTCCGCGTAGTCGTAATGAAGCGGGCCCAGCCCTGCACGCAGCGTTCCGTCTGAGGCACCTTGGGAAGGACCGCAGCGAAGACATGCGGCATGGCCTCATACTCCTCGAATATGACGGGAACCCCCTCAGCCCGTAGCTTGGACACGAAGAACTTGTCCTCGTCCGCCAGAACCTCCCAACCGCACGTGATCCACACCGGTGGGATGCCCTCCCAACTCGAGTTCAAGTGCAAACTGACAAGAGGGTGTAGGCGGAACGCGTCGTCCACGTAGAGGTGTTTTCGTGGCGGCCTTGTCGGCCATATGTCGTCGGCCGGGTGTTCTCTGCCCTCGTAGATGTCAGGGCTCGGCAGGTAGTCCCACTTCGAGTTCGTCGACCATGACGGCATGCTCTGCGTGATGTCGAGCCATGGTGACAGCACGGTGATGCCTGCCGGTAATGGGACGTTGCGCTTCATGCCAAACCATGATATCTTCACGTTTTGGCGGCGGAGCTGTACTAATGTCTGGGTTAGAGCTAGGGCGAGGTTACCTCCCGCGCTGTTCAAATTCTTGCGTTAGCCGGGCTTCTTGCGTACATTATTGTTCGTTACGAGTGGAAGGTTTACCTGTCGCCACCAAAAACGATGTCTCTCGCGGATATAGCCTCGTGCATCGACCCGGGAGGTGGGTAAAGCAGCGTGAAATACGATACTAGAGCATCAAGCAGCGCCGCGGGGAAGGGGTACTGAGGCGCCAACCTGTATCGTACAGAGTAGACGCGTCCTCCCATATTCTTGGCCAGTCTCTTAGTAAGCTGGCGATGAGTCGATGGGTCACAGAGATAGTATGCGCCGCCATGAAAGTAGAGCACTGTTGTCGCGTTCTTACATTCCTTCATCATCGCCTCGTACTTCTGCTCCTCCGGGATGTCTGGGAGCAGCGCATCTGAAGCCACGTTCGCCCTGTACCCTGTCCACTCGGCCTCGACGGGCACGATATCGGGCACCCTGAATCTTGCCGCCTGCGCCTCCGAGTCGCTCATCGAGCGGATGATGCCTACCAGTGCCTCGCGGATTCCCCTTTCTGGAGGCACTTCGGACATCGCATTAGCTATCCAGATTCTGCCCTTGACGCCAGGATCCAGAAGAGTCATAGCCTGTGTCTTGGAGACGGGCTGAGGCTTCGAGCTACTCAGCGTTGACCGCAGAACTGTCAAGGTCAAGTCCGTTTCCAAGTCTAGATATCGCGCTGTTTCCGACATGCCCAGGATGCGGGAGAAGAGGACGCGGAAGAGGAGTGGTATTTTAGGCAGTAGCGACCATATCATCCTACGCCGAGCCTTTTTCAGCTCGGCGGCCTGATCTTTTGCTGCATCTTCAGCAGCCATTGTTGAAGGTGTATGTTTGTGAGGCCGTAGGAATCGGAGATGTGGCGGGGTTTGAAGATGCCTCGGCTGCACTGACGCTGACTGATCCGTATGCGAATTCACCACCAGTGTTTCATCACAGAGGAAAATGACTCGGGATGAAAAGACCCTTTCTTTCCTCGCAGTCTATGACCATTACCAGGAGGTGACCTGTTCAAACCGGTTGGCTGTCCTCTATCTTTAGTGTAGTGTTGTGCTCGATATATATGGTATCTAATTGACTATGACGTTATCTAACTATGTAGTTCAACGGGAAGACCAGGATCTAGTTCTAAGTGTTAGCTTCTTATATACTAGGCGTAGATATAAGAAGTGGAAACCGTTGCAAACTGTTCAGCTGAATTTAAAGTTATACTATTGGCTATTAACTTGATAGGTATGATGACCGTAAATGCGGAATTGTCTACCTATACCAAGTAAACCTGATGCGTGTTCTGAGACATAACAGCATATACATCGTAAAGCTGAGCTTTGCTGCGTATACACGTGTACCGTCAGGTCAATAACAACCCAACGCCACGCTCTGCTCCAACCAAACCCATCACCTGTCACCTCTTTGCCCTGAATTCCCTGGATCTCGGATCTACGGAAACTTTGATGCCGTGACTATCTATCATTGGTTAGTAGACGAATCCCCCGTATTTATTTGTTTGTCCACGATTAAGCTTAGTTCCCCAGTCAAATATACACGTGGGAGACCCTGATCTCATCTCCAACCGAGGCTCGGCATTTCAATTATAGTTAACCTTGCGAATGCTTGCATAATACAGACTTATCAACACGATATTAGGTACTGCCGTTGGCGACTGGAAATACACGTAGTGAACTCGTGATCTCATCAACCATATGATTCTTCTCCACGTATTTGATGGCTTCGCTTTATAGGACACTCAAAACATAACACAAGATATAATGGCGGCCTACGCTTTTCGATATCGCTCCTCATTCTCGACGATCTGCTGATGTCAGAATTGTAAGAGGATCTATACGACGTTCACCGCGTGTTCGTGGCCGCATTTGGGGATAGCCTTACACTGTTTTCTCAGACTCTTGCGCGGATCGCATGGTTGACATCTAGTCTGCTGATGCTCTGGTGCGGTGATCTCGGATTTGGTGTATGCATTGGTAGTTAAGAGCTGAAGTCTGTTATCAACACAGGAATGGAAGCAGATGGCGATTTTGTTTGCTATACGGCTATTGTTTTTGCTACCACTTATGCGCATACCCGAATGTGATTTATGTTCAAGGTTACGAGGCCGTCCACCGTGGTACCTAGGTAGCTCCCTATATCATATCTTAGCTCCATGACTATGTGTATCTTCTTTTCTCCTTTCTTTTCTCTTTCATCTGTTTCTGTCCATGTTTCGGTTCGTCACTAATTTTATCGAAAACTTTCGCGCTTTAGTACCATCTATGTCTAGATGCCATTTGGCAGGTTGGTAGGGTGCAGCTTACTGTCATAATCTAACTTGCCGAATGGCGTTGGCGTTAAATCGTTTCTAACATACCGACGTAAGCTTTCTAGCGACTCTAGTAGATATTCCTCTTGCACCCTTCTCAGGACTGTGAGAGTGATAACTCAGCCTGCATGAGCGAGCTTGCCCGGAGCCAATCGTCCCTCCCGAGCTGGATGCCTGGTGAATATGCACGCTCAGTTTCGTGTCAAGCCACTGACATCGTAGAGCCAGTACGAAAGCAACAAGAGTGGTGCCCAGACTCTGCACCCTTTGCCTCTCTGTAGGTAGGACGCTTCTCAGGAATTCCCATTACACTAATTCCGGAGCGAGACACTCAATCCCTTTTGATCTGGAATCTGTTGGCTAAACTTGCAATCTTTGACTTTACTGTCTACGTTGCCGACACAATTATCGAACTACCGCTATTACTTTCTCAAGAATCTACTTCGCTGTATTACTCGTTTATCAAAATGGACGACTACGAATATGATCGGCTCATGAATGAATGCCTGTTCCCTCCCGACAAGGAAGATAACTTTCTCGCAACTATCGACCCTGCAATGCTTCAAGACTCTGTGTCTGCTTTCGAATATCACTCCGAGCAGCAACAGGAGCCAATACGGGTTGACCAGCCCTGGCCAGTTCAGCTACTTGGAGGCGATCTCGGATCCGATCTTGGACCTCCAGCACAGTAAATTTTTTTTTTCACACTTGCTGACTCTTAGGGTGCTAGGGCAATTGAGTCGCAAGGTGCTTTGCATAATCATGCAAGCTCGTCTCATGCAGGACAACATCTCATTGTCAGCAAGTCTCCGTTCGTATGTAACTGTGGACGGAATTTCACTAGGCTGTCCAGTTTGGAACGCCATGTCCAAAACAACACAAAGCAACTTAACCCCGTTTTGCACCCATGCGCCGAATGTACTACCTACCAAGGCAAGAATGGCTTTAAGCGAAGGGACCACCTTATTCAGCACTTACGGGTCCTCCATAAATGGAACGATGATCAACTCGCAACATTGTCTTCAACTGGCCAAAATTACAGGCTGAAGATATCTGTATGTCACTTCCCAGAATGCGACTACTACCGCGCTCCTGGTTTCAAGGATATGGGCATTCGCGAACAGGCGAAGAATCGGCCGTTTGATAAGCAGTCGCACTACACTGATCACATGAAGCGCGAACACGACTGGTCTCCTTATCCTTGCAAAGTCTCCGGCTGTAGCAAAGTCAACGGGTCCGGCTTTTTTAGTACGACTACACTTGAGAGGCATTACAAAGAGAAACATCCGGGAAGTGCGATACCTGTGCCAGACACACAGGGTTATAATACAGGGACCGTCAGATGTGATTACTGCCGAGAAAATGTCAACCGTGCTGATATTACATTCCACCAGGAATACATATGCAAAGGCGAACTCCCGTGTCGCTATTGCCAGAAATGCCTAGAGAGCCGGCGACTTCAGCTCCATCAACAAAAAGACTGCGAAGGGGCAATCGTATGTCAATACTGTCATGAACGCGTAGAGAGAAGGCAAATTCAGGACCATGAACTGAAAGACTGCCGAGGGGAATATGTATGTCGCTTTTGCTATGGACGCATGGAGGGTCGGCATGTAAAGCAGCATAGAAAAGACTGTTCTAAGGGAGACGGGAAATGCTTCCGATGCTCAAGGCCCACAGATAAGGCGGTGGTTTACTGCTACAGCTGCCGTGGCCGTTTCGAGCCCTGAAACTATCATGTTTTTGTGTCTAGCAACATCTCAGGAAGCTTTCAGTTTCGCGGTGGATAGGCTTTTCGTTTCGAGTGTCTTTTGCTTCTGCCCCTTCATGTTACTCTCCTGGGCTCATTGCACTTCATTCCTTTGTTTCTTTTTGTTATAAGCTACTATGTAGAAGATTAAGGGAAAAAAAATTGAAAAATATAAAATCACCTCAAACACTTTTGAGTTAGCTATATGTTTTAAAGACGCAGGTATTCCGTGCCACGTATGCGTCTACTTAGTGATACCTGTACGTATCCTAAGTTAACTTCTTCTAAGGAGAAACGAACGGTCAAAAACGACTAATCATATTTCTACATGCTTGCAGCCGATAGGACGACTTGCTTAATTCTATTCCTCAATTCTCTTTTCTCACTACTTGCTGTCTTCAACGCCATCATAAGTAAGTAATTCAATTGCGCGCCAAAAGATGTAGTATTGTTAAGCAATCAGCGTATCCATATTTGACCGAGCTACTATAAGTAATTCTGTATAAGTTTCTCGTTGCTCCCTTTTTGCTTCAACTTGAGTTGACCCCTTACCTAGGTAGTATATCAGTGTCTACCTAATACAGAACGCAACGCCGTAGACACGATCCACTAACTACCCGATGGATTAACAGCCGCTAGTATTGCAAGAGCTCCTATTGATCCCTATATGCGACGTATCCTCGCTCTCTCTCTCTCATGCAGGCCTCAACATCATCCATAAGTCTGACAAAGTCTACGTTCTCAGTGGTTTGGTCAGAGGAGACAGGCATTGTATGTGCACGACCGAAGCCACGGCAGGGTTGCCCGTACGACGTTTCCAGCAACTTCGTTATTCTTATCAGAAGTAGGACACGGCAAGCTTGAGAATAATTATTTATTCCGCTATAGAACAATGCTAAGCCCAGGCATAAACCCCCTTCATCAGCTAAGCACGTAAACGTACAAATTACCTACTCAGGTCTTACATGGTAGAACGATCCCCTATCCCCATGTACTTCATCTCATACTAAGTTATTTTATCGCTTTGCGCGCAGGGATGCATACCACTCATACGCATACTTCTCCACGCTATTATTTATACACGAGGTTCGTGTTCGTATAGAGCTAGCCTCCACTTCAAGAACAACGACGCGGCCTGTAATCTTTCAGGCGACTGGTGCTCCCTCACTCTGTTCCAGAAAACTCTCTAAGAACTGCTTCCCGCCGCTGAGGAGCTGGTGGCGGCCATCTGCCACGCTGGGATCGACGCCTTGACTGCCGGGGCGCCGCTGCCGAAGGGGCTCGATCGTCCGCCGAGCGACGAGATGTAGTCCTGCTTGCTGGGTGCCGGTGTCGATGTGCTTGTCTTGTTTTCGTCTTGGGTGCTGCTGTCACCGTTCAAGGCACCGTTCTCTTTCACCTCTGCAGACGGAGTGGCTACCGGGCTCACGGACGCCGTGTTGGCGCCGGCAGGTCGGAGCTGAGTACTGTTTCCACCATTATACGGCGTAGGTGACGCGACCACGGGCGATGAGGCCGAAGCCTGTGTCGAGTTCATGCGCTGCATGACGAGAGACTTCAGACTCTTCACCTCGTTGCTGATTTCTTTGAGCCGACCGTCGGTAAACTCCTTGTGCGCAGACATTGATCGCGGGATGGCAGCATTGATGGTCTTGATGTCATCTCGCAGACGCTCCGTCTCATCCTCTTGCCGCCGGCTCGCAGATTTTGAGTCTCGGACAAACTGCTCGAGATCTTCGAGGACTTTGTCCAACTTCTCGGTACGAGCGGCCTCGGACGCCTTGAGCGCCTCCGTATCTTTCGCTAGCTGCTCGAGCGTTGCGAATGCCTTCTCAAACTGCTCGTCCACTGTCGTCTTATCCTGGTCCAGTTTCTCTGGTGTGGGCGGAGCTACTAAGGGATAGAGGTATCGCTGTCTTCGTGTTAGAATGTTCGGTGCAGTGCAGGTCTACAACAACTGGGTCGGACTGTACCTTTGAAATGAAATATAGGCCGTAACCGACTCCTCCTACCACCGTAGCCATGATGAACCAATCGCGCCAATCCCTCTTAGGAGGCTCTGGGGGGGGTTCTTGCCATCCATATGGAGGTTGCTGTTGGTACTGGGGGTAGTATGGCTGTTGCTGGGCCGGTGCCGAGACGGTTTGCGACGTTGTCGAGGCAGGGGGTGGTGAACCTCCGGCGCGGGCGAAAGCGGCGTCGATCTCTTCTTGTGTGAGGTTCTTTGACCGTAAGAATGACAATTTGTTTTCTATGGGCGACGAGACGACATTCGGGTCCTGCAGGACTGCACGGTGGGTTAGCCACTCTTTTCCTCGGTGCAAAGCAATGCAACAGACTCAGTCGGTGGACGTACATGAAACCGCCGAGGACACAATGTCCTCGCGAATAGCCATGTTTGCAGCTTAGATTTGTTGGCAATATGTCATGTCATGTCATATCATGTCATATTATGATACGTGGTGGCAGAGCAGAGCGAAGTCGGTGAATTCGGGGTTGGTTGGTCGCGCAAGGAAGATGGGAAAGTGTTGGCGATTCTTTTGATGACGAACCCCGGACTGGGTCTGGTCTAGACATGGGTTTATGGGGCCGGCTTGGACCGAGGCTCGCGGCTCCTCTTTCACTGGCGCGCTCTATTCAGTTCCCCTATCACGTGAGTACCTGGTTGGTCGCCATCACGAACATTGAATTCACCATCTAAAATATTTCGAATTTGAATCAACTAATAATCGCGAGGTGTATCTCACTAAAGCCGCATGTGTAAATATCCATCACAGTAGGACGACCAAACTTTGTGATGCTTCAACTAGGTATCTTGCAAGGCGAATTCCGCTACTCAAGCACTACATAGACGCTTTATTGTTCTATTAATCGTTCTTCTAAGCTCCGGACCTGTGGATGTCCGTTCTAGTTACCTTTATAAAATCCACCCTGATCAGATGTATCTGTCTGATAGCAAACAGCAGAAGCTATTTCCATCAGCCTTGGAATAATAACCAAAAACTCCTCTCATTTTTAGTCCGTAGTAGGCAGATCCTCGTCCAAAATCGCATCGCATAAGGACGCCGTAAAAGCTAACCCAAGACTTAACTCAGCAATACTAGGGATGAAACGACTTCTCCCCCCCCCCAAACAAAGCAGACACGACGAGATGAATCGTCCATCCATGTATCCATAATCCCCAGTCAAAGCATCAAGCAAATCATCCCATCACCAACTCATCAACCCCTTGGCACGATCAAAGCCCCCACGCAACTGCGAATCCGGCTTCACGACCTTACCCTGCAAAACGGTGTACCGGACAATATTCTCACAGTCCTCAGGTCGAACGCGAGCAAGCCAGATACACTGCGCAGCGCCCACATCCTCTTCGTCTTCCGTCTTCGCCTCGTCGCCTTCAGTCTTCTTCGGCACAGTCTTCTTAATCTGCACCTCCTCACCAGGGGCCAACTTCCCCCTCTCCACAGCATCGACACCAAAAGCGTCGTGACGGCGATATATCATCATGTTGGCCGAGTACTTGTGGCCGCCAACATGATTAATAAAATACACGCCCACGCCGCCGGGGCGCTCGTCGTCGAGCCCGCGATACAAGCCCAGGGGCCGCAGGTGGCGCTCCAGCTCCTTGGCTAGGATCGGCGCGCTCTGTCCGCAGCGCGCGTCTCGCGTCTTGTGCGAGCAGAGGAGGATCACTGCGCGGTGCGGACAGGGTCGCGCGAGGAGTTGTTGTGCATCAGACAGTCCTGGGAGGGGAAGGGTGCGCGGGAGTGTGACAGGTTCCAGGGGAGACTTTGATGTCGGCGCGTGATTGATGTACTCGGATATTAGGCGCGGGACGGCGGCGGGGGTGATGTTCTCGATCAAAGTGAATGCGGGTAGGAGGATGGCTGTTGTTGGTTCGGAGTAGTCGGATGTATGTGAGGGTGTGGGTATGTTTGAAGCTGAGAGCATGAGCCGCTATTTCGACACGATCGCCTTTAGTTAGCTAAGTGTTCAATGAAGCCATATAGTTAGGACAGGGCGAGTGACATACGCCATTTGTAGGGTTCGTAGCCTTTCCGAACGCTTCCATAACACTACCCTTCTCGTCCTCGACATCGCGCACCCAGTCCGACTTGCCGGTAGCGACAATGACATGGGTACTCCAGCCCTTGACATGACCGTACAGCAGATCGTCCGTCTCGGTCTTGAAGCCACGGGGATACGAGACATGGCAGCTCTCACAGTCGTGAGTGCAGTCGGCGCCATCGACAGCGGGGTCCGTCGGCGGGAACAGACTGGCCATGTCGGGGACCGTCGAAGGCTCCTCTCCCGTGGCGAAACGCCGCGCGCTGCCGATGAGCGACTTCAATCCGAGCGCCATCTTCTGTTTCAGAGGCGGCTGGCGTTCCGGGTGTTGGGAGGAGGAAGTTCCGACGGTCATCGTGGTGGCTCCGGAGAAAAGAAGTGGGCTACAACTCTCGAATCCGACTTACACTAACTAGTTACCCCAGACTGGGAACCGTCTGTACGGGCTAACGTAACTGATCCAACGAGTCAGCCATCCTTATCCACCATTTTCGGTTTATCGCACAGCAAAGTGGGGGATTCCATTGCGCTGTTCGTACAACGAACTATGAGTGAATCAGGCGCTTGATCTGTTGGCATGGCTAGACTAGTAGATACTGAGTGGTTAAGGCGTGGACTCGTGATTACTGACCTATTACAAATAGGCGGTGTAAAAATCGATCCCTTCGCCCCGCGCGGTTAGGCGAATAGAGAACGATTGGTATGTACAGTAAATTGTCTAAGTGACGATATTTACTGTCTCGGATTTCGTGTCTATGTCCGGACAATGGGCCAACAGCTGGTTATAAATGCTTTTTTTTTTAAAAAAAACGCCATTAAGAGCAGCGGTTCCCCGGATTATATTTTATCTCAAGTACACGCGCACAGATGTTAACCATGACCTATCATCTTGCAAGCATTAATAACAAGTTGACAGCGTTCGGGAAATTACTGCGGCTCTCGGACGAGCTCGGTCGTAAAGACCGACGGCTCGATCTGCGAGGTACGGAGAAAACCTTCGGGTCCGAGACGAGGCTGCATCACCAGGTACTCTTGGGTGTGGGCGACTCGGCGCTACGGCCATCGATTTAGAGGCTTAAATTGAAATCCATTAAAACGTCTTACGCTAGGGCTTATCAGATGGCGCAAGCACTTGAAAGCTGACTGCATGTTTAAGGTTATCAGATTTCGGATCAGATCAATCTCAAGGAGATCATTGGTCAGCTTGGGGTCAATTACTTTCTCCACTATTCCGGTAAACGCAATTTTAGTCATACTGTATGTAAAGGTACTGTACAGTGTTGACATTCAACAGCATCTGCAATATATCGCACCAAACTGTAGGATATATAGAACAATAGATAGTAATGTAGGTACAGCCTCTTCATACATGATCAGGACGAGTTGATTATTAAGCAAACACAAAAAGCCTCCCGCCTCTCTCCCCAAGATCAAAGTCCTCTTCCTTTAAGACGAACGTGAATTCGAGCCCAATGTATACGAGGGCAGTTGAACGCAAGCATCTAGCAAATTCATTCTCGCAATAACAAAACGGGTATGCCATACTTCCAACCAATATACCGCAGAAAGGAAAACAAACCCCCAAGTAAACAATTATGGCCCAAGCTCTTTTCCCCGAAACTTTGAAACTGAAATAATCATCCATCGCTCTCATCATCAATTGAAACGCCGCTCTTTCTCCTTCTCAGCTGACTTCTCTCCTTCATTGCCGCCCTAATCTTGTTATTTGCCTCCTGGAAGCCTTCATGTGAGTCTAGGGAAGTAAAACCAGACACGGGAAAACCTCCCGATCCAAATCCGCCGCCAGCGCTGCTGCTCCTACTTCTCGAACGAGACGGTGGTCGTGTAGCAAACATGCCAATAGACCCAATGTTGCTGAATGACTCGTTCCGCGGAATCGCCTGGCTCGACCGTGTAGTGTGCCTGCGTACTATTCCAGGAGAATCGGGTGGTGATGACACGGCAGACTCGCCGTCACGACGTATGGTAGGAATACCGGACTCTTCTCGTGAACCAAGGAAGCCATCCTCACGGAACGGGTCGGATACCAACCGCGTCTTCTCAAAGTCATCGTACATATCAGGGCCGAGATCATTAATCACTTTCACGACTTGCGTTGATAGTTCCACTCTCCTCTCGCGGAGCCTTTGAACACTGTAACTTGATGTCGGGCTGATGCATAAAATCAACGGTCGTAGTGACTTCAAGATGTCCATACCAACTTCGCCAATTCGGAAAGCGGCAAACGTGATAGCCGGGAAAATGATCCAGGCGATCATGTAAACAAGCCAGAAAGGAATGGTATTAGGTACGTAACCCCATAGATTGTCTTGATAGACCTTGACAGCGAGGGTAATGGAATAAAGATTATATAGCGCGGGCGCAAAAGCCATGGCGACGAGCAGTTTCCAAGTAGCCATCACATCTCGACCTTGTACCTTAACGGATGAGCCCGCCAGGGCTTCCTTGGCTTTCTGATGACTGATGTATTTCGTAGCGACGAAAACTGGAGCAAACAGCACGAGACCAGGTACGACACCGATCGAGAGGATTAGCAGCTTGGCCACTCGGTAGAACAATGTGAATATCACCCTCAATAGCGTCATCTTGGCATACCCCAGCTGATGGTCTTTAATGTTGAGGTAGTGAAGCTGTTGATTGTAATCTTTGAGATTATCCATAAGATCGATGATACGAGGGTCCTCCTTATACTTGGAAAACCCAATGGCTAGCTTTCTGTTCAGCTCGACAACCATTGGTAGGGGTAGCTTCCTGCCCGTATTGTATAGGCGTCTCGCTGCTTGTATGCACATCAAAGTATCGTAGTCAGGCGAAGACACAGTGACTGCGCTTAATGCTTGATGTACCATATCTAAAGTCTGTGCAATGGCATCCCGCCTCTGATTATTCTTGTACTTTTCGACCAGATCATCCGGGATTTTGAAGGGAGCGCCGAATTCCACGACAGCCCTCGACCTGAATTTGTGAGCGTGGAAATAGTTCATGCCGACGGGAACAATCTGCAGGCCACAGTCAGGATCTTCGGCGAGGGTTCCCAAGGCCATAATAGCAACACCAGCCTTCAGAGGCAGTAGCTCAGTTCTATCATGGCTACCACCCTCGGGGAAGATACCGATGCAACCACCTGATCTCAACCGGCTAAAGACAGCCTTGTAAACCTCTGTCTGGTCTATATGGGGAGCCAGTTTGTACTTGGTCCCCTCATAACCGTCCTTAGCTCCCTTCAAGTCGCGGTTGCTGAAGCTACCTTGACTGTCGATATCGTCTCGACCAGTGAGCTGGGACAATGGGAGCTTCCCTTTGAACGGTCGTTTGGTCCGAATTTCCTCGGGGCCTATGATCTGAGCGATATCGACAGAGCTTCCGGATTGACCCTTTACTGAAGGCAAGAAGATCATGCCGCCCACTTCGGCCTCCTTCTCGAAATCGGTACCGACGCCGCGTATCAAAGTTGGGTCGTTGATGGGATCTGGCATATAGATGAGGCCTTTCGCGGGCTTCGCCTTGTCCTGAGCTCGGCCGACAGGGACGGAGCCGGTCTGGCGAGAACCCCAGCCGATGAAACCATGTACAGACTTCTCAGCAATTAGGAGCCCGACACGCCGATTTGCTTCTTGCTTTAACGTCCGCTGTAAGACGAGGCCATCGACAAATTGATTGGCATGGGGCGCTGCGACGAATAGGATGGGGCCGCTCCTGGGTACGCGCCAAGCACCTCGGGGATGAACTTCGCGGAAAAACAGATCGACAAGGACAGAGAAGGTATGGAGGAAAGCATCGTACTTCCACGGCGTCATGGGATACAGCTCCTTCTGCGACTTCGTTTTCGGGGTGCTCGAGCCCGAGACGGGCACCCCATTACTGGCCTTCTGGGCCTCTGCCATGATCGAGGGGATGGTCGAGAGGCAATATCAGAGTCGACTGAGACAAACGCGAGCAGCAAGACACTGTTATATCGTAATCGCAAATCGAGAGAAAAAAAAAATTAAAAAAATCAGCCCATCGGAGGATGCGGGGTTTGCGCCGGAGGAATGCTTCGCCGTGTCGCGTGTCGAAAGCACACTTGCGGAATTGGAATGGAGACACGTTTATAAATATACGAGGAGCCGATAGTGCGCTGCCGTAGCTGCCTTCGCTGGTGCGAGTCGTCGAAGATGAAGACGTCGTTTGCAGCTGGGATGGTAGCTGTCGAATTTCGCGGGGGAGAGATTCACAACCAGGTAGCGTCATAAATTGGAGAATGCGATAGAAACCGGCCAATGCGCCCCTCCAGAAATTTCTCTGTGATGCCGAGCCCCGCGGCTCGGTCTGAGCGGGCGAGAAACTACAGGCCTTATCCCGGCAAGTGGCGCCCTGTAGCGTAACCGGGCAAGCTGCCCGGTAGAACACTGGGTTTAGCGTTCGTGTTCTATGCTGTATTGGTACTTCTGTCGACCTCTGATTGGGTTATCGAGCAAACTCCAAGTTTGCAATAGATGGCACCATGTACGTACGATATCAAATCATAAATGAAGTGCTCAGAGCAAGATGCTCAAGAGACCGTCTGTATTGTTACATTTATGTGTTGTAATCTGTGTGTAAACCAACATACAGTAGAGACGGGTTTCGCAAGTGTCCGGTTGCCCCAACATCTCAACAACCTCACCAGGTGTATGGGCTACTAGGCCTTCAATTGGTCATTCATAATCTGGAGTAGGACAATAAAATCAACAAAATATCGCTACCCTTGCTCATAAAGAAAGAAGCCCTTGTGAACCTCCGAGGTACTAGTTCTAAATATATTCCAGCAGGTTTTGGTCTCTAATTGTACAGCCAAGCTCGTCCCAAATACGCAATTGTTGACTTTGTTGTACATGCATAGATGACTAACCGAGGCCCGGTCATACGGGGACTCCTAAATAAGCACTTTTCCGCTTGTAGAGAAGAACTGTAGCCTTCCAAACATATGTTTCCACTGGTGCAGTCGTTCTGAACCTGCATTAGCTTACCAGTCCTTTCACTTACCGGTCTTTCCCTTTCCTTTGCGCCGTTTCTTGTCCTCGGGCACAGCAACGCTGCCTTCCTGTATCTCCCCCTCCTCCAACTGTCCCTCGGCCTCCATCTGCTTTAGCTTTTCTTGGCCTGAGATGAACATGGTCAAGTCATGGTTCTGATCCTTCAGATCGGCATTCTCCAATTCTAGCGCGGCGCGTTGTTTATTAAAACTTTCGAGCTCCTTGTTGATATGTTCGATGCGCTTCATTAGCCCCTCCGAAACTTTCTTCTCCTCTTGAAGACTCTTTCCTAAATTCCGGGCTAAGTCCGTTGACTTGGTTGCGCGCGTGCGCTCACGCTCCAAATCCTTCTCGAGCGATGGGATGATCTCAGTGCGCATCCTTTGTTGCTCCGCTTTGACCTCTCGTAGCTCTTTCTGCGCATCAGAGGCGTGGGCTATCGCCTTCTCGGCTGCTGCAGATGCTTTTGCTGCCTTGTCGACTGCTTTTGACAACATCTCTTCAAAGTAGAGACGTTGACTTTCCAACTGGCTGGTAAGAAGGTGGGTATACTCTATACCAATATTTTCCAACTTAGCCCTGGGCACCACGTCCTCATCTTGGTTTCTATCCCCTATTTCTTGATGTCCTGGGAGGTCAACCAATTTGCCGTCACCCTTATCCCTAATTAAGCGGTGAACCCACATATCGCCTGCGTAGTCCCATACATGCTGAGTGGAAAGCTCCAATGAGAATGTGTGTGCCGTGTTCTTCCAGTGATCCTTGGCATGTCCACGTTTGTATCTACCACAGCCCACGTTACCGCAGATAAGACAGATCCAAAGGTCTTCGGTGCAGTCGCATACAGAACAAAGGTTGGAAACATTAGACCCGAATGGTTGTGTATATGGTTTCTCCAGGTCCTGTGATGTTGTGGATGCCGAGTTAGATGGCAAGTATAAACTTGTGAGGTTGTTCGACATATTCGTATGTCGACAAACCGGACACCCTGAACCTTGCCATTTCTGAAGGCATGAACAATGGAAAACATGCTGGCAGAGGATTGTGAGAAGTCCCGTAGTGTCATCCATGCGCTCAAGGCAGACGGGGCAGGTAGGAAGTTCAACCAGGTCAGGCGTCGGCGGCGGGAATGGCCTCAGCGAGCCATACTCAGGCACTGTAGACGGCTTGAAGGGATCATGGTTAAGATCTGGAAAACTAGCGTTGGGTGCCGTAGGTGTATCGAAGGTGATGGATCTGATAAAGGCAATATTGCAGGTCTCTGGCTATTGTAGAGTCAGCTTCGTCTCCCTTATTCTAACAAAATGACCGTCCACATTACCTCTATATGGTTGAACACTCGCCCGTCGAATTCTTGCCCAAACAATCTAGCCCGTTTGCTATCGCGGAACTTCATAAGGACTAAATATCTATTCATCCAACCGGTCATGATCATGCGATAATGACTGATGTGTCCCCTCCACTTATCTCCTATGAAACCAAGGAAGTCACTTGGAGAGAGGTAGCTGGGAACTGCCGGGATACATACGGTGGTACAGTCGAGCTGAGCGTTGTCTTGCTCGTCTTCAAGGTCTTGTCGAGGCGGGAGACGGAGCTCAGGGGTAGCGTTTCCCTCGCGGTACAAATGCACAATACCCCACCCGATATTTGTGTTCTTGGCCGTTGCGAGGGGTAGAAACAGCGCCTTCGTGCCTTTCCCCGCGGTACCCATCGACGGGCCGACAGTAGTAGCAGCAGCAGCAGCAGTAGTAGCGTGCGACTCCTGCATAGTGTCGTCGCTTATGTGGCTGTCGATGTCGATACTCTCCACACGTATCTGCCCAAATCGCCAATCCTTCACGGCAGTCTGCGGATTAAGAGCGGCAGACGGCAGTAGCGGCGCAACGCTCAGTGTTCGCCGTCGGTGCTGCGCCTCGCTCAGTAGGACGATATTCCGGTCGTTGTGAACTTGGGCAGGCCTGAGCGCCCCGCAGTCGATAATACTGCTATCGGCGCCCGAACGAAATGTGGCCGTGGGTCGTGGCGTTGGTGATTCCCGTAGGTGGTTATTCGGAGAGGCTGGAGTATCTCGGGGGTGCGAGGGAAGCTCGTCGAAGATGCTCGAAGTCTTTCCTGGAAACCAAACGGCACCTTGGTGAGACGCCCAATCTTTTCCGTCTCCTCCAAACTCAGATGGTGGGGTAGGGTAGAGTTCAAGTTTTATGTGATAGAAGTATGAAGGCATAGCCTACGCATCCAATGCTTTCGCGTGCAAGGCTGAACGGGGATTCGCAAGCCGCATACCACCTCTTGAGTTGAACGGCTTGAGGGTGATAGGATGACATCAGTATCAAGGAGGCAATAGAATCGCGGGACGACGCGGTTTTGGGAGAGTATTTGTGTTTGTACACCTCGGTGACATAGTCAACCCGAGCAGGACAAAAAAGATGATACTCAACCTACCATGTGATTTCGACACTGCTAACCTGGCGCTAGCAGCACCTGAAAGACAACGTGGGGCAATAGCTTATTTTCGGCGGGGCTAGTTTAATGGAACCGCGGTGGGCCACACTACTACTCTAAGTGGTGCCCCTCAAGGCGAACTCCGGGCCATCTCTCAGTTGCTTCAATATCAATACCGTAGTCCAGTACACCACAGCCACATGGCGAATTGTACAAATAACTAATGGATGAGCGTTAGTTTCCGAACATATGGTTCTTAGTAGTTCATGTCACGTAGAGAAAGCTTTGGCGTTGTAATTCGATTCAAATCATCTTTATTGATCGAAAGAGTCATATCTCTTGGTGCCTCCTACATTCGTAGGCGGCTGCACTATCTGATACAATCAAGCGACCCTGTCGGTCCCAGAGCCAAATCAAATGAACGCCATGTCGTATCGTGAGGGTATATCATCATCATCACCTGAGCGGCTGCATTTACTGTCCGCCACGGAGACGAAGCACCAGATGCAGGGTCGATTCCTTCTGGATGTTGTAGTCGCTCAGAGTGCGACCGTCTTCGAGCTGTTTACCAGCAAAGATAAGACGCTGTTGATCTGGGGGGATACCCTCCTTGTCTTGGATCTTGCTCTTCACGTTGTCGATTGTGTCTGACGATTCCACTTCCAGAGTAATGGTCTTCCCCGTCAAAGTCTTGACGAAGATCTGCATACCACCACGCAGACGAAGCACCAAGTGCAATGTCGATTCTTTTTGGATATTGTAGTCGCTCAAGGTACGGCCGTCCTCCAGCTGCTTACCCGCAAAGATAAGACGTTGCTGGTCAGGAGGGATACCTTCTTTGTCTTGAATCTTGCTCTTCACGTTATCGATGGTATCTGAAGACTCGACTTCGAGGGTGATCGTCTTGCCAGTGAGAGTCTTGACGAAGATTTGCATACCACCACGAAGACGTAGGACCAGATGAAGAGTAGACTCCTTCTGAATGTTGTAGTCACTGAGGGTTCGGCCATCTTCAAGCTGCTTGCCGGCAAAGATCAAGCGCTGCTGGTCGGGGGGGATGCCTTCCTTGTCCTGAATCTTGGACTTGACATTGTCGATCGTGTCGGAAGACTCAACCTCGAGGGTGATGGTCTTTCCAGTGAGGGTTTTGACGACTGGATAGAGATTAGTATGCGATGACTATCCGTGATCAGAGTAGATAGCACTTACAGATCTGCATGCCACCACGTAGGCGCAGGACCAAGTGAAGAGTAGACTCCTTCTGGATGTTGTAGTCGGACAGAGTACGACCGTCCTCCAGTTGCTTACCAGCGAAAATCAATCGCTGCTGGTCGGGGGGAATACCCTCCTTGTCCTGAATCTTGGACTTGACATTGTCGATGGTGTCAGAGGACTCGACCTCCAAGGTGATGGTCTTGCCCGTGAGAGTCTTAACAAAGATCTGCATAATGGCGGTTGAGCAGTCGATCCGAGTATGTGTTTACGATGCCGCAGATGATGGAAGAGGGATAGAGTGGCAGATGGGTGATGAGAGTTGGAGTGTCGAGAAGATGGATGAGAAAGTAAGGTAGAAGAGATGGATAGATTGACGAAGGCGTAGGGAACAGGTAAATATAGGTAGGCTCTCGACGCAACTGAGGAAGGGGCGGGAGGGGAGGCGCAGTCTGTTTGTTCCGGCCGGTAGAAGCCTTGGGAAGGGTGGAGAAGACCTTGAGGGTGGGCCAATCACAGCTGAGGAGCGTCGGGGTGATTCATCAGCATTAGTGAGTCCCTGGGGCCAACCGGGGTGTTCCGGGGCAACTGGCAGCGCTAAATGACAGATAACAGCGGGGGAAACGGCGCGAAGAGGCTGGACCCTACTAGTAACTAAGGTAGGAGGCAAAGTGAATAAATGCGTGACAAAGAGAGGCAAACAAAATCCATAGTCTCTTTCGTTCAAGCCACACGGTATTTTGTTTTCAGGCCTTTTGCATGTTTCAGAGGATGATGGAATGATGGTGCCATGTTGATAGATAGACGTCATGTGGTCTCTAGTGGAGTCTTTGCGATAAGGCTAACCTTCCTTAGGCAGCTTAGGTAAACTACTTGTTTGGCACGTTGATTACTGAGGGATGGTCCATGAAGCTTGAATGTTAATATCATATTTAATTTGCTCTGGTTTTTAATTCTTCTGTCAATACGAATTCAATTGAATGGCAGGAAAGTTTCGTGTATCTGGCAGGCGCTTCTAGCTAAGTAGCTATTCTCGATGCTTCCAGCTCAGCATCACAGTTTCGAGCCTGTCTCGCCTATTGCCTTCCAATGTATGGAGCACAAATGTAGTGTTAAAAACGATTTTGGCATATGCATTGCCACCTACCTATATATAAATGGTATAAGTATTTACTAGTCAGTAGACTGCAGTTCGGTTTGCACAGCCGAGCGTCAAGGTTGGCTGCCGATCTATAAACCAGACAGAAACCAAATCTAGACTAGACTATGCCTGTTCCTGAAACCCGGTTTCACACAACGTGTTGAGGATGATCATGGGATCTATAATAAGCGTATGTAGATTTCATCAGTTGAGCACTCAGCAATTTATTAGTCTTAGGTAGTCTAGGTGTATCATGTCTCATTCCAGCCTACCCCGCTTTCAGCCGCTATAGCAACGATATCTGAATGATGCAGACAAGCTCTGAATCATTAACAAAGCAATATCAAAATAATTTGGTGTAACGAGCATCATTAAATGGCTTAAGATAGACAGGAATATCATGTTGGATTACATGGCTAATTAGCCACAGGCTAGCAATTAGCAGTTGGCTAACCCAGCTACCTACCTACCTCCACAATAGCTTGGAGCTAGGAGAAGCAGGGTCGAGAGAAGCTTCGGGCAGTTCCTGTATTCAATACCCTTACGTCATATGTTTTCCAGATTTCAAGCTTGCAACCCGAGGTGCATGGAACTGCGAAATTACTCATTCACCATCAAAACAACAATGACGACACATTTACTAGGGCCATCCTATAACTCATCTTGTGTTCCACGAATCGCGGTAATCATCCAATGGGTAACAAGCAGTCCTGCACACGCAAGCGCTCAGGGGCAAGCACAAGTTAACGGGCATACATACATATACAAACCCACCCATCCGCAACATGATTGGAAACGGAACGGGGCGTATGAATGCTCGTATCACCGCTTTAGGTAGTATGCCAGCCTGATTGAAGCAATTCGAAAACCTGGGCACCAATAACGTTGTTACATAACTGAATTTCAAAAGTCAGGTACCTAGCTGTTGTCCCCCAAATCTCGCACCTGCTGCATACGGTCCTAACTAAGTAAACCAAGCGGTCAGAACGAGGCCAAGGATAACAGTACATCCATCAGACGATCCGCACACCGACATTCTGCGCAGTAACAACGCACAACCATGTACCACGGCTATCCCAGTCAGTCAGTCAGCCAGTCAGTTATACTACCTAACAGCCGAAGTATACAGACTGTACAGTAGTATAGATTCCTGGGGTTAAGCCCAGATCGGAATATCTGCCCGCCAAGGAGAAACGTAACATCGCACAAAGCTCGATCTCCATCAGCCGGGGATAGCGACGGAGTAGGCTATTACCCAGCATGGGCAGAATCTTACTTGCGTACAACCCCATCCATCCCATCAAACTTTGTAGTATACTGTACTTGCCATACATAAAAATAGGCCATGCCGTCGCCACGAGCACACACGATTCGACAAACGGGTGTTCCGATACCGGGATCGCTGGTACTTGCTGAAGTTAGGTGGTTACACATCCACTGACTGATGCGTTTGCCTATCGATCCCGAAACCCGACTACTTACGCGAGCATAGGCGTCTATGTCTGCTGAGGTTCAGTTGGGTGGTGGCCGAGATGTCCTGCGTGAAAACCGAAGGAAGACCGCATCTCATCACTTAAAGCAACATGATATGATCCAACATTGTTACCCAATCTTCCCTCGGCGCTTGGAGAAACAGGGAGATGCTCGACAGAAACAACCTGATTTCTCACCGCACTCATCTCCAATCCGACGATTTTTATGCGTATGGTGGGTTGCAATAGCTTACACGTGCGCCTTACAAATTCTCACCAATGTAGGATTTAGCCACAGAAAAAAAGGACCAATGCATATGTGATTAAGTGGCACAGCAGTAAACGAAACAGAAAATTTCGTAGTTAATAATATGGTTTGATTATATTGCATTGTAGGTTGTGTCTGTCATACACGCTGAATAGAACCAGGTATCAATTCGAGAATAGCTTTCTCTATCTCAAAGATCGATCATATCATCAACCGTTTCTGTTCATCCGTCCAACCGTACTTCGTACGGGCTGTCAAGGCCCTTTTTGGCCTGCCCACCGAAAAAGCCCAAGCAGGCCCCGTTTAATCTATGCATCTTAGAACGCTTCCACTTGCATATATGTATCTCGTCCAAATCAATATTCAAATCATAAGCCGTGAACCCATCGTAATAGAAATTCTTTTTTCGCGCTTGCGCGTTCTGGTAATAAAATATTCGACGAAAACTTCAGTTCATACAGTCGTTGAATAAGCCGTCATAGTGGTCGTAAATTCGGAGCAATATGGCGCGAATATCGCTTGCATTCGTGAATGACATTGGCATAAAACATCGCGTGCGTTAACGGCGACCGCCCGAAAGACGAGGGTGCTAATTTTAAAAGGTAGGTACGTTGAATCGACAGGTGGTATGATAGTCGTCATGAAATAATCATGTCCGCATAAAACGCCGTCGCTAAATGTATCGAGCTCATTGCACATACGGAAAGATAATAACGAGGCAAACAAAAGAAATAATGTTCTTGAACGCAAGAAACCCCGATCAAACATGTCTTCTCATCAGTTCGACTTGATGACTAGCTTAGAGAGGAACTTGTTTGCTAATGAGTCAAAGTCGTATCTGTCGAACTTGGATGTGTTTCTTGATCGGAGATAAGTTTCTGTGTCTAGATTAGTTCATCGCCGTCTTGTAAAGGTTAATGATTAGACATACCGTGCTTCTGGACGTGCTGTCGCACTTCTGTCATAGCCTCACAAACAGCAGGGTTGTTATTCAATACGTGACCATGTCGCGCAGTGTCCCAATCAATTAATGCTGGGAGTTTTTGAGAGATGGCATGGAAAAGGCCAGTGATGACACCAACTGGAGTTGACTCCATATCGGTGCAGAATTTCTCTACTGCGACAGGGTCAGGGACTCGGTAGTGGCAATCGAATTGCATCTCCTCCCACACAGCCAAAAGGATGCAGGCAAGCATGAAAATCGTAGGCCAGTTTTTGAGACGATCGCCACTGTACACGCTAGAGTACAGAGCTGAGAGCTCCTCGAGGATGTCCTTCTGAAGCTCACGCCACATGTCTGCCATAGCACACTTGATCTGGAAGTTGATCATTACGGGTGCAACGTATTTGCCGAAGTATTTGGAATCCTCGTCGTCGATCTGACCCTCCATTGTCTGTTCAGAGCCTTGCTGCTCAACCAATGTGATGTGCATGGTCAAGTTGTAAGCTAGAACAAGCTTCAGAGCCTTGCGGATAACTGGAGATTTCTCCTTGTTGTAGAATCGGTATGCAGTCTTGAAAATCTCCGTAAGGAATGGAGTGCCCTCAAAGTGGTCATCAATGAAATTCTCGAAGCCACTCTCAATATGCTTGTCAAGATATTCAGCGAGGGCCTCCATGTTGATACCCCCTTCGCCGACGTCAAGTCTCTCGGTCTTCAGCTCAAACTCGATCGGCTCTTGGTCAATTTGGTATGACTCGACCCAATCAACCTGGAAACAGCTGTCATCGGCCACGTATACTTCACGGACCATGACAGGCAGGCAGAAACCGTAGCCGTGGGTGATCCACATCAAGGTTTCCTTCTGAGCAAAACCCTTTACGTTATAGACGGAAACGCCACGGCCGAGATGTCGCTCGTAGTCGGCCTTCCAATCCTTCATGAAGTAGCCAATATCTTTGATGTCAATACGAGTGCACGGTACTTGCCAGAGACGGGCGTGTGATGGCTGGCAGCCACCACAAGGTTCGCCTTTGTCACAAGTTTTCTTGAGAAACTTGCACCGGAGACAGGCTCGGAGTTTTCTAATCTCGCTGGCCTGTTTGCGTTGTTCCGGAAGCAATGGGCCCTTTCTACGCCCAACCTTCTTCTCTACAGTACCGTCCTTTTTCCCGTTCGATGTCCGCCGGATAACTGATTTTGTGGACTTGGATATGGGGCTCTTCTTAGGACCAGAATTCCTCCGTGCTGCATTGTTGTGAGGTGGTGATGCAACACCGGACCCGCTGGCATGAGCAGGACGCGTAGGGTTTGTTGCCGCCTTGATCGGGACGGGAGCAACAGCGGCAGCAGGGCTGATTATCTCGTGTGTGTGGGGGGTTTCGCCATGGAAGCAATTCCGATGATTTGAAGGGTCTGAATACGTATCAGACTCAGGTGAGAATGGGGAATAGCCAAACGAAATATCCTCGTAGCTGCTGCTGAAATCGACAGGTTGGCGAGGCCCATCAGAGTGGGAGGCATCGGAATTGGTACGCAAATGGAGCGTTTGGCTAGGGTTAAAAATCGCGGCGGGATTCTGAGCCGAAGCCTGGGCCTGTGTCTGTTGGAATGTCTCGTAATTCTGGTACATCTCAACCTGAGACCAGCCATTGTCGCTTGATCCGGGAAGTGATAGTACCTCTAAATAGGTGCCTGTTGGCGACTGACTACCCATGCTGTTGGGAAACCTGGGAAGGCCATCTGCGGGGAATTGCAACGACGTCCCGAAATCTTGCCAATTTCCCATGCTCATCCCCCCATCCCACTGCTGCTGCATCGTGCGTCCATCTTCTATCGGCGACACATTGTTGAAGCTCTGTTCCATGGCAAGTCCGGATTCCAAGGCGGCTTGTGTGGCTGCGGGCAGGTACTCGATTGCATTGGTCTGGAAACCTGTACCAAAGGGAAAGGGCATCAAAGCACCCTCTTGGATGAAGGGTGACAGGTCCTGCACGGGCGGGTGCTGTTGCTGGTGTTGGAGAAGAGTCCAGTCAGTTAAAAGAGCCGTGGCGGGGCCCGGCTGGGTGACGGCCCCCTGGTAGGGCGAGTGCTGTAGAGGACTTGAGTGCACCTGCGTGGGCGACTGTGTCTGCGAGTGCGGGAGCGAGTGTAAGTGCGAGTGCTGTGAGTGAGGGGACTCGCCTGGCGAGGAGGCATTCGAAACGTTGCTCGACGTGGTGTTCTGGCTCGCAGCAGCGGCAGCAGCGGCGGCGGCTGCCATATCGATCCCCATAGCCCAAGGGTTGGGATGCCGGGTTGGAGGCATAGTGGTGGCCGATATGGCGGGATTGGTCCGGGTGGTGGTGGTGTACGGATAACGGTCCCGGTGGTGGTCGAATGAAGTCATGTCCAGCAACGCATCTCCCCCCGCGGCATTGAATTCGAGGGTCATTGTAGTCACAGAACACAAGAAAAGGGAGGAAGAGTGAGTGGGAGGATTGGAGGAGAATGCCGCTAGTATTATGAGCCTGGAAGAGGGGACACCGCTCTTTCGTTGAGATCCCTCTCGACCGTGGAGCGAGAGAAGGGGAAGTTGAGATGTGGAGGAGGTGAGATTGTACGGCGATGGTCGAGTGAGATCGAGGGTAGGACGGGAGGCTTGGGGGGGGAGAAGGGCGTCTCCGGCGGGCGATGGACTGAATAGAGAGGCAGTCAGTTGTGCGAGGCCAGACGGGAAACTGGCGGTGAGAAGCGCATTCGCTGGCGTCGCAGTCCCACCTGCAAGCTGCACGTCGCTGCATGGCTCCCTGCTGGCCCGCCCAATAGACGCCCGTTTGCCCAGCCCACCTCACCCAGCATTCGTCCACTCAACACTACCGCCGCCCGCTATAGCCCACTAGACAGCACTAGAGTCGGCATCGTGGGGCTGGGCGAGACACCAGGGTGGTGCACACAGGGGACCCACCCGTCTCGATTTGCGGAGGTTGGTTGGCAGAACGCTACTATGCTACCTAAGACGTTATGGTCATCAGCTAGCCCATACTTCTGCTTCAGGCCAATCACGGACCGCCGTATCCCCATACGTGCCACCTGCCAGCGTCCCGGACCAAGCCGTAGCCGCGTCGACAGTTGAATCCTTTCACCGGGCACTGTGCACGGTACTTGGTCTACCGAGGCAAGGAAGCCAATCAGCAGCATGCCTGGACCCCTATGGGCAGACAGAAGTACGAACAACAAGCGATTTTGCGCGCGCCTGCAGTACCGGTGGTGGTCTTAGTTAACTCGTTTCTCCTGGTCCTGTCCTGGTGGATAGCTATCCAAAACCGTACAGTAGCTTTTGTCTTCGTCTTGTTCCACTCTCAGACGCTCAACTGCGTCCACTGTGGCTTGAGGGGCTCAGAAGGGGGCTTGCCCATCTGTACAACTTACAGAAGCTTACCCTTCTTCCCCACACCGGGACCAACCTTTTCTGGGTGTTGCAGATTAGGGGTTTTCTCAACGTTTTCGTGCTCCTGCATCGACGATACCATAGACGAGCAGTTGTAGGTACGGTACTGCAATAATTGGCCCTAGCCATGAACCTACAGCAACCTAAGTAAGCATAACCTGTAACCGTTACGTACACAGGATATACACGACACGGACAGAAAGCTCGGACGTAGATCAAGCGGATCTGCCAAGGGTAATCCTCGTTCGAATTCGATTCCTCTTTAAACCTGGTCACAATATACTACAAACAGGGATGAAACCATTGGATTGACACGTACCAGATCATAGTAAGTTCTAGGTCAAGTACGGGCCAAAAGTCTAAGCATGCTAAAGTGGCTATCGTATGAGCAAAGCTTCAAAAAGGGATCTGGAGCGAGCATGAACACAGCATGAACATCCCCGGCTGTCCCGGATAGGTAAGGTTGACGAAGCCAAGAAGGCTAACGAGGCGCGCAAACGGGTCCAAGGTTCCCCAACAGTGTGCTGGTCGTGGTTAGTACTGTACACGGTTTATGCTACCCTTCTGCAGATCAACACAGCAAATCCCTTGAAGTTCTGCTTGGAGTAAACCGCAGATGCAAGAGATGGCGAAATGGTGTGATAAGACTGCTTGAGGTTCATCATCAGGTCACAGTCAGGCCATGCTCCGATACAACATACTGTCACCAACCCCGCCTTCAGCATAAATAGTCTCGCTACCCACCTACAGTGGCCATATCGTTTACGTGGACGCATCTCCTGATGCACTTCCGAAGCGCCAATCCATCCCAGAACAGTCTTCAACCGCGGGAACAAGACAGGACTTTGACATTTAGGGTGTAACATGAAAAACGATCTCAGCTTGGTACAACGTAATCAGTCAGCTAGCCACGAAGACTCAAAATTGGTTCAGTGGTCTTCAACGATTCAGTATTCGCTTCGTGTCGATCCTCTGTCTGTATATACTGTACAATCGCCGGCAAGCCAGATCAAGAGAGAGCAGAGCTCATATACCTATACGGGACCGACGATGCGTCTAGCAGAGCAAGGTTCGATTCCTTTGAGCAGTAGCGCTCACTCGTGCATATATAGTAGAAGGTAGGTGTAGCATTCCTCTAGGTTATGGGACTATCCTAAATCGTAGATAACCCGATTATTATATGTGCTTTTCGCCAACAACTGCGGGGATACGTCTTGCATCATACATCACTTATTAGCTATCTATATCTACCTAGTCATGTCGCATTTCATTGCTACGATACCTACCTAGGTTCCCTATGTGCCATCTCGCTGTTTATTGCATCTTAGATCCTGAACCGGGCTTTGCTCACAACTCCAACCCAGACGTGGCTGGTTCATCACCAAATGCCATTCATTCTGCCTTGGGACCCTAACCAGTCGAGAAAGACAGATGATAGCCAACCAGTCAACCGTTTCAGCAAGTTCTCCTGCCAATCAAATTGAGTTGTGAGCGGATGGATAGTATTAGCCCGGTCACGATTTGCTCGGTGGCCAATAGTTCACACGTTAAACTAGTCATATTATGACTTTTGCTTGCGATAAAAACGATGATCCTGCTAGCTCCGGTAGTTATTACCCGATAGGCTTGGTAGTTGTCCCCCTTACTGAACGGTCAGTTGCCGTGACGAATAAAGTTCTTACACAGAACAAATTTCGCATCCGAGGATTACTTACTCTGCGCAAAATGAGTTATAAATATCACCTTATGGACGTATTTGAAGGATGTCACGACGACTATACTTACCTAATCTGGCGACGATGCGCAACACGATGAAAACATGATACAGGTAGCTACCACTAGTCTCGGTAGTCAGCCATCGTGGTAAAGGGGGATGCAGTCTCTCATTAACTTAGTCACATATCACATGTCCAACAGATACCAACTAAGGGCTAGCTGAAGCTCAGCTCAAGATCTTTGGGCTAAGTTCGCATGTAGCCCCTTACAGATATATAGTAACAGCATCCCAACCTCATGAGCGTCAAGTCGTGCACAAGAACCATAATATTTGAAATTGCTGTTGTCTTGGTCAGGAGTCACTTAGGATATCGATTAACATTTCGCTTGATCCGAATGCCTACCCCATACTTAGCTAGCCTGCCAGCTCCGGCTAGCATTGATCCGAAATTCCGTGGCGTTCTGTTTTTTGTTGTCTCGAACTCAGACGTCGTTTGTTAAAGATCACTGACTTAGACACGACGGGACGCCCGTATTGCCCCTCTCTTAATGGACGTAGCCTAGGTATTAAGACAAAGAGTTCGAAACCTAAGTATGGTTTTGGGTAATTTGCCAGTTGCCAGTCTCTTAT
Organism: Xylaria curta; assembly: GCA_022495235.1. NCBI lineage: Eukaryota > Fungi > Ascomycota > Sordariomycetes > Xylariales > Xylariaceae > Xylaria > Xylaria curta. Next base: position 177,991 of record MU375898.1, on the reverse strand, counting down.
CTGACTTGGAGAGATTTTGCCGGGGCTTTGCCGGCCATCCCCAGGTGGCAATCGGACTGGCTACCGGTACTCGTAGGCGACTTTCAGCAACCATGTGCTTCAAAGTCCTGAAAACGACACGAGTCCCAGATGAGGTAGACATGAGCAAGCTGTACCCTTGAGTCATCAAGGTTGGTTAAAAACCGTGTCAAAACCCGGCGCATGGATTTAGGTGAGACCCAAAAGATTCAACTTCTGTTATACGCTCTTCAAACCCGGCGCGGTTTCGTCGCGCATCGAGGTCCCCTTCCATTCCAGCCGCATCCGTCCGGTCGAGACGTCAAGCCGCGCTCAAGTCCGCTGCACTTTTCATGCCAATAAAGACCAGCCTGGCCCGGGCCCGGCAGAGAAACGTCCTACATAGGGGACGCAACATGTCGGCAAGCGCCAGCTCAGCGGTTCGTGGAGAGAATACGATGGTCTCCAGTCCTCCATCCCAAGAACCTCATCAGGCGCCGCTGGTTCCGGACCTTTTTACTACCCAGCCCCCGATCAAGGATTCACTTGTTACCGACACGTCGGTCAGACAGAATACCGTGGAGAATAACTGTAGAGCGTTCCTCGCGGGTACACGTGAGAGTATACCTGTCAACCGTCATGGCGTTCCTTCTCTCGGCCGGGAACGACATATCAAGTTCCTGGAGAAAAACCTAGGAAAACTTCCATCCATGTTTCAAGCGGCTGATGCAAGTCGACCTTGGATCTTCTACTGGTGCTTAAATGGCCTAGTCCTGTTAGGAGCCGATGTCTCCAAGTATCGCGATGGCCTCGTGGAAACAGCACGTTCAATACAGAATGAAAGCGGTGGGTTCGGTGGCGGATTTGGTCAGCAATCACACCTAGCAACGACATATGCCATGGTATTGGCGCTAGCAATCGTAGGCGGAGAATCTGCGTATCAAGTCATTGACCGACGAGCAATGTGGAAATGGCTATGCACCTTGAAGGAACCGGACGGAGGGTTTCGTTTAACACTGGGGGGAGAGATCGACGTCAGGCAGGTCTTGCTTCTTCCCGACCAACCGCCTCCCCTCTGACTATGAACTTAGGGGTGCTTATTGCGCTGCAGTTTTGGTCACTATACTAAAGCTACCCCTTGACCTACCATCCGATTCCCCAGCTTACACACCTGAACAGCCGAATCTGTTCACTGGCTTAGCAGACTACGTGCGCCGCTGTAAGCCACCCTGAAGGCAGACCCGTCTCGATCGAGCATTTGTACTGACTGTGCAGGCCAAACCTTTGAGGGCGGCATATCGGCAAGACCAGGCGCTGAGGCCCATGGCGCATACGCATTCTGCGCCCTAGGGTGCCTTGCCGTCCTCGATGCTCCACATCGCATCTTTCCTAAGTTCGTTTGCACTATCCTCTACCCACTCAGACAGCCGGCACTTCTAACAAGTCATTTTGCACTAACCTTTGAAACTAGGTGCCTCGATATGCCACGCCTTATCTCTTGGCTCTCATCACGTCAATATGCCCCCGAGGGTGGTCTTAGTGGGCGTACCAACAAACTCGTCGATGGCTGCTATAGCCACTGGGTCGGGGGATGCTGGCCCCTGATAGCAGCCGCCATTCACGGCCCAGTAACTGCGGCTAGCATCGAGTCCCCCTCTTTTAATGTCGATGATTTGTACTCCCGCGAGGGACTCGTTCGTTACATTCTCTGTTGTGGGCAAGACCAAACAAAACGAGGTGGTATGAGGGATAAACCTTTCCAGTAAGTACACTTATTCTTTCTACGCTTCGAGGTTAGGACTAAGCTCGTAAATATAGACCATCGGATGCGTATCATACATGTTATGTACTCAATGGCCTTTCCACGGCACAGCACATTACCCGAGTTTTAACCTCTGATGAAGACGGAATGATGGCCCCCTGGACATATGAGGTTCTACCTCACCTTGATGAAAAACAAGTGTATAATGAAGAAGATAGAGTCAGCCCAACTGATCCCGTTTACGTTATTCCTGAGGGTAAACGGAGGGACATCATGTCATACTTCTCCTCCCAGCCGGGATTTTGAAGGGTATTGACCCGCCTGTGGCCGCATATTAGGCCATACATGACAACGCGCCAAGCCATTATAAACACACTCGACCGGTCCGTGCTGCCCTACAATTACTCGCTGGCTCGTTATCGAAAAGGAGCTAAGATGCCTTTTCCATCTCTGGATTTAATGGTTGCTGTGATTAAGCTGCTTCTAGTGCCGTAAAACACATATTTTCGGTCGAGGAGCGTCTATCTGGATATGTGCATCCGAACAGGCGTGTTAGGTGTGATTGATGGGTTCAAATAACACAGAACAGCGCATGTATACTTGTTGAAAAGATAATCCTACGGTTGAATATCAATGGCAGCCACGCCACAAGAGTCAGGATGAAAATTGATCCGCTCAATTCAAGCAAACTTCACCGTTCTTCTGAGCCAACCTTCAGATCTCATACGCCGTTTTGGGTCAGCATATTGATTAGCTGAGGTTGTGCGGGATGATGCTAGTGGGAGTAATTCGCCCGGCTCCAGTACAACAATTCCATAGGATCTCGCCAGTCTTCATCTATCTATTTTCTCCACACGTTATGTCGTCGCACGGCATAATCCCAGGCCTCCTCTAGCAGTTGGTTGCGAGCCACTGCAGACTTGCGGGGCAACAGGTCACTCGAGGAAACTGGGCTCACCTTGAGCAGTCTAGGATCCGAATCGACGCCACTTTGGCTTTAGCAGTCTCATAAATCTTCATGCAGACGGCAGCATGCAGATGTTGCCAAGACATGGAAGCTTGTTACCCCATATTGCCATCCGTTGTTTGATGTGAGTGAGAGCTTTGCCGTCTAGGCGACCTGCTCGAGATGTGACCTTACTCTAGCATATCTCTTATTTGACAAACAGTTACAAGGCCGGAGCAAGTTAGTTCGATATGCCTTGTGTTACCTACACACTGCGGTTGTTTTATAGGGGGGACCCAACACCTATATCAGTGGGAGTACAATGTCTTCTTTGACGTGGCAGTCTCCATCAGGGGCCGCATAGCGTGCGGCCACAGTTCATTCTAGAAGAAGAAACCAGCCATTGAAAAGAGAATAGACAAGGAGTAACATTGACTAGCTCCAGTTGGCCGCATGTAGCCCTCTGCGCGCGATTTGAATCAGCTGCTGTATGACAAGGCCACAACAAACCTTCGCAAACTTCCTGAAGTTCCGAACGAAACCTCTAGCCCCTAAAGAGAGGGCAAAAGCATGACTCAAACATGGATAGAGAGGTTTGGTATGTCCATCTAATTCCCTCGACTATACGTAGTGCCGCCCGTGACATGCCAGCAAAGTTTGAGACGAGGGATAAATGTATAGGATAGCCTACTAGTTTGTACTAGCCGCAAGTTTCAGCACGGGGCGAGGATTATCTCTTCTAGTGACACTATCATCTATTCCCTACCTCAGGAACAATGGCTAAGATTTCCTGGATCGTCTACCAATTTGTATTCAGGGTGGGCGAGTCTCCATGCACGACATCATTGCCTTGCTTGGTGGGTCAAGGTGTGCAATGTTGGGACATGTAGCCCTAGAAATGGCCATCTTCAGTTCGCCGTACGGTGCGGCCAAGGAGGGTGTCGACCGCTCATCTATTCGGCAGCTAGTAACTGAACAGTCATGATATCATGGTACACCTCGGCGAAATTCCAGTCAGTCGGGCTGGCTGGCTGGTGACTAGCGATGAAAACAAAGAAGCACGTTACATTCCACAGGTACCGAGCATCTTTTGGGCGCATGTAGGCAGGTGTGTATGCATGTGTGCATGTATGTATATGTAGGTCTCCTGTTATTTCAGATCAGAATCACCAAGCTCCCAAATACAGATTCTCGGTTGCAATAAAGGCCATGTTATGTACCGAGTCACAGAAATATTAAGAAGAAAAGTACTCGACTGCAACTCGGCCCGTCGGTACAATACAAATGCTCGGTCAACTATGAACGTTGGTCCCAGCGGCCGCATAATAACATGACCGTACCACGGGCTCCCTGCCATTTCTTCTTATTCCCCGAATCTATTGTCGACTATCCACCTAGGTAGGTACTGTATTCAGTTCCACAAGCATGGCTACTTAGGTACACTCATACTGCTACACCACATAGTAAGTGAGTAAGGGGTATGTTATTTTGTGTGCGTATGTGAGTGTATGTGAGTGTGTGTATGTGTTGCAGTGGTACTGTAGGTCAGGTAGATCAGTCTTGTACGTAGTTTGATAATGGCTCAAACATCACTCGAACGCCACCATGCAATAATGGTTTCTTCGAGTTACGATTTCAATACGACGAATGCAGCCTCAACGCTTGACCATGTTACATACATATTGTAGGGGTAGCTTATCTACCCAGAATCCAGAATCGAAGGATTTCCCATCGTTATCTTGGTCATGGCCTGCATCCTATGCAATTGACGTTCAACCGATGATGTAAGAATGTGAATAGGTTGGTAGGGTCATCCAGCAAGCAGTAGTAGCCGACGTTATACACCAGCAACAAGAACAACAACAAACAACAGCAGCAACTGTAACTGTAACTACAACCTATAACAGCAAGAACAACAGAACCGACATGAATTGCGTTTGGATTCTTCTATCTGCCATGTGGGTTAGACAATGGTACATGTGATTTCATTAAGCTTTGCCCTCACTGAGGCGAAGCTTACATATATTGGTACCTGCTATGGTGTATATCGAACTCCATGGGTGCATACAGGGTACCGAAAGGGTCCAAGATCGGACGCGACGTGTATGCAGCATCCCACTTTTATTCTTCCTGACGCCTTCCTGTTGATTACCTTTTTTCTACATCCCATGCAAATCCGTCATGACAGATGGTCTTTTGCCCCTCGTGTCGGGCTCGTGTCTCTTGGTTGCTTGGAGGGGCCGGGAGACAACCTGACAACCAAGACAAAAGACAAGCTCGAACTGAAGGGCGCCTCCCCCCTCGCGTCCCTCGCGTCCCAATTGCTACGTACCGGCCCGCGTCGGGTGGTACGTCTGGGTCTGCCCTGGGTATCATGACGAATCTGTAACCGCACATAGATAGACGTAACATGCCGCGCACGTATATCCAACGGTATACTACTAGTACGGCTCGCACTAACAGAGGACCCGAAAGTGACAATTCGGCCGTGATGGCGTCGTTCAAGATGGCCATGTCGAAGGGAGCCCCGCGGCCACCCTCGGCGTCTCGCCCCGTCCGATCGTAGCAAATACAACGATGTCCTCGACCTTTTTCGGTCAGAGTTCTCGTCATCATTGAAGGCGGCTAATTCGCCCATGTGCAACTGGTGGTGCTTGGTGGTGCTTGGTGGTGCTGGTGGTGCAGGCCCTTCTGTCGCGTCGCAGGTGGCCGGGCGGTAGCAGGAACCTCGCAGCCGGGCTGGCAGCGCCGTCGAGGGCCGGTACCCCGTACACCGTCCCAGGCTTGCCAGGCTCGGGTCCATCTTGATTTAATATCCAGCGGCGATGCCAACTCATCATTGCATGAGGTGTTAAGCGTCTGGTCTGGCTGGTCTCTGGGCTAGCGGCCTCGCGCTCCTGCACCCTGCCCGCCGCTGATTGGCCAATTGGTCCATCGACCTCCCAGTGGGCTCCAGTGGCTCCTGTCGGGTCGCCCAGGGTTCCAGCGCTCCTCCCAATAGCCGTCCAGGCCACTGACAAGGTTGACCAGGTTGGACCAGGTTTGGGCCGGGGACCGGGGTCGCCCAGGCTTGCCCCAGCACAGTCAGGACCAGGACCCCTCCAGTGTGTTCATGCACCTCATTTCTGTTCACCGACTGAAATTCGAGTACCTACCCAGACTAGTAACCTGCTATGTATCGTAGTGTATGTAGTCGGCTTTCGACCAACTTTGCTACTTGGACTAGTTCGTGCCCCTTCCCATCCCTTCCCAGGATTAAATCGGCTGCCAGAACCAGCGACCTGCCAGTCATACCTAGCTCCTATTTCCCGCCCTCTGTTTGGCTGCTATTCGGCTGCTGGCGGCAGCGAGCACGCCCAAGAACAATCCCATCCCAACTCGGCCAGGAAAATAAATAAATAAATAAATAAAAACGAGTCCTTCCAACTGCCCAGCCTGCATACTACCTGCCCCCTCAGGCGGAGTACATTGCCGCACACGGCCAGAGGTACAGCCGCCACACGCCGATGGCTCCTCTGCTTCACACGCATCCTCGGTACCTCGCAAGTCTGCTGTGGTATTGTTGTATTCTTATTGTATGGCACGTATAGACGTATATACGCATGTACATACAGAGCGAGTGAGCCCTGCGCTGCGTCACCGCACATTACATGATGATGACCCGGTCATCTTTGTGCCCTCTCCCTATTCTAACAGTATTTTAGGTCAATATCACTAACGCTTGATTTGTCCACTTGCCTCGTCTGCTTACGCCGGATTACAAGCACGAGAACCAGTACACGCAAATCGCTCACTACCTTCTCGGCCCACCATCTATGATTTACATATCGAACTGCTTGTTGCGGTTGTCTTCTGCGAACCAATACCGTGAATTCCGTCTGACTGGCTCGATAGTCTGTCCAGTAGACTCGGAGCTAGGAACGACACGGCCGCTTCTTCCTTTCGCTATAATCAAAAGCGTGTGTGTTCTCTTATCTCCTGCCGCGGTCCTGCAATGTACATGGATCGTACAATGTCTGTACAAGCGATCACAGTTACAGACAAGCATCGTGGTAGCATGACAGATGAACATGCATGTACCTGGCTAAGTATCGTTAGTGCCACCGTTGAATATTCGGACGGGTTTGATCGGTTTCCCCCCTCCACTTAGTACAATGGCTATCCATCTGGGTTACTTGCTTGATGCAGCATTAGTCGCCATGAAAAAACCACCAGGGCACGATTAGATGTCTCTTATGGTTGAATGTACCCCCAATCCATGAACCAGGCACATCCCTCATTGTCGATTCCTCGATACGTCTGAATGGCGAGACGTGACTGGCCAACGGGCCGAGTGGGCACACAACTTACAGCTAGTGTAGACAAGTATCGACGATTTGTCCCCCCGTCCCAATACGCAATATTACTTAGATTTTTTTTTTATTTTTTGTATATTTTTTCCCTTCCCCCCTCCTCGTGGTCCCGCCGAGGACGTGTTTTGGCCGCAGAATTCGGCTCCAGTTCTATTTTGCCACTCCACTATGCCTGCTCATTGCCCTTTGCATAACCCAATGTCTCCTTTACCCAGCCTCCCCCGGTGCGTTTCGGACAGGGTATGGAACATAACTCGAACGGCGACGGCGGTACTAATGATACCATGAGGATCTGGTTCAGACTTATCTAAGTCTGAGAGATGATCGACTCTAGGGATGCACACCCCATGTGTAGTGGGGAGATGCCTAGTCTCTAAACATTTTATCAAATGGCAACGACTCGCGCCAACACATCAAAATGGGGTCACACTCTTGAGAGCCGCATCACTGCTGCGTCCATGGAGCCTATCCCTTTACAAACACGTTCCTATTTTGTCTTGTTGCCTTTGTTCCGTCTTGATATCCCTGCCCCGCACCAACAGCTCCTTTCTGCAATAAAGCACACATGTCTCGCCGTCGATGGCTCGTCTTTCTGCACCACAGCCCTGAATACGTAGCATAACCTCCTTCTTCAACACCACCACATCACACCTTCGCCTCGTAGTACAGAATCATCCATCTTCGCCCGCTGGCGCCTTACCTGTCTAGACGGTCTCATCCCTCGTCGCCCACTTCCCCACGGTTGGGCTCGACTGCATACTCCAAGAGTGTCCAAACCACCTTCTATACCACGCCTTTTCCCGCAGCACTGTCACCCCCCTGGAATTACCCGCATTCGTTCGGTTTCCGCTGGTGTGTGGGGGTTTTTCTACCTAATCTCGAGAATATATTCTTTTCGGGTCCTTACGGGAAGCGCATTGAGCAATTGTCAGCACCATGTCGGGCTATTACATGCAGTATCTCGAGAGTAAGTCCTTCCCTTGGCCCTGCATCAGTCGCCTTTCCGTTGCGGCGCCCTAATTTTCAATGTTGATGCTGCTGCTGCCCGGTGGGGCTGGACAACGGGAGCTCGTCGTCTCACACACGTGAGCAAGCCAGCCCCTGCGGCACCAGCACGTGCAGCTTGCCATCAAAGTTCCTGCTGCAACGGACCGGGTGTGTCTTGCTTGAGCTGCTGGTACCTTACAATAATTAGACCAGCACACGTTTTCTGCAAGGTGCGAGCCGGGTCATGCAGTTACTCTGTGTCGGGGCGTTCGCTGTTAGGCTGTCATGCAGATCCATTACCCTCGATCTTCCTCGCGTCATCAGGGCTGCAGCTTTATGCGCCAATAGAGCTTGATATCGAATGAAAATATTTCCGGGATCAGAGACTAACTGGGTATCCGATAGGTCTGTGCCGACGTCGTGGGTGGCAAGACCCTTCGTACGAGTGTTACAGAGACCCGAGTGGCTACACATGCCTGGTTCTGGTGAATGGCCGCGAGTACCAGACAGATCTTGCATATGAATCGAACTCCCTGGCCCAGGAAAATGCAGCCATGAGGGCCTTTATGGTGTGTCGGAACTTTTCCGTTAATGGAGGCATGCTTGCCCGTAATGGCATCGTCCAGGGTCTTCCAGCCAATGAATCTGGCAAGCGCAAGAAGTCCCGCCATGCTTCAGCCAGTCATACCCATGGCCATAGCCACCGAGAGAGCCGCCACAGGTCTGGACATTCGAGCAGCAGCTCAACCGTGTCCTTCGAGTGAGGGAGGAGCATATGCATGCTCCAACGGACCCAATCACTTCCAATCTTACTGCCGGGTGTTTCCCCAACAGCCAGTGGACCAAAACGGAGAGCGAGAGTGAGAGTGCTAGCAAGAATTTTGAGCGCGAGGCGTCGGATTATTGATATATACACATGGTGAAGCTTCACAGCTTATCCCTCAGGCATATTCCGCGAAATACCCCATTCAGCATAGCCCGACGGGAGAAAAAGGACACAAAACTTGCATAAAATAACGATGAATTACGACCTAACGACTTAAATCGACGATGTTACGACTGCTTCGAGATGAAATTTCTAAGACCATCATTTCGTATTTTATGTCAGGCGGGATTCTTCCATCTCGCTTAACATTCTGTTTTCTCTTCCCAGATTTGGTTTCAGTTGCAGATGAGCCCATGGAAGCCCTAGAACCAGGCCGGTTCGTGAGGATGGATTTCTCTGGAAAATATTCTCAAAGCGCCCAATGGCAGCCCTTCGGAAAAGCTCCTAAACTCAAACCCCTGCAATACAGCGGAGACCACAACATTTTCAGTGGCCTCGCGGACACAATATGCGCTGCTACCATTATAGCCTTGTCTTCATGGATAGATTTCGGCCTGTTTCGCCCTGAGGGTGGGGGCGACCAGATTAGAACCAGCACATCTGTCTACCCGCTTATTATCCCCTTACATGTTATCTGCAGTATTATTCTCAGGCTGTCTAACGATTTTTTTTTCCCTTGGAGAGAGGGGAGGGTTGGAGTCGCACAGATTTTCATCCTTAAGCCGAGAACCTAAAAACGACCACTCGGATGGCGTGGGACGATTTCGATGAGAAAGACATCTCATACAAAACAAAGAAGTTATAGTAGGATCAACGGACGTTCATGGCTGGGATGCCAGTTCGCCTTTCCTTTTTTTTGTTTTTTTTTTTTGCTTGTTTCGGGCCTTCTTTATACAGAGCTGCTCTCAAGGGCAGATAACGATTATGATGATGGCAATGATGATGAGGTTACGACCGCACAACTTACGAAGAGCTAAATCTAACAGCCGAATGAAGCTGAAAACATACATAAGTATACAAGTCTTCTCTTGAGATTTTTACGTCGCCATGCATGACAACGTGAAGCTGCCCTTTTTGTACAAACTGGTGACAAGGTGATTGGGCTACCCAACTCTCTCCAAGACTTCCTGTGGTGGAGAAGAGTTACTTCTGGGGGCCACCAGAACCTAATTGCAGGAATTGGTCTCGCGATCTCATGTAGGTACACACATGATGGGCGTGTGGTGTGGGTGGTGCCGTTCAGACGGGTTTGTACCTGGCGCTGCGGGTGTGACAGCACACGCATACCCTGCATCCATCCGTCCACCCACACCCGCATACCTATGCATCATACCCGACGAGACATACATACATACCTAAGTATCAATCCACCCATCCACACCACCCACTACTACCACCACCACCACCACAAGCCTTCGACCCGGCAGAAGAATGCACACTACTTTATACTAAAGTTACGAGGTGACCATGCAAGACCAACTACCGATGCTTGCTAAACAAGGGGCTTTTACATGAGTCTAGTCGCAGCCTTCAATTCTTAAACTGTCTTACCGTCCCTATTTACTCGAACCTCATCTCATATCGCCTCTCCTCAGTCAACTACCTACTATGTCTACGAGGCATACACACCCATCTAAAAGCAACAGGCAGGTATACTAGACAAAACCCTGCCGTCTGCTTTTCACAATGATGTCGCCTGTCATACAGACAAAATTGGAAACGGGAAATGTCTACATAGATGGATGGCCTCAGGATCCCGTGACCCGAGACAGATTCCGTGATACAACATGATGGGCTCGGTAATTGAGACGATGTCGTAAAACGCACCGGAATTGAGTAGCTTTTCTCGATAGTTTTTGCTTGGTTAACTTTATTAACGGCGTAAAACTATTCGATGTTCTCCTCATCGCAAATATCCCTGGACGTTAGATATACCCTAGTGTACAACAACTTATTAAAAAAAAAACCCTTTTTTTATGGTTTGCATGTACACCTACCCGAAGATAAGCGCATGTACATGTGAGTCTAATCACCTGGTACAACGAACCTCTTTGTACTGGCTTTTCAGCCTGGGCATTATTGTAGACTAAAATTCAGGCGATGAAACGCGTGATGTGAGTAGCCGTGGAGGGGACAAATCAAGATTCTGAGCGCCAAATACGAGTTGCTATTTATTATCAAGCAGCATGCTGATAGGTCATTGCGTAAAATTCAGAAGTGGAGAATCGAAAATCTAGAAGATGTTGAATAAAAGGGGCTTGCCCCCTCAACTAACAAATTCATCAACAATAAATACAATATCACACAGAACCTGTAATGTGTCACGAGGTGGAAGCACAGCAACCAATCTGGCTCCTAAAAGATCTGGACAGATTGCATTTTGATCGGGAGGTCGCAGGTAATTAATTAGACATAAGGTAATTAGACTGCTGCACTGAGCAGGAGATGAGCACGGCGTCGAATGCTTGTCTTGTATCGAACCTCGTGTCAGCTGTCCAAAACCGCATTGGCCTACGAGGGGCGGTCCCGTATTAATCTGGAGAAGGAGCATAGCTTTGTATGCGAAGCGCTTGTGATTGGCTGCATAACCCTGTTCGATTTCCTCTTTTGTCCACACTTGGACCTGGTGTGGCTTGGGGTGGCACAGAGTCCCACACCATCGACCCTCGAACTCCAGAGGCGCAGCATACCTACAAGGCCTGCTACAAGCTACGGTATGGGGGGAGATGTGTTCCATCGGTGGCTTCCGTTGCCCTACAGGCTACAGCAGGGGAGTCTGGGCAGCTAGTCCAGGCACAGGTAACAGCGCATGCACTGCAATTTGCCAAACCATCTGATCTCGTGTCGGTCTGGCTAACTCATCAATCAAAGGGGCTACTAATAACCACTATTGTATAACCTGTTGTCCCCCGATCCATCTCTTCCACATCGACCATACTCCTACCACGGACAGACAAAACAAACACGCACGCACGCGCAAAGACAGCCGGGTTCTCTTAACCTTGTTGCTGTAATCACTACCTACTAGACTAATCAATTACTTCAGCCTGTCATTCAGCACCTCCAAATATAGTTGGAGCGCACGCCTTACGGTTTCCCCTCTTCTAGACCGCCCCCTGCGAAATCATCCGCCTCGTCTCGTCAAGCTTTCGGGGCTGTAAACTTTATCCCCTTAAAATAATCCCTGAACCCACGCAATACCGAGAGTATATCTTCTCCCGCTTCTCGGCCACACCGCCAATTACCAACTACTCTCTTCCTCTATCACCATCGCTATCGCTGTTTCAGTCCAGCTCAAATACCCGCCAGCTTCATCGCCAGCTCAACGTAGCGTGATAAAAGCACGTCGTGTCAAATACCTCTGCCACTCGTTTAATACCTTAATTAACCTAATCCAACATGAAGGGTAAGCGAGCAGAACTCCAGCATCTCGGCCTTCTGGCGACGTGGTCAATTCGCTAATCACGCGTAGCTCTCATTCTTGTCGGTGGTTTTGGCACCCGCCTACGCCCCCTGGTATGTCATCACGTCCCATCACGTCCCTGAGATGGACCGCTACAGCTGCTAACGACTTCTTGCCTACAGACTCTCACGATGCCCAAGCCTCTCGTCGAATTCGCCAACAAGCCCATGATTCTACACCAAATCGAAGCCTTGGCGGCCGTCGGTGTTACCGATGTTGTTCTTGCCGTGAACTACCGTCCCGAGATCATGGAGCGCGTCTTGAAAGAGGTCCGTATCCGAGACTTGCACTTGCCTTACCCGCCCCATCGCTGACCCGCTGTAGTATGAGAACGAACTTGGACTCAAGATTCATTTCTCTCTCGAGCCCGAGCCGCTTGGCACCGCTGGGCCTCTGAAGCTGGCAGAAGAGATTCTTGCTAAGGACAACTCGCCCTTCTTTGTGCTCAACTCCGATGTCACATGCGAATTCCCTTTCAAGCAGCTGGTCGAGTTCCACAATGCGCACGGAGATGAGGGCACTATTGTTGTAACTAAGGTCGAGGAACCCTCCAAGTACGGTGTTGTCGTCCACAAGCCGAACCACCCCTCGCGTATCGATCGGTTCGTTGAGAAGCCCGTCGAATTTGTTGGCAACCGCATCAACGCCGGTCTTTACATCCTAAACCCCTCTGTTCTCAACCGCATCGAGAAAAACCGCCCTACTTCTATCGAGCAAGAGACTTTCCCCGCCGTTGTTCGCGATGGCCAGCTGCACTCTTTCGATCTAGAGGGCTTCTGGATGGATATTGGTCAACCCAAGGATTTCTTGACAGGTACTTGCCTTTATCTATCCTCACTCGCCAAGAAGAACCCCAAGCTTCTCGTCTCCCCCAGCGAGAGCTATGTCCACGGTGGTAATGTCATGATTCACGAGACCGCCAAGATCGGCAAAAACTGTCGTATCGGCCCCAACGTCGTCATCGGCAAGAACTGCGTCATCGGCGATGGTGTTCGTCTTCAGCGTTGCACTCTTCTGCCCAGTTCCAAGGTCAAGGATCACGCGTGGATCAAGAGCACCATTGTTGGCTGGAACAGCACAGTTGGCAAGTGGGCACGTCTCGAGAACGTCACCGTGCTGGGCGACGATGTGACCATCGGCGATGAGATCTATGTCAACGGCGGAAGCATCCTTCCCCACAAGAGCATCAAGGCCAATGTCGACATACCCGCCATCATCATGTAATTGATGCATTCTGATCGATTTGTTGTTATCCACGTGTGCAGCTACTCGTTCTGTTTCGCCTTTTACGTGTGTATATCTATACATTTCCCTACTTCTCCGTACGACTTCATAATATCTCGGCGATTTCTTGGTCTTGACGACAAATCTCTTCTCAACTTCTGCTCTATTTGTTGTTTCGAACAGGCGGGCGTTTTGATAGGTTAGGGATAATGGGAAAAGCAGGCTAGAAGATATCCGACATGGCATGGGCTGAAGAAGCATCTGCACGAGTTAAGACGAGGGCTCTGTTTTCTACGATCATATTGGAACATGACGATAAGGCTTGTGTTGCCAAATTGTTGCAAATTCTTCACCTACAATCGCGATGCTACGCCTGCCACATCGTTGCGGCAGAGGCGATATTGTTTGTTTGGCGCTCCCCACTGGCTACATCTCGAGGTCAAAGATTTCATTGTGGAATGATATATGAGGCTGCTAGAGGTAGAGATGGGGTCTCCCGATGGTTCGGGATGTGGCATAAGCATGGCGCATGATAGAGACGTGTGAGGACGAAAATATCTATATAGTATGACAATGGTCGGGCCTTATGTAATGTCTTTATGCCCTCGAAAGTGGGATAATCTGAAAAAAATCAATACATCTTACACAATTAAAGGTCTTTTGATGTGTGCCTAGGAGATGAGTGAATCAGAGGTGATTGGTATCGTGAGACAGTGATCTAAGTATTGGATATTCCAAATCAGTGGCACTAGGGATACCTAGTGATCTCTGATGTAGGCCTGGCTCGGTACTTATTTATATCAAACATACAATGCTCGGGATTTCCTTGTTTCGGGTGATACCTAATCACCGTGTACGCAATGTGAACTTCCAGAGGTGCTTTCCCGCCATTTTCATTTCACTCTACTTCGCTCGTCTTGCTCTAGTCACTGTTTAAGCCAGAAACCTCGGCCCTAGGACTGATAAGCTTACTCAAACTTATCTATAGTGGTTGCGCTGTTGTCGTTGTCCAAGCCTCGCTGCTTAGTTAGAGTGTGGTTTCAGTCCCTTAGGTGAATGCTGAAGGTCTTGACTGGCTTACGCGTGATCATCCGAAACGGCGATACGAAAGCAAATATGAGTTTGGGACAAGAAAGGTTTTTTTTTAGATATCTAAACTATAGGTTGTCTGCCTGACTGGATCGAAGGAAGGGCTTCATACCCCCTTAAACGTCCGAGAATATTAACACAATTGGGATGGCCTTCTGGACCCTTTGTTTCAATCCTAGGCTATAGTCAGCTAGACGAACGTATATTACACGCCATCAAATTCCATGTTGCTCTCATAGCTGGTGCAAGAAAATGATCGAGCAGAGCGACGTCATCAATCAAGATAGAGGTAGATTAAACGTAACAAAATATGCATACAAGTTGCTGGGACCAAGGTTACCGACAGTTTCTTTTCAATCGTCATGTTATGCTAGTCAATTTTACGTATTTTCGGGGCGTGTTTACGCTTCCAGGAACGGGTTATATTATCATGCTTATACAATCCTTCATTGTCTCCTTAGCTGTCATTTAAACTCACATTCCATGAGTTGTTTACCAGTCACGCCACACGGGTCTTCTATTAAATTGTTCGGAAAAGATAATTTGCGGTCTCATTGCTCAGTAATGCGGACAAAAGATAAGTAGTCGTTCTGAGGTGTATTTCTAACATACTTTTTCTAGAAACAATTTTTTTCCCGCAATGGAGATGCCCAAGGCCAATCAAAATCAGCCATCCATCCTAAGATACCAAATGTATGCTATCACATATCCTAGATGTAGATAAATATATAACAGAGTTTACTTCTATAGCTGCATAGCTCTAGTGTTCGGTCCATCTGGCCGTAATGTATATTAACTACAGTTCTGCTCACTTAGTATATAGGCCTGTGTTACGAAACGATAGCGTTACAGGACCACAAGGAACTTACAATGGCGTTTTGTGATTTTACCCTATCAGGTGAGAGGTGTATCTAGTTTAGACTTGCTGTTAGATTCGAAATCGGTTTCGATAATCTACTAGCCTCACTGGCTTTGCAAGTCCTACGAGGTGTATCTCCATCTTGCGCCATTTTAATGGAACAAGCTGGACAGTAACATTCATCTTTAGGCGATACATCATAACTTAGCTGAACGTCAGCTAGCTATTCGTCTGCATCATGAGACTATTGAAGCCACAAGCGTGTTTAACTAGCATGTGGTACCCTGTAAACAAACCTGTCGGCGATAGCGTCGGTCAATTGAATTAAGACGACATAGTTTTGCAGCATTCACATGCGTCCCGTGTTAGCGGATATGGCTAGCAGTGTAGTCAGCAGTGGATGCAACAGGGTCATATTCCAGGGCTCCCCACAAGGAAGAACCCTGCCAAGCCCAACGGGAGCCTCCCGAGACGAGGCCCGAGTCCCAAGCGTATTTCCCAAGCTGACTGGGGGCCCCAGAAAGTCCGGAGTTCAATCTGTGATCTTCACGGGGATTCGGTGTGTACACCGGCAGATCTAGATCGTGAATCGCGTCCACTCACATCGTCGCCTGCTGGCGGAGGGATAGAAGCCAACCCATAAGAAATTCACTTACTCCAAGAACACACCTATGTAATTTTCTTTTAGGTTAGCTTCTGCGGAGGGTTCTCCCCATACGTTTAAAGCTGCATGACTGTTACCGACTAGTATCATGGAGAACTCTTGAGTCTTGATTATCTCCGTGGGCTGAGGTGGCGAAAGATCCTTAGTGACCTTTGGTCAACGTGATGACGTAGAAGAAGGGAGATATAATAGCCGCGGTTATTTTCAAAAGGATAAGGCGTGAGTATATTATACGCTGATGAGACCTCTGTCTCCCTTTCTTGATATGGCATGGGTGTGCCTTGATATCTACCACCGTTTTATTCAAAAGAAGAAATAGGTGCCCACGATGAAATTCTCTTCTCTTCTTCTTTCGGCAGTCCTGGAGTTCGGCCGGGTTTCTGCCTTTCCTGCACATTTGTCCGAGGCCTTCCTACACCTTCGCAGCTCTAGCGAGGCCCAGGCACAAGCTCGCGGCATTTCAGACTGCCCATTTGCAAAGCGGCAAGCCGCGGGCGTAACTCCTCCCTTCAACGCCAAAGAGCAGTACGTAAGCAACACTGGCAAACATGCGTTTGTAGCTCCGTCAGCTACAGACCTACGAGGTCCTTGTAAGTGTCTTGTGACGGACCACCTAGTCGTGACTTGAGCTCACAAACTGGCAGGCCCGGGTCTAAACGCTATGGCGAATCACGGATACCTCCCCCACAACGGCATAGGAACTATTGATGATTTCATCAGTGGAACGATGGCGGCTTTTGGAATGGGTGTTGACCTGGCGACTTTCCTCGCTGTATATGGAGCCGTCTTCGACGGCGATCTTACCTCCTACTCTATCGGCGGCCCTGCCCCGTCACTGCTCGGGCTTGGTGGACTGCTCGGTGAGCCCACAGGCTTGTCCGGCTCACATAACAAATACGAGGGTGATACGTCACCTGTTCACGGGGATTTATACCAGTAGTAAGTGATGCAATTTTGCATCTTTCCCCTTTTCTTCTCAACTCTCCGCTAATACAATCCTAGCGGCAATAATTTACCGCGAGTCCCCCAGTTCGCCGCGCTATACGAACTGGGCCAGAAAAACGGCGACTCTGTCGATCTCGACGTCCTGACGCAGTACCGCGCAACTAGATTTCAACAGTCCGTGTCCGAGAACCCATACTTCTTCCTGGCACCCTTCAGCGGTGTCGTCGTCACATCGGCCGCGTACACCTTCATATACCGGTTCATGGCGAACAAGACGGCAGAGAACCCAATGGGCGTTCTCAACGGCGAGACGCTCAAGTCCTTCTACGCCATCACCGGTGACTACCCGAACTTCACCGTGACGCCCGGCCACGAGCGTTTCCCAGACAACTGGTATAAGCGCAACGCGCTCGACTATTACACCATCCCGTACCTCGTCGAGGACGCCCTCGCCATGCAGCTGCAACACCCGGAGTTCCTGTCCGTGGGCGGCAACACGGGCAAGGTCAATTCGTTTGTCGGCGTCGACCCGGCTAACCTGACGGAGGGTGTGTACAACACTCCGAGCTTGCTGAAGGGGAATAATGCGTTCTGCTTCGGCACGGAGCTCATCTTGCAGATGGCGCCTTCTCTCTTGTCTGGTCTGTATGATGATGTCACTGAGGCCTTAGATACGTTGACGTCGGCCGTGACCAATGCCACACAGGGTCTGAGCTGTCCGCAGTTGACGAGTATCGACAAGAGCCAGTTGGGACAGTTCCCTGGGTATACCATGCTGAGGTCGAATGGTGCGTATTAGCCCAGAGCGTTGGAAACGTAGAACAAGATAGCTGGAATTTGAAAATTTAATAAAGATATCCCGAGAAAATAAGGGCAGCAATAACGTTATTCCATCTAAGACGTCCAAATTGAGCGGCGATCGAACCTACATTCAGAATCTTTGTTCCGCGAATCATACATCATACATGTGATTGGACAAGACAATTGTAACAAGGGCTAGAGGTCTAGGGCTTGGAAAGGGGTCTTCAATTTGCAATAATCTTCTTGGGCGTTAAGGAGGCCATACGAGTCTGGCTTCTCCCTTCAGCTCTCGCGGCGAACCTAGGTCTATATACACGAATAGTCTCGCGCTTGCTTGCTTCAGTAATTTCAGGTCCTGTTCCACAGCATCAGACAAACACGATCATTCCGAATATTTCAAAGCCCGAACAGTTCTATCGCCGAATCGCGCATCAGTTACACGATGTTGCCGATCTCAGCCACCGGAAGTTGCCTGTGGCCGTGGCTGTGGCTGATCCGTGTGACAACAATCCTCCCATACAAACACTCGACACTCCTGACCACCTCTCTTAGTTCTCGGCCTTTTCTTCATGATAACGCCCTCGGGGGTAACGACTACAGGATCAGCAGGTAGGCCCAAGAGTGTTCCACGAGAGGAACGAAGTGGGGTGGGCTGAGTAAAGAGCAATGGCGAAATTAAGGCCCGGTGGCTACGACCGAGTGTTGGCTATTGTGAACTCAATCGTAAAACATAGATAATAAGTACCTAATAGCGTCCTGCTTGAGTTACACGCCTTCAAGGGGGTCGTTGAAGGGCACTGACTGGAAAACTGCTGCTAATTGGATGGGGATATTGTATTACTGGATAGTCTCTTTCCAAAATCATGATGAAAATGAATCGTTCTAGTAGCATCTCTACATTGTCTGCGGTAGAAATTATGACCAGTGGTCGGGTAGTGTCGGTCACGTGATGAGATTGAGTTCTATGGAGTGTCGTTTGGCAGTAAACGCTTTTTAGATTGCTATAATGAATGTATAGACCACGACCATTCCTTATGTATTTGCAAGTCCTCAAAATCCTTTCCAACATCTTCCTCTCAATGTAAGCACTCATGTTGAAATAAGTACGGAGAATCGAAAAAGCTAAGGCTGGCATTTCGAGACTCATTGGGCTCTCGGCAAAAGCCTAAATAAGTTACTTGGGCTTTTGCCAAGAGCCCAATGAGTCCCGAAATGCCAACCTTATAAAAAGCAATTTCCTTTAGAAATTACTTCACAGATGCATCCTAGCTAAAACAGACGCCGGTGGTATAACCGTGCCTAGAGGTTTGCGTAACTCTGAATAGCCAGGTCGAGGGTGTCGGTAAGAGAGTTGGCCTCAGCAGTGAGATCGTCTACATGGTCCTGGAGAAGGCCGATGAGGGTGATGGTGATGGTCTAGATTTCACGTCAGTTCACTGCCATGAAGCTCAGATGTTTGGTCGTCACTTACATCAACTACACCTTCAACCCCACGAAGAGCGGCAGCGACGGGCGGCCCGACAAACGGGAAAAGGGTGAGAACACCAGCTTTACCAATGATGATATTAAGTAGCTCCTGGTGAACTCGGACAAACTGGAAACGGAATTATCATGTTAGTAGCGAAAGACATGATTTATACACTGTATGAACGGAGAGGCAATAGGCAGACGGTCACACTTACTGCACGGAAAGCATTGAAGACCAAGTCGGCATCTGGACCACGAGCGCTAATATCCCTGGCGTGCTCACGCTCGTCCCGTATCATGGTTCTATTGATAGGGGGTGTGCCGGGGAATAGGGCGATCAGCGCGTTTGCGGTACTCACGATATCGGCGAAGCCACTGATAAGTTGAGGGATCGGGCCCTGATTAACGAGGAATAGGGGACCGCTAGCCGCTGTAATGCTCTGAGCGGGTGCTTGAAGTGCTTGGGACTTCTGAGTGATGCTCCCGATACCGTCAGCGATCTGCTGAGGAGTGGCCGCAGCCATGGCGGTGCAGGCCATGGCGACTCCAGTGAAGATCTTAGAGAAGAGCATTTTGATGATTAGGCAGCGAGTGGTATAACTGAGTTACCAAGAATGGGAGTGAAGATGTGGAAGATGCTGTAGTATCCTGTGAAAGCTTGGGAGCTGTTGGCGATGAGGATAAAATTCAACACTTGGACGGGTTCTCTCAGAGGTTTATATATTCGTTTTTCGCCCCAGAAAACGCCAAACAGTTTGCGCAACTGAGCGAGCACAAGTATGTCGAAGATAGCTAGTGAAGTTGGTTCACCCTATGAGAGACGATGGTATGTTCGCCAAGAGATATTCAGCTCAAAGTTTACTTTCCAGACTTCACCGGTTCGAAGTTTGATGCGTGGTTAACCTCGGTCTCGCCCGCGCTGGAACCGTCAATGGATCTACATCGCGTCACAATAGGTCCACAGGCCAATGTTGGGGTCATCCCAGGAGTTCCTTTTTCTCGTCGTGATGGTATAGCTCTTTCCAATATTGTATCATGGATCAGCAGCCTCGACTAAATTGTCTATCTTGCCAAATTGCTTCGCCCAAAAGTGTCAACTGTCAACCAACCGGAGGCTGCTCCTGGCATCCACCTCATGTAATAGGAGTCAAGTTTCTGGTTCCTTGCCAGTCTGGATCTGTAATAATACCTGAGTTGAGATTACCCATTTGATATCGTGTCTAACTGGATTGATCCACCATTACTCACGAGTCAATATAATTCTAGAGATATATGATACCATTATGAATAAGCTATGCATCGGACTAGAGCAGTATAATACTGCAGGAAAGAAAGCCAGGCTGACTACAACCGGACGGGAGGATCATTGTGAGAGTGTGCGGACGATGTAAGGACTAAGCTGAGGAAAGCAGTCCAAGTAAGTAAACGGAACTCTGCACCTGGGCGTTTCGAGCAGAAAATTCAATTCGAGTATTCATGTATAGAAAGGCTTGCCGGAGCTCCTCCACTCCAAGTCATGATTTGTTATCAGATGGTTGCAATCTATTCTCTTGTCCCCGTTTTCCCGGGACTGGCAGGGGTTCTCAGCTGGCATCCCTCACAACAGCAGACCGTGAGAATTCGAATATGTGAACACATATTCAGTAGAACTTACGGCAGATCTACATATACAATCGAGATAGCAAGATGGAATTCATCCATGAAACCTTGGAGTGGCTGGTGCTCGCAGCAATATTAGGTGATCATCCCGACTCACTTGTCTTTAGCTTTGCCAACAGCAAATCGATTTCGAGTTCACACGATATACATGTCTCAGTGGCAGGACTAACATTACCGGCAATACCCCCCAAGAAAAAAAATACGGTACAGCAATTTCTACTTCGAGAAGAAGCATTCTGTATACAGTAGATTGCATGATGTATTACCATACCCTAGCACCTTATGTTATGCAAGTAACCTTGGCGTGCACAAGCTCGAGACCATTCGTAATAAGCGATAATAACAAGAGAATTGTTAATGAAAGAGTCAAATGCTAATACTCGCATAGGCGATCTCCTGCCTAATTCGGTAATACCATACCCATGTTCGCTCTTTTAAGGTTTGAGAGATTGTCACATGCCGAGCATGCATTGCGACACGGCCGGTACTTGCTAGCGCAGCGCTAAAGTCAGGCACATACGGGGCTTATACTTAGCGCTGATCGTGAGCCGCACCGGCTGCTAAAAACTTGGGACTATACATACTTATTATAACCATGAATTATGCCGTTCCTTACTATGTAGTATCGTAAAAATTCATGAGAAAGGCGGGTGTGTTGGCTCCCTTTGGTGCCCCTAAAGCCCGCGGTATCGGGTTGAGCGTGTTGAACGAGGCTAGCTGATGTATTACGACATCTCGATGTCTTATGCCATCGCATCATATTACGACATCTCGTTGCATTTTGTCAGATACTGTAGATCACTTAGGTAAACAACCTGCATTTCCCAATAAGTCTTTACCTATTGATTTCCCTCAACTAGGAAAAAGAAAAACAAGAGGGAGACACCCTCCATATCCCCAACGCTGTTAGTGGAACTTGTGGTCGCTTTGCGCTGGACCGTTCGTCACATTGGACGGCTATGAGTATGCTCGACCAAATAAGAAGAAAGTAAGGGAATATAGTAACTTGCATCTCCGCTACACCTTTGAAACTTTGAAATTCCTTCCTATCTTTTACAAAGCGAAGCACAACTGCGTACATACATACATGGACTAGGGACTCTAACGTCTTTAGCCCTTCCGTTTGCCTCGCCTGCCTTCTTATTTCTTGTGGTTGCTCTACGCTTTGGGATGTGCCCGCATGAGCTATAGTAATGAGCGGGCTTCGTGTGATCTAAAGTATTTGTAATAATTGTCTGTCAAAGTAAACAACATCCCCCAGAGTCACACGTTGTAGGGTTATGAGAAATTGGAACACTACCGTAATATCGATATATCCCTGTTCTCAGACGCTTTCAGCTTCTATCCTCTAGGAAGATTTTCCGCTTAGGTAACTGAGAATACCTAACCTAAGCCCTCGTCGTTTTCTAGACCGACTTTGCCATGGTTACCCGTGACCCCGGTTACGACTTGTGGATAAGGGTTGGGCTATTACTCTAGATTGTACCGTTGAGGTATGCTAAGGCTTTATTGATACGTTGGTTTGACATACTTAATGTTTGTGCATCATAGCTAGTAGAAATGTCTGATGAGATTCATTGTCATTCCGGAGAAAACGATCCGAGAGGTTGTGGTAGTTTGATCTCTCTTTTAGGTGATCTGTATTGCCACTACCGGTCTACTATATGTACGGATTCGGTCCTGGTAAGGCTCGAAGCTGAAGTTCCTCAGGGTATTATCCCTTATTGTTACCGACAGCTATTCCAGGAACTATCGACTGCGGCAGATGGGGTTTTCTTCGCCGCCTGGAACCTCTATAAACTGGGCTAGAAGCCGGTTAGTATTGAACGGGCGGCGGCAGCAACACTCATGAGCGAAACAAACAACCTAAACTTGTACGCATCAAGGCGCCCCCATGCCGTTACGGTTAATATAAAGAGCTCCTGGTTAAGGAATAAGCAGTCATGCTTTCTGGTATTGTAAGGAGCAGGGGTCACATACCACAGATGCTGGTTCGATTGAACTTATATTGCTGTAGTCTGGAAACGGTGCCTTCTTACTCACGATTTGCAAATCCTTTACAAACTGAGTAGAACAGATACGACCTTACATATACTGGCCTAAAGGAGAACGGTCTTGCTTGACGATTAGAAAAAAGAAATCATATTCCGTTGTTGCAGTCAAAATCTGCTGTTTAATCTGTTATTAAGAGTGTGACATCCGATCCTGGTGAAATAAATTTGGAGCGCGCTAAGCTTAAACTGAATGCTGTTGTCAGATAAGTGGCGACCTGTTGATTGTAATTAGGTGTACGTACAGAAATTAAATACTTATATAACGTCTAAAGGGCTGCTAGTTAGCCCAATATAAATAGGAACCCATAATACGATTTATTTTTCTCTTACTTCTCCTCGATCACAATTGTGTCGGTTCTTCCTGATTTCTTGTATTGGCTTTTGGACGACAGCACCCAGCATAGACTGTCCTCAGATACTATTACCTATGATGAACTTAGCCTAGAAACAGTATGAATCTCATAGCTGACATTGAGGCCTGTTAGGATACTAAGGCAAATAGCTTCCTCTTGTAGGTCGGTCACCTCCAATCCAGATCACTACTATTTCATCGAGACGTCGACTCGAGTTGACTCTGATTGGCCATCACTTGCATTAGAAACTCGATGTTTATCGAGTACGCAAAAGCTTGGTGGTTAAACACTATACCAAGCCCTGCTTAATCCTGCCGGAAATTCCAGGAGGATAGTCCGGGATACTAGTCACCCCCTTTTAGTTCACCTCACTAGATAGGTCAATTTTGTGAATCTTCCTTGATATTTGCTGCCGTCTCATCGTATGGAGATGGAAATACAATGTTAAAAATGAGGGAAAACACATATAGGGTTGGCTGACCAGCAGTATCGTAATCAAAATGTTACTGTAAAAACATATTCAAAGTGTTAATGCAATGGTTGGCACGATCGATTTCAGCATTACTAATTAGCTTAGATAACCTATAACTGACCTATCAAAAAGTCAACTCTAGGGCAGCCCACTTGAATCTAGTTAGGGTAGTCGGCTACGACCCCATTATTCGGCATCCTAGCCTTGGCATATTGTATATATGTGAAGGCAGGTATGGCGAGGCCACGCTGTGGACGGCTACTTCGGAGATTCTTTTTGATCGCTACGTACATAATAGAGAAGTTGCATGAATGTACATATGTAGACAAGCGTGTCCCTATCGAAGCAACATAAGCTTCAACGTTACATGGCATGAAGATGAGCGAAGGCGCGAGATAACGAACGAATGGAAAACATGTCGTTTATGTGCACGATAGTGGGTTTCCTAGTTGTCCTTAGTGGTTGCGTACAAAATACAGTATGTCCAGAGTGGCTGCTATGACTTTCACCGAGCCGCGAGTGGAATGAGCTTGTTGTTGTGGGACATCAAACTCCCGATGTAACGATACTACTGAGTTTATTCGAGTAATTGAAACGTGCTACTATCCACATAGTTGCTAAGATTCATTTTTACATGATATACTGAAGTCAAGCCAGCAGGGTGATCATCTAAAACCTGTGTGAAGTCTTCTATGTCACAATACAGAAATCCAAGCTTCCGTCTGTAAGAGAGAGGCCTGCATGACAACCCATTATTACAGATGTTCTTATGTTGATCAGCGGCCCCGCAACTAGTCCTAGCCGGTGTCTTCACCCACAGAAAGTATCGTTGCATTCCCGCGTCTCGCGCTTCGAAGATTTATAGTGTTTTTACCTTAATGTACTACGCACATACAAATGACGACATCAGGGTTTCATGCATAAGTCCAAATGCCGGTCTTGATAGGTCAGTGTGTGTCTAGGCACCAAGGTGGGAGAGGATTATGCAACTCACATCCTTCGATCCAATGTAACCTCGGGGTGCTTCCCTGAGGATCATAACCCATGCCGTAGCCCCCCACTCCCCCGGAGTTCAGCTGGACAGGACGCACTGTCGTGTTACGGGAACGAATCGTTGGGAAAAAGATGGGATTATGAGTACGATGGTTCGCATTCCCCGAGCTCACTTGATCACCACCTAAGCCGAACGCATACCATCAAATCGATGCTTATCTCTCGGTACCGAGGGCAAGGACAAGGGAACTATAGAAACAAGCCTTCTTGCAAGCCAAGACTAAACCGACTTCTTCATTTTTATTGCATGGTTTTAGCTGCATCCGACTCGGCAGTGGCTAGAATTTCCCAAAATGGCAATGCTACAAGATAACGGTGGTTGGACAAGCTTCCTCGCAAGTAGAAGTTACTGCGGCTGTTACATGTTACGGCATTTATACAATGGCTGTAGACTTACTGGAAAGATTACGATCTCTCATTAAATCAGGGACCAAACCAGGGCGCCGATTCTTAATTATACATCATACGTAGATTTCACCGATTCTAACCTATCCTTATCTTTTTCGTCACTGCCTCGATCGGTGTTAAGAATGTAATGCGCTTATTAGTGGTATGAGTAGGTGGCTACCTACGCTACCCCCGCGTGAGGGTTAAAAATGTAGTGAAAATTGCAGCCTCAGAGCCCCAAAACTTGGTAAAACTTCCCTTCATCTTCCCGGCGGGTGCTAAAATCGCAGCGAATGGGGGCCGCATACAATCTTACGCACCTCATATCCTACGCCATGATGTCTCTCCGGTGAATTCTGTTGATATTCGGCTTATAGTCATGGTAGCTCTTGGTTCAAATTGCCAGACTCGATAACATTCTATCCTTTGGTAGCATACCGGCATACAAGCTGTCGAAACCAGCGTGATTACTTGCCTAAATACACCGGTATCATAGTTCTGGTTCTGGTTCATCCAGCGTTTACCTATCATTACTGTAAAAGGAGGGAACGCCCCGCAATCTATCCTGAAGAGCTCGGAGGGTTGATATGTATACAGGCCCATTAACCTCTTGTCTCTGGGTTTTATTATTCCGTAGGGTCCTATAGTAGATGAACCTCTTCCGTCCGTGCCGGTGGTAGGCGCTGAATACCGCGTCTTATACCGTTTCTACCTGGCTTGGCCATTTAGATTATTCTCCGGGATAACCGGTTTCTTATGTCACTATATCTCGGGTAATCTATCGGGCCTCCTTAAGTCTCATGTTGTCACCGAACTAAACTTAATAAGGTCATAAGAAGGTCTAGGCGAACTGTACTTTTGTTATGGATGTTCAGAATTAAGGGAACTATAAATGAGTTTACCTTACATAAAAACAAGACTTAAGATGAATATAGCTAGAGAGACGAGGTTATGTAAACGCACTCGCTTTAGCATGTAAAAAGAATATAAGGGTGCCGAAAGCTTGGACCACTATCTGATACTCAATTTAAGTGTGACTTTTCTTTCCAACATGCTTCGTAATTTATTATACATACAGAGCTATGCATATTATTCATGTCTTGAAAAGCCAATCTCTGAAAATATTCAGTGTACTATTTACACACCATATTTCAGCAATTCAAAGGCCGTATAGCCCTCTTCTCTGTTCTTCCTGACTTCTCTTAACGCTTGTTACATCGAGTGGAGACTACTTGTGTCTCACTCGAATACGATTAAGAATTGTAAAATATGAGTCGCACGACATTTAAGTAATTTAAATAGATTCTTGAGGGTATATTGAACATATTTGTAGTATATAAACATGAATTTCGCTTGGGTAGGCCGTCCTGTTCCCGACAGAATCGGTCTGGCCCAATATACATAGATAAATATGATAAATCATTAAATGTTTATACAGTCTCGGTATGTTCATTCGTCGGCTTTACAGCACGGTTGTGCTCTAAGCCCTCGGCCGCGCCAGTCGCAATATTGCTCTCGGAGCTGTCGACATCGTCACCAGTGCCGGCTTCACGGCGTATGCGAGCTAGCTCCTCTGGAGGCGGCGCAACCCATTTTTCGGATTTTCGCGGGCTAACATGTTGGACGTACATGGTGTCGATTTCCTCTAGGGTACGGCCCTGGCCTTCCATACAGAAGAAGTAGACGATGAGTCCACCCACAACATTGGTGGCCGCAAACACGTAGCCATATCGGAAATCGATGTCGTTTGTGATGAAAGGCGTGAAGAAAGCAATCAGGAAATTCCAGACCCAGTTACTGGCGGTAGCTAGTGCCATAGCGCGCGCACGGTATTTCGAGGGATAAATCTCAGCAATCAAAGTCCAAACCATAGGGCCCCAGGTCGTAGCATATCCGAGGACGAAGATGGCGGCGAACACGATCAAGACGATGCCAGCTGTTGGGGTGTTTGAAGGCGTTTGAAGATCCAGAAGGAAGTGCCCCACGGAAGCAAAGATGAGGAAGCAGATGAACATCCAGACGGAACCGACGATTAGCGATTTGCGACGACCATAATGCTCGACGAGATATAGACCGATGAAGGTGACACCGAAATTGATGGTGTTCAGAATGACTTGCGTGATGAAACTGCTTATTTGGACTGACTGGAAGATGGTCGTACCATAGTAGAAGAAGTAATTGGCGCCAGTGAGTTGCTGAAACATCTGCAGAGCAACACCGAGCGCGATACGATAAGCCATGCGCGGAGCCTTAAACATTTCAACGTAGCCACCTACGAAACTAGTTTTCACCTGCGATTCGGCGCGGAGTTTGCTCTCAATCTCTTCCATCTGCGTGTGTATGGCCCAGTGATTCGCTGGAGCATCGTAGACTCTCATAAGTGTTGCCCTGGCTTCATCCACACGACCCTGTCGGTAGGCATAGCGGGGTGTCTCATTGAATGCAAGGATACCTATGCCCAAACCAATCGTGAAGACCCAGCCAAGCCCGATCACAATGCGCCAGGATGCCGAGCTGTTCATCAAGTGATTATATGTTCCGAGGTTGAACACGGCAGCTAGGAAGATCCCGAAGGTGATGAATAATTGGTAGGCACAGACGAGTGCACCTCGAATCCATGGAGGGGCAGTCTCAGCTTGATACATAGGTACTAATAAGCTGAGTGCACCAACTCCAAAGCCGGCGATAAGTCGCCCGACTATAATTTGCTCATAAGCAGTGTTGGAAGCAATCTGAATAACAAAGCCAATGGATGTAACAGTGCACCAGAGGCTCACGGACAAACGACGACCGATCTTGTCCGCAATAGGGGCCGCGATGAGGGCACCCACTAATGTGCCGATAGATAGTAGACCAACGATAAGACCCGAGCGTACGGGAGTGAAAGAGTACTTTGTTCCGCCCATACCGTCATCAGATGCTTCACCAAACCGCCGCTGGAAGTCAGGCATCTCGAGAAAGCCAGAGATCTGGCCAGTATCGTAGCTGGTATGTGTCAGCGAACATCCGTGAAGTCGTCGCCGATCTGAGCAAGTCATGGCATAGGTGCGACGGATATAAGGGAGCAACGTACCCGAAGATCAAACCACCCATTGATACAAGGAGACCCATTGCGAATGACCGCCCCGATACACGGCGTAGGGGTGAATAGTCGAGGGATGCCGACTTCTCCCCCCGAACTTGACGGACATCGTCGAAGGTAACGCGGTTGCTGAAGCCAAACATGTTGGCGAGAGTATATCGATTTCGCTGTGTCTCAAAATCGACTCAGCAAGTGTAAGGTGCTCCCGCATGCGAATGAACACACCAAGAGGTACAGGTACAGGTTGGATAGAGTTCCACGTGGGCGTGATCAGCATCGAAGGGGATGGGCGGGTATTTATCTAGAGACTAGCTGAACTGATGGGACGATCCTAGGACGACGGATCAGGTATGGAGAGAAAAGGGAGCCCCAACATTCTCCAGCTCGCCGTTGGCCTCGCTCCAGGTTTGCTGCTGCTGACCCTGACCCGTAGCGTGATCGTCATCATAATAGGACCGATCTCAGGTTCAGGCTCTGGGCTGCCCACTACGACTTGACCGCGGTACAGCATACCGTCCGTACTGCAGACAGACCGGAGAGAAGACTGGGGTCTGGCTGGTGACGTGAGTGAATGCAAGCCTTTAGAAATACGGGCGTCAGATGAGGCATGGTGGTTTGACTTTCTGCAAGACTGTGACGTCAACCGGGTCCACTCGCGGCACAGCGGGGATCCACTAGTCTAAATCTCTAACGTACCGACGCTACCCTAATGTACCGACGAACTCGTTTTTATACTGGCCCTCCTGGTATCATTTTATGCTTATTGTTGGCAACAGCCTTATATGCATGTCATGTATGAAAAATGGAAAAAGCATGCAAGACTGAAGCAGTTTATTGTCTAATCGAGTGTCACCGGAGTTTGCGTTGTTGGAGATGTACGTTACTGCGACCCATTGAATCCCTGAACCCTGATCCCGCTTAAAGCTAACTGAAATAGGTTGACTCCTCGCCATTGGTTCATAAAGTGCCGAGCATTCCGAGGCTTATTATTTTATTCTTCTATGCAATTCACGTGCCTGTGCAGAAATTCGTGAAAGCTCATCACGAGAAGTAGAGCTCGTGGCGCAGCTTAAATTTCACCGCTCAATTGAAAATGGGAAGATTCTCTGACTCGAAAAAAACCAAAACGTAAGACCTTCGATCGCAGGTCAAGATGATACTATGTACTTAGAGAATGCTATCTCGGGCACTAATAGCCAATGATAGAGCGTCTTTATGGCTTGGCATACCGAATGAAGTAGAAGAGCTCTTGGCTTTCTTAGTAGTCGGATTGATGACGGTCGTGTTAGTAACCTGTTTCGTTGGTAAGAAAGAAAAAGATCTATACAATAAGCCTAGACTTATCAGTGCTGCGCACCACATGCCAATTCCAGTGTTTGTGGAAATAGGAAAAATTGTCCACAGGCCCCGCTAACGAGCCTCATTCTCTAGCGCCTATTAATTGTATGAGGTACTAACGTCGTTAGTCTATCGTACCAAAGATGTTGCCGACTTTTAAGTTTTCCGGGTCCCTGATCATTACCGTCCTTGTCACTAGATTCAGCGGTCATCAATGTTCACGTTACACTTTCCCTCCATATTTAGCTATCAGTCCGCCGGGGTAGCACCGAAATCTCCAGATTATTATGGTGTGCTCTAAACCCCCTGGGGTTCAATACCTTAGGTAGCTATAGCTCGGAGATAGTATGGATACCAATGAGGCCAAATGGATCAGTTTTTATTATTTCGCGCTTTGAAACACCCGAACGGACGCACGATATCAAGCCCGTTGGCATTTCGTATTATACGATTTCTTCCGGTGTTAACACCGAAGAAGAACCCGGGCGAAAGGATATTTGATATACTTCCTACACAGATCGGGTTTCTGCGTTCAAATTCAGTGCCACTATTGAGGTTCGTCCTCTATCTGAAATTAGAAGGCAAAAACATAAGTGGATTTTGGCTTGCTGTTAGACAATGTGTCTCTCGAGAAGCTCACTTACGTCTATGGTTATGTGGAGCTTAATGCGTTTAAATTTTTTTCCTGAAATGTAGGGTTGCAACTTCAACCCAACGCTCCACGTGTACAATCTGCAAGATTGGCACAACCTGCGCTCAGATGTTCTGGCATTGCATATACAGTCAAAATGCTTACCTAGTTAGTAATTAGATTATTAAGTAATTTGAACTATTACTCCACTCCATCTATAGCATTTACTACCAATCGCCTCGTCGTCGATTGAAGAACCGCAGTCTGAAGAGAAACACCCATGTCAATTGAGCAACTGATTGTAGACCGGAAAGAATCCGTTAAAGTATCCATGCATATACGCAGGAAAGCCACGTGGTTACTTTGGTAATGGGTGAATATTCGCATTAGACTATAGCTCATAGTTTTTATCAATCACCCCGAGGCTCCGGGCCTCCATACCAAAGCGGCTCGAGAAGGATGTAAGTGGGCCAATTTGGCGCAGCCAAAGCGGTGGGAAACGGACCGATACAAGTCCACTCTCTGGTCGCCCGAGGCATAAGGGGATGAGAAACTGGGATAAATACTCACCTTGCTATTTACATACTCGTCAGTCACAATCTTTTCTGCTTACGAATGACTTCAATACGTCATATTCCGTATGATTTTCGAATTCATCATTACGTTCATATGTTAAACCTGTTGTGAGTTTGTATGAGTTGATTTATATCTGTATGCAAGAGTAGGATGTCATAGTAGGAAGAATTGTTTCGTTATAAAGCCAGGTATGTGATCAACGCAAAATTCCGTTATTGCCCGCGGGGATTAAAATATATTCGTAAGCTACTTCGGCTGCTTACTCTATTGAAACATGTCATGAAGGACGCCTCTATCCAGTTCGATGCATGTATCTGCATAGCCAGCTATTATGTCCTATGAGGAATCCTACTTCATTGCATTTCAAATCATTACTCTATTAAATTAAAACTATCAATGAATTGTATTCACAAGCCTATCTTCGTATGCAAGCATATAGTCGGTACCCTTAGATGATGCGCCGCACCATGGTAGTAAGAAACCATAACAATTTGGCATAATGTAAGAATCAGCAAGTGCTTAGATGAGCTTCGCCTACTCAATGATAGCTTTATTGGGCGTTACGAAATCGATCCCACGAGGAAATCAAGACTATACGTTGTTGGGTATACATAACTGAGTAGTAAGTAAGAATTTCTAGACCCTTAGCTTCTCGTCTAGTTGGTCGCCGTGATCTAAGGCGCGTATCTCTTGATTATTTGATAGATTACCGAATAGCTTTAAGTCTATTTGCTAATATCGAACTATATACCTATGTATCGGTCATTATCTAATCAAGGCTCTGTTGCTAATGGATCCTCAAAGTTCATGTGTCCAGTTGTAATATGAGTGCATTATCAACACCTATTGCTACACCAAATAAATTTAAAAACGTTTTTTGAGGTGTTGGTCACAGAGTAAATGAATCAATTTATATAGGCCAGTCATTACAGAAGATCGTTCTTATCGTGTTGCAACATTCTGAAAGAAAAGCGTTCAGGACTAGAAACAGAGTGGTTTAGCAATTTTCTCGACTTGTTAGATGAGACGCATCTGCATAGTTTTAGGGCCGTCTTCAACAGCGTATAGTCTGCATAACGGGCGACTAGTTATCGGAGATCGTTCAAGAACAATCCTAACGATTGATCAATGTTACTCGGAGGCTGTTGAGGTTTGTGGTATAGTTCGCTCGAAGTGCAAACCAGTTCCCCCATTTCATTCGTCGCAAAAGAGTTTGGCCACGGAAAAGTAAATCTTATGCCCAGAGAGACCATAGAACTCCGACCGAAGGTGCGGATGATACGTATTGAGACTATATTCGGTGACCTGAAAGGGTTCTTTATGTTTTGTTTACTGTTGAAATAGAGTTTTTTTGGGATAACCTAGATCACTGGTTCCAAATCCAAAGCTTAATTCTGCTCCTCTCGCTCTATTAGAATACAACAAGATTGCGAAGAGAAGAGGTAACTAGCACGACGCTATTGATGAAGGCGGCTACGGACTTGTCGTTCGGAGTCTACTGTTCCTATTCGAAATACTCTCCCAGAAATCGGCTTATACGTCGAATGCAGTTGCTAGTAGAGCCTACTTCTCAAGACAGCCATGTCGAAGAATGATATGCGAACTGACATTGGGCGAATTGCCTGGCTCCTATTCCTATACACCGTGACCTATAAGCAACAGCCGATGCTTTTTCCAGCATGTTTCTGAAAGTCACCAGCCTGATGTGGGTATCAACTTCCTGCTGTGTCTTGTCTTTGGAGAACGAAGTACTTCTGAAGACGCCGCCTTGAGCTTACCTCAAACCTTTTTGCAGAAGGTCGAAACTATCAAGATAGTTTATCTTTTTTTTTTCTCATCATACCTGCGCGTTGAGATCCTCTCTCTCTTTAGAGTTTCTATACTGAGCAAACCTTATCCTCTGTATCCCGCCCAAAAGTACTTAAGAAGGCCTTCATCCCAGCTTTCAGAACGCATCAGCTTTCTCTTCTGGACACACTCACTTGACACTTGTATATCTTTCTTATATTGGATACCATTGTATCTCTAATTCGCATTTATAATCACATCGAAACGCAGCGAAGCGCCGTAGAGCAGCACAACAGCCTTCATTTATATTACTCCATTCAACTTCCCACATAGGCTTTATCGCCATTAACAGACCTACCAATTTATTCCCCCATGGCAGTCACAAATTCTTCCGGTGCTGTACAGCTCAACAACAAGCGACTTCGATGCACTGATAATTCCGCCGATGACCATACTGCAAAAATACAGAAATTGAACGGCAATGATGTGTCATCATCCAAGTCCATTTCTTCAAGAGCCAGCTTGTCAACACTAGACGGCTCGTCAATACAAGATGACTCGTCGGCACAAGACATCTCATCAACGGGAGAGAGCTCGTCAACACCAGAGAGCGACTCATCGCTTTCAGGCGCACCCACGAGTCCTCCGGCTAAAACTAGCCCCTGTGTACAAGACAATGGTGATGGCTCTCCTGCAATTCACACGATAGACCCTTCCCGCGGTGTTCCCCGTCGTCGAAGATTAATCGATGATCTTTACGACAAAGTGAAGGAGGAAAACCCAAAGAAGTGGAAGGAGTATCTTCGGCGCCGTGAAAGAGCCATTCTGCAGCTTCGAGAGTTGGATCAAGACGACGACGATGAGTCTGCCACCATGTCAGAGGGTACTGACACTGATTGAAGATATATGTTTGTTCTCGTCGAGGAGAACAACGTGAGTGTCATTGGTAGAAGATACAAGGAACTATTGTCAATAATTAGTGCTATATTTGATGACTTAGGTGTCATGGGGGACATCTGTAAAGTTGCAGAGTATGTGGAAAATCTGTGATGAATTAAGCGACTCCCACAAGCTAGGCGATAGCGTTACGACGCACAAGCTCATAGGTGTAGAACAAAGAGACCCTCTGTATATAACCAGACGTCCACGAAGGTCCTTCACACAATAAGAAATGTGTTCTACCTACCCTATGTACGAGGTCTTGATAGATTGCGAACGCTCGATAGATTTAGTAACTGATCCCCAAACCTATTTCAGATTGACACACGTTATATACATGTAACAGGTCGTCCAAAAGTACTTTTGTTGTCAGTTTGACAAGGGCTCCCCTTATAGCCTAGCTGGAGTCCCTATCTTATCATGCTGGAATAAGAAGTTTTTCTTTCATTGTCAAGCTTTGTTATGGGTCCTTGAAATTGAACCATTTTGAGGATCGGATGGGCGACCCCTTTCCCCTCCCAAATCGTCACTGTAACTGGTCGACGGCAATTGTCAGAAAATTTAGTAATGAGGGCGCAAGACTGTACAACCCTTCAGCTTTTAGTTTACCCGTATCTATCGGATCTCCTATAAGACACCGAGACAGTGTTACGAGAACGAAATCGGAACAGAGAAACAATGCTATAAATCTCTCACATAGCGAAATTGGACCAATTCGCAGTAATTGAAATGTTGGAAACAATGTTGGGAGCAGTTGTGCATTTAGGGTCTGGAGACTTCTAGCACGACGGTTGAGCCTATGGTGAACCTTGTTGGCTAGTACTACAAGGGAATTCTAAATCATTGGAATTAAGTAATAGTCAAAACAATAGACCTTTCGTATATATAACACCCTGCCATCTTGGTGGCATTTGAATAGATAGCTGGTCTAAGCCAAAACCTATATTTCAACAATTATACAATGCATAATACGGTTTCTTGGTGCGGCTTGCACTTGACTAATTATCGATTAACCTTGATTATATCTAATACTGTGGAGAAACAGAAGAAGAGATAATGTTGAGTCAAATGTAGATCAATTTAAACTATCTGCTAATAGAATTTAACGGGCCCGTATCATTGACGTTAGACATCACAAAAAGCTCCGACGATTTTCGGGGCTGACGTCGAGTGACTCCACATGGAAGCTCAGGACCAGTATCCACACCCGCCGTTATGGTCCGGGATAGCTGCGAACATGAGAAGCGAGGTGGCCCTGCTTTTGCGGGGACGAATGAAAAGCGAGAGTGATGTAATATGTAACGCTGCTGAGCTAATCTTAAACGATCTCGATCAGTTTGTTAGATTTGCTTCAGCGATAGCGTACAACAACTTAT
This sequence comes from Xylaria curta, assembly GCA_022495235.1. Taxonomy (NCBI): domain Eukaryota; kingdom Fungi; phylum Ascomycota; class Sordariomycetes; order Xylariales; family Xylariaceae; genus Xylaria; species Xylaria curta. Next base: position 142,901 of record MU375898.1, on the reverse strand, counting down.
ACGAGTGGAAGACCAGCAAACCATTTGGCAAGAGGAAAAACAAAAGACTCGATAGTTTCTTGCTCGGAGGCATTTAGACCGATGTCGACTTCCCCGGCGCAATTTCAGAGAGGGGTCACATGCAGCTGTGATAAAAAAAAGGGAGGGATATAAGATTTTCGAGCACTAGATCTGCGAGAATGCGCGAAAAATGAGGCTGGAACTTGTGCCATGGTGATGGCCTTGGTCCACCGCGTAGACTCTCTACGAATCACAACCGGCAGCCAAGCCTGTCAGAAGATAAATCAGCGGGGAATATAGATTGACAGACTTGGTTGAGGAATTAAATACACACACAAAAAAGAAAACTCGCTGGGATAGTTAGATTGAACTCAGAATCACAGACCAATGTAGGATACCGATATCGTCGTTATCGAGTTCTAGACCCGTCAGAATTATCCACCAATGGCGATCAGCAGGGCGATTGCAGGGGGCTTCAACAATCTCTACAGTTCAAATGACTCTCTGGCCCACCGGCCCTACAGTGCCTACCTCGCCTACCTAGGTAATCGCAGGTCGTATTGAACTCAATGACCCGCTATGTCTACGCGCCGCGAGACGCTAGCAGAGTCCGCAGCGCGCATGGCGTATACTCTGCCAGCATATTGCGGCTTACCGGCCTGCCTCTTTAACATATGGCTACCTACAACTGAACATTAGCCGGCTTGGAGGTGCAGCAACTGCACAACTTGTCAGTACCTAGTAATACGGTAACTACCTTTCTTGGTAACTAAGTATCGATCCCCCAATCCCGGTCTCCATTCCCCATTTCCCATCCCACATCCCACCTCCGCTGTGCGACACCAGCATAAGACGGTCTTGCATATGATGTCCTCCTCGGCTGCCCGCTTCGCCTCGTTCTCCTCCTCCTCATCCCCTTTCTCCCCATTCCTTGTGATCCTTCGTCGCCCTTTTCGCGCGTCTACCCCGCGTTGTCTTCTTCCTATTATATATCGTCCTTTTCCTCGGCTACAATTGCTCTCCCAGTCACCCATAGCCTCTCCTTGTGATTCGAGACATCCCGGCATATATACTGCTGTCTCGAAGACTTCTTCTCATACTCACACCCCTGCTGTCCCCTGCTATCACACATCGACATCCCCTCCCTGTAGCTAGGATATAGCCGCCTTGCCTCGCGAGCAACCTCCCCGCCACAACGAGCCCTCTATCGCGCAGCAGAATACCTCGATACCGTCGGGACTTCTGAGCTACTACCAGAGAATGGGAGACACTCGCGAAAGCAAGCGGCAGCGTATCAACGGAGACCATGTCGCCGTCAATGGCTTCAAGTCAGACGAGTGGTTTATTGGTAGTATAGATCAAGGAACTACGTCTTCTCGCTTCATCATCTTTGACCGTTGGACCGATCCCGTGGCGAGCCATCAGATTGAATTTGAAAACCACTACCCTCATTCTGGGTAAGTCGCAATTGATGCGCTTCGTCATATGAGGGAGAGGACCTGTCATTGACCCTGTGATGTAGTTGGCATGATCACGACCCAGCCGACCTGATTTCTTCGGTCGAGACATGTATCGAGAAAGCGACGGAGCAATTTGTTGCTCAAGGTTACGATATTTCACAGATCAAGGCCATTGGTATCACCAACCAACGTGAAACAACCGTTTGCTGGGACAAGATCACAGGCGAACCTCTGTGTCAAGCAGTCGTTTGGCCTGATACACGTACTAAGAACCTCGTTCGAGACCTCAAGACTAAGCCTTTCGCCGACAAGCTGTTGGATATTTGCGGCCTTCCCCTGAGTACCTATCCCTCGAGTGTGAAGCTTATGTGGCTCGTTCGTAACCACACCGAAGTCAAAAAGGCCTATGAAGAACGCCGTCTAGCATTTGGTACCGTTGACAGTTGGTTGATATATAAGCTTAATGGCGGCAAAGACAAAAATATTCACGTCACCGACACTACCAATGCTAGCAGGACCATGTTCATGAACTTGCGCACTTGTCAGTATGACGACGATCTACTCAATTTCTTTGAAATTGATCGCTCGAGGGTCGATCTCCCTAAGATCGTCAATTCGTCGCATTCCCAGGCCTTCGGTACCCTAGCATCCGGACCCCTGAAGGGCGTCAAGATTGCAGGCTGTCTGGGCGATCAGTCCAGTGCTCTGGTCGGCCATTGTGGGTTCAAACCCGGCCATGCAAAGAACACCTATGGTACCGGGTGTTTTCTGTTGTATAATGTCGGTTCCGAGCCTGTCATATCTAAATATGGTCTTTTGACTACCGTGGCGTACGATTTTGGCGATGGACAGAAAGCGTATGCGCTGGAAGGTAGCATCGCTGTTGCGGGTTCTGGTGTAAAGTTTTTGATGAACAACTTGGGTTTTGTTCGCGATTCATCCAAGGTCGGTGAGTTAGCCGAAACTGTACCGGACAGCGGCGGAGTAGTGTTTGTCACTGCTTTTAGTGGTCTCTTCGCACCATACTGGATCGATGACGCGAAAGGAACATTGTGTAAGTCATATTCCCTAGTTGTTGTCTGCTATCTGATGCGGTAGGGTGATGAGGAATCACTTGACTAACAGGTTATAGTCGGCATTACACAACACACGCAGAAGGGCCACATAGCCCGCGCGACTCTTGAGGCGACTTGCTTCCAAACCCGAGCAATTCTCGAGGCCATGGAGAAAGACTCGGGCCACAAGCTGGAGTGTCTCGCCGTTGACGGCGGCATGTCAAGTTCTGACATCACGATGCAAACGCAAGCTGATATCAGCACAATTCGTGTTGAGCGGCCAGAAATGCGTGAGACGACTGCACTAGGTGCGGCGATCGCGGCTGGACTTGCCACTGAGGGCTGCTGGTCGCGTTTGCAAGAACTTTTTGAACTTACCCACAGCAAACCGGGCCGTAAGAATTTCGACCCGGTCGGTAACCCGAAGCACATTAAGCTCATGTATGAGCGCTGGGAGCGGGCTGTGGAAATGAGTCGAGGCTGGGTTAAAAATGCGAAAGAGGAATATGAGGCAGCGAACTGGGAAAAGTCACCGTCACCCTAATTCAGCAATGTCGCGATATGTCTAGACTTGGCTTCTCGCGAAGATCTGGTTTTAATAGATGGGAAATCGGATGCAAAACCTCGGGGAATAGCGGGAATTTTTCCCGCATCATGGCATTGCTTGGCGTACATGTGGTGGCGTTGAGCATTCTGTCCGGGTATGAGTGTGAAGCTGCTTTGGATATCATAATTACCTCTGTAATATTATAATGCCGTTATGGAATTTCTGTATATTTAACAAGCGTCATCTAGCACCGACCTGGATTACCAATCTAACATTCGTAATAATTCATTTCTAAACCAGTCGTCTTATACTTCGAACTATTGTGAGGTATCAGAGTGTTATGCTAACCTCCTTGGTCATCAATGAGTTTGTATACAATCCTAATAGCTCGCCAATGATAGTTGGGTGGCCCCCGTCACTGACCAGAGAAGAGAAACAATCTATCCCTTCACCTCCTTTCTGAGATAATCACCAGTGACAGCCTAGTCATGGCCCCCTATCGTTGAGAATAAAGCTACAAGTGTCCAACTCAACCAGTGATATCAGCACCACATCAATAGACCAATACTCAACACTGACAGAGAGTGAAGAATGCATATCCATCCCGCTATAAGAGAGGCGTCGACAAAACGCTCGTTTCCGTTAATCGTATCAAATTCGTTAGGTGTGCCTGTGGGTTGTATGAGAGCACTATGGAGACGAAGGAACCAACAAGGGGTGGACGAGTCGGTCGAATTAGATTCTTACGCTCGACAATACTTCCATTTGTTCAATAGCACTGATGGCTTTTAGATACTTTAGGAAAAATACATTTAGGTTTGGATAATAGTTGCAAGGATATGGGGAGCTTGAGAAGAATTGATATTGTCTATATCTTGGTCTTCTATTATAAGTAGATGCTAACGGCCATAAAATGTACGGATCCTGTATATTATCTGTCTACTATTTATCTCGTGCTTCTGGGTTTATTATAATGAATGGCTGGCTGATTGGATTTGTCGTTTGTTATCTGGGTCGTTAGGTCGGCTCTTGGGACATGAATCATAAATCGAGTTCATCCTTATCTCGTAAACGGGATGAGTCGTGACGTCTTGGTAGTCGTTATTCATAATGAGTGTTGAGCTGTTGGTTGGTGTGCGGAGACCTCATTCTCAAAGAGTGTGGCCCGAGCAAGTCGACTCGGGAATAAAAGGAGGAAGAGGTGTCAGCAATGAGTTATAAATGAAAGACTGTCGAACAAAGTTGTCTAGCGTCTTAAGCCAGGTTGGATTCTCGACTATAAATGCTTGTCTCGTCGTTCCGTAAAGCAGTTCTAAACAAGTGTCTAGCCTTGTCCAAGAAGTACCAAGTTGGCAACGTTGAGGATGACGATGAGAAGCCACACGACGATAGCCATGGCGGAGACATACCACGGGTTCGCCATCTTGACCACGTCCGGCGCTCCGGGGCCGACCTCCTGGTCGTTCGTGCCGCGCGTGACGAGGCTGTTGGAGGAAGTCATGCCCTCCTTATTGCTTCCCTCCACGCGAACCCTGGCGACGCCGGGTTGCACGGTCATGTATTTATTGAAGCAGGTGAACCAGATCAGCGGGGCAGAGACAAAGGGCAAGACGATACTAAGCACGACCTGTGTGCCATTGAGAGCGTCGTTGAGGTACTGACGGCCCGTGGCGCCGGCGATGATGATGGCGGGCGTGATGGCGATGGAGCGAGTGATGAGACGGCGAAGCCAGGGTTTCACGGTCCACCGCAGCGCGCCCTCGCATACCATCTGGCCCGAGATTGTGCATACGATGCCGGCTGAGACGCCCGAGAACAGCAAGGCGAGGGCGAAGATGACGCCCGCGAACGGGCTGATGGACGCCGCTAGCAGATCGTGGATGCTGAAGATGTCGGCGTCGTGGGCGTCTTCATTACCGTATAGACTCGCGCCCGCGACGATCAGGATCGCGCTGTTGACGAAGAGCGCAAATGTAAAAAGCGTCACTCCTACCTCTGTGTAGGCGTATCGAAGAGAGTACTTGATGGCGGCGAGGCTGGGCATGTAGTAGGACTTCTCTCCCGTCTTGGGGTTTTCCGTGGTGTACCCGGGTGAGTCGGCGGGCAACAAACCTTTCTTCTTGTCGTAGTCCCTCAGACGACTTTGGACTACACCAGAACCGAGGTATAGGGAGTGTGGCATGACCTATCTCATGATTAATAAAAGGGGATGAAAAGCTATAGTCACTCCTATGTTCAAAAGGACCAATTACTGTGTTAGTCACAAGGTTCATGAAGCTTGGACTTACAGTGGCACCCAAGATTCCACAAGCTTGGTACAGTCCCTCGGACTTGGTGATGACGTCGTTTGGCAGGTAGCCGAGGAAGACCTCACCAGGGGTCGTATCCTTGATAAGCGAGAGTTGGATGCCGAAGCAGACGGCCACAGTCAAGACAAGAAGCATGACAAAAATCTCAAACAAGCGGAGGCCGTTCATAGAGCCTTGAGGCCTATAAAAAAAGAGGATGGCAAAAACATCCAAGATAGATAGCGCACATCCGGCGACGATGGGGATGGCGGGAATCAGCAAATTGAGCGCAATGGCTGTGCCGATGACCTGGTTCTGGTAGTTAGCAACCTAGATATGTTTTGTATGCAAGACTTGGCGACATAACTCACCTCGGCAATGTCCGTAGCGATAATGGCTGCCTCAGCGAGGAAGTACAGGAAGTAGTTCAGCCATGGGGGCAGAAAGGCGCGGCACGCCTCAGCCAGGTTGAGGCCGGTGACGGTGCCGAGTTTAGCAGCGAGGCACTGTAGCAGGATGGCGAACAAATTACTCAGCAGGGTGATGAAGAGCAGACGGAAGCGGTACCAGGCGCCCGCACTGATGCCCGTCGAGTAGTTCCCCGGGTCGATGTAGGCCACGGCTACGAGGAAACCAGGCCCGACAAACTTCCCGAGGGTGACGATATGATAAAGTAGTTTCCGTGGGAGGCTCGTCGGACCTCCACGGTTGGGGGACAACCCGGTGGCGTCGTATGCCGACGCCACCGGGTTTTCGTTCACCTGGGCCGACTTCTCGACTTTTCCAGGCGACTGGCCGTCCCCATCGGCCAGTCCTTTGCAGGATTCGGTGTCGTCCTCCTCCTTGAGGGAGGTGGGATTGTCCCGCGCGATGGGCTGCCCGGAGTCTTGCATACTCCTGGAAGTGTGGCCCCTACGCTCCCTGGCGTTGGCGATTCCGTTCATGTCCTGGTTTGTCACGAGATCGTTGGAGAAGGCGTTGGGGCTCTGATTGAGCCCTTCGCCTTCATAGGGCTCGTCGGTTCTCGATGTCCGATTCATGGCGAGCCGGTGGATTTTCTACTCCCTTAAATAGTGAGATTTTGCTATTGCAGCAAGAAAACCCCCAAGTTACGTCTTATTCGGCTGTGATTGTAGATCGACACTTTTACTTTCGTTCCGCGGGGTGAATAGGTCAGGGTTTTTTTTTTGATCATGAAGAAGTTGCATCAGTCTTCATTTCTATCAGCAATGCAATGCAATGCAGGTGAAGTCCAAGCTCGAAGCGGTGTAAGCGGGCCGTTATAACCGAAGATGGAAAGCAGTATTTGGTAGGTCGATTGCCCGATCCTGACCCGAAAGCTGATGTACATCCGGGGCGAGGGTCTCCGAATCTTCGCCGACTTTCGGGTTGTTAAAAATACGGTGTGATGGGGTCGATCCTCGCCCCATTGACTGCCCCATATCAGATCATCAAGGTACCCCAGTTCCTCAACTTCTTTCCACTTTGTAAGCGCTGGGGTAAGAGAGTTCAGAAATTACACCACTAAATGATATATAGTCTAGTCTATCAGCCATATGAGCTGCAAAACTATTCCAGCAATAGTTGGTGTTGATGTTTCAGGAGGAAACGTAGTAAGTGACTTTGCCGGGTAATCTCCGTAGGAGCCACAATCCACGTATACACTGTCTGTTTTACCTGTCAACTTATAAGACTACGTAATACGTGAGTAAATATCCGGGGTAAATTCATAGTCTTCTATACGTCCAGCCCATGAATAATTGTTATAGCACGTAACAGCCTGCCTACTATTTGGATTTGATAATTAGACCATACAATAGTCGAGTGACTCTGATTGGCAAGCTTAATTCTAATGAAAGGATATATAGTCAGGTGATGAGGTATGTCCGGATTGGGTGCCATAATGCGATTCTGGCTGCCATCAAAGCAGGCCGGAATTGACACAACCCGAGTAGATACCTATTGGGTAGGTTTTCATCTTATAGCCCACTTCACGATTGGTAAGATATTAACACGTGCTGCATTACCGTATTAGTGAGTAGAGTGACCGTTATACTGACCATTGATATCCCATCTTCACATACTTAACGTTTGCTAATCCTAGCCATTCCTACATCCCCTCCTCGTTATACGATAATGACATGTGGCCTGGCAGCGTGAATCCAGTCGGCAAGCTTTCTTCGTGGAGCTCCGGGTGTTTCCGTAGGATTTCCGGATGACTGCATTACCTCGCTCTGCATATGTATGCAACGACTCATTACTTTGACGTGCCGGAAATCGGTGCCATACTGTACTTTTTGTCTGTCTACTCGGGAAATTGATGTTTTTGTTTGCTATTTAACTCTGACTGCAGAATTGGGGTGCGTTATGTGACAGGTGAGCAAGCGGTGAAGGATATCTATTCACATGTTCGGGCTTCTAGCCATTGCATATTGGAGCGTGATGAGTTGAGACAGGAGCAGAGCTACTAGATAGGAGGTGACTCGAACTTCTTTATAGTATCTATGAAAGTAACCGAATGCAGTATTACCGAGGCGCGAGCTGTTTCCGCTCGGCACCTTTCTATGACCTGTTTTATTTCGTATCCCCCAATATACTCGATTAACACCATGAAAGCCTTCCCTTAAATGTACCTGTCCTGCACCGACGCACCTCCAACAAGCCATATCTCCTACATTAAGCATTGCAACTAGGATTGTGCGTCATGAGCCAAGTTGCGGCATGCCTTTATCCCACCTTCCTAGATTAGACGCACAAGTGCTGATTTATAGCCTGGCTAAACCCGACCAAGCGGAAATATTGATCGTCAACACAGCTAACATCCTACTAGAGGAGCGTGGTAGTTCGTTACCGCGATTTCTTGTCGTTTCCTTTAGCGGCCGCACGTTCACGGTCCCTCTTAGCATAGATACCAGCCGTGAAGGGGTTTTCGTAGCCAAGGGCGATCTGATAGACGACGAATACCCATCCGGTGAGCAGGAAACCAGCCGGCTTGCCATACAGGATGGCGGTACCGAGGAAGCTGCAGGTTGAGCCGTAGTACATGGGGGCGTCGGTGACGTTGAACGGGAAGCCCGTCACGATGTCGTCCATGAGGATGCCGAAGTAATCGCCCAAGAAGGTACCGGTGATGCCCAACTGCCATGTAGACGAGATGACAAGGATGTTTCCGACGGCAATCAGAGCATATGAGAGGTATTGTGCTTCTGTGGTCTCGAGAAGTGGGTACGACGGCTGGTGGCGCAGAGCACGCTCGTACAGACCGTCGCGGACAATTCCGAGACCGAAAATAGTCGCGGCAAGCGCATAGCAGGCTGTCTGGGAACGGCCACCGAAGAGCTTAGTAAGGACCTTGTTGTGGTACTCTATGTCGTGTTAGTGCCGCATATTGACTTTGCCTCTGGCGGGGTTCACGAAGAGGGGTCGTCCAACCTTGCCTCGCTACGATGCTGTGAAGAATGTCAGAATCCGCTCGGAGCCCTGCCAGATGAAGAGAAAGGTACATAAGAAGGAACGTACTTCCAGAAAAGGGGGTTGAAAGCGATGGCGAGGGCCGACACTGGATTGCAAGTTCCCTGTTAGTCTCCATCCACTATGGCTCGGCGAGGTTGTGTCGTGGACATACAGAATAGGCTCTTCTGACTGAAATCAACCAGCTGGCCAGCTGAGGGTTGGAAGGGCGCCATGACTGCGGACGCCTTGTAGCAGATTGCCTATCGTCAACCTGAGTGAATGTCGAATTGCTTTGGACCTGGGGAATTGTGGCCAGACGAAAAAAACTTGTCTATACAATCAGTTAGATACACGTAGTACATCTAGACCCGGCGGCACAAGCTGTTTTCGGCTGAATACGGGGCAGAAGCAGGGGCAGAACCGGAGAGCCTCTACATGTAACGTTGGTGACCTATCACATGCATGTAGCTATCTGTATGTAGGTAGGTACTTAGCTAGCTATCCATGTCGTCATTTCTCGCTGGTGGGGTTTTTATAGAGGTCCATAGGTAGGTATGCAGTAGCGATAAGCATAACGAACAGCGTATACCATGCCCTAACTTTCAATCCAGCTCAAGTTCTGAAAGAGGTATACCGCAAGTTGATTAGGCAGGCTTAGCTGACAAGTATGCATAACCATGCGCAGCAATTCTCAGTGCTAGAATGTCTCTTTCTAAGCAATTCGATTGATAGAACCGATGAGGTCCTGGGTATCCATATATAAATCAAAGCTGTAAAAACACATCTTGCAATTCTTCTCAGCGACGGTTCCTGGTTTTCTTCGTCGTTTGTGGCTCGTCTTCCTCTTCGTCTTGTCCCTTCTTTAAATCCTCCTCGAGACCCCATTCCTCCTTGTCGTACCAATCTTCTCCATCTGACATGTCCCTGTTCGGTCCCACGTGTGCTTCGTATTTAGACCATTGTAACACAGTCTTCCGCATCCTGTTAGCCCGGAGGAGTCCTTCATATAAACGCTTGACCCCACGGCATACCTCCTCTTGCTTCTGTACAATAAGCTGAAGCAAGCGCCTCATATCCTCAGCCTCGCCTTCTGGAATGCCCAAATCCCGGTCAGGAAGAGCTGACCGTGGAGGCAAGAACATGGGATGTATCGGAAGGTCATTGATGGAATCTGATACAACAGACACAGGTCGACTTATCTCATTAGCCGTCCTTCTCGCTACTTCGTTGTTCAGGGCTGTGAATTTCGTATTGACCCGTTCAGAATCCCCAGGAGCCAATGGATCGTTCCTAGGTTGGCCATTAGCAGCCAGGGAGTCTGAAGTATGTGTTTCTCCTTGCGTGACGCTCCGTCCACTCCGCTGCAGTTGGGCATCTGCCTCCTGTGTTGTCGAATTGATCGTTCCTTCCATGTTATCGCGATGTGATGTTTGATTTATGCCTCGTTCTTCATTAGGACCTGTCGTAACGTCGCTCAGTGGTGGGCCAGCGTCTATCATCGTGACATCTGCTTTTTCAGCACTATCTGAATTAGGTTGAGCCTCGTTGGAGTTGAGCAATCGGCCGTCGCCATTTGTAGAAGAGCCGTTGGTTTTGTTTTCATTTTGTGTATGCTCGAGTGTGTGTATGCTACTATTTGACTTGATAGAGCCTTGTGGGTGATCGATGGGCTCGTCATTGAAGAGTTCGATATCGTTGGGTCCAACCATCAATTCACAAGGCGCCCAGTCATGATCTCCAATCAACTTTGTCTGGAGGTGTTTGATCTTCCACAGCGCCGCGTTCTCTTTATGCATGGTGTTACAGGCTTGTATAGTTAACTCGGTGAGAGTTTTTGATGTATAGGGTCTCGATAATGTTTGGTGCGTTGGCAGATCCGTGACTGCTGTTAGGGGAGCTAATATATCTGTGCGAAGTTTGGGTCAACAAACATATTCCCTTGATCCGCCGGGCGACACATACTCTCTAGTCGGATATTCGCATGGGGGTTGAATTCGGCAGCATCGGCTATGGCATCGAGGATGTTCTCTTCGTCATCATCGCTATCGATCTCGTAGCCTTCGTTGTCAATAAGAGGGGGGTTGCGACATATAATTGCCCGTTCGTAGCCAGCGTGATTCACGATCTGAAGAGTGCGCTCTGTTAGCATACTGAATTTGAATAAGAAGAATCTTGCTTACCTCTCTATAAGCTTCGGGTCCTGAGGGTGGCGCTAGCTGGCCTTCATGTGCGAACCTGGCCTTCTTCTTGAGTTTATTACCACGATTCCCGTGATTATCTACTTCGGAATCGGAATCCGACTCTGGCGCACGTATTGTCAGCCCTTAGGTTGCTAGATCCATGACGATTAGCGTACCATATGCCCTCCGCTTCCGAGCCTTCTTCATCGCCATGATCGTCTCGGCAAATATGACATGTTGGGAGGCCATGACCATGACCCGGTGGCCGTTTCGCAACGGCGGCTATCTGTAAAATGGGGGCGCAAGGAGGATGAAGCGATGGTTGTCGCGTACGGGTAAAGAATCCGAGATGGTCTCTAGCGCAGAAGACGACAACGGACACTAACGTGAAGGTGAGCAATCTGGCTCGGCCTATTTGCGCCGTGGTGGCAGGCAACGTCGAGAGTGTCTGAGTAGCGTCGACGAGGGGGGCGATGGTCTACTAGCACAGACAAGTTGGCCATGCAACACTGCTATTAGTATTCCTAGGATTCGTAAGGGGAAGGAAAACCGAAATCGCTGCTGAATGGTGACGCGGTCTGGGGATTTCAAAACAGGATGCGGAAAAGAGAGATTCACTTGCCCGCAGCATTCAGAGAATCTACTCCCCACATATTAACAGAATGCCCCTGGTGCCGATGTGGGTGTATCTAACCTATTCGGGCTGCGTTGCGCGAGCACTGAGTTCACTAAGTCCACTAAAACTGCCTCTACCTGGGGGTCCATTACCCCAACCCGCTCACTACCAGGGCCGAGCGAATGCGCATCAGCTATTAGCAAGGTTCAGGAAACTCGTTCTCGTGAGTACAGCTGTCCAACCATATAAGATAGCATAGACTAACAAAATACACACACATTTCTAGGCGATGACGACATAGACACCCAGCACATGGCTCGGATTTACTTTCGTCAACGGGCTGCGCTCTGATTCCTCGATTTGCACGTCGCCCATGTCTGCGATAGACCTTGCCACGCCCTGAAGAGATGGACGGATATCCTCGAGGGAGTCTGGACCACAGTATCCCTTACCTGATTGTGTCGGGACTTGGCACAAATCCAACCAAAGTCCCCACGACCGATCCTGAGTTGAGGGAACGGGGTATTCTTGTGCGCTCAGAGCTCCCTTCCATCGATACGCGAGAAGCCAGAACCATCTTGCGCTTCATTCAAGAAGCCGACGCTTCCAGCCTTCCCTGGAAAGCGCGAGACGGCGCCAAGCGACACAAGTTCAAAATCAGGGCTATTGGGAGGGTACGTGCCCCCTGGTTGTAGAGAAGACTGTCTAGTATAAAATAGTCCCTAAATATGACCGCTAGGAATTTCTGCTGCCGCCTCGTCATGCCCGGCTTCCCCAAGATCTAGATATCCCGTCGTCTGCGCTCATCTTACATTCGCCCTTCTCTCCGCTTAGCCCCGGCTCGACTTTATACCCGGATGGCCTGATAGACAACCGGTGGCTCCAGAAGCACCAAGACCTGTTACCCAGCGTTTGTCTTTGCTTTTACAGCTTGACTTCTGACCCTACTCTCGCAAATCTGCATGACAGCCAGCTCAAGACGGACATCAACGCCGTGAAGAACGCGATTAGCCAGTCAGGCTATAAGAGCCGCCTAGCTGTAGTTATCCTCAGCGACCAATCCCCGAGCACTGTATCCCAGTTTCAGGAGCGACTCGAGAATATAAGGAGAAGTACTGGACTGGACCCCAAGGCATCGCTGTTTGTTCTACCCACCCGGCGAACAGAAGCAGAATTAGAGACAGCCATCGACAATGTTTTGACTGCGATATTTGACCAAGCCATTGAGTATTACCGTGATCTTGGCCGCCATGCCCGCAAAAAGAAGGGGCGCGGAATCGCACCCCAACCCACGATACCTCCAACCAGTGGAACGTCTCATACCTTGAGCCTGCAGGGGTGGAATGTCCGCTACGACTTCAAGACCGCCGTGTTTGCTGAATTCCGACAGGAATTTGATGTCGCCTTGCGATCTTACGAACAAGCGTACGACACTTTGCTTGGAACGGATGTCCTAGAGACTATACCAGCGTGGAGTCCAAGGTTTAATGATGCCCGTCTTCTAGCCGACATATTAGCAATAAGAGTACTCAAATGCTTATTACTAAGTGGCCAAAGTACTGCTGCCGTGCGACGATGGCAAATGCATAATGATAGGATTTGTGACATCGTGGATAGGAAAGGCCGGGGTACGCAGAACTAGTAAGTGACCTCAGACTTTCCCTGCTTCTAATCCGATAAAATCCGGTAACGAGCATATCCGGTTATGACCTGACCTTCTTTGAAGAGTCTTCCCTACTCTAGAAACTATTCTCGGTATCGCTTGGGAGGCAAACTGCTAATTCTTAGTGTCGAAGTGGTTGGAAAGCATGGCAAGCGAGATGGTGTACAGTGATGGCGAACCTAGTTGAGAAAGTAGAGTTTCCCGACCTGGAGCCGGCATCATTATCATTTTTCCGCCCACCGGAGAAGAATCTTTCTGCTGAACGTCTGCAGCCGTGGGAACTACTTCATCATTCCGGATACTGGTACCGAGCTGCAGCACAACACTTGTTAGATAGGCGGAAATTTGCACATTTGATACCGGAAGAAGACAGAAAGCCTCCGGATAAATCCGTCCAGACCGGAATCTCTGGAAAAGCTTATACTTACGATACATACATGTGTCCTGAGCCACATGAAGAATATCCGCTCGAAGGACCCGGCATAAATCATGCTCAATTAATATTCGATCACTTAACACATGCGCGAACAGAATTTCAGAAACGCCACCAAAAGCGTATTTCAGTCGAGTTAGCTCTTGATTCGTGCAGAGAACTAGAGAAGATGGGGAAATGGCAGCAGCTTCTAGAGCTGCTTGCTCCTCTGTGGAGAGACATGTCATTCCGATCTGAAGGCTGGTGGGATGTTGTGGAAGCAGTTAGCTGGACCCTAAGAAACGCGGCTTTTGAGTCTGGTCAGAGAAAGCTCATAATCGCTATTGACTGGGAACTGATGAACAGATGTTCGTGATCCACCTCGTGTTAGCGTAACGCGTTACTGGTAGCTGACCCCTTCTTAGGCTTTTCTAGGCGCACAGGCTGGCATTATGACATTTCGAGGTCTTTGGATGGAATTAATGCGACGCAGCCAGTAGTTGTGAACCTCGATGATGCACATTTAGCATCGTTTATCTACGCCGACTTTATTTTCAAACACGAGGAAGGGAAGGCTGGACAGACATGTCCTGCGCAGCTCACTCTTGTATCAAAAGCATTCCATGATGCCGCTCCCATAACGCTCAAATCTCTAGATGTCTATGTTGAGGGCGGATTGCGGGAGATACATCTAAAACATGAGAAAATCCACGATAAAAAACGAACCGATGCAACTTTAGTAATTACTAAAGTCCTTTTGAAAGAGAGCGAAGTTACCGGGAACGACACTACCGACGAACCCGATGCCGATCTTGAAGAGGGCTCTCTGATGATCCTCGAGGGGGCGCAGGACTTGACCCTGTTACCAGGCCAGACACGAGTCTTTGAATTTGATATCCCACTCAGAGAACCCGGTGATGCAAAGGCAACCTCAGTGCGGCTATCCTTGGACTCGAAGACTTTTTTATTAACGTATAACATGAAACCTGACCGAACAGCATCATTGAACCAATGGCATTCCTCCTCATCAAAAAGGAAATTTATAAGACCAGACCCTCGGAGTATAAGAATCCTACCCAGACCTCCAAAGATGGAAATCAAGACGCTTCAAATGCCTGAGCAATACTATACAAACGAAACTATACATCTTGAGCTGGACATACACAACGAAGAAGACAGCGACGCGATTACAAAGGTGGATGTCAATTTGCGTGGAAGTGGTGCCCCATCATATCAAGTTCAGATTGTCGGTCAAAAGATACATACATCTCCTTCTGGAAGTGACGATAAAAGCTTATATGGTATTCCTATGAATACTATTAAAGCGTCTCAGTCGAGCAAGGTCCTCGTCGTTTTAGATCCCATTGTCGGACCTACTGTAGTTGACCTGAGTATCAAAGTTTCATATCATCTCATTTCAGATCCATCGACTCCTATCATACAAGAGGCATCATATCACCTCAACATCGTCTCTCCCTTCGAGGCAAGTTACGACCTGCTACCAAGAATCCATCCTGAATGGCCCAGTCTCTTCGATACCGAAAACATACAAGATCTGTCGGAGGGTGAAACAATTGTTACACGGCCTCGTGGGCTAGCACAGAAATGGGCTCTCATCACGCGCTATGCCGCTTTTACCCACGAAGAAGTGGTGGTCTCGGATCTTGCGGTCGAAGTAATTGCTACACAGGGCAATGTAAATTGCACCACTTCGAAGACTGAGGCGCTCACCACAAATGGTCAAACTCTTAGCCCTAAAACAATTGAGGAGGCACATTTTGACCTCGTTTCTCAGAAGTTGAGCCTAGACGATCGGTCTCCGGCCACCGCAGACCTCGCCTTCGTGATCAAATGGAGACGGATTAGCGCTCCTGACACAGTGGTCAATGTGACTACATTGCCTCTACCAAGATTCTACGTGACGGTTTCCGAGCCCCGGGTTCTCGCCACAGCTTCTTATTCCTCTTCTCCTCCATCTTCTCCCTCATCTGCCACCTCGTCGTCCCAGCTCCTCTTTTTGGATATCACCATCGAGAATCCTTCCTCTCATTTCTTGACGTTCGGTCTTACCATGGAGCCAAGCGACGAATTTGCGTTTTCGGGTGCTAAGACCACCACAATCAACGTGTTACCTATCGCGAGACGATCCATCACATACCGTCTCCTACCACTAGTAAGGGGCACATGGATCCGACCTACGCTCGTGGTTCGGGACAAGTATTTCCAGAAAGTCCTGAAAATAATTCCTACTGAGGGACTCAAAAGTGATAAAGATGGAGTTCTGCTATGGGTACCACCGGAAGACGAAGGCGACGAGGAAAGTGATGAGGATGTAGCTACGGACACATAGGAGTCGGCTGACTTCATAGAGACTTCGTACTGGTCCGTTTTGGGTTTTGCATACTGGTAGACACGGAGGCTTAGGGTTTGCTCCTGGAAATGATTCATACGTTACATGAGAAAGACATTTGTTATGAGCGCGTATCACGCGAATGGGTAGTTGTGTCGTAGGAAAATAGATCTACATGCGGTTGATCCAAGAGAGCCCGAACGACTCTTTCGATCAGTTTTCAAATACACGGACGGGCACTAAAAGATAGATTAGACGTCTTTCACGTTTCGTTTTCTCTGGAGCTTACTTGTGTCTAAGGATTGAATTGTCGGGTTGTCGTCAGCCTTGTGGCTGCTAATCTAAAGGGCGGAGCAATGAGGCGCTAAAACGCTTTTGCATGCCTTATTCGTGCTATGGAATACATGACGCATTCGATCGAATTCGCTAACTGCTTCTATTCTATTAACTAGTACGGCTAGTTTTCAGTCCTTAAAGATTATATTTAATTGCGATCAAGTCCATTTTTGACACTTATACGGGAACAAAAGATGATGTGTTTCAGTTAGCGACTTCGCCAATTATTCCATCTCAATACTGCACAGGGCTCACTTAGACGCAAACGAAATCTCACCTATTGAAGGAAAATGCAGCTCGTCAATGGACCCTTTAAAACTTAGTGCCCCTGATTATTAATATCACTTTGGCAACGCAGTTTATTAACATTTCTATAAAAAGCTACCTCTCAAACACAATAAAGTGCTCGAACATGGGGAAGCACTCATGCATCTAATGGAATTAAGAAACTGGGCATTCCGTAAACCGCGGGTTGCGTTCCGCCGAGCTATTGCTCGCATTCGGACTCTGATATGGCCCGTTTGCCCTCGCCCGGCTCGGAGTTAAGAGGCCGCTAGAACGCTCCATACCAGCAATCATCATGATCTATTAAGCCATTTGACCCAAACTAGTCATAGTCAAGAGTCTATTCCTAGAAACAACCCACTCTAGCTGATGTGGTTTTTGCGAGTCGGGCAAACAATCTGGTAAGTTGTGGACGTGAGTGATCATTTGACTTTTCCACGTATGTAGATACCTAGAGCAGCTGTATATATCAGACAACAAAAGCATCCTTATTAAATACTGTAGAGTCCCGCCTCCGTCTCCTTCGCCCTTCCTTACTTTAATTACTTAACAGCAGCGGCTAGAGTCCGATGCACTCCCTACGACGACTTTTCCAATCAGGATTTCGCTTTCGCCCTCCGCCATCAGTCGCCCGATATAACAAGCTCGCTACAGCAGGGACAAAGACAAGTACAATAGCCATGGCGGCGTACATGTGCACCGTCGCGGCACACCCCGTCTCCACCGGGACAGAGAAATACTCCAAGGACCATCACATCAAAAATAGCCGGGGAGAAACCATCAAATTCCAGAATCCCCACCCATCGCACGTATTTCCATCCCTATCGGTCTTTGCACCAAGGGTTATGTAAGCGGTCCCCCCCCGACTCATTGCTCCTGATGGGGGTAAACTATGTAAGAAGAATGAGAGTTTCTAATGGAACTCACTGCTTAGAAAGTCTATGTTCGGTTCAGAGACACCGAAGCCGAAGTTAGGAGACAAGCTTGTGCCCGTAGTGAAGCCCCAGTTCCTATCCACACGCACTGCGTCTTCTGAGCTTCGAGCTACATGGCTCGGCCATGCGTGCTATTATGTTGAGTATCCGTCCGGGCTGCGCGTGCTGTTCGACCCGGTCTTCGAGGACTGCTGCGCGCCGGTGAATCTTCAGCGTTTCAAGAGGTACACGGAGGCGCCGTGCGACATTGCAGATATTCCGTATGTGGACGCAGTCGTCATCAGCCACTCTCACTATGACCACCTCTCCTATCCTTCGGTGCAGGAGATCAAGAAGCACCATCCCAACGCACACTTCTTTGTCGGGCTGGGGTTGGAAAAGTGGTTCAAGTCCAGCGGTATCGACAAGGTGACGGAGATGGACTGGTGGGACGAGGCCGAGGTGACATTTACGCCCCAGCCTACTGAAGAAGCAGATACGAAATCCGAGCCTATTAAAGCTACGATATCGTGTCTACCTAGCCAGCACTCATCTGGCAGATCTGGCTTCGACAAGGACTGCACGCTCTGGGCCTCGTGGGGAATCAAATCATCCGAAAGGACGGTTTGGTTCGGAGGTGACACGGGATATCGGACGGTGCCCAAGGTCGCCGAAGGGATCGACGACTGGGGCCCGGAGTTCCAGCACTTGCCCGTGTGCCCGCAATTCCGCCAGATCGGCGAACATCTCGGCTCTGTTGACCTCGGACTCATCCCCATCGGCGCCTACGCGCCACGGCATATATTCTCTCAGTGAGTAGTTTACTTCTTTCCTACTTTGTTAATCTCAAGAGTGCGAGAAATTTTGAAAAATACATGCCGAGCACACTCGAATACCAATAACTAACCCCGAATGTTGTACAGTATGCACGCAAACCCGTATGATTCGGTAGAAATATTCCGCGACACCAATTGCAAGAGAGCGATGGCCATACATTGGGGTACATGGGTTCTCACGCCAGAGGATCCTTTAGAGCCTCCAAAGTTGCTCAAGGAAGCATTGAAAAGGAAAGGCTTACCAGAGACAGGTCTGTTTGATGTCTGTGATATAGGCGAAAGTCGAGAGTTTTAGCCAGCTTCGCGTTGTGTAGATTATTATTTTATATGATTAGCCAGCTATCATGTAATATTAGGTTTTTATCGTTGATTGAGGCTTAGGTCAATTGGCAGGCTGCCGGGGAGTTTTAATAGCAGAGAACCTCGCTTTGGGTTAAAATTTTAAAATTACGAGTTTCCATTAATTTTATGACACGATGCAACAAGGCATAGAGAGACACCGGCTTGGAATAGTATTCGATATTGTTATAATCTGCTTGGAAGTCAAGGAGGCCATACAGTCTACTTAAGCCCTACTTTCTAGCCTAGGCGATGATCCCGTGATAAAACGCCGCCTCGCGGATTATTTCCATGATGTCGCCAACCCGACCCCCTAGTATGCTGGTAGTTACAACCCCAATACAATTCCGTGTGACAGGTTAATATTATTATGTTTGCACAGAGTTTGACACAAAAGTTTGGCCTCAAGACGATCTCAAGGTAATAGATGATTTGTCAGCTGTCATAGCTGATCATGCCAGCTGCCTTATCAGCCCCTCCTATTCTAAGGTTATGGTGACTCGTCCATCGCTTCAGCTCACTCATTAGCAATCTTCCATTCCCATTCAATCCCTTTTGGCTATAATAGTTTGTCACTTTTCTACATTGCTCCCTTCTCTCTGTGTAGCGATTGAAAACTGTTGCTACGTATATATACCCTGAGCTTCTCGAGGAATTATAGTCATGCATCGACATTTGCATTCCTCAATAAAACCTCGTTTTGCTCTCCCACCACCAGTCTTGGTCCTTTGGTTGATTAGCACTCGATCTTAGCTCAAAGTGTTGCCTAGATATTGAAATAACATGGAAGACCCTACAAGAAAACTAATCGTAAGTTTATCATGACGTACTTGCATCAAATACATACGATCAATGAATACTGATAAGATTAGGATGAGCTTTGCTCTCTCTTGGATGAAGCAACAATTTTGTCCATATCCAGTGATTATAATCTACAGAAACCAGAAGAATTTGCCGCTGCTCGTGAGGTTCTTCTAGCCATTTCAGAGAATGTCGAGGCAGAAGAGGCAACCGGCTTCAATCCTAGCGGGTTTGGCGGCCAGGACTTGGTAGGCATTTCGAGCTCTCACGATGGCGCTGGTTCTGAGGCTGTCAGTGTGAGGGAAGGGGATCTTAAGAGCAACGACGGGTTGACGAGTACAACTGAGACCTCGCGTTCGCGGAGTGTCTGGTCTGACTCGTCACCTATAGCTTCTGCAAGAGAAATCCCGGGTATTCTTCATGTCAGCGTCTTGGATGGCCTTACCAATGAGGAAAAGGAGCGCCGACTCGCTGCTATGTTCGTTTCCTGTGAGTCGGCTCTGGCATCATCTTATCTTAGTGACTTTAGAACGTCGAGGCTCCCCTCCAGGCCCAAGCTGTATTCTATAATTTCGGAACAATCCTGAATTAGCTTTGAGTTACGCTCGGGACGGTGATAACTAACACTAAGCGTTATAGTGAAACCCATCGACATCAAGTTGACTTTGCAAAAGACTAAGGGAGATGCGGATCTCGCTATGGACGAGCTGCTGAACTTACAGTGGCTCGAACAAACTGGCCAGAGGCCTAAAGGTGTCGACGGTTTTTATGTTTCAGATGATGATATGCATAAAGCCAAGAAGAAAGGACGGCGGAAGACCAAGAAAGCTTCAAAAGCAGCAACTTCTAGAAGCACAGATATGGCCACCCCCTCGGAAGATTCTAGTCGGGATGAGGCTGCGGACACTGGTAAGTAGTTAGTCCCTGTTTACTTAGGGAACAGCTGGTCCGAGTCATGGAATAGTTTTTATGAGCTGATATCAAGCACAGAGAACATTGATTTTATCTCAGATCGTTTCTCGCTACCAATCTCTGAAGCAACGACTATATATCAACGTAACAAGTTTTCGCTGGGAGCTGCTATACTTGCGATATTGGATAATTATATTTCCTTCGGTCTGGAGTCTGAGAGTAGTTACAATCAACAACGCCAGATAGAGGAGCAAAGGAAGAGGATACCATGGATTCCCAACGATTACTTCATTCCAATCTTCAACACAACCACAAACGTTCAGGCTGCAATCGACATCATCAACGTATTAGCAAACCACTTCGAAAAGCCAGCGTACTTAAAACACGATGTATCTTACAGCGTCGTCGCCACCGACGTCGAAATAGTTTCCGAAGAGCCGGGTTCAAACGGTTCCAAATCCGTCCAACGGCTCCGCGCAGCGCCAACCACTCTGCAAGAAGCCAGCGCCGCAAAGGCGACAATATCCGCATCTGCAAAGCACTCATACGCATCAGCATCATCAGCCTTCAAGAAGGGTAGGTCGGATCCACTCATGCGGCAAGCCGGAGCCTTCTACGCAGAGCGCGCACGGTCTGAAGCCGCAAGCCGCCGGGAGGCTATCAGCGTGGAGGCCGAGTTCCTCGTCGACAAGCAGAGCACGCAGGACACGATCGACCTGCACGGCGTGCCGGTACAGGACGGCGTCGCCATCGCCCTCGACCGCGTCTGGCGTTGGTGGAACGCGCTGCCTGACGAGGATAGGGTGCGCAAGGTCGTGCGCCGCGACGGACTTAAGATCGTCACCGGCCTCGGTCGACATAACCCGGACGGAAAGTCGAGGCTTCGTATCAATGTCTGCAAGGCCCTTGTCGCGGATGGCTGGCGCGTCGAGGTCTTGACGGGCGCTTACCTCGTCATTGGACGGATCCGATGACATTTGATTTGCTATGTCACTTTCCGCTTTCTGTCTCATATACTTGCTTAGACTTCCACACTTCTGAGCGTCCTAAATGGGATGGATAGAATCACGCCCTTGGCTAGACTTTGGTGCTTGTACGATGCGACATGGCATGGGACACATCATGAGGACGTGAAGACCAGGGCGCCTTTCAGAGGATGCTTCTAGACTCGCATTGGTTATAGACGGGAGGAGGCCTTGCTTGGATGCTGTGTCATGTTATAGTGTTGCATAGTTGCTTCCGCTCACCCTGGCCCCTTTTCCATCAGGGGGATATATCATGTGCGGTACGGTACATACAAGTGTGTTTGGTCATTCATTCGGGCCCGGATAGAACATCCAGGTAGTCTAGATAATACATAGTTGCTAGAACAGCGTCTACATGAGTCTGTACTCACTCTGTGATATACATACTTCCAAACCCTACATTCTCGCCCTCAAATCTTGAACCCCAGAAAGTAACTATCTGCGTATATAGACTTACCTAACTCCCCATCTGTAACCTAACCTAAATACGGACTACCTAATCCCATACAGGTAAATCGAAAACCGCTCTCCCAGCAGGCCCAATCCTTTCTTCACCCCTTCACTATCTAGCTCTTCTAGACCGCTTATAATGGTTGGTAGTACATGATGCAATGGCGCTGCCCATCGGTTGCAGGGTCCAATCTCTAGACGATCTTCTCCCGACAAGTGCATAGCTCTGCATCGCGGGCGAAAAAGGGTGACGTGACGCAGAACGTATGCACGTAGGGACACTTAATATGGTATTCGGTTCTGATTAGCTACGGCATCTATAGGTCAAGTTACAAGTCACGTAACAACGCCCTTTCACGAGACGTGCATATTCACTTAGCGTGGCGATTGGTTACGTATTTCATTCATGTTGCACAAGACTAGGAAGATCATTTTCGGAGCGGATAGAATGAGTAAGTGCCTATGTGCTCGCGTAAAGCGTTGGCAACAACATCGCAGGTCCGTGCAACCCCGCATGTGTTCTTTTCATTAACCATCTACTCGTAGACTGACTGTATGTATCCTATCGCTAGGGATGTAAACTAGGCTTGGCAATAAAACCCCATATGTACTCCGTTCTCGCTCTGTAATCAACAACCGGATTAAGAATGTATCCCCACGCTGTGTAGGTAGGAATCGGGCGATGGGAGCGTTTAGCGCCAAAGAAACACGATCTAAAATTGCTGAAAAATCAAACGCCTCTGTCGTTTTCTACTGCAAACCGCACTGTAGAAAGCTCGGGCGTTGACGATGGTGACATTCATTGAATGGAGCACGCCAGGCGGAATCGGGATGTCGAGTGGAGTCCCTCACTGCAGCATGCAGGTTATGTGAATTGGAGGTTGGGGTTGGGGAATGTCGCCCCCTCACTCCGGTCACGTCGCCGGTGACCGCCGATTTTCCGGGGTCGTAAAGTAAAGATATCCCGTGCCTCCGCTTCACTCTAGTCATGGGTATAAGAACCGATCCATGGCGGTTGTTGATAGTATACAATATCGCAACAAATGCAGGCTATGTGGTATCGAGAAATGACATCAATGGACAAAGCAGCTATCTATCACTTAGAAGAGATAGGCTGCTTGTCCTTGGGCTTTGCATCCTCGTCCATGTAAAGTCGGTTCTCCTCTATATATTGGATGACGGGCGAAGGAATCAAGTACGTAATGCTCAGGTCACGCTTAAGGAGTAGCCTGATCTTCGTACTACTCACTGTAGTCATAGTTAGCAAGTGAGGTATCATCTAAATAGACGCAGAGTTATACATACCGTCGTTCTGGATCATTTGTTGTATGACATAGATGTTTTCTTCCCACGGCTTTAGGTTAGCAAGCGCATCTTCCATATCTGTCCCGCTTCGCTCGACTATCATGGCACCGAAGCTGCCCAAAATGTGGTCGAGGTCCTTCTCGGCCCAGACACCGGGAGTAGACATGGTACTGATGAGATCGGCTCCAGCCAGCAGCATGATCTTGACGGGCCTCCGACTCTGGCCGTCAGCACTCAGAACGCCGCCTCGCGCGACGTTGATTTCATGTTCGAAGTGATCTAGCACGGCCGCTGTGGGGCTGTACTCGGGTTGTATCGCCTCCCATGGGTCAACCATGAGCCAATTTGAAGTCTCTTCGGCGGCTAAATCGCACATGCGTACCCTGGCGGGGCACAAGTCATTAGCATTCGGGCCAGCAAGAGCACGATAATGTATTTACCTACCTGTGATTTGACGGGGCCAAGCCGGCTTTCTTGTAGGCGTCGGACACGGGACTGAGGTAGCCACCCACGACTTCGAAATTGGTGTTCATCCGAGCGTAGTCGTTGGCCATCTCGAACATGCGCAGGTGGAGGAACGTGATGGGCGAGAAACTGCCACAAGCAACGAGGACTAGCGGGATACGGTCGGGCTCCTGTTGCTGCCGCAGCCGGTGAGATGGGAATTGGTAATTGGCGAGCGTCATGCTGGATGCAGCGTTCGGTGGCACCGGAGGGACGTTGGTTGGCGCGGGGGACGTCATCGTCTCGTGTGCACAGGGCGGGCGGGCGGGCGGGCGATGGTGGAAGCCCAGGTAGTCTGAAGATTGGTTGTATAAGAGCCGGTGGGCTGAGATGTAGTATGCTTAATTTGAAAGCCCAACTATCGTGTCTGACATGAAGTTAATGTATTGAGAGTGGAATGGGGCCAAGTCAAAGGAACATGTCAAAGAAAGGGTTCTGAGTAAAGCAGGCAGAAGGGTGGTACAGCATCCTCGCAGGTGACCCGCCCGAGAGAGTCCTTGCGGTATGTACTTGAATTAGCAGCCTCTGTGGGGGTACTCTAACGGTTTTAACGGCTCCAATTCAGGTATTCGACGGCGGCCTTGTAGGCTGTCGGGGGTCTCGGCCGTCGTCGGCATCCCACACCCCACACTGTCTACAGTCAGAACCCCACCATCCCTGGGCTGCAACTGTGCAAGAGAGCTTACAGCTCGCGGCTTGTGGTATGTATCTACGTGAATATGAGTTCAGACTGAAGACAGTTGTAGATCGGTATACAGGTCTTGTTAAAACTTCCTACTTAGAGATTGATGTAACTTTGCCCAACTGACGGTGTGACAAACCTCGGTATTCCCGGATAGGTTAACCTAGTTATCTGCCGTCATGGGCTGGAACATCTAATTGTGAGGGGTCATATTTGCACAGGTGGTTGGTACTTGAGATTCTGAGGCTTAGTAGACCCATGTTACTCGGTATTCATTCTCGTCCTACCCCTTTCAAGGGCCAGAGAATTATTATAGTAAGTGACTGATTGATACAAAATACGCTCCATCTCAACGTTGATGACTACCTCGCATAAAAAGGAAGACAACACGGATCACTCAAACCTGGATCATGAATAGCAATTTTGCGATCTGGAGTCCAAGATATGTGTGTATTGACGCTATGGTTTCTATACAAATAACCAATTTACTCCAATCCTTGCCGAAACTCTAACCTCGTGTATCCAGAGTAATAACAATGTAATACTACCAAAATTCCAATCTTATTGTAACTTGTACCATAATAATGTAATACTACCAAAATTCCAATCATATCAATAATACAGGTTTAATCCTCGTACTCATCCTCAGAGTCACTCACATCATCCGGCACCAGCCCCCTGCGCCGGCGACTGGCAAGGTCGTCTGCCAGGCTTCCCTCGCTCTCAGGATCGGCATATCCTTCGCCGCCAACTAGAGACAATGCTACAGGAAGGAAAATAAGTGCATGCGTAGCAGCGAAGACGACGAGCGCCAGCCAAACGCGGAAGTAGTAAATCTCGAAGATCTTAGAGCGGGTGAAGGCCAATACGCAGACGCCTAGGAGCTTGGTGATGGTGATGCCGCTGAAGACAGAACCGCCGACGTTAACAAGAGCCGTCCAGGCACGAGCATCACGCCCTTTGAATCGGTTCTTGGCTCGCTCCATAACCGAGCCAGCGGGGAACATAAAGGCACGGGCAATGTGTGCGCAAAACTCGACAGCAATACCAATGCAGATGATCAAGTTGACTAGAGACACGGCGTTAAGCGATACGTCGAATACAGCCATGGCGCCAATGATGTCCACAACTGTCATCACAACTGTCAAGGTCACAACAAGCGCTGTCACGACGGATCCTAGGAGAACACTAGAGACGGCAAAGATGATGCCCACGGCCGAGCCAAGTAACGCGCCGGTTAGCTTAACAATGCTAGCGTATTGATCGAAGAAGATGTAGAAGACACTGTACGGGAAAACTTCAACACCAGTGCTTGCACTAACTTCATTAGCAATGCGACGCGCCGCTGCATAGGCGTTGATGAAGTCATCTTGACTGCGAAGTGGCCTGTGTGCGGTCCGGAAATGACTGGCAGGTATGCCAATGTTTGTTGAGTCGACGACTACTGCTTGACTATAAGCAGCCCGGCCGCCCAAAGGACATTCATCCGTAGTGGGTGCTGACAAGAACTTCTCTAGGTAGTGGACGAACTCGTCACCCTCCGGCATACCGTCAAGCGTTATGTTCCAGGGGGGATTCCGCCCGGCGAAACAGACCTTGCCGTGTTCTTTACAGCAGGCCTCATTTTCAGGCTTTAGCCACAAGAAAAAGTCATCAATCCAGCTCGCAGTCGGGGAAGAGATGTAAGACACATCTGGACGCTTGCGTTCCTGCTCTAGAACTGTTGCAAGAGAGAACTGCTCGCACGTGCTAAAGCGCGAACATATGTCCTGTTGATGTGAACGCTCTGTCGCGTTTAGACCTTTCGTTACGAAGTAAACCGGAGGGCCAGCATCAAGGTACTTGTACATGTCGTTGAAGTAGTCGATGAGGTACGAGTCATCTGGAAGGGCCACGCGCTGATCCAAACCAAGTTTAACATAAGGAAGCAATGCCACGCCAGCGGCAAGTAGACCAAAGAAAATAGTAACAATAACGACCTTTACTTTCTTTCCGAGGAGAGCGGGCGCGTAATGCTTGCGAATGAACTGCTGGAGTAGACTCTCCTCTGGCATATCGTACGGGCGAGGACCACTGTTCCCATTGCTGTTGAGGTGTACACGGGCAGCTCTTACTTGGATGCAAGGGAAACAATCAGCTCGATGATCCTCAATTCGTATCTGGTTGTACGAGAGAATAGAAATGAAAAGTGTCATCTGCAGCAGGGCATTAATGAAGACGGCGCCTGCAGCATATATGGCGAAGTTTCGAACAGCCGGCATTCCAACAAAGGCACCGAGAGCAAAGGAGACAGTCTCGGTGATAGCAGAGAAAAGAATCGATGGCCCCATTCGCCCAAGGGCTCTTGCAATTCTTTCCTCGACCATGGCATCTGGGTGGCTTTGATTTACACGGTCAAATTCGTGAACAATCAAGAAAATGTTATCCACACCAACAGCTAAGACGATGAAGGGAATGACCTCCGCGATGATCAATGTGGCCTTGATACCAGCCCATGAGAATAGCCCAATAGAAGATGTAATTGACATCAATACGATCAGGATACCAACGAGACCGAGAGTAAACTTGCTCTGCACAAATGCGACTGAAGGGTTTCTCATCAATTCGCGAATAGTCATGCCGCTCGAGCCTAGCGCAATTGACGCATAGAAGAACATGACTAGATAGCTAATCACGACAATATTAGCATCGGTGTTGGTGGATTTGTTTAATTCTTGTTCCAAACTGATTTCTGTCGAAAAGGAGAGTCTGAGGCCACGGGCGGTTGCTTCATCTTGGGCAAGCAAAAGCCGATCCTTCAGTGCTCTTTCCCAATCCTGCGCATGAGCAAGCTCTGGGCTCCCTTCAGGGAAGTTATTCACAACCCAGGTAACTGTGATCGCAGGGGTATCTGTAATATCGTCCAGACTCTCAAACCCGCCTAAGATCATACCTGGGTCAATTGGCTGATCAAAATCAGGTCGGCACAAAACAGGCGAATCAGCACATTGCCGGAAGGAGGATTTCCAGTTCTCAGTGCCATCAAACCAAACGGTAGGAGACTGGACAACACAGGCAGGGCCGGTAGGCTTGAAGCATACATCCTGGAAAGAAGTGCCAAAATCAGCGCCTTTAAGCTGTTTCACCTCCTTCTCAATATCTGCCCACCAAGTGAGCGTATCGTAACTCAGAACCGGGCGAACCCCTGAGGTTGTCGTGTCATTGACTAGGAATATCTTCTCTGCACGATAGAAGGCGCCGAAGTTGTTGTCGAAGAAAGCCTTCTCCTGGGCAGCTGCGGAATCTGGGCTTACCCATAGTCGCACTGGTTCTCTTTCGACCTCGAATTTGACCCAACCAATACTCAGTGCGATAACCACGACCAGGCTAGATAAAATAGTAATAGCCGGGAACCTAGCACAGAAGTGGCCCAGCTTGCTAAAAGCGGTGTCACACCATGTATTGAGCGGGTAATGCTTCTGAGGACGAGGATAGACAACTCCTCCGGGACGCAGGAGGTCACCGTCATCCTCGTCATCACTCTGTTCCGCTCCTGCCAATAGGTGGAGACGTTCGCTGCGGCGCTTAGCGTGCCTTATCCAGGCGATATGCCCAACCACGGCGACGATGAGTGAGAACAAGAGGACCCCATACGTGAATATTGAGGCAAACGTCAGGCAGGGAAGTATGCCCACGCGGCAGGAATCAGCCGCCTCAACCGCGGGAAGCTCAGGACATACGGCTGGACAATCGACACATGCACATCGGAAGTTAGGATCTTCATCGTTACACTTTTTGGGCTTCATCTCTTGTGGTGCCATGCTGGGTTCAGAGTAGTCCGGGGGGAAGTTGATCTGGAAAGGCGAACCAAGAGCTTGCTCCTTGCCAAGAAACTTGAGGAGTCCTGTGTAGTTTGTAGCGCCGCCACCAATAAAGTTCATAGCCCTAGAGTTGGATGGACCAAATTTAACCTCTTTGCAACTATCATAGAAGCCCTCGCCATACTCCTTCGTCACGAGTTGATCAAGCTCAGCCACGGCGGTTCCACCACTGAGCTTTTGGGTCCGAGTAACGTTGATGAAAAGCGACTGATCAGGCGAGCAGGTAAAGGTGCAGAAGAGATTATAGAAGTTGTCTTTGCAAGCCGGACAGCTGCCGATGATTTGATTGGGCGTAGAGAGCGAGTCCTTCAGCGCATTGAGCTGTTGATTTTGGTCAGCATGATCATCAGGAGCTCGATATCGTGAAAAAGAAGGGATAGGAAGGCAGCTTACCTGTTCGGCGTTGCAGCACACCTTGCTGTCTTTCCATTTCGGACCGCATAGCTCCTCGAGTTCCTTGGCAAAGTCATCGTCAGGAGTGTCAGCAAGGCCATTATCGACACAAGGCAACTGTTTTCCAAAGAAGCCTTTTTTTCCGCAGTGGCCGCGCAGAGCACAGCGGCCAGCCTCGTGCTTGGGCGTGAAGAGATCGTCGGCGGCAGAGCGAGTGGCCAGCAGTGCGGCAGCTGCGCCGACGAGGTAGGATATTCGCGCCATGGTCGCGCCCTAGTGCTGCTGAGAAGGCGGTGGGAGCGGCAGCATGGGCGAGCGCTCGACGATCGAGGTGTCGATCTATTGACCGAGGCGAAGGAAGTGAGTTGTTGGCGGATGATGGGAATGTTCGTTTTGGTGGATAGTTGACGACGGTTTGACTGTTGAGCAGGCACGACACGTTGGGTGAGCTTGAGCTAAATCGGGTCTGTGGCTGGCACCGTCGCAGCCGGCGCCTGGATCTCCTGCGTCATCATCTAAGATGGGGCGCCCACGCCTTCCAGCCGGACCTGCCAAGCTTTGTTTTGCCCGCATCAGGCCCGCAATATGTTGGGGCCTAGGGGCTTGGCGGGGTTTTGGCGGCTGCTGTAGCCTATACCTTCCTAAAATAGGAATATGAGGGACGGCACGTGCATCAAGGTTTTGTCTACAAATCAAGATCAGATCAGATCAGATCAATCGAGTTTTTTTAATGCATACAACATGGATTCTTCTATTACATAGGCAGATGTCTCGTCTCTCTAATTTTCTCATGCTGGCGAGCAAGGATAGTATTATTGTCGCGGAGAAGTGGATATAGTCCGTTATTACTAACACGGTGATAACGGCGTCGTTTTTTCCTCACAATTATGAAGATAGCAAGTGGAAATGCAAAGTCTTTTAGAAACAACTCTTGTAAAGCAAAAGCCACGCCAACATGATACAGTGACATAGAAACGATATCAGAACTTTCTGACTGTCTAAATTCATAGGGAGTGGCATAGATTTGCAAGCAGTTAAGCTTGAATCGAGTAATACTCAAATCAATTAATCAGCGGAAAACACCTATACATACATACCCCTGATGCAAGTTTCTCAATCACCAAACGCCTCTTATGCAATTGAAACAAACCCGAACCTAATACTCGAAACTTTCAAAGACAACCTCCTCACCTTCCATCCACTGCAAAACAGCCTTCATCATAACCGGGCCCGTACAGCAGAAGAACTTCCTCTTCCCTTTCTCTCCCGTCGCTAGGACATCATCACCAGTCATTCTCCTTTCCATGATCTGAGCCCCAAGGTCCTTCACCGTAGCCAACAGACCCGAGGCATCATCCGACGAACCCGTGACGAATAGCTTCGTAACAAGTCCGAGGCCGTTAATTTTAGTAAATACATCCACCGCGAGAGGCAGGTCCTCAGCCCGCAGACTCCAGAGGACCTTGAGCTTGTTCCTGTCGTCTACGCTCAGCACGCC
Organism: Xylaria curta; assembly: GCA_022495235.1. NCBI lineage: Eukaryota > Fungi > Ascomycota > Sordariomycetes > Xylariales > Xylariaceae > Xylaria > Xylaria curta. The sequence goes on along the minus strand of MU375898.1, from coordinate 112,737 downwards.
AGCAGCCTGTGCCAAGAGCGGCGTGATACCCACGCCACCAGCGACGAACACATTTTCTTTTCTGTTCGTCTCAGTCATTGAAACAGGCATGCGGAATTCCTCGACCCCACCGAACCCGAGGATGGGTATCTCGAGCGGGACGCGTAGGTTCCAGCGCGCAAGGAGAGCAGTTGCAGATCCGTGCCTCCTGACTACGATCTCAAATTCCGGCTCAGCACCATCACGTAGCACCCGTAATTTAGACACTTCACCCACGCCAGCTGCCCCGTTCTCTACTTCCGCAATGACATTGGGATCTATAGGCGCGCTAACAGTAAATGTGCGAACGAAATCATCGTTCAAACTCTGAGGGTCATCATCCCGCATGTGCGAGTATCCATGATCCAGCTCAGAAGAGAAGTCGAAAGTGACATGTTGGCCCGGATGCCAAGCGGGCAGACTAGTCTCGGCTCCCTTTTTCTCACTCTTTGTCGGTGTGAGTTTAAACACATACCGCGAGATCGTAGGCGTAATGACTTGTCTATTCAGCAACGTAGCCATAGCGATAGCATTTGTAGCCCCGTCGGCTTCATCTTCGTCACCCTCTTTCTTCTCCGCAGCAAGCCGTCTAACAGGCGGGTTGTAAGGCGAGTAATCGATTACCTCTCCGCGAAACGGGAGCCCATCGCGCACGAATCTCGCCTCGGTAATGTCGACACGGACAGCGAGCTTCGCGTGCGGCATGTACGTCGCCGCGCGCTCCGCGACAAGGATCGTCGTCCGGCCCGTCAGGTAGAGCACGTTACCCGTCTCGAAGTCGGGTATCACGAGTCCGGCGACAGGGTCTTCGCGGAGATTTCCCAGCGTCTGATATAGGCGGTTGCCTGAGTACTCAGGGTATACGAGCACAACGCCTCCATCGCTATCACTGTCATCATTGGTACCCGATTCCCGGTTGCGAAATACCCGCAGGAATCCCGGGGCACCGCCGCGGTGGTTCACGTCCATGCTTCCATCCCCGTGCTTACTAGCGATGAAGAATAAGTCCGCCTTTGCGATCAACTCCACCGCTTCCTGTGGAAGCGGGAGTCCATCGTTCGCAGGAGAATCCGGATTCCGCACTAATTCGGGCTTGGGGACGTGCGGAACGATGTGTTTTTTATTCAGATACTTCGGGCAATTTCCCAGCGCCTCCTCGACAGCAAACGCCATCTGCAAGTTCGCCACACCAGGCGTCGTCCCCGTCGCGGCGCCCGCGACGAAACGACCAGCAAGCTTGACGCGATCGCGGGTCTCCAGATCGATAGAGAGCCCAGCCATGACCTTTCTTTCCTCGGGTCTGATAACCTCGTCGTCGATGATCCGCCCCTCCACCCTGCTCTCCGACTTCCCCGCAGCGAACAGCGACTGCACCACGGGGTCAAACTGCGCATCAGCGATGCTGTTCATACCCAGTATGTCTTCCGCAATAGGGCGGCAGAACCCCGCCTCGCCGCCCCAGACAGTCGCCCACGGGCGTCCACGCTCGTCGAGGGCCCCGAAGGCTACGAGCGGAGACACCATGACGCGGTAGCCGTGTGCTTGCTTTAGCCCGTGCACGGTGGGATTATCCCGGCCGGCAACTCCTAGCATGCGCTGGACGGCCTGCTCGCCGGGATGCCACTGCGAGTGCAATTCAGTAAGCATGGCCATAGCTGGTGTTGGCAAAGGAACAAGTGGTAGCTTCTTTAGGTAGGGGAGAAGTAAAATGGAATATACTAAGTGTACAATGCCTTGCTTAGTAGACTGCGGTGATGTGGAAATCAATGGTTTTAAGGTCGGTATAATGTCTTTTAATAGCTAGACAAGTATGCGCCGGGCAGATATATAGCCATGCCGTTGCGATAGATCCATTGATATCTGCTGCTAATGAAATACATTAAATTCATGCTAAATGACCTTCCGTCTTCATCTTACACTATTAAAAAAGAGTCTATTGCCGATACTCCGAATTAACAATGTCAATTCGTGTTATCATATTGCCTTCAAAAAACACATAGTATTGATTGTGGCAACTTAATTGGTTACTCGGTGATGATGCAGAGCTTGTGATGTAGCGTGCTTTACACCTTAAGCTTATAAATCTATGAAAGGGCGCGCCTAGCATCAATGATCAAATCCCGAGGAGACGGATGAATAGCGGGAGGTGGAGGCACGGGATTAAGCTTCAAATAGCGTAAGAGGTAAGCTATAGTTAGTCGGGCAACTAAACTAAGTTAGGTATTTGCTTAGGTAGGCAGGTTATGTTGATTTGAAGATGTGTTGCGATCTCAAAAACGAGGGGGGAAATATCGTCATTATTCTTTCTGGTACATTTGCGCATTCATATGTTCGCATTTACCATCGTTGCATGATATGCGTGGTGCTTAGTAAGACTAGGCTATTCCGCTCAGCGCAAATAGACCTGAATTGTAGGCATTACCCTGCCGGTAACGTATTTCTTAAAAACATCATAGTAAACATAACACACTTCACTTAAAGGACCTAGTAATATGCCAATAGAAGTGAATCTTTGTTGTACAGCAATCGTGATAAGCTTAGGTTATCAGCCTCCTTCTAAGTGCCATTATTCATCCTTCCAATACATCAATATCTTGAAGTATCATAGTTATATCCATTACCATAACGTGTCTGGCTCGCATTCGTTCCTGCATTACTTGAATAGTACTCATCTCCTTGGCGCATTGGTTGCGGCGCCGTCATATTTCGTGTGGGTGGAAATCGCGGTTGTTGGGTTGGTTGGGTGGTGGCACTGCGAGTCGGAATGTATACTGGGCCAGGACCACGGTTTGAATACATGGAAGGCCCTGTAACAGATCGACTTTCAGCATAGGAAGGTCGATTTGGTGATATACGGCCGTTTGAGTGTGGTAAAGCTGGTGAGCGAACACGCTCAGGCATCGAAGGCAACGCGTCAGGAGAGCGTAAGCCATTCGTTGGCGATTGACGATCGAAGCTCCGGTTTAAGCCAGCCATTCCCGGTCGCGGTGGTCCTTGGTAACTATTGAAGTCGAGGTTTGGTAGTGTTGGTTCCGGAGATCCCGATCGGTCAAAGCCCATTTCAGCAGCACCGGCCACTAGCGGTGTACGGGAGGAGTAGCCTGATACACTTGTGCTATTCGTAGCTTGACGTGATGGCATAGGCCGTTTTTTATCTAAGGAGCCGAGTTCGATGTTACTAGGCGTGCCGGGCCGCGAGGTATAGATTGGAAGAGTCGCCATAGTATCGTTACGATTCAACATCGGCATCTCGGCAAGTTTGTCCCCTTTTTCAACATCCATAAACAGAGGCAAGGTCGCCTGTCGCTCAAGATGCGGTGGCCCGCCCGCCTTGCCCTGAGCTTGTGTCCGTTTCAAGTCTTCTTTGGCTAGAGCCTTGTTGATCTTCTTGGTCACAATGGCCTTCAATCTCTTGTTGACTTTGCGTTCGCAGTAGCCATGTAGGCCACCATCTTGTTGAGGAATGTAGTGCCAGAGAAAAAATACGTAAAATAGTATCCCAAGTAGAAGAAACAAGAAAGAGAAAACAAAAATAACTAGAGTGAACAACATGCCTGACAATATCACAGCTTGTCGGGTGTTTTCCTCCGCTAGCGCCCGTATGTTGGAGAAGAAGCCCCCAATAGTGCTTTCGAATGACGAAGCGTCGGTTGGTGTAAGGTTGAGTGTATAGACACCGTAAAGTGTCAAGGCATTCACAACTTGGCGAGGGGCGGAGCAGACAAGCACTCGAATCCAAGCTACAAATAATCAGTGACTTCGGCGCCTATGTGGACCAAGAATAAAAAGTGTACTCACACTGTAAGCTGAAGTAGGAGAATAAGGCTATGTATTCAGCTCCCTTCTTTGACTTAGTCAGTTCTGCAAAAACCAGGAAACGCCTCCAGCCTTGACCGCTGCCCAGCCGGGTGCTTTCCAATCGAACGGCTAGATTGTCGAGGTAACATTCGGCAACACTACCACGTTTCCGAACGCGCCAAGCACGAAGATGTTCAAATATGAGATTGACAAAACTGGCAATAATGGTGCCGGCGAAAATCCATTTCGTTTGGTCAAAAGTGAGAAGCTGAGTAGGTTCAATAGATGAGGACCATTGGTTGAAGGCCAATAAGTTGATAGCCGTGAAGATATCGACACCATACACAGCCAGGGAAAGTATGATAGAAAAGTAGAGATAGCCATAAGCTAAGACGGCAAAAACCGATGAGGATTTGAAGTCACGAAGGCTCTATGAGAGAAGAGTCAATAATAGGAAGGCAGTGAATGAGTGCATCAATCACTTACAATAGCATCCCATTTCTGTTCTGGCCGGATCTCCGCCAACTTTCGTGTAGTGCCAAGGAACATCATCTTGTCGGATTGTAAGGAAGTTCTGAGTCGCGAACAAATTTCCGCGTAGCATATAACATCAACGAATCGTGAAATCGACGCGGTCGATGAGGGGTATCAAAAATCGCTTCGTCAAAGTAGAAAGAGAGTGAGACCACTATCGCGAATCAATCGCCCAATCGATCAATTCACCAGTGATCCGTAAATGGCCGTCGTTGAAGCGGTCCCGCCGTATCGCACAGTCGTTCCTCGCCCGCGAAGTCCACGACTGTGCTCTTGAGTTAATAAGAAGCACAAGCGGTCATACGACGAGAAGGGGTAAATAGGTAAAGTAAAAGTCGTAAACGAATGTAGAATAGACGCTGTCTAGGTCTCGTTTGGTAGATCAGCAGAAAGGTGTCAGAGACCACTGCTACCAAGCGCCATTTCCATGCGACGAGGAGAAAATAATAAGACGTAAAGTAAAGTAAAGCTTCCAACTAGCACGGCTCTGCTAAGCTATGCTGAGGGAGAAGGGGTCTCTGGTCAGGGAGACGAAAAGAGTGTAAGAGGCCGGCCCAGTTTGATCGTCTTAGGGGCAGGGAAGTGGTAAAACCGAATGTTCGATGCCCGAATAGAAATCGGTTAAAAGATTGGACGACGTGCTAAACTTATCATCAACCAGCGCCGACAGACGTATCCGTTGTTGAAGCGAGCAGTCAATCGTGATGCGCAGCTCTGCTGGCTTATGGAAGAAGACCCCCGAAAGTCGTTGGTACGGGAGAGATAGAGAGATACAAGAGGCCTCTTGAGGAGAGGGCCGGAGGGGTGCGGTATCTTTCGCTGGACGACTATGCAGGGGTCTTGTTTGACCCGCCCCGGCGACCCACTGCGCTATCTATCTACTTACAGCGCCGTTGTTATGGAGTAATCGTACGCTAGGACGCAACCTCCAGCAGTACGCGACTCAATTGGCTACAGCTTGTGGGGTAGGAAACATTTGCTGGCCCCGGATTGGTACGAGGCGAGACATTATTCTTCAGTGCTGGTCGTTCCCGGCCTCCACTCGATGCAAGGTACCCGCCCTGTTCAGTGACACCAGCGCCAATTACTCCTCGCGTCTCGCAGCATAGCAAGAATGTTTAGTACGAAAACAGGAAGATTTGTGGCCCGTTGTACAGATTAAACACGTCTACTTCGTACGTAACCCATATTCGTGGCCAAGACATACCTATCATCACGTACATGGAGCGCGCGTCTAACGTTAAGGCCATTATTATCTCTCCAACCGAACAGCCGCGAACCCCCAGATGCGCGAAGTTGAGGTTATTATTAGGCCTTACACACTTATTTCGCATCTGCAAGCCCAAAGACAGTTCCCCGTCTTAACGCCACGCGTCTAGCTGGTGGGCTCAAGAGCCTTTTCTTAGTTACTCATACCTAAATGCCTGAGGAATGATTTGCGTCATCAGCAGATCCCTTTCTAGCGTATGTGTTACAGCAGCGTCTCTATTCTTGTTACTATGGGATAGTAGATAGTGAATAATCAAGAAGATATTGGGTCATCCTTTTGTTACTACCCTCATCGCCCTGTCTCTATAGATTTTACGGCCGGTTGTACTCGTTTCCAACGGCTTCTAGCCTACGTTAAGGCAAGTATTAATACCAACATGAAGCCTGGAGACATATTGTCTCATAGTGGTTGGTTGCATAAAGAAAACCGAGTTGGCCGCTTTTGGCGAAGAACCCCTTGGAATGCGGTCCGTCACTCAATAGCTACAGACAAAGGTATTCAGACATGGGTTCCAAAGGTGTTCCCCCGGGTGTTCATCAAAGCGGATGTTCGCGTTCCCGTTCTTTCCGATATCTCTTCTTCTGTCCAAATTGCGCGCTTCTCCATTCGTATTCTTCAGGTTCAGGCGAGTTGCGACAATGGCGGCCTTCAGAGATGCCTACACTAATTACTACGACAATGGGTTGAAATATGAACTCATTACCGAAGTATCGCCCAAGGTCTGGAAGATAATCCGTAAGGATGACCGATCGGAGTATCTTGCTCAAGATGTCACGGACTCCTTGTTTACCGACGGCAAGGCACAACAGCTGACTTCTTATGGTCAATTATTTGCTCCTGATGGAGAGAACTTGCTCGAGCAAGTCAAAATAATCTTGAACCACCCAAATTTAGTGTCTTTGGTCGATTGCTTCGCCCTTCAGTTCTCAAACTCGGGCAAGGTCGGCCGCGAGCAGTGGTTTACCGTCTGGGACTATTGCGATGCTGGGAATCTCGGAAATCTCCTCGTGCCCCCGGCGCCACGCCCTCGGGAGCTCCATCCGCTGACTAAGGTAACCGGCATTAAGATAGACGGCATGCCGGACATCAGATTGGAAGATCTATTTGTTCCTAAGTTCTTACCGGAATCATTTTGCTGGCACGTCCTCACTTCGATGTTAAAAGCTCTCATGTGGTTGCATGACGGTGTCCGTGATGTGACGGTTGCAGAGGATAGCACATGGCAACGAGTACACGAGAACCTGGATTGGCAGCCCATGTTGCATCGCAACATTCACCCTCAAAATATCTTCATAGGATATCCTCGACGTAAGGAGTGGTACGGCTCTGTGAAACTCGGCAACTATGGGCAGCTATATATCTCAGGGCACTGCCAAACTCCCGGAGATCAGCATGCGCCAATCTCCTCTAAGGTACTCAGTCCACCTCTGAAACAGAGGTCCGCACGCCTCGAGGATTTGATTTTGTTTGATGCGAATTACGGCAGTGTGTATCCTCAACAAGTAAGTTTGAATAGCATCTTACAATAGGAACTTGGGTTAACCTAGCGACAAGCGCAACCAACCCTACACTATGGTCAGCGAATATCGAGCTGTTGGCGAGATCATACAGGCCATGATGGTAGAACCCAGGAAAAGCAAGCATATGAAAAGTATACAGTCGCAAACGGCAAGGCAAAATCTACAAGACCTGGAATACACTGGGCGCTTGAAGAACTTCCTAATAAAGATGATGGAATTTGATCCGTGGGCAAAGGCAGCCAAGGCAGGGAAGCCAAGTCCTACTTACGTGACGAGCGACCTATACTGTGAAGCTCTAGAAGGCGTCCAGTGGTTCATGAGCTCAGGCACGGACGAGGTCGCCGCCTATATAACATCAGACATGGCTGACGTTGAGGACTATCTCGAGAATCACGTGCTCAAAGCTTCACAGTTACTCGATTCATTCGAAAACGTTACGGCAATATTGGAGCAATTCGCCGATAAAACTTAGGATGGAATTAAGCTAGTGGGTTGAGGTCTATCTCTCGAGACAAGAATACCTAATAAATCACTTATTTGATGTACAATACAGTGTGATACAGTACTAGATAAACTGTGAAGCCAGTTGTCACTTCGCTTGTTCTCCACTTATCTTCTTACTTTGTGTTATAATTGGAAGACGCCCATCCGCCTACAAAAAGCAATTAGCTACGTAATCATCGTGATGACCAGCCCCAACCGACCGAACGGCGTGACAGTTGAGTATAATCGAAGCACAACCAATAGTCACAAACTTGATCTTAAGTCGGCCCTGCCGTGGGCGATCCCTGTTCATACACACATCTCGAGAAGAGCCAGACAAGAAGGAAAGATGTCGCTGGCGGCGCCCACACCACCTCTGCTTCTCACGAAGCGACTCACGACGTTCTTGCGGGCAAACCTGTCCCCTCAGATCCACACGACGCTCCTGACCACCATCGGCGGAAAGCTCCTCACCCACGCCTCGCCACATCCCGTGGCCGCCCTGCGCACGCAGGCCACTGTCGCCGCCTCCCTCTGGGCGCTTTACGCCGCTCCGAACACGAGCACCACCATAGAGGAAGCCTTGCCACCGCACTCATCCGCCCTGGTCGGCACCCCGACACCGAGTGCCATAACCGCTCAGCTTGCCGGCGCCGTAGTCGTCATTAGGCATCTACGATGTGGCTTGTTGTTCATATGCCTTGGTCCTGCAGTCGAGGCCCCCGAACCTGCACCCCATCCTCATCAACAGAGCCGACCAGTACAGACCCCCCAAGATAATCTTGAGCCTCAACCCAGCCCGCTCTTAGGCTCGCCTTCAGAGGTGGAGAGTGTTGCAAGCACCGGCGCTGCGACGACCGCCAGTATCGCCACGACCACCAGTGTTGGGGCTTCGGGAGTAGTAGCCATGAGACGACAAGCTGAAGAATTGGCGCGTTGTTTGAACGATAGGCTCGGTTCTCTTGACGTGCCAGATGAGACAGCCGGGGCGTTCGAGTCACGTTGAACGCCCGCGCATTCCTCAAAAATGATATGCAAATCCATCCCCATCCTCGCGGGGAAACGCCACCATCAAACAAAGTTATACAATGTTCTCCGGAATGTCCGCCTCTCGACACGAGACGAATTTACCGTCTACGTAGTGTCTCATCGCGAATTCAGTACGATCTACTACTTGGTGTCTATATTCTGGACCCTCTACCACTCAATCAAACTTGCGGGTCCTCCCAGTTTCCCGATCTGTAAGAGCCGCAGGTTTTTCTCGGAGCTTGTTGAAGGGTACATTTAAGCCCAGCTGCATATTCTACAATGGTCTCACCCAACAGGCTCGACAGGCATGTTCTCCAATCGCGGGGGCTCATCTTGATAACCAGTAGATCCAAGCGGTCAGCAGTACTACGTCGGAGCAAACCTGGTCATCAATAGCCAGTCGGCTTCAAAAGCGGCTTTATTATCATGGAATGCGTAGATCGGGTCTGATTCGCATCCCTAAAACGGCGAGACTGGTAGATCCGTTACGTCCAACTCCATGTTTTCATCAAACCCCCAATTTGGGATACGAGATGGTTGGAATCGTATTTGGTTGCATAATTTCCCTGTGCTTCCCGTCAACAATGTCCTCCGTGATCTATACTTTTCCTAGGGTTGGCCAAGTCCAAGTATACAACCACGATAACGCGGAGCTCGTCAATATCATAAGCGCCCACCAGACAGGAAATCTCGGACAGTCTCAGAACTGCAGTAGTAAGCCACTGTGCTAAAGGATATGATAGCTTCTATAACTGACCGATGGGCTCGATAATTAGCAGCACATTTGCATCTCCGTCCGGGTTGCTGCTGAATCGCCTTCCGCCTATCGGAACTTGTTCTATCAACTCACCTGGGCAAAGGAGTTAGGTGACTCCGGATCTGCTTAATGATGGCCAAATATGATTGTGATGATCATTTCTTGGCTGCTGCGATATCCCATATCCTCTTCTCCATGCTCCATCACAATGCGGTATATGCCAGTTTGGCTATCATTTCGGGGTCCCTAGCCGCATTAGAAGACGGGCTCGGCCTTCTCTAAGTCCTGCTGCGTGGCTTGAGGCTTGTCTTGAGACGAGATTGGCTACTCGCCAATTCCGTGCGCCTTGCTCACACTAGATTCTGGAGTCATAGCCTTCGCCCTCTACCTTACCTGATACTCGCAACAGCCTTGGCGCAGCATTCTCCAAATGTTGGAGAAGTGGGGGGTCCATGTGGACGGGAGGCAATTCATTTAAATACGCAAGGTTCCAAGAGCTCAAGTTTGGTTCACGACTTTAGCCGGGGTTATCATTTCCGTAATAAGCAAGAGTTATACGTCTTCACAATACTGCCTCCGCGTCAAGCTCGCATACAGTCTTGTCGCCATTTAGAAGAAAATGCCTTCCTATGCAGTGAATAATAATTGACGCCAGATAAAGCCCTGATGCAAATGTCTGCCATATCAGCGATAGCTGGGTACAGCTCACCTGTCGGCTCATCGAAGGATAACCCGAAGACCCAAAGTGCACATACACTTGGCTTACGCATTCTTGGCCAGTCTCTTCAAGCTTTTCGGCCCTTATACTGAATGCAGCTCTGTATTGGGCAGCCCTCGTTTCATTTAGAGCGGTACCTTACAGAACTCAGCGTTGGACCCCAATGCATACTATTTCCTCCATGTTTACGTAGTACTCATATATTTTATCAGTGAGGCTGAGGTGATGCTGCTGTCGGGATGGCACGATACCTTTCAGCTATTGCAACACAGCTGATTGCGTCACTGGTGTCACAACTAAGCATATGCAAATGGTGGACAAACTCTGATAAACAGAAAATTAGTTATTGCATCGGATGTTCAAGGCCTTAATAGATCTAATATCAAATTATGATCGCGCGGCTCGCACGTCGGTGATCCACTCCCAGGTGGAACTGCCTCCTACCGCACGAGGCGACTCCTTCCGCCCTGCAGGCTCTCTCCATTTATCGACTCATGAGAGTAAAGATCGCCAACGTGCAAAGACAAGGCATGGAGTCCTCGGCTTTCAGGCCCAACAAGCCGTGACGCTCATGTGAACGCAATATACCCTTGAATTTGTAGATAGGATAGGATGTGGATCACGGTGTCCTACGGCCGGAACTACCAATCTAGGGTGTGTCTCTTGTGTTATGCCACGATGGCAACGGAGCAGATGTTCATTGCAGTTTCTTAGGTCGAGTAGGACCTAGGTATAAAGACTGAGTCTAGTTGACGCTTCCTGTTCTCTTCCTGACACGCTTCACAACCACGTTCATTTTACAACCCTTGAGACAACACTTCCATTCTTGTCAACATCATGATGAACTCCAAGACTGCAGCTGTTGTGGCTGCCTGGACGGCCGCCACCACGGTCTCAGGACAAGCCGTAGGTACCGAGACGGCGGAAACCCATCCCAAGATGACCTGGCAAAAATGCACGGCCCCCGGCAGCTGCACGACCGTCAACGGCGAGGTCACCATTGATGCCAACTGGCGCTGGCTCCACGACGTCGGTGGCTACACCAACTGCTACACTGGCAATGAATGGAACACCACCATCTGCCCCGACTCCGCGACCTGCTCGACGAACTGCGCTGTCGATGGAGCTGAGTACGAGGCTACGTACGGTGCCTCGACCAGTGGTAACGCACTGACCCTGAAGTTCGTTACCGAGGGAGAATACTGTAGGCCACAACTGTCGTGAGATATGAGGTACCCCTTAACTAAGACCTTTGCAGCGACCAACATCGGTTCCCGTTTGTATCTCATGAACGGCGCGGACAAGTACCAGATGTTCACCCTGCTCGGTAACGAGTTCACCTTTGATGTCGACGTGTCGAAGCTCGGCTGTGGTCTCAACGGTGCCCTGTACTTCGTCTCCATGGACGAGGACGGTGGAATGTCCAAGTACTCGGCTAATAAGGCCGGAGCTAAGTACGGCACCGGCTACTGCGACGCGCAGTGCCCTCGTGACCTAAAGTTCATTGACGGCAAGGTGAGTATTCCCCGTCCCATGCCGAGACCACCTAATTTAACTTTCCAATCAAGGCCAACTCTGACCAATGGGACCCGTCTTCTAATGACGAGAACGCGGGTGTCGGTGAGATGGGCTCGTGCTGCTCTGAGATGGATATCTGGGGTGAGTGATCATGCCGGGACGGATTACAGGTCGTGAGCTAACCGACCCGACAGAGGCCAACAGCATCTCAACCGCCTACACCCCTCACCCTTGCACCACTGTCGGCCAGCACGCCTGCTCGGGAGATGCCTGCGGTGGAACTTACTCGGAGACTCGCTACGCCGGTGACTGCGATCCCGATGGATGCGACTTCAACTCCTACCGCCAAGGTGTCAAGGACTTCTACGGCGAGGGCATGACTGTCGACACAACCAAGAAGTTCACCGTTGTCACTCAGTTCCTCACGGGCGACGACGGCAGCCTCTCTTCCATCAAGCGGTACTACGTCCAGGACGGCAAGGTCATCCCTAACTCTGAGAGCACCATTGAGGGCACTAGCGGCAACGAGATCAACGCGGAGTTCTGCTCTGCCCAGAAGACTGCCTTCGGAGACACCGACAACTTCGCCGACAAGGGCGGTCTCGCACAGATGAGCAAGGCTCTCGAGGGCGGCATGGTCCTGGTCATGTCTCTCTGGGACGACGTGAGTACCTCTATATCATCAGCAGCAGCATCATGAACTCCTAAAGAAGCTAACAAAAACGCCTCTGCAGCACTACGCCAACATGCTCTGGCTCGACTCCAGCTACCCTCCCGAGAAGGCCGGCACCCCCGGCGGTGACCGTGGAAGCTGCCCTCAGGACTCCGGCGTTCCCGCTGACGTCGAGAGCCAGCAGGCCTCTGACACCGTCATCTACAGCAACATCCGTTTCGGCCCCATCAACTCGACCTTTGATGCCGCGTTGCTCTAAACAGCTTTCTCGGAGCAGCCTATGGTTTGATCTCCTCTAACTTAGCCTACGCATCTCTATAAGAGGCAGAGGTTGCGGTCCAGCATGTGTCGAGACAATGGTTTAGCAATAATGCAAAAAGGGGTACTACACCACACATATGGCCGAAGATGGAAGACAAACAGGGGGTTTTGTTAGAGATTCTTGTACAAGTTTTTTTAGCTTTACACGACACGTATACATTTTTCCATGCACAAAATCAAGATTTATGTAACTTATTATGATTGTGCTCCATTTCCTGTCTCGCCTGTTGTCCTCTTGGTAAACGACGCCAAGTTATGCAAGTATAATGACGTGATGATAGTTGTGCTGTAGTTACCGAATAATCCGAGATACCCTAACCCTTACATATATTCCTTACATATAGGTGGGTACCTCCTAGACCGCACTAACGTGCCGTAGCTCGTGGACTACTGTAAGTAGTGAATGCATAAAAGAGTGAGGTCATTTCTGCAATCTCGTCACTTGGGTATTTAGAAACGTCTTTGTAGATAGCTCCCTTTACATTCTAGAACCTACGTAGCCTCATATATGTGCACAAAAAGGAGTATCATCGGCGATTGGTTCCTGAGTTCTCCATATTTGAATGTATGACAAGATGCCAGACGTAGGTCAAATCCCTGCCCCTCCATATGTAGATAGATATACCTCGTTCATTAACCACTTAGAAGCAGTAACAGGCAAGGAAACAAGAGTTAAGAGTAGTTAAGAATAACAACGTTAGGCCAAAGCGCAAAACCGTCAGATGCTTAAACGAACACATCGAGCAAGTTGTCCCCATCCAATCAGAGCTCTGCGATCCCCAGGTCGCCGCATGGTGACCGGCGATCGAGAGTCGGTAGTTGGGTAAATGTATATCCAGCTATACAACGCAACGTACATGCAACAGAGCCGAACCGAGCCAAATAGGTAAGCAGCCAGATAAGAGGATGAATGGTATTGTACCACACTATGTTAGGCAACTAATTAAATCATCTGCCGTGCCTCTCGTCTTCTTTTTCGCTTTTGCTTTTGTCGATCCTCTCGGTACCCGGGTAATGGGAACTAACACATTATCTACATGGTGCTGCCAGCTAGTTACCTGCGTGAAACCTTACCTGCAGATTGTTTTCACTCTAATCTTCTCTGCCTACCGTCACATTGCTAGTTCTATCTAGTGTCACATAAGTAGCTGGTAGTATGATAATGCCTTCACATATCACTCAACCTACTTATCTCATGCATTAAATTTTGATATTATGCGTCCAGACACGCGCAAGTTCCTGCCATCCTTTGGTCCTTGCATGAAAACACAGTAGACAGGGAAGAGGGAGGGGAAAGGGTGACTCCACTATTAGAAAGAAGGCAAGGGGTCATGATCGTCACATTCCCTTGCTGAGACATCTAGGGGTTTTAAGCGATCACAAGGTGGAATTTGATCATTGGCCCAAAAGAGGCTTGAGACTTACAGAATAATCACGATTCGAAGAAAAAAAAATCTCGCGTTTTGGCTGGTCCGTATGGCTACTATTATTCTGTGCTTCTTCCTAGTGGCCAAATGAGGCGCCAGCCTCGTTCGGAATATCATCTGTGGGCAGATAAATCCTATAGCAAATTCCGCGTGTACAACATAGTAAACGAAAGCGATATATCAATCAGCCCAGCCACCAATTAATATCAACGTTACACTTCACGAATCTTCCTGGCACAGGTAGACATGTAAATTGCTGACACTCAGCACATATGTATTTCCTCATATGAGTAAAGTAGTTACCATCACGTCCCCAGTCCACCGTATATGTCATACCAAGACCGTGGCTTAGGATGTAGCCCGGTAGAGCCGAGTGACGGCTTGGTACTTGCTCTTATTGTTTTCTTTTGCCATTTCGCCAATATGTGTGTCCTGTTGGAAAATCGCCTGCCCCACCCAAATCACTCCGTGTATATGCTAAGACAAAATGGGGTATCAATGTAATGCCTGAAAGCACAGATAAACCGCCAATACAAGTACACCAATCGTCAAATAAAAAGGAAAATGGAAATCCAAATTATCGCCGCCCAAAATGTGATATCGTAATCGGTGTGCCGTGGTAAGAAATAACTGCGTGCCAAAATAAAGAGTCATCCATCGTATTCAGCTCAGCGCCCCTCGTTCTTATGTTTGCGATCGGGATACGGGTGCCGGACATCATGACTTCTCAGCGAGGAAGCCAATGTAGTACTTGGGTGTCGGCGTATCCCAGCAGACGGGTATCATAGTGAGCAGATTTGTGAATTTCTGGCCGTTTTTCCTAAAGTTGGTCACCTCGACGGCCAGCTCGCCATTCGTGTCGATGGCGTTGCGCATCTGCTCTACGACGCTCCTCTCAACATGACGCCGTGTCGACGACTGGCGGACTTGGCCACCAGGCGCTTGCAAGAACCGGCAGTTCTTCCCCATCATCTCCTTCAGCGGATACCCCGTTAATATGGCACATGACTCGTTTGCGTATACGACCGGGCAGTCTGGCTGCTCGATATCGCATACGACTATTGCGCAGGATGTGTCCACGGGGCCGAGATCCACTACCGGTGAAGGTCTCATTGCCACTCGGGTCTTTGGTTTGGAGCCTCAATTAGCATTTTTCTATGGATATTGTCTATAACGAAAGTGATGTATACGAGGTTTTGGAAACCTACAAGAATGTTCAATATATCGAATCCACTAGGAGCATATATGCCCGGATATATGATGGAATCTTTGACGTTATCATCATAATCATCGTAATCATCGTTGTCATCTTCGAGAGGCATGAAAGCGGTACTTGTTTCGGAATAGTTATACTAGGGATGTGTTAGCTGTTGAATGAATGGATCGCCGTAGTTAATATTAGCCCGGTAGTTCAAGGGTCTAACTCAGCTGATCCAGCATCGAAGCAAAGGCTACTCACCTCCAACGCACTTATCTCCCAGGGATTCATAAATAAGACTGAGGCAGAGGCAGAGGCTGCGGTGTATGTGACAGACATGGTGAATAGAATTATTAAGTGATGACGTTAAATGATATCTCCGGGGAACCTTAAGTAGAAACGAATATGTTACGAAGTTGGACTGGGGTAGTTTGTGATATCTGTGATGGATGTAACGACTGGTTCGTTTACGGACACGTATTTTACGAGCGTTGGAATGATCAGCGTAGTACGAGGGTCTTGTGATGTTGGAGCTCGCGATGGAATTGATTATATTACACAGACGAATATATTCGAGACTGTTAAATCAGGTGGCTTGAGTCCTTATTTGCAGTAAATACTGCCATGTTTCTTCCACCTTTATTAGTCAAGGTGGTGAGACGAGCGTAGTATAGCCTGAGAGGGATCGTGATCGCGGTCGTATGTAGAAAGCTGGCTACCGTGTGTCTTTGGCATGGGAGTCCGCAGCAAGGGGATAATTGAAAGCCACGGCATTGTCAAGAAGCAAACTAGGATCGAAACTGCGAGATGGCGCTTTAGCTAAATGACGCACTGAGAAAGGGCCACTGGAAGGGTCTTCTGGATGATCTCCCGCTGGGTGATCGCCGCAACATGAGGTACCCATCGCGATCGAGAATATCAGAGGCAAAGCAGCCTGGAGGTCCGCGACCCACAATGACTCGTGGCCCCTGGCGGAGACTCACACTAAGTAGCAGACGGGAGGCGGGAAGCGGAGTTTGCTAGGGTAGAGATAAACTACAGTGATTGCAGTATAACAAAACGCAAACAGAACCGACGTCAGATCAAACCACCCGCTGACTGGTCACAAACTATCCACGATATGCTGTATGACAGCCGGAGGAATAGCTCCTGTTGTACCTACTTTCTGGTAATGTTGGTACTAATGTAGGTACTATACTGGAACGCAAATGCAAGTCGTGCTCGCCTATGTATAACTTTATGCATGTTTCACTACTTAAAGGCAAGGCACGGTACGACTTTCCACGATGACCGATCTGACTAGTTTTACTCTGTACATAGCTGTCTCGGAGTTATTAGGATACACAAGTAGTAGAAGAGACCAGCTCAACGGCCACAACAGGTCAGTCAGCATCCGGTGAAGGCCAAACAGTAAATTGCAAGCAAGCGGCCAGAATGGAGGGATAGGATTGGTGGAAAAAGATTAGCGCAGGAAGGTTAATTTAGTGGCGATTCGAAAGAAAACCGCATCCTCTCCGATCGTAAAAGCGATAGCCCCATCGTCCCAAGATCGGATTCCACATCGAGAATAAATGGTCACCGCCCCTTGCGTGACAGCCTCGACAGCCACAATGCATTCACGTTACTCTCCCAAACCTCCCAAAGCATGCTGAACTGGAACTCACAGAGGTCTAGATTCGGAAATCCCATCTCGATTTCCCCCAGGATGGGACACATACCCTATCTCGGTCTCGGGTTAATGCTGTTACAAGACTTTTGTCATACGGAGCACGGAACACGTGGGCCTGCATGTCCTTTCCGATGTCTCACGGACTATCTCTTCTTCCGAAGGCCGTACAAACGCCTCACAAGTATCTAAGCATGGCATCAAGTTGCCCGATTATCATGGGTATGTCAGAGTTGATCTCGATGAACGGATACTTTTGCAACTAAGAGGGGCTTTCTACTATGTTAGTGTTCTCATGTGGATCCTTGAAGTATTTATCGATGTTGTAAATCCAGCAGAAACGGAGATTCCATGTTAATTGACCCACCGACCTATGTCTTAGTAGGCCTAGACGTATTCTAATCTATGATGTTTGCGTAGCAAACTCTATGGAGGCTCTCGATCTTTTGGCAGTAACATTATAGATACAAAGATTCGAAGTATTTCAAGTTTGCATTCTAAATCATGAATGTGAATATGGATAAAAAAGGACATTATTTGAAACCAACAAATAATTGTTAATCATTAATTCTACTACCTCATCGGGTGCTAATAGCGTCTTTCTTATAATACTTAGTAGCTAGGCTCTGGTCTAGACCATGGCGGCTAGTGCTGTCAAGTCCGGACATGACGACGACATTTTAAATTCATTTTGTTCCAGGAAAAGAAACGCGTCCACTACGCAAACAGAATTATCTCAAAACAGACACCTAATCGCAACATATATACGGATAGTTCGGTTGTGTCTACCGCCAACGAATAACACGAGGTGACCCTGTATATATCCCTGTCTTCTACCGCCCTTGTCTTAGGTTGGCCGGCTGCTGCCAGATTGTCATACCCCTGCCCATTCTGAGCAAGAGAACCCGATGAGCGAGATCTCAAACGCCTATGGACATCGATCATACTTTGAAGTGGTGCACGTGGTATGGGGGGTTTGTTGGTGGACCAATAAGGTAACCCTTCCATAGCCGGTTGAAGATATGAGAAGGGATAAGCATCAGAAGTTTTGGAGGCACTACTTAGTTACACACACACGCTTTGCTAGATATCGCTGATTAAAACTGCAGTGTCACAATACTATCCAAAATAGAACGTAGTCAGGCTTGACACTTGAGTGTTTGCAATTATTATATACGTGTCAGAGCACGACGGCGGTTGTCTGCATCTTTTGCAAGTGCTGCACAGACACACGTTTGTTGTTACGAAAATAGACTTGTGATGAATGAGTATCATAAAACTGGCTCACTGAATGTATATCGCCCCTCCCCCGGGATTAGGCCGTCTGCAGTGTCGGAAGGGATCCTTTTCAGTAGAACCAAAGCTCTGTAAGCTTACACCTACCATATCCTAGCAACGGGTACTCTGCTCGGCGTAGATTTCTAATCTCGGCAAGGCATTCAATCACGACAAAACTTGTCGATCTGCCATTCATTGTTAGGATCCAAAGTAGTTGTACCAATGCTAAAGAAGAGCCTCTGTGACAAGTATTGCAGCGCGTAAACTGAGCTGTCTGGGCCTAGATCTGCGATAGACCTTCAAGTGCGCTTCGATAGCATATTTGCATGATAGATTCAAGGATCGAACGGCTATACGAAACGCCATTGGATATTATGATAGCCAGATGCGCGGAGGTAGCTATGTGTGTCACGATCTCAGGTGTAGGAACATGCGGACTCTCGTTGCAGCGTGAATATCTACGTCGTTCGTGTTCTTTGTCCCTGGTGACTTATCACAAGAGTGGTGTGTACTGTGTCATGGTACGCACATAATGGCTGCAAACGGCAAAGTGTCCTGGCTACAATGTTTCATAGCAAGTCAAACGGTTGAAAAACGATAGTTGCACATATATGCCTTATTTTTTCTCTCTCCGTCAGATGGTTTCGAGAAATTAGGGGTTAGGCTTAAGTTGAGTACATATTGAAAAAGTTCAATATTAATTGAAGAATGAACATCTAGTATTAGGGGTTATGAGGAAGGTACAGTACCTCTTACGGAGACTGCCATGCAGGCTGCTTCATTTATTCTCCAATATTAATATCCATTCCGCTACACAACCGGGTCTGATTTTCTTTTTTCAGCAATTTTTATGTTGATTCCCGTGTCCCTTGATTAGGCTCGGGGCTGTAAAAAAAAAGACAGCAAAGAGCCTCCAGCATATAAGCAGATCATTAGCCTTGTCACGGAACATAACTACAGCACTATCCTACACATTTTCTTAAAAGTCAAAATTAGTCAGATCGGGTACTGGACCCGTTTGCAACTATTATGTATGTAGTGTGATAAGTTTATCATCTCTGTATATATCCAGATTTATCTAGCCAACGTCTATGTTGTCACTCGGACCAGCCTGGGTATAGGCATTACCTACTCTTACTATCGTGTTTGCTATTATCGTGCTTGATCCTTCGAATCCTACGGAGGAATATAATAATAGCAATACGGACTTGGGTTATTCGGACTAGCGAGAGCAAAGCTACTTGTATACTTACGCTAAGATCGCCGCCCGGACTTGAAGGGAGGACTTAGACTTGTATGGCCTCCTTGACGCCCAAGAAGATTATTGCAATTGGAAACCTCTCCACGTTGACAATGAGCCTTTTGATGCTTAGTGGTGACTGATAAGTCTCCTTCTTGGCCAAGACGTCAACCTATACGCTCCGGTCCCAATAGGCAGATGTTTTGATACTATTCGAGGCATTTTAAGCAGGCAGGCGTGTCTGATGAGATCTTTTATTTTGTGCTCAATGTATTAATCAAGGATCGACACCTGTTGTTGCACTTCTATCTTTTTATACTTGCTATAAGCCGTGACCACAGCCACACCCGAGATCGAAATGGTACAATCGAGCACATTCTGTGAGAGTGGTATTGCATTTCAGCAACAAGTATCTGCAATCTACCCAAGTACAGAGTTATTGACAAGTTTTCTCACGCGCTGCAATATATTCGGTTTCAAGTGGAGACAACGATTAGACATGAATGAAGAACAATACAATTATCTAGTACTGCCTAAGCTCGGGCATTTCGTTGTCCTCGAGGACCCTATTCTAACAAGCTGTGAGATAACAGGCTCCGAGTGAGGGCCTCATACGGCTCATGATTCGTTTTCTCGTAGTGAATGCATCGCAAACTGTGTCGTACAAAGTATCTTACAGGATTCAGTCTCTAAATCATGCGACCTCTAAAACCGTCATACGAATCTGACACCTCCACCAGTATTCGTAATACGTCTAATACCCGTTATGTACACCAACAGCGGTGGCTAAGACAAGGGCTGAATTCAGCACAGAGCGCGATATAGCTACAGCTATAGTGATGGTCATGATAACATAACAGACCCATCTGATCATAAAGACGGGCCCATCTAGACAAAAGCCTAACACTTTGTAGGGGTCGGGCAGTCAATGCAGATCGAGCAGACGACGGTTTTTGGCTTGTAGTTGACGGAACTTTTTGTCAAGTGCCTCATGTTGCTTCTTGGCCTGGGCCCACACCGTCTCGGCATCTTCCACCGACATCAGTGGTGTACTGCCGATGGCTGGAGACGGGCCATTCTCCGGGTGATCGTAGCCCCCATAGACGGCATCTGCTGGGTTCCCAGCTGACGATGTGCCATACTCATCTGTGGGTCGACCTGTAAACATCTTTCTTTGATCTTCAGCGTTTTCCGTAGGAGGGTAGATCCATGGTGCCAGCTGTTGTAGGTTGACATTCTTCGTAAAATTGGAACTGGCACCCATGGTCTTGTAGTTTCCTAAATTGAGGGACGGAAGGACATGCTGGTTGATGCAGCTGATAGCTTCCTCTCGATGCATCTTTCCAACCGGATCGCTAGGGTAATTATCGGGGCCCAAGGGGAAAAAAGAAGGTAGCCCATTAGGCACAGCACGATTCTTAACTAGACTGAAACCACTAGCCGGCGCATAGCGAGGAGCAGAGAAGGCGGTTGGGAGAATGCTATTGGCCCTCATACGATCCTGAAGTTCGAGGAACAAATCCGCCTCGTCTGGTGTCAGATTCAACAAACAATCGCCGTTAGGAGTAAGCAGCACGTCGTGACCGTTAACTACTTTACGAACAGGCTGGAAGGCGTTGAGCTTTTCTTCGTCCTCCTTAGTGACGATAGCTTTCAACGTTGGCGGTAGAGAGACGGGCCCATTGGAATCCAGAAGGCGATGTGTCGGAGGGGGTTTAAAGAGGCTTATTTTGTCAATCGCAGGTACAGCGCCGCTCTCCACTAGCTCCCTAAAGACGTCTCGAAGCTGAGGAATCTCGCCAATGTCTTGCTCTACTTGCTGTTCCTGCCTCACTTCCGGAGTGTGGTTGATGTAGTCTGGTGTTAACACTGTGGTCTTCGTTGATTCATTTAGCTTAATAGAGGTGTCAATTGCCGCGGGACTCTTTGGCGAGCTAATGGAACCTTTGCTCCTCTCTTTGCTGGATTTAGTTGGCTCCACTGCAGGCTGACTTGCGGCTTCTTTTTCGACAACTGTACTGGTAGGGGGAGTAGTGCTATCCTTCGCCGGAACAGATTTATCCTTTTCTTCAATAGCTTCTGAAGTGCTTGGTGTCGCCGGCCTCGTAGATACTCTACTTGTTCCGGTGGGCTTCTTCTCCTTTTTCTGCTTCTTTTTCCGGCCGAGGATCGGTGCAATCTCAACCTCTGGCTCAAATGGGTTGGTATCGGCGATCTGGGCGGCCGCTTCCTTCGAAGCTTCCTTACGTTGTTTGCGCTGCTGGCTCTTCGTAGTAGGGCGCGTAGGTAAGGAACCGATCTTAGATGGGGGTGGAGAGCTAGTTCGAGATGCCGAAACAGAAGCACTAACGATAGATGCAGTATCGGAAACTATTTCACTTGCAGGTGTCACTGGCCGATGAGCCGAGCTCGACGCTGCAGCTGAACGGATTGAGGCCACAGCTGCTGGTGCCATACTGATCACCGGCGATTCAGTCTTGGGGGTTTGGACTAGCCGCAGCGTTTTGGGTGCTGCTTTTGCCAAAGGAGAAGAGACCGAGGCTGTTGTGGGTGTGGGGGTTGGTAGTGCAGAAGCCACCGGAGTCTTGCCCGACTGAGCACCTGTAGATGAAGTCTTGTCCTGGACTTCTGCCTTTTTGCTAGTAGAATGTGGCGAAATAGTGTTCGTGGCGGCAGCAATATCGAGGATGCCGGGTACTGGACGCCTTTCGGACTTCTTTGGGTTATTTTCCGCAGAAGACTTATTTGACGCATCGATAGTCGCTTTTCTGCTTGACGGAGTCTTCGCGGCTTGATTGGGTTTTGATGATGGGGCGGTACTTGTTTTAGAAGGCGAGGCTATCTTCACCGAGTCGAGAGCCGGGAAATCTTCTTCTTGTAGCAGATTGGCCTTTGATTTGGAGGCCTGAGCGGCAATGTCTTGTGCGAGACCACTAGCGTTCGCCAGTTCCTTGATGTTCTTCTTCGCATCGTGATTGATAGCAACAGGTTCCTCCTTACCTCGCGAAGGTGTTGGTCTCATAAAAACTTTGCCTGCAAGTGGTGTGACTGGTCGAGGATTTGCAGTAGAAAGTGGGCGTACTGTGCTACTTCTTGAGTGCGGTCTCTCTTGTGAGATGGGACTTTGTCCGCCTGAGAGCAAGGATGGATGTGCATGACTAAAACCGAGCCCAGGAGGTAGAGATGGCGATAATATACTACTAAGACGTGGAGAATTTTGCAGCTCAGACGGGTATGAGTCTGACACGAGGGCGTCAACAGCGGAAGACGCTTCATCGAGAGGTAAGAGATCGTCATCTAAAAAAGAAAGACCAAAATGTTAGCTTTCAGGGTTCATCTTAAAGCATGGCTACATATTCAGAGAAACAGGCACACATCACGTCGTAGGCTTCCATCGTCGTCTTCCGCATAATACATGGGATTGGCAACACTGAAAGGTGGAAATAATATATTAGCCAGCTTCTCAAGCGTAAGCTTTGGGCTAGCTCTGGGACTTAACGTACAAAAGGTTGAAGAAGACGACGATGGCTTGCCTGGCGTGAACATTGAACCGAATCATGTGAAAAGAAAAGTCGAAGATGAATGATGCCAAGAACGAAGTGTATCTGGAGAAAAGCGGCAGCCGCCTTGGAACAGCCCCGTCGTTTCCAAGAGCAAGTGGACGCCATGCAACCCTGACCCATCCTGGATCATTATCCCTTTGCAATGCTCGCTTAAAAGATGTGATGGATGTTCCGATCACCTTCCATTTCCGATAACCTTGACGCCTTGACGCACCCTTGCCGGAAACCCAATCAAAATAAATCAAACAAGCCGCCTGTTGTTCCACGAGTTCTATAAAACGACTACCACCCGCCGTATCCACCACCACCACTATACATGGCATTGCGGTTGTTGTACCCACCTTGTGTTTGACTACCGAACAGGCCCTGCCCGGCTCCCATGCTGTTACCCTGTTGCTGATGATGCATCCGCGCCTGCAGGATACTCGGGTCCGCAAGATCTACTAAGCCACTCCCCCCAGAGGAGGAAGTGTTAGCGTGTCTGTGCTTCTTCCCCTTCTTCTTCTGCTTGGGTCCGTAGTCCAGGAAAGCTCCAGGCTGAGGGGCGTAGAGCGTTCCCAAGGCGCCGGGAGCCGGAGCAGGAGTGGAGGAGGTAGAGGACGGGAATTGGCTATGGAATGAGGGAACTTGAGGGAACATGTACTCACGCTTTCCATCATGGGCTTGGTTACCCACATTGCTCCTAATTAGCGACTGAAGCAAGTCATTTGGGTTGCCCTTTGCAGCCGACCCAAAAGCTGATCCACCAAAAGCATGCCCCTGTCCGAACATACCACCACCTACCGGAGGTGTACCGGTTGACTTGAGACCAGGCGGAGGCCCGGATACGGAGGCAGTATAAAGCTGACCACCTGGCTGCGAGCGAAATGTAGAAGGCATCATAGACGATTGTTGAGCCATGTATCTAGGATCTGCCGATGATTTGACATTGATAGAGTTGGCGCTATTGTCATTGGTAAAGCTAAACCGGGATTGTTGGCGGGTGTGACCTTGCCCCTGAAACAGAGAGGTCTGTTGAGATGTCTGCTGGGGAGAGATCCCGGGAGGCATCTGGTCGGTAAAGCTATTCTGAGGTCGCATGAACAGCTGTTGCTGCGGCGTCATAGTCCGGCTTCCAATCGAGCCAACAGCTGTAGAATTTTGCCCGAACCCTGTTAGAGATGGGCCAAACAGATCATTTGCAGTCCCTCTTTGGATAGGTGCATTTCGTCTTTGATCGTAACCCAATGCGCTACGTGCCTGTTCTCTATCTTCCGGTTCACCCCCTAGCGCAAGACTACCGCTTTCGAGCTCCCCATCCGACTCGTGAATCACGTTATCTACTTGATCATATTGCTGAGCCACACGATTCTCATCTTCGTCTCGCATGACCCGCCTCTTAGCTGCCAAACTTAGATAGAAGAAAGGAGGATATTCATCACCCGGATCTGGTCTAGCAGCGAAAGCGTTGCGTGGCAAAGAAGCTAGCTGTTTGGAAAAGTACGTGAAATCAGATGAATCACTCTCTGCTGTTGGCGCCTTCGCAGTCGCGGATTCAGATTTCGCTGGCGTCTCATCTCGTTGTTTTTCGACCTTCCGGCTTGGCTCTGGAACTGGTTGTATATCATTGGCTTCGTGACTGGATTCGGTAGTAACAGGTAAGGCAGTCGAGATGGCTGGGCTAGAGGCGGCGCCACTAGTTGCGTAGCTACCACGTCTGCTGCGTTGCTGAGTAGTGCGCGCCCAGTTTGCCGAGGCCGGTAAGGCGGGCCCGTCACCAGCTTCCGAGTCTTCTTTACTCGATGAACGGATCATAGGCTGGGACGTAGCTGGCGGAGGGACGGTCTGTGGATGTGGACGAGGCACAGGACGGGATGAGGAGGCAGCATTGGAGAGCGGACGCTGGGTATGCACACTATTAAGTGACGACAAATCTTGACGGGAGTAGCTATCTTCTTCATCACCGAGTTCGTGTAGGAACATGCATTGCCTATTCCCGCATTGTTCGTGACGGAGCCAAGCTGAACAGTACTTGGTGGTACCAAGCTGGGCTTTCAACACACGGTCGCCGTTTTGAGAGCCATTTACTGCTGCTATACACTTGGCTGCGTCTTCTTTCTTCTCAAACGTGACATATATGCCAAGAGATTGTTGTTGACCATCAGAGGACTTCCTGTTGCTGATGGAAATCTTTTGGATATTGCCATATTGCCCAAAAAACTCTTGCTTCCGAAGCGTCTTTAGTAGCTCATCCTCGCGAACGGTTGGTGTTAGGCCTGTCACATAAACGAGGTTCTTCTGGACAACCCGAACCCCCTGGAGGTTCTTGCGATTTTCTTTTTCGGCTTCGCGCTTTTGAGCTTCTTTTTGCCGTTGCTCACTCGCCCGCTTCTTCTGGTTCTTCTGTATATTGGCCCGAAATTCCGCCTCCCTATGAAGTGTTAGACAAACCCATTCTACTGGTATAGTTCGGGGCTCCCTACTCTTCACGTGTTACCACTTTCCACTTTACGTCTTTGTCATCGTACGGCCGGCGACACGCAGGACATAGACCATTCAAGTTGTTCTTGAGATTGTTGAAACAAAACTGGCAGATCTGGGAGCGAACAGTATCAGCATGGTTTATCAAGTAAGGTGGTAGAGTATGATGGTACCTGATAGCCGCACGGACAAGGTCGAAAGTTTCGGTCGGAAAGATCAAATTCTTCGATGCACAGAGGGCTAAATCTGGCAGTCAGTATGTTACGGACACTAAGAAACAGGGCACCGCAATAAGAATAGACGGGCTCTAGAGCTCACCAGGTGTCGTCCTCATCGTCGATAAACGTATCTTGCGGGGCCATAGTGAAGCTGTAAACTTCCAAGTCTATAATACTGTAGTACCGCGATGTACGGTGGTAGAAAGATGTCGCGCCGTCAGTTTAGGGAGCCCACAAGCTATCGCGCCGAATGATGCGGGTGAGCGAGTAGGGAGGTGATGTTGGTGATGTTCGAGCGTGTCGCGCGTGTTTTGTTTGGACCTCGGATTAACTCAAAAGGCTTGTTGGGTGATGATGCATCAGAAAAAGACTTTATTCTCAGAGAACCACGCAAACCGTTGTTAGGCAACGCCAAAACGCAAATGCACAAGGTAACAAGACAACCGCAGGCTGTGTTGGCAGATTTGAGGACGTAGATGCGGTTGGCGATGAAAGAGGTTACAAGTGTTGTAGGAGAACGGAATGGATGTAAATGGACGGAGGGCAAAAAGAAGCAAAGGAGTTGCTAGAGAGAGTCTACAGCGTCTGGTCTTCCAAGGTTGAGCAAGGGCAAGGGTGGGCCGAGAGAAGGAACTGACTTGCACCGTGCTTCGAGCCCCAGGTGCAACCCAATTGGGCTAGATCCCAGCTTCGAGTTTTTCTACGGGTTTTCTGCGGGATGTGGTTGGCTAGCTGGCAGGGT
Organism: Xylaria curta; assembly: GCA_022495235.1. Lineage (NCBI taxonomy): Eukaryota > Fungi > Ascomycota > Sordariomycetes > Xylariales > Xylariaceae > Xylaria > Xylaria curta. The sequence goes on along the minus strand of MU375898.1, from coordinate 86,306 downwards.
CACCTGACTGAAGGCCGACCTGTTCGGTCAGTGCGTTCAGCGTTGGTAGCCACGTTTAGCAGGAATCACCAGTAATGTGTACCCACGTACCGTAGTCTCCCGTACCTAATGTCTTTTATCTACGTGTAGGTGAGCAAGTATAGTATTATTTAAAATAGATGACTTTATTTACGGCTGTGAGTACATCCATACTCACGCATTGTTTGGTATACTTAGATAGTTCCTCCTATCCCTTATAGTTTTTTGTTTGAAAGGACTTATCTAGTGTTTAAGTTGTGATTTATGTCTCGGGGATCTGATGGGTCTGGCTAGCCGGTTTTGGTATGTCTGATTATGTCAGGTCCCGTCCCTTCCCGCAATTGTCGGATGTCGCTTTAATATTTCTCCCGTACACTAACTAGCTCTGGCCCCACTGTCATAGGTCCGTACCGTACCTCAGTAAGTCTACGATGATTGCTTGATACCGTCTTAATGGTCAATTAACTCTCACACCCAACGGCCAATCCGTCCACCATCAATTGGCCCGCCAGCCACTCCTCACCAGCCATGGCGACCAAGCTCTGCCGCAACAGAGCTTTCGCTACAGCTCTGCGATCCGTGAAGCCCGCTCCCACTCCCGCACAGGCTGTGCGCTGTATCGCTTCGACTGCGCGCCAAAATGTCGCCATACCCCAGGATGTCAAGAATATGAGGCTTGCACCCCGAAACCACCCCAAAGAGCTCAACGTCCCTGTCGTAAATCCCGCCGACAAGTACGCCACAAAGGCCGACGACCTGCACCGTTACGGCTCGTGGCTCATGGGCTGCTTGCCCAAATACATCCAACAGTTCTCTGTCTGGAAGGATGAGCTGGTTATCTACATCCCCCCGTCGGGCGTGATACCCGTCTTCTCCTTTCTCAAGTGTGAGCCTCGTGCTACATATCCCTCTTGAACCACGGGGCATTGCTGACATGGACCGACAGACAACACAGCTGCCGAATTCACCCAGGTCAGCACCATCACCGCAGTCGACTTCCCTACTAAAGACGCCCGGTTCGAGGTCGTATACAACCTATTAAGTGTGAGGCACAACGCACGCATCCGCGTCAAGACATACGCCGACGAGGCATCCCCCGTTCCGAGTATCACCAGTCTGTACGATGGTGCCAACTGGTATGAGCGCGAGGTGTACGATATGTTTGGCGTTTTCTTCACTGGCCACCCTGATCTACGCCGTATCATGACCGACTACGGCTTTGAGGGCCACCCGTTGAGGAAGGACTTTCCGCTCACCGGCTACACCGAGGTCCGCTACGACGAGGAGAAGAAGCGTATTGTCACTGAGCCTCTTGAGTTGACGCAAGCCTTCCGCAACTTCGAGGGTGGCTCCAGCGCATGGGAGCAGGTCGGCCCCGGTCAGGACCGTAAGCCAGATAGCTTCAAGCTACCTACACCGAAACCCGAGGAAAAGTCCGAAGAAAAGAAATAGACGGTGGCTGCAGAGCCTGTATATAACTGTGATACAACCAGAATACATTTCTTTTTGAATGTTCCAATTGTGAATGCATCAAGAACGTCTTGAACGGGTCATTTGTGACGTATGAAAGCCTTGGAATTGAAGTCGCCAACATAGCGCTAGACTGAAAAGCATAATAAAATGAGACAGAAGCTGCGCCTGCAACATCCCAATAATAATAAAAATGGTAGATAGACCTAAGGTGTAACGGCGGTTCCATATCGGTGCTGAGTCAATAGACTTTGTATGTTCAATACCCCTAAATTATATTTGCCTCTGGAGCTCTCATACGAGGGAAAGATTACTACGATCACACAATCACCTAACGAAGCTCATTATCTTGGCTTCTTGCCTCGTCATAAACGAGTCCCTCCCGAAGAGCATCTTAACCGACAAATTGAGTATAAAAAGATGATAGATTCAGAATTATGACTTAAGCTACTTACTCCTCTTCAGGTCTTTATAGACCTGGCCCCTTTGTCATGATGCATATGCATAGATCTTTTTGGCTCTCCTAGGACTCTGTTAGATCAGCTAAGTCTCCCTCCTCCTATCTAGTAGCGCCTTAAATGAATCAAGCCAAAATCTCTACTCTAAGTTGTCGGCTGAGTGTTCTCATGAGCCTCAACAGACACTATAATCCCTTCACGCTGGTGGCCTTGAGTACTTGTTCTCTATTGAGGACGACTATCTGTGTTTGCTGTGTATACTAAAAATAGTAAACTCAATACTGACAGTTGCAGATTCAACATGCATGCAAAGTAATGTAAAGACAATGTTCTTGTCCTCTGTATTTCGTTACATGCTTCTTTATATAATATATCATTACTATGAAGCAAGACACCGTCTTACCTAACAAATGTACGCGTAACGCTAGGGAATCGTATCCATACATGCTCCTAACGCATCGCCCTATTCTGAATGACCAAGCCGCGCCGTGCTCCTCTGTGATCTACCCTGGTCATGCAATGCAAACGCGTATCCCTAAAAATACAAATGGTCCAACCCCATCAATAAAACTAACCACCCGCACGATTCATCATCTCTCAACGTGACATTTAATCGGAATGCTCATCTGCCGAATCCCAGATAATAGGCGGTGGCTCTTGAATATCGTCATTCAGCAAGCTATCCGGCAGCATCTGGCTCGTGGTCGGAAACTGCGACGACCGTATGGAAGAGTGTATACGGCGCATCGTCGTCGGACTGCTGCTGGACAAGGGGATCGGATGACGACCCGATCTCCCTGGTGTCGTTATCGCCGGGCTGGACGAGGCCTGGCTCACCGTGGTAGCCTGAGAAGCTCGGACAAAATTGCGTTGTCTCTGGCTTGGCGGAAATGGCGGAAACGGTGGCAGACCTGGGTTAGACGAGGTTGAAAGTATTCTGGAGAGAGCCGGTCTGGCGAACTCTTGCGTATTCACTTCGCCCTTGGAACTCCCGCTATCCTTACGTGGCGTCTGACTTGCGGGGATAATCTCATCCATCGTCTCCTCTGAATAGTGTTGCGTAGAGTAATCTGCATCACTCTGCAATTGTGCTTTTAACTCTTGAGATTCAGATACATCTTGATGGGGGGCGCTCTGTGACTGAGATTTGTCTTCGAACAAGGCACACCTCAGATTGGCTGTGAGTTCGCCCACGACGGCTGGAGGTATGTAGGTATACTTCTGCGGAGGACCTTTTACCCACCCTTTCCTCTTCATCTCATCCAACGAGACTGGATTGTTGAGTTCATAGACTTGGAGAACTTCGTATGCAAACTTCGCTGATTTCTTTCCTTGATTAAATTCGATGTTGCCAACACCTTTGTCGTCTTCTATCTCTCCGGGCAACTTGGCTTCGCCGAAACGACACATGTACTTTAGTTCGCACTCTGGTCTTGTGATGTAGATCCATATACGGGAGACTTGTTGTGGTATCTTCCAGACTCTGAATTCGTGGTTCTTGGTTCGATCTACGATTTTGGCTATATGTTCAGGATGTAGGGAGACCATGATGTCGGAATGGGGTGTTTGGGGCCCAAGGGCGCGAATTGAGTCAAGAGGTAAACGCTGGCTCTCTAAGCCTTGAGTGTATAGATAACTTTGTGACGGCGACAGTTCATCTTCTTCATCATCTTCTTCGTCGTCTTCATCTTCGTTTTCGTCCTGTTCTGGTGGAGAGGGTTCACCAATTTGCTCGACTGCAGAAGTTGAACTCAAGTCGATAGCGCTTTCATTTGCCCGAGGAGTTTCTGGCGTCTGAGCTTCAGCCTCTATACTGGGCTCTTGATCGAGCTCCTGGTTCGAAACATGAGATTCAGCGACCACATCTGGACGTTCTAAATGGGGGTCTCGTGCTTCCAGGTCTGAGTCGGACGACACCGCTGATTCATGGTCTGGGATGGATGTAATCTCGTCGTATGGTTCCAGACCTAGCTCATGACTGGGAAGCCGGCTTTCACTTGGCACCACCCGCTCTATTGCTTCTTCCGGAGGGTGATCGCCAAGCTGCGATGGCTCCAGTTCAGGTGCCATGTCTTTGACTGGCGAAATGTTCTGGAATCGTTTAGGTGTGGGGCTCTCCGGGTCTTGAGTCCCAAATTCGTCTTCTTCAGTCTCATACTCAGTTTCATCAGGGTCTTCTTCATCTAAATCTTCATCGGAATCAGGAACTTCTTGCAGTGGCCGCCGCCCAGTAGGCTGAGACTTCGGTTTTGGAGATTTGGGCTTCGTTCTACCGGGTGTGATATTCTCCTTATCTTCAGGTATACTGAAGCGCAACCTTTTTGATGGTGTCGCTTTGACAGTGGACTTTTGACTTGGTACGGGAGAAGATTCATGAGCAGTACTATAAGAGTCCGGAACCACCGCATCTTTGGACCACTTGCATGCGGGTTTTAAGATGGGAGAAGGCGCTGCAACATTGGTTGACTTAGCCATCAATGGCGAGTGGTGCGAAGGGGGACTATAGCGTAGCAGTATAGGCGTCCGTGGCGTATTGGAGGATGGAACCTCTGTTCTTTTCTGCCGGTTGGCTGGTGTAACAGACTGGACCAAGCTGGGGACCGCAGATGCGATGTTCTCTTTACCATGCCGACTCGATGGTTTCCTAGGAGTCTCCATTACTAATTTGGAATCCTCCAGGTCCTGGGAGTCTTCGATTCGCCAGGGATCTTCCTCCCTGTCATTTATGGCCATCATCTGGGTCAACGTCTGCGTGTGATAGCTGCTTGATGGACTCGAATTAGGCAAATCTCCTAAAGTCTTCCGCCTCTTAGACTTTCGGAGCTTCTCCTCAGCACAAACTTCTTCGCCGGCGGTTTTTCGTCTGTTGTTGCGTGACTTTGCCTTGGCTTTGGCCTTTTCAGCTGGTCTGGGCGGTTCCAGCTCTATTATCGTTTCCTCCTCTTCATCTTCTTCTCCCTTTTCTTCTTTTACCTCCTTCTGCTCATCGTCGTCGTCAAGGTCGATGAAATCACGCATTGCTGAGGACGTGAAGTCCATCTGTGTCAATGTTTCCTGTTTCATTTCGCGCTTTGGTCTTGAACGTCCGTACGTTTTCTTCGCCGACCGAGTAGGTTTATATATGGTAGTAGCGGACGGTTTGCCGCGAAAATGTGTCGTTGCAGGCATCGTTATGTGGCCTGTCTCGGCCAAAGGTGACCTTTACTACCTTGGTGATGACTTGCAGCAATCAAGCTCCACACCAAGTTCAATTCCCAGAACAGCACGAAGTAATCCGTGATCAGGAGAATATGGTATAGAGTGCTGAGTTTGAAGCGCTGTATTGTGCGGCAGATGACTGCTAGTAGTTGCGTTATCCAAGTTTGAGTCTTGGGTTTGTGGAAGTGCCAAGTCCTGTAAGTGGCAATGGAGGGATGACGTTGGGAGGGATATGGAATGCCCAACGCGCTGTCGCGCTCCGATGTCGCGTCAAGTGCATATCAATTAGGGCATTCCCCGGTAAGTAAATACATTAAAGCTAAGTCCAAGGTACCTAAAGCGACCCGCTTGCCTAAGGCATCAATCCCGATCAGGATTAGATCCCCGCGGGGATAATTAGCAACCCACGTGTAGAGGTACTTACTCCACGTCTTAGCAAGCTGATGAACTAAAAGCGTTTCCTGCAACGATAAATGTATGTGTTATAAGAACTATGAGCTTTTGGTACATGATTGTTAAATCTTAGCTCACCTATCAAACTTCGTTCTTTGCTAGCGGCTTTTCTTGAATTGGGTTCAACTTTTGTAGGCATATCCTTATGATTTACCAACCTCATCTTGACTCCTTCTGCTATCAATCTACCGAGATCCAAAGGATAAATGCCGAGGCAAAATAGTAATGTGGACACACCGCGGCTACCATTCAAGGATAAGCGCATTTACATACATCTTGGCTTTAGCTAACGGAGAGGACTACCATCTACGTACATCATGAGTGTTACCGTGGTGTCTCATATTCTGTAACAATCCGTTACACTTAATTACATTTGATCCTGGAAAATCTAAATGATAAATAACCTCATAGATATACGAAGAGCTGGTAGAGTATACAAGCAACAGTGTAGTTAGTATCACGACAACAACAACAACCACACACCATGTCTTCCTACCCATTCCACATAAAAGAGCACGTGTTGCCAGGCCAGCACATTAGAGAATTCGCCCGCGCAACAGCAAACAACCAAGAAGACGTGCTAAGGATCCACGTGAAGCAATACACGCCCAAGGACAACCCCACGCCGCAGCCCGGCGACGTAACCATCCTAGCGGCGCACGCCAACGGGTTTCCAAAGGAGCTGTACGAGGCGCTATGGGAGGATTTGCACGCGCAGTCGAAGACGGCCGGCGGCTTCCGGATCCGCAGCATCTGGATCGCCGACGTGTCGAACCAGGGGTACAGCGGGGAGCTGAATGAGGCGATGCTGGGCGACGACCCGTGCTGGCACGACCACACGCGGGACCTGCTGCACCTGACCAACGTGTTCCGGGACGAGATGCCCCGGCCCATCATCGGCGTCGGCCACTCGTTTGGTGCTAATATCCTGACGCACCTCTCGCTGCTGCACCCGCGGCTGCTAACGAGTCTGGTGTTGCTCGACCCGACCATCGTGGCCCTCGATGCCTCGCGGACCAACGGGACTGGTACGAGGCCGGCCCGGTTGTCGGCGTTCCGCCGTGACGTCTGGCCTAGCAAGCAGGATGCCATCGAGTCTTTCCGGCGGTCGCCGTTCTACAAGTCTTGGGACCCGCGGGTACTGGAATCCTGGAACAAGAACGCGATCCGGGAGTTGCCCACGCCCTTGTATCCCGAGCTTCCGGCTTCTTCTAAACCCGGATCTTCGTCGGACGCTTCTGGCGCAACATTACGCACAACCAAGCACCAAGAGCTCTTCACATTTATACGGCCTCTCTGGCCACACATAATCGTTGACCCCAAATCTCCCCAAACCTACACAGTCTCTAGATCCGGCGCGCCCGATTTCGACCACACCCTAACATCTCAGCCACTAGCCGCGGCGCAGGAGTTTCCCTTCTACCGGTCCGAGGGCGGCGTCGTTTTCCGCGCGCTGCCCGCCGTGCGGCCCAGCGTACTCTTCGTGCACGGCAGCACGAGCGAGGTATCGGAGCCCGACGTACGCGCCACCCGCCTCGCCACCTGCGGCGTCGGGATGGGCGGCAGCGGTGGCGTGAAGGCCGGCCGCGTGGCCGAGGTGCTGATGGAGGGCAAGGGCCACTTGTTCCCCATGGAGATACCGGCCGAGACGGCCCAGCACGCCGCGCGCTGGATCGCGGCGGAGATGGCCCGCTGGCGCGACGAGCAGGCCCAGTACGAGGCCTGGACGCGGCTGCCCATACAGCAGAAGACGACGCTGAGCCAGGACTTCCTCGACAAGATCGGCCAGCCCAAGGCACAGCAGCCAAAGAAGAAGAAGACCGTCGAGCCTAAATTATGAGAACTCACTAGATAAGAGAGAGGAATAGATGAAGCTAAGATGTAGGATTTGTCACTTTCACTCGCTGTTGAGTCGGCGTACATGATACAAGACTAGATGATGAGAGCAAATAAGCCTAGAGCTTTACCCCGTTAGATCGATTTGTGTGTACTAGATTAGCTCGGAAATAATGTTGTTAGAGACAATCCATCTATACCTTGCTAAGTATCTCATATAAGCTACACCTCTATGATAAACGCAATGCCGTTATTGACCCTCATGAGTATTTGAACTGAATGCTAATTTCCTAACGGCGTCCACACACAACTACGTTGAACATGAATTACCCCGAAAGCTCGCAATTTAGAATATTATGATGATGACGATTCTTATCTCGAGGACATATTGCACTTTAAAGAAGCCAGCTGAACAGAACACACAACATCAATTTCATACTGTGGCATATTAAACATTCTATGTACCTCGTCGGAAGCTACCACGGTTTTCATACGCAGGAGACCGGAAGAGCGAGCCCTGGCTGCCGATATGAAACACACAATGCCCTTGAAGCCTCTCAGTTCAACCCTACGCCGCCAACGAAACCTTCCCATGCAGAAATAGCCCATACCTTCGCAAGTCCATAGCCTCATTATTTCTCGTTCCTCTTTTCATCAACGCTCGTAAGACTACTGTTGTCGGAAGCTTAGGGGGTCAACATGGGAAAATGAAAAATATTTTATCTTCCAGATCAGCGCTACCTTACGCCTTAATCCGATATGACTGCGCTACGGACCACATGACATCACTTTTGCTGTGTGTGTCGATACGAATATGTGACGAAAACTCGCGCTTCTTTGATCCTCGTCGATTTAAGATAGGTGGAAAGCCCCTTGGCCTTCCTTGATGGCCTTGAATAATTGCCGCTTCAGGGTATCAATACTAGTATAATCGGGAAGTTTTAGGTAGTTCACACAAGTCATGACGCTAGGTAAGTAGTCGTCAGACGTGTAGGGTGGCTCGCTAGGTTTGCAAACGACCGTGAACATGGGGGTCAAACTCTTGAAACCTAGTGCACCGTCAGTTACTAGAAAACTTCGTGAAAGCAGACTTGACCATGCATACCTCCAATCGGGAGTTTTGGGCTGCCCGTAGTAAACTGTAAGAAGTCACGACGTAGAGTTGGAGTTAGTTCGCTCATAGTCTGGAGCAAATTCTTGACACTCTTGCTATCCATGTTAAACCCGTGATCCGCCTTGATAGAATCCGTCAGTGCTGTCAAAAATGTTAGCTAACTGGCACAGTACAACACAAACTCCATTTATGAACATACTCTCTAACGTCCAATCTTCCTCCGCACGGCCAAAAAGTGTCACTAATTCGTCGGGTGTGAATGCACTTAAGGCTGAGTAAGGGAACACCTGGGAGAATCCAGCACGAAAGGCGTCCACCTGTCGCTTGACACCGTGATTAAGAGTTATGTCGATCACCTTATCGAGGTAGGATTCAACGTTGTCGATTGTGACTTGAGTATGGCATCCACCTGGGATGAGTTCGATATCGGGATATCCAGGCAATGTAAAATCCAAAGCAAGGTCGTCGAGTACTGTGTCATCGACGACGATGCGCTGTGTATCCACGACTTTTTGTGCTGGTGTTCGGTTCGGGTCCTCAGCAATTGCCTTCTTTGCTGACACGAACTTCTTAATATGCTTCAACGAATTGGCCAGGCCGGGGTCCACGATTTTGACCGCCCCGAGCGATGGCTTGACTCCGGTGCCTTCGCCTATACGGAAGAAGGTCGGATTCAGATGGATATCAATGATGCGGGAGTCAATCATTGAGCGAGCCACGAATTTGCCAAGCATTTTGAAGAGCTGCAGAATGATTTCGCTCGAGGTATCATCTTGGCTAAGAGGCCTTGGGAAGAGACCATTCGGAGCAGACACAAACTCATCAGATTCTTGGGAATCTTCCTCACGCCAAAGCTTCAACTTCTTTTTCGAGAACTCTTTCGAGACTGTCGAATAAAATTCCAACGTCGGACCTAGACCAGTTCCGACTTCCTCGAAATACTCAACCTCCAGGATACTTTGCGAGCTTCCATAGAGTTCCATAACCTTAAGTGCGGACTCTAAAATCTTTGAACGCGAGATACGCACTTTTTGTCGTTGAAGACGGCCAAGGAAAGGGCGTTCATCTCGGCGATCCCGTCGCGAGGTATCCTCTTGCTGTGCGTTCTGCCATCTGCTCATTGACCGTGCATAGCCGAATGATGTTGATTGTAAGAACAAATGGCGCGTCTCGAATGGGAAAAGGAAGGGATATAATCTGGCGAGGTCTTCGCTCCAGCTTGGCAAGCAGTTACTCGCAACAATAAGAGGCTCTTCTAGCTGACGGTTTAGCTTCGCTGTCAATTTTGTGTTGACGAACTGAGACAGCGGTTCTACGTTCAAGCGCAGGTTGTTCTTGTTCTCCACCAGAATATCTTCTATATTGGCATTCAGGTCGTGGAGTATATCGAGAAGACGAAGAATCGATGCCGTAGTGGGATGATTAGCAAGAGACGCGGGCACACCATTCACGTCTGGTGATCCATCAAAAGACGGTGACGAGAAGCCGATGGGTTCAGCTGGTGGTGGCCCAGACACCCGGCGGAATTTGATGGTATGTATTGTGGAGAAGACGCTGCGACTTAAGTGGTCGGCAGGAGGAGATGGGCTGTTGTGAACAGCACGATAGATAGTCGTTTCATTAGGAATAACCCTGTCACCAAGGCTGAATTCGATGTGCCAATCCTGAGGCACGGACTGTATAGCAGCCGCGTACGAAAGAGGTCGCGAGGACGGTCCCGGTGTTGGTGTGGGTGCGTTCTGCTGTGCTAGCGGGGACTGAGTAGGAGGCGCGCTACGATTAGGAAGACTGGAGGGGCCACTCGTCTGTCCCGGAGTAGGAACTCGTGTCCCGTCCTCCTTTGTCGCGGTAATCTTCCCTCCAGCAGCCACTTCCATATTGATGGCAGTCTCGTCAGGGCCCGGCGCATCTTCCATTTCTTCATCCAGCTCGCCTACTATAGCATCAAGGGCATTGCTGGCGCCTATGTCTGTATTTTCATCATCGTCCTCTTCAGAAATATGCTTCTCATCAGCACACTCGAGTGCATCTTGCAAGTCGTTGTCTTCCTCAGGTGGGGGTGGTGGGGGTGGAGCAGGAGTCTCACTTGCCGGAGCCGGATGCCTGCGGGTCGATCTACGAAGTATGGCTTTCTCTCGTCCCGAGGCCGGCGTCTGCCCCGGCGTGGAAGGTGTTTCAGGCTGGTCTGGTTGCTTCGACTTGGACTTCCTTGTCGTACGAGACGTGGAAGCTTGCGGAGGTGGAGGCGGTGGTGTAGAATTGGCCGCAAAACCAGCACTCAGCCTCTCTGCGAGACGATCCCTTTCTGCAAGGCGGTCTGCCAGGCGATCTGGTGGTACGAGGCCGGCTGAACTGGCCATAGCAGCCAGGGCCCGAGACAAACCGTCACGCGGTCGAGACCCACGTGGACGCTCGTGAAGGTTGATGCGAGGTCGCAGATAATCATCTAACGCTTTGAAGGTGGCGATGGCATGGATAGAAACCATAATGCTTCGGTATGAGCGGGGTATATCGGAATCATCATCAGCCGTAAGCTTAATCTTAATCTGTTTAGCCAGCATCGATGCAGCACTACTACTTCGGTTATCAAGTGCATTATGATGAACAGTGAGAACCTCGAAATGCTCCGAGCGACTCAACAGATCCTGGAGTTTATGAATCATGACACTGAATGGCGTTGTAGGAGAATCGGCGGTGGCGGTCTTTGGTCTGGAACTAACAGGTTTAGCCATGAAAACCTCAAGGAATGCGGCCCTTGCAGAGTTCGCTAAAGCTTCATCGGGGTTGCTAAAAACCTCCTCGACAACGCGGACCAGCCCAGAAGCGAGGAGCTCCGCGCTCGTGACGCTCTCGAGGACGTCGGCATCAAAGTACGACGCAAGTTGCTTCCATAGCATGGTACCGTTCTGTGGACTTAGATCATTTGCTGTGCGATGGAGATAGAACGCCTCGATATTCGAGGCTAGGTGTTGTAGATCACTAAGAATTTTAACAGCCTTTTTCTTCATCGTCTTTCCATGCTTCTCGGTCTCGTATGTTTCCAAGAATTTCTTAGCAGCTTCAGCAATGCGAGTCTTCATTGACGGCATATCAGCGACGTAGAGACGTGGAGGCGCATCCAAAGACATGGTAGAACCGTCAGAGCTAGGTGATCCGGTCATGTCCTCGCGATGGTCGTGTTCCTGGTCATCCTCGTCATCATCATCGTCGTCATCTTCTTCTTCGTCGTCATCATCGGCGTGATCCTCGTCTTCATCTTCCTCGTGATCCTCGTCATGACCGTCTTCATCAGAGTCATTATGGATTGAGACCCTGTCAGCTTCGGCATCTGCTGAGACCATTGGCTGGTCAACTGGTGAATTCTCAACAGGCTTGGCTTCAGGCTCCTTGTATTCGGCGGCCAGCTTGGCAATTTCAGAGATGACACCCTCCCTGTAGATTTGATACCGATATATGTGATCTAGGCGACTCATCAGGAGTTCAGTAATTTGTATAGCATACATCACTAGTGACGGGTGGTCCTGTTGAGACAAAATTGCCGCCAGAAATGAGGCATAAGGTACCGATTTTAATGAGTCAACTAGAATGTCTTTATCCAGATTAGAGAGCATCTTCAACTGAGCATCGAGCACCTTTTGGCGAACTGTTAAATTCACAGTACTGGAGAAAGCGTCCGTCAAGGTAGGGAATAAGATAAGAGCGAATCTCCGCACTTGATCCTTGCATTCGTCCAAAAGCTCTAATCTTTTCTCCGATGACGATTTCTTACGTGTCCCGAGAGACGAGGAGGTAGGAGTGATTGGCTCAGTTACATCGAGATCACCACTAACTTGAGACGCTGAGGCGATAGGCCACCTTGGCCCAGGAAGCAACTCGCAGACGACGTTAAGAGTCTCGATGATTTGCTCACGGGGCCGGTGGATCAAGGCTTGCATGATGACCACACTGTCTAGCTTCGAGGCAACATCTTCTGTCTCGCTCGGCGGGGAGACACCAGTTAATATTTGATACAGTGTTTCCACGACGTTCAATTTGACCAACTCTGCAGACAGACGAGGGCTTGCCTTAGCAGTGAAGGCTAAGGATTGGAGGAAAAGAGTGTGAATACTAGAACTAATTAGATTCGTTGTGCCTGGAACAAGAAGCCGCAGAATAGCTTTCAGGAGGTCAACGCTGACTAGTTGCTCCAGCTTGGATGATTGATACCGAAAGCTTTCGATGATGCGGGTGACACATAATGATGCTTGCTCGACGACACGTTGATCGCTGCTTCCTAAGACGTTAAGAAGGATGGGCATAACATCCTTAATGACAGGGAACGAGTCTTCGGGAATGTTGCGGCAGCAATTGGCCGCTGTAGTAACTGCGGTGCGTTGAGTGCTTGTGGCGAAGAAATCCAGATAAGACAAGCAGGCGGTTAGACCACCCTCGCGGACGATACTGGTAGGGTACTCAACAGATATTTTCTCTAGTGTGCTTAGGGCTTGCTCGGCCAGATCGATGAACTGGATTTCCAGTAATTTCCTACACAACACAGGAACGGCTCCTCCATACACAACGTTAGCAGCGCTAGCAGGGAGGGCCTCCATGAGATTCGCCAAACAACGACATGCCAGGAGCATGATCTCAGGGCTCTCCTCTCCGGTGAATTCGTTCGGCTGCATTAAGACGACCAGTTCTTTGACAAAGGCATCAGGCGAAAAGTGTCCCGAAAGATTGTCTTCATTAGAAACCAGGAGAAGTTCAGAGAGTTCCTGCAGAGCAATAAGCTGTACTGAAGGGTCTCCCTTTTGCCGAAGATTGCTAAGAATATCGCGTAGCCTTGATGAGATGCCTGACATCATCCCGGTCAGAGCCCGGAGGGTGTTGGACAGACCGGACCCTGGAGGACCTCCGAAACCACCAAAAGGATCATCGTCGTCGTAGTGACGTTGACGATCGTCGTCATCGTCATCTTCTTCGTCATGGTCCTCGCTATCATCATCAGGATCGTGGGCGGGTGGCGGGGGAGGTGGTGGAGGTTGAGGAGCTTCTTTCTCCTTCCCTTGATCTCCAGTCCCGGTCATAGTAGTGTCTTCATCCGTAGAGGTTGCATTATTGATAGGTCCCCGTTTCGATCTCCGACCCGAACCGGACGTGCTAGCTAAGGATCATGTTAGTCATAACTAGAAGCAGAATATTAAGTGGCAGTAGAATGAGCTACCGTGTGTTGATTGACCAGTCTTCTTATGACGGCTGGACTTCCGGCTCGATGATGTGGAGGCCGAGGCGGAGGAATTGTCTTGCATTGCAGCGGGCGTTTGAAGCTCAGAGCTGGGAAATATGTTAAATGCTGCTATATATAAACAAGAGTTGGAGAGATGCTATCAGAACGCACCCAGATGGACTAGACATGGTTGCGGTAGCTTTGCCCTTGCGCTTGCGGGGTGCAGTCGCGGGTGTCTGGTTCGCCGGCTGCGGCTGCTCTGAAGGACCGTGATTCTGGGTCTTCTGTCGCTTAGACCTGCGAGGAGGGGACGACTGCTCGTTTGTGGAAGGTTGCTGTGAGTCGTGGTCTTCGGCAGCGGTCTTTCTCTTTCGTAGTGAATGCGGATGTGGTCTCGAAGAGGGTGATTGGGCGAGGCTGGAATGAGAAGACGCCACAGACTGGTCCACAACAGATTGGCCCGGCGGATGACCTGCTGAGGAAGAAGCCTGTGTTGCCGCTGCGGCTTGGCGGGCAGATGAGCGAGTAATCCTGGAAGACATGAGTGTCTGATGCGATCATATAAGTTGCATGGGATGCTCGAGACTCGGGGACGTGGGGGGGATGCAGCGTTGGTGCAGGAAGTCAAAGACCAGATGGAGCAGAGTGAGAATAGGATATGTGGGTATATGGGTATAGGCAGGAAGATCCTACGCCCCGGGCAATGTTGCCTCTGAGGTCAGAGAGCAGAGAGCAGCGGGCAGAGCGTCTTGGTTGGTACACGTCAATCACACTGGGCGCATGGACATTATGCGAGGCACTGCAGTTCGCAACAAAGCGGAAATACAAAGTGGAAGCTGAGGGTGGTGGTTGTTGGGGCAGGACGGGACTGATGAGGATGGGTCCGTTGGTGGGAAGGTAGGTAGATTGATAGAGGCAACCAGAGAGGTAGGTAGGTATGTAGACAAAGAGCACTCGGGCTGCGCAGTTCGCAGCTACCGAGCTACAATGCTACCTGATCTGACTTGGTTTGCTGACGTATAACGTGGGTATAGTTAAGCTTAAGCAAGCAGGCACGCAGCCAGCCTCACTAGCTTTTTGGAGTTTGATGGATGGAACTTTAGACTACCAGAACCGCAAGGTTGCACCCTCTCCCGTTGACGTACAGTACATGCATGTGCCCAGATGATTTGTGCGTTTGTGGTGACTGGGATTTGGGGGATGCAAGCAGTGTGGTGCTCTTTTGCAGAGGTAATGTAATGTAAATGAGTGAATCCAAATTGTGGGGTGGGTGTGGTGAAGCACAGGCAATCAGTGCCAAATAGACATTTGCAGAGATAAGGCCAGGCGGGATGGTTTGATGTAATTTGAAATGGAAAACAGTGAGGAGAAAGACGTTGTAGTTGATGCGTATAAGCGAGCAGTAGAGCAGTGCCTTGCTGGACTTAGGAAGGCTTGCACATCGATTCACATGCAATAGAGGGTTTTGGGGACGAGTATAGTTATGGAACGTGAATGTGATTGAGACTGCGGATGGGGATGGGGATGGGAATGGGGATGGGGCTAAAACTAGGCGGAAGAATCGGGGCAGAGTAGCAGCAGCAGCAGCAGCAGCGGATCGTACCTGGAAGATGATGGCGATATCGATAACGCAGAGGGCGAGGAAGGTGCGACAAATCGCGAGTTCGGCGCCTTGTGGTGTGCTGGCGGCGGCGTATACGGAGCCGGAGGCGGCAGACGGGGATGCGGTTGCGGTTGTTGTTGTTGTTGATGATGATGATGGGCGTGAGGTTGCGCTGGGAGATCGTGGTCGTGGTCGTGGTCGAGTGCCGATCGGAAGCGCGGATTCGCAGCAGATGGTTTTCGGTCTGCCATGGATTACGCCATGAGGCAGGCGGCGTGCGACGGACGGTGGGAGCAAGAGACGTGCGACTCGACGGCCGGTCGGGATGGATGGGTGGGTGGGTAGATGTTTGGTCCAAGGCTGGCTGGCTCCGGACTTGAGACAAACAATGGGAAGTTGTCGGGCTCGGATGTTGGAAGATAGAGGATAATGGGATAATGGAGGTCAGTTCGACGTCAGCCCTTTGGGTTTCCCCTCTTATCGAGGTTTCGTATCCCGATGGTCTAGTTGATCGCTCATCCGATGCGAGGGGCCAGCCGCGGTCGCTTTTACGTATACAAGCGTGTTCAAATATCTATGATTCGATTCGTCGTGGTAGCTATCGCAAACCCCCTACATAGGTAAACATGGGAGGACGGCGAGGGAGAGATAGACACAAACTGTCGAGCTGGTTGGGGATGAGCGCTTCGGGGCCAGGCTTGGATTAAACCTCATCGGGAAGCGGGCGGCTATCCTGGCTATCGTGTCAGCCGCGGGGTGGCTCTATCAAGACGTTGTCAATATCAAGCCGCCAGTCACGATGCGAGTTAAATGCCTTAAATGCCCCTCATCCCCCCACTTCTGGCCCAAGCACCCTGCTAGTCGAGCTAGTGCCCTGCTGTTCCGAGTCTACAGGGATACCCAACTGCCCTGCGTACAGTCCTCCTACTTCGGGGAATGGCGTGAGAATATCAAATTTCGATAAATGTAAGTTGCGGTTCCATGGGTTTACGAGGAGACTAACTTGAGACATTGTGTCAATAAACACAGCTTTAGCTTATTAAAAATAGCGCCCACTTATTTATCTCTCCTAGACTGGATATTGTACGATAACTGATATGGTACTTATCTAACCCAACCCATAGAGACAAAACCTTGACCATGTTCGAAGCTTATTGTAGAGATAGCCCTCTTATCAGTGTCTATCAAGGTACTTATACAAGCCAACCTACCGATTTAAAGCAGAATACACCGCGCCCAGCATTTTAATGCCTAACCAATCCACTTGTATGGCATATTCAGTACTCAATAATAGCTACTGCTGAGCTCGTGACATAGGATACGCTAGACCGCCCACTTACGTGGCACGATGGGTCGCTACGATGCAAAAGAAATAGTTGGTGTCAAGGCGGTGACTGCTCCGCTTGCATCATGCACGCCGAGACATCCATGTTTGCGCCAACAAAAATAATGCATGCAAAGAGTCTAAGGGTCTTCATACCTACCCACTTACACCAAAGCATTCATACAGGAGCAGATTTGTGATAATCTAGAAGTTTCTGTGCTTTCTATATCGTCTCATGAGTCTAAGCTACTCTTTCCACCTTCATACTCGCCTAGGTCATATTCGTCGGGGTATTTCTCCAGATGATCCCGTAGTTCCTTCATCTGTGCCTTGAGCTCGGGAGTGAGTTCTTCATAGATATCTTCAAACATAGAGCGAATCGGCGGTTTCTTCTCTCGTTCCGCTTGTGAGAAAGCCTTCAGCACATCCCGTCTTATGCTCTCACGGGCCTCCTTCTCTTTCGCTTCATTCCAGAAGCCCTTCATCTCCATATATTTCCGTAGCCGGGAGATGGGGTTGTCTCGACGCTTCCAATCTTCAACCTCTACCCGCGCTCGGTAGGCGAAAGAATCGTCCGATGTGCTATGGTGACTAACACGATAGCTCATGGCCTCGATGAGGATCGGTTTCCCTCCGTCCTGTAGCGCCATTTCCCTGGCTTTCTTAGTAACCTCTCTAACCGCCCAGATATCGTTTCCGTCAACGCGGATGGTATCAATGCCGTATCCGATACCTCGGCTAGCAATGCCGTCACCACGGTATTGCTCCAAGGTCGGCGTTGAAATGGCATATCCATTATTTCTGCAGATGAAGACCACAGGGCACGACCTAGTTGCCGCGATATTCAACGCCGCATGAAAATCGCCCTCGCTCGCAGCACCCTCCCCGAAGTATACAGCGACTACGCGAGGTGGTAGGGTAGGGTCGTTAATGCGCTGCATCTTGAGGCCGTAAGCTGCGCCAGCGGCCTGCGGTATTTGTGTTGCAAGAGGTGATGATACTGTGTGCTAATGGCCTGTTAATTGGGCTGTCCCGCATAGAGATTGATCTATCAGCTTACAATGTTCAGCTCCTTACTACCATAATGGACAGGCATGTTCCTCCCACTGCCATTATCGAGCTTATTTGCAAATAATTGATTCATAAAATCGTTCAATGTAAAGCCGCGCTGTGCAAAGACACCTTGTTCCCTATATTGGCAGAAAATGACATCTTGCTTGTCTAGGATTGAGGCTGATCCGACACTGAGTGCCTCTTCGCCAGCTGATACCATATAAAAGCTTAGACGTCCTTGGCGCTGCGCGTCAAACATAATGACATCCATTATTGAAATTGTCATCATCGTCTTATATAGTTGTATGACTTCCTCGTCGCTGAGGTCCTGTTTAAAGGACTGGTCGACAATATTGCCATCTTGATCAACTATTCGGTAAGTTGGTAGCGTGGGGTGGTCTGATGGCAATGCGAACTTGAGATCGCTGGTAAATGCACTCTTCAAAGCGCCAGGGAAAGACACATATTCCGAACCAGGTCGTTGCGATACGCTACTTGCAGATCGAAGACCAACACTGGAGACGGGGAATCTAGACGTAACGCGGGGTAACGATCGAGAGACTCTTCGCAGAGACGACCTAGGAATTATACTCGTCTTCATCGTCAGCTCATTTCTCACAAAAAACACGCCCTTTAAATGAATGACTGGTTCGTCTAGAGAGATTCCAAAAGGGAGGATTATGAGGGAGTTCGGTTCGAAGCACGCTGGGTGGCTTTCCCCGGACTTTCAATGGCTAGCGACGTCACTTAAGCCGGCGCAAAGCGAATCGCTAGCGGCCGTCGCTTTCCATGGTCTCGGCATTCTCAACCCCACCAAGCTGGCACGTGCAGTATCTGAGCTCAAAGTTAAGATGTACAAATCGTTTCTTCTTTAATTAAATGACGAAATCATTTCAATGGTCAGAGTTTATATTATAACTAGGCAACTTTAAGCTGTATGTTAGGTAGTTGGCCCGGCGTTCGATCCTTGAGTATGTAACCCAACAATCATTTACACATCAGTGAGGTCTTCGCCTTGCGATGTCGATGAACAGATTTGTGTAACTTTAGCTGAAGAAAGTAAACTAAGTACCTACCTAATGGATATCAAGAAATCCCCATCTGGTTGTTCACATCGTAGCGGCAAAGATTTGCGGTCTACAGGGAGGTAGCCGCGATGAGTGTATGTGCTCCAACAGGTAGCCAAGGTAACACACCTAGCAACAGGTACCTAGGACAAGTCCATCAGCTGAAGTGCGATTGGAATAAACAAAGGCCATATTTCACAATACTCGCTCACTAACTTCAAAACCAGCACCGCGATCGAGTACCTATTATCTCACACATCCACATTGCCGTCGGATTTCTCACTCAGACAATACCTACAGCGATGCCTCAAAACGCCATCATCGCCATACTAGTCATTTTCTTTGTTCTTATAATCAGTGTCGTATTCTGGAAGGGCAAGAAAGTGGTCGAGCGTTTCGCCCACGAGATGTTCAGCGCAAAACAGGCGGAACAGCAGCTACAGCATCGTCGGGCTGCGAGTTCCGAAGCCCCAGTTTAGGCAAGTAAGCCAAATACCTATCTATTCCATTCGTTTCAGTTGCTCAACACGGAAGTCAAAGTCCACTTGCATCGGATGGGATGTCAATTGATCTGCGGCCGGAATAGCACCAAAAAGTCTTGGCAGGCACAGCCGATTCCCCACAACACACACAACGGTCGGCGGTGGGACAGGGATGTCCCCCGCCGAGCTCCGATCTCTTGGCTTAGCTTATCATTTTTTCCTCTAATCGGCGCCCGGAATCGTGACCTATGATACGATGGATATACTCGCGCTCATAACACATGTAGCTAATTGAGAAATCGGTACCAGGACCTTCTTATCTTCCAATCAGCCAGATTCGCGGCTTTCTTCGCATCGGCGCCCATCATGGCCGCTCGTCCCGCTCTCCGCGCGGCTACAAGAATAGCCCGACGTCAGCCCGTCGCATCGACATACGGCTCCCATAACTTCTGCACAAGTACGCCCGCTCTGAGACCCAGCACATCCTCATCCACACACGACAGCAGCAATGGCAGCACACGAACAACACACTTCGGTTTTCAGGACGGCATATCCGAATCCGAGAAGACGGAACGTGTAGCCGGCGTCTTCCACAGCGTAGCTGAATCGTACGACCGCATGAACGACCTCATGTCTTTCGGCTGGCATCGTATCTGGAAGTATGTCTACAGTCCTCTTTTCCTCGCTCCCGTGCATGCAACAGTTATTAATTACGCCGTTTCAACAGAGATCACTTCGTTTCGTCGCTAAATCCAGGATACTCCTCAAGCATCCCCCCGAAGCCCCAGCGTATCCTCGACGTAGCAGGCGGCACAGGCGACATAGCCTTCCGCATGCTAAACCAATCACATGTAGTAAACGCGAACCCCAACATTCATATCACAATAAGCGACATCAACCCCTCGATGCTAGCAGTAGGGAAGCAGCGCTCGCTCTCCCTACCAGCCGCCCAACAAGCAACGCTCTCCTTCCTCGAGGCGGACGCCACACAGCTGCCTCCCACAATCGCCCCCAACTCGCTCGACCTGTACACGGTCGCCTTCGGGATCCGCAACTTCGCCAATATCCCCGCGGCTCTGGCCGAGGCGCACCGCGTGCTCAAGCCCGGCGGCGTCTTCGCCTGCCTCGAGTTCAGCAAGGTCGGCAACCCCGTCTTCGACGCCGTCTACAAGCGCTGGAGCTTCTCCGCCATCCCCCTCATCGGCCAGCTCGTCGCCGGCGACCGCGACTCCTACCAGTACCTCGTCGAGAGCATCGAGCGCTTCCCCAGCCAGGACGAGTTCCGCGGCCTCATCGAGGACGCCGGCTTCGTGGTTGGCGGCAAGGGCTACGAGGACCTCACCCTCGGCGTCGCTGCTATACATAAGGGCATGAAGCCTTTGTAATTAATCGTATGCACATGTTATGTTCTACGGATAAGTGATGAAACTAGAGAAAAATGCGGTATAGAAATGTACAATACTCTGTGTAACTAAGACTCCATGGTCAAGAGTCCTTTGAAAGCGGCCATTTCTCTGTAGCTCATGGAGAGATTTCGACTAAATGGCGAAGGCTCGTCGAGTGTAAGAATGAACTCCTCCATATACATGAATTGTAATGCGCACCATCATTGCACTTTAAAGCCCATCAAGTATCTTTTGTTCGATCCCGAACTCTTTCAGCAAATAATTAAGTGCGTCTAGGATTTATTTCTAAATCCGAGAGCCAGACCCCAGAGCAAAAAGTCCTGTATAGCGGCACGGCAAATCCAGATATAGATCAGAAAGACAATAATCGAAGCTCGCCGCGAGAATATGGGATCCATTTTTAAGACGACGTAGAAATACAACATTATCTGCTACCTGCTTCCATTTAGCAATCCGCATCGTGAACTTAGGAGGATAAACAAACGCTTCTCATACAATATAAATTACACTGGAACAGAAACATGAAATATTAATATTAATCCAGAACAAAGCAAAGCCTCACATAAATCACACAAGCAGTAGCATCACAGGGACAGAATAGCAATAGAAACGTTGGTATCATGGTATTTTATGAAACTAGAACGACCTATATCGATGATCCGCCCTTGGTCAATACAGAGAATAGTGCAACAAAGACGAACCTTTTTGAGTGCCATCAGCCGGGGAAAACAACGAGGCTCGTAAAAAAGGGAAAATAAAAAAGGTGAGCCCTTATATCCGGAGCACGGTAGGTGCCCAATCGGGATTCACCGAGACCCGCAGCGTAATCAGACCATTGTGGCCGTTTTCCGCCCATCGTATCGTAAAACGGCTTCGTGTCTCTCTCGAAACCTCCTCCGCAGGTTGGCGGTCTAGAGTATTACCACTCTTATAGCGACCAGAAGCCGAAGTCTTGAGAAGGTATCAGAGTACAAGCGAAAGTTCGGAAGTTGCAAAGATTATCGGGTAGAGTGTGGCAGAGTGTGCGTAGTGTCGGCTGGCTATCACTTAGTCGCCGCCTACGGGAGCAGGCGATGCACTGCCGCCGTCGCCCTTATTCATTCCGCCACGACCGCGTCCGCCGCGTCCGCCACGGTCTCCTCTGGCTCCACGACCACCTCCACGTCCGCGCGAACGGTTTGTCTCAGGACCGCTTTCACCACCGCTCAAGGCACCGCGATCGCCGGCACTACGATAGCCACTCGCGCTGTCTCTACCTCGACTACTTCCCCAGTTCCCCGCTCCACTAGCACGAGGCTGGAATGGCTTGCTCTCGCGTGGTTGGAATATTTTGACCAAAGGTCGTGATCTATCCTCAGACTGGCGGACCTTGAAGTCATCGGCGAGGCTAGCATATGCAGCATCCCGTTCATCAACTGTCTGGAAGTGGGCAACTTTGTTATTGCTATTGTTACCCCACTTCTCGACCTTGGTAATCTTGGCCTTATGCTCCTCGGGGAAGATGTCCCGTGTTTGTTCGTCACTCTGGACGTTCATAACGAAGAGTCCAATGATGGAGTCTGCAGTTGGTCTCGGACCAGGCGACGGGACAGTTTCGGGGCCGTTGGTCGCTCCGTTAGAGGTAGTAGTCTTCTCATTTTCTTTGGCCGCTGGAGCCGTTGGGGGGACCGCCGGCTTTGGTGTTGCGGGTTTCGTCTGCAGAGGCGTTGCTGCAGCGGATTTGGGTGGTTGCGCCGCAGCTGAGGAGCTTCTCTGAGGTGCCAATGGAGGAGCACCACCAGGTGCCGCAGAGACAGCCGGGGGTTGGCTACTGGCTCCAGGTGCCGGAGACGGTGTACCCTGGGGTATATTAGGTTGCTGCTTCGCGCCACGGTGAGAGAAGTTAAATCCTTGTGCCCGCATCTCAGTGCCAATGCGACCGTCTTGAATTTCCAACACAAGCCAGCCAAAAGCCGCATCCGCTAGATTGAAATTCCACATATTCTTGAAAGCACTCTCATCGACCTGGCCAAGAGCACCAGGTGCGCCGACAGGGCCACCGAAGGGATTACCACCAGCCGCCGTAGTAGGCATTTTCTCCACAAGTCCAAGCGCGTTCTTCAAGAGATTCTGCTGAGCCTCGTTTTGCTGGATCGCAGGCTCAACCTCGGATTTGACGGTCTCCCAGACGTCGTTGAACGATGCCTTCGAGGCGGCTAGCTTACCACGGTAATGATCAAGGGTTGGGTTAACACTGAATTCGTTATATGAGCTTCCATAGCGGAAGTGTAGACCGGCAGAAATCGAAAAGTCGGCTTTCAGGCTCACGGAAAGCTGATTGAGGATGCCTTCACGGGCAGGAGAGGCGTGCGTGATGAAGATACGAGTTTCCGTAGGGTCGTAAACACGGTTGGCTGTATCTACCAATTCACCCATCTGTAACAGAGTGGTCCACATCGTGCCTTGGCCACCAGCAATGGTAGTCCTGCCTTCTCCATTGTCGAAGAGCTTGTGCATCACAACCGCACCGCCAAGTCCAAGAAGTCGAAGCTTGACACCACCAACCTCCAACAACATAGAACGGTTCTCGTCAATAATGTGCAGGTTTGGTACTTTGTACTCGTTTGATCTGAACTTTTCCAGTACGCGCACATCTTCACAAGCACCCCACACTGTGTAAACCGGAACCTCTAGTTTAATCTCGCCCTTGATGAGTTGCGGTAGTTGAGAGAGTGGTAATTCTTCTGGTGAGAAGCGCGACTTAACCGGTCCAGGCTGGCTAATAGACTTCTTGACGTTCTCGGAAATCAACGGTGAGTATTGTGCGACATGTTTAAGTGTCCTAGAGAGCAAGGTCAGCGTAACCTGTTGCGCGCAACTAACTCGCCTACCATGGTATCCTCCCACAACTTACTTCTCAGCAATACGATCAAGGGAAGTCTCGTCGTAGAACCCGAAATCACCAGTGTGGATGATGTGATCTGCTCGCGCCTGCCGCGCAAGGTCGTTGAGGGAGTTTAAGTTACCTGCCCAACTAATATTAGCCTCGCACTACATGGGCGGGATATACGAAGATGGGGGCCGTCCTACCTCGTACATCGGCTACACATAGAACACGAATAGGGCCTTGTTGCAAAATTCGGCCTTGGTTTGGCAGGAGCGGGGTGGCGCCGGGAACAGGACCAGAAGGCGGGGCGCCGTTAGCCATGTAGCCTTGGTTATTGTAGGGCTGCCGGAACAATTCAGATGTCAGCGAAGGCTCAAGCAGGCGGATATCGCCGCAATTGCGACGGGATGAGGGAGGGCCGCGGGGAGGCGGAGACATGACATTGCTTCCGCGCCGCTTTTGCGGAATCACTAAGCGCGAGTGTGGATGCATGGTGTTCTGTGTTGTTTTGCGTTGGGTGCATAGGGACGAGGATGAAGGGCGGGGTGAAGGGAGACGAAGCAGGAGAGGCGGCGATGAGGAAAACAGACGAGGCGCATGCAACAACAGTCCATAAAGAGAGGTCAAGTGCGGGAGCTTGCAGGAGGTAATGTGTTTGTTGCTGGGGTAGTGTAGACTTCAAGGCAACAACGTGCTGTGGCAGTACGGGTTTGTGCCATGTCGAGCAAGCGAGCTTGCTGCCGTGGGCGCAGCGCAGCGCATCATTATTCGTTCAAGGGGGGCAAAAAAACAAGAGGACAAGACAAACACCTACCGCCATTAGAATATCAAGCAATCAACCCTACGAAGCAAACGTAATCTCGGCCTCTCTCCACGGGACACCTTATCTCTGAAACCGGCAACGCGACGCCTCAGAACTTATACACTAACGGCGGTGGTGACCAGTCGGCAATGTGTAGGGCTCGATCAGGGATGGGGGACGCTCTGGCTTCGCTCTCGCGTTATCTCGATCTCGATCTCGATCTCGACTATGGCTAATACAACGAATCGATAGCTAAGTATGTAGACAGAAGAACACACTCTAAGTATGGAATACACAACTGCTATAGGGCTTATGTAGTGCTGTTGAAAGGAGCGCAATGGCCGGGATGGATCGTGGCCGTGTGCGTGGGTGCGAGGGTGCGAGGTCCAGACGAGGGATGAAGGATGGATGAAAGCTCAAGATTGCTCGAGGTTGCCGGATTGTGACTTTTAGCTTTAGGTATGAACGGCTGCGATAGGTAGCTGTGATTTTCAGCGGAAAGATTGTACAAGTAACATGGTTGGTAAGGTAGGGTAGGGGCCGCCGAAAAGTCCAACTTGGCCATGGCTCAAGACGAAGCTAGTCCATATGCGTGCTAGCCGCCACAGCCTATTCCAGCCCCCGGCCTCCTGCAGGAAATTGATTCGGCATCAACAACTCTTAAGTCTCCGTATACTCCACAGAGCCTCGTCTTCCTGCTCTTGTTCATTCGATCTCATTAAACCAAGACTAGTTACCTAGCGTATATCGACAATTAAAGACCCTCACGACATTATGTTCACGGTGTTGGGCTCTATTGGTCAACCACGGGATATATATGCGTGTTATAATTCCTCTCATGTCTACCTGGACAGGCCCCTATATGCCGTCTCCGATTAAAAAGAATACGGGACAACTAGGTAACATACACTAGACCACTATTTTCCCATCATATCATTCAGTTTATCATCAGTTGACGTTGACACTTCAAGACATCCGTCCATTGAGTAACGACGAATTGTATATGCCGATACCATTTATCACAATCTTGAAGACCAACCAGGCGAAACATATCATCTCATGAAAAACTCAACCCTTCAAAATATCGGAACCTGACTTGCCCTCTGGGACATAGTGAATATTTCTAACATGGTTTTTAGACCTTTGGCAAGACCTTCCTCTGCAGGCTCTGTCAACACGTTGTCGAATATTAGATAACGCGATGTAACCCACACCTTAGCCCCCAAACATCATATTCCCTTGTGTGTCTGTATTCACTTCCAATACATCCACATTCATGTCAAATCCGACATCCACGTCAACATGCCTCAAGATCGTCTTGTGAAAAGCCGATGTCCGGTCGGTAAGCTCCTTGGTTAGCTCTTGATTGAAGCTATTTACTTCAATATACAATCCCGAAATTGCGCTTGAGGAGCTCTTTTTATGTATCACAGTGCGATATACCATTATCAGAGAATCGTCCTACGTTGCACACCACAAATAGGATATATACGTTCAATAGAACGCTTGCTGGAAATCGACATACCAGTTAACTGCTTCTTAGATTAATCAGTAGATTGAGACACATGTTGCTGTCCCGTTGTGTATAAGACCATTTTTTGATACTGCTTGTATCTTTGTAGTAGCGAGTAAATAATACAATGAAACCATAGCAGCGACAACATATACTATCCACGATCCAACGCTTCTAGGGTTATTGATGTTCTTTGATTTCTCGAGTTTATATGCGAATGGCGCCGAAGAGAATCACATTGCTTCCTATGATCCCAAAACTATCATATTCACATATTGCATCCTCAAATAGGAGCAGCCAGTTTAAGCCACGCCAACGCATAGCCTGCCTAGAATTCTGAACGTGGATTTCGTAGGGCTTAGAAGGGTATTAAATATTGCACAATAATCTTCTTGGGCATCAAGGAGGCCATGTAGGTCTGCGTTCCTCCTTCGAGCTCTCGCGGTGAAGTAACGAATAGCTGCGCTTTTGCTAGCCTAGGTAATTCAGGTCCGGGTTTTGCTATTGTCGTGGCTTTAAGCAAACATGAGTAGCCGAATATTTCAAACACCGACTTGCAGATTGGTTACATGATGTTGCCGACCTGGCCCTAGTTAGACGGGTAGTTGCATTCCCCTACCTGCGGGCCAGTCCGTATAACACGAGACTAGGTACTAAGGTTCCTTGAGGCCGCGGCCGTATTCAACTAATGGGGTTAAATATTGTAACACAGGTTATCGTACTACATGTAAGGCTCGGAACAGTATTCGACATCATAAAAATCTACTGAGGCGTCAAGGAGAACATCTTAGTCTAGTCTTCTTTTCTAGCGATCCAGATTCAAATATACGAAAGCTTTGCTCTTGCTCGCCTAGTCCTGCTTATTCAGGTCTGTATTGCTTTTATCGTTAGTTATCGTGGTCGAGCAAACACGGTAATAAGCGAAAAGGAATACAGGTATCTGAATATGCGAATCACCGCTCGTAGAATATTTACGGAAGATCCCGCGGCTCACTAGGTACCCAGTAATAACGTTGCTACGAACTTACCAAAAACCACATCACTTGTCTAAGGGGTCGTTCTAAAATACTCTATGAATTTGTATAACTTAGATTCCCTTTGAGAGTTACGAGTTTTGAAGCTAGAACCATCCTCAAGATTTGTTTAAGTTGGTCTTCAAATTTAGGCGTTGAGCCAGATCGACTGTCTCTTGTAGTACAAGGAGTCTTTTCTACCACTGCATATAGAAACATGACAGCCCTTAAATCTCCGCATATGTGAGAGGGTTCCTTTGGAATTGGATTTGACCGTGAGGCAAAACCAGAGTCCCGAAAGATTGTCAGAAAAGTAAAACAGAATTGACCAGAATCACCACAAACACAACTCCGTAAAGCAAGCTCTATCGAAAGCAGCGCCAACCATCCAAGCACCAAAAACCATGTCCCTATCGACACCACCTATCGACGTCTCCCTTGCGCCTTTCTCAACAAGCCCGCCCAATCCTGCTTATTGCCACCGAGACACTCCCAATGCTCGCACGGGCGACCTTCCCCATTGAAGCGCCAGACGTGACAAAACGTCGCATAATGCCGCCGGTCTTTCTTCTTCTTCGGCTCCGGCCCGTGCAAACTCCCCCAGACAACGCCGAAGCTCCAATTTGTCGACACGCGCTCCACTTTCACGATTACCTTGCTGCCGAGCAGAGCGTTCATGCGCGCCCTGGCGGCCGGGATGCCCCTCAGCGGATTGGAAGGGTCAATGAAGGTGTGCAGGACGAAGTCTTGCGAGACGACGTGGGATACCCGCGTGAGATCCTGGTAGAGATAGATCAGGAGTTGTTCGGGGTCTTTTAGCCAGATATCAACTGGCCCGTCTTCTTCTTCTTCGTCTTCGTCTTCGTATCTGCCATCTGAGTACGGTGCTGCATTTGTGACCGTATCTTTACTCAGACAGGTACGTAGTAGTTGCTTTGCCCAGCTTATTATCATTGGATATTCGTTTGGGGGGCTTGTAGGTATGTGTGTAGGTGTTCAGGACTTGCTTTTTGGATTAAAATGGCAGGAAAATCTGGTGTTGTAACGGGCGATGTCATAACTTTAAATACCAAAAGCGGCCGGACGTCCATCGGAGAATGAGCCATAAACCTGATTTTGTTTTCAATGTCTAAGATATTATCCAATCTACCACTGATAGATTTGCATGCATGCAGGATACTTTCCTATGCTAGATAATGAATAGGTTGCTGGCACGGTATCACAAGGCCTAGGCAAGGCAAGACGAGGCTAGGCGCAGGCTGAAAGATGTGGACGAAGAGAGCCCCCGTATATATATTCTATTGCCTACTCAATTACAGTGTCTCTGACACATTAAGATATACTGCAAATCTATTCTTCACGAGCTTGTACTTGCTCTACTGTCCAGTCTACATAAATCTACCCTCAGACATATAAAATCAGATCCACGCTGATTCCTAAATCTTCGTCCAGTTTCCGATATATCATGGAGTGAACTTCCACTGTATGTATTCGGCTTGATTGTATTACTGGTATGTGTAAACTGCAATAGGTGGTCAATTATTCCCGCGTTTCCAGGGCCGAGAACGACAGCGAACATCCTAACAGACCGACGAGAAAGTGAATGCCGAGACCAATCAGCGACCTATCATGGAAGGCCTCCGGTGTTGGGCACTGGCCTCGGGCCCAACATATACATACACTAGCCCACTAGCTCTTTACCTCCAGGATGCTAAAAATTGATGGATTACAAAAAACAAAGCTTAAACAAACCGTCAGCCGAACCATCGGGGTTCCGGATGAGTTAGAAGTAGCTGTCCGGGAGTCCATGTAAAGTTTTCGGGAGAGGCTGCTGCAGATTAATCCCTTATTTGGTAGAACATGGGGGCTCTGTTATCTTTGGCTACCCGGAGGGGTTGAAGGATAGATGGAGGCTTTTCCTCCCTTGCGTAATAACAACATTTGATACTAGGATGTCCAGTTGCGTGAACGTGTAACAAGGACTAGTAGTCTAGGGTTTAGAAGGAGACTCGATATTGCCTCGGCGGCAAATGTATAGGAGCTTCGCTTTCGCTTCTTTGGTCTCATCCGTTCAGCTCCGTATTACCAATTCTCGTGACCGATAAGAAGCATGTATGTGATCTGCCGCTCATATGCTTATCGGCCGCCCCAGCTCGTGGTCTCGGATATGCTATGCAGTCCTAATACCTTGGATCAGTCCGTGTGACACTCGGAGCGAGGTAGAAATTAAATGAGAGACTTTCCACCACCTACCATATTTTAAGTGGAAAGAGTCTCTCATTCAAATTTTAACTCGCCTTGACACTGTGACACACAAACATGCAGACATGAACGATAAAATGATATTTTGTAGTTGACACCGTGTATGCCTCGGTAATCATGCCATCGAACTATGATGGTGAAGTTCAGTATGTTACATATAATGAGCTTTGATGTGAACTGTTCTGCTTTTTACACCTTGAGGGCTTATCGTATCGTGCTGAGGATTTACTTAGCTCGATACGAGTCACATCGACTGCTATTACATATTCTCCTGTATATACATATTTCACATGAGACCGAACATGGGAGGTTATATACGGTCATTAACCAGTTCGCTTTCTAATTTCTGTTTTGACGTTGATAATTCAGTATCTTGCTCTCTAATGTCAGCAACGTTGAGCCTCGAAGAAAGACTCAACGACCGCCATGCCAATTACTTTAATAAAATGAGGGAAAAGCCCTCCGAGAGGGGAAATATATGCTCCGATGACGGAGTGGGTGGAAGAGCACCCAAAAGACGTCGTTTCCCTCCCCCCAACTCCCATAGATGCATTGGCTAGGTCAGGTATACAAGCAAGAAGGCGCTTTCGTTAAACTCGTGTCTCCGCGGAATGCTATAATGATCACCACATTTCCTCTTCTTTGTCATGCCGCTGCCCATTCTGATTACCGTAGGAATAATAGTCCTTAGCCACGCCGTAGCCATCCCCGTAACCCCCGTCCTGACCT
This sequence comes from Xylaria curta, assembly GCA_022495235.1. Classification (NCBI taxonomy): domain Eukaryota; kingdom Fungi; phylum Ascomycota; class Sordariomycetes; order Xylariales; family Xylariaceae; genus Xylaria; species Xylaria curta. The sequence goes on along the minus strand of MU375898.1, from coordinate 56,433 downwards.
TCATCCTTGCTATGATCATAGTCATAGATCTCGGCTGATTCAGGATAATCGCCCGCTTCGTGCTGCATGCTCGGATCCGAGTACTGATCGGCTGACTGGTCTACATTAGTGTAAGGAAGACGGAGAAGTAATGTGGGACTCACTCGGTGGTACTCGAAGTTATAGCGGTCGATACTATCCTGAGCCTGTTGTTGCTCCAAGTATTGCTGCTCCTGCTCCTGTTCTCTGCGCTTCCTCTCTTCTTCCTGGAGTCTCTTCTGCTGAGGCGACTGGGGTACTTGGATTTGCGGGTGCATGGCTTGGACTTTCGCGAGGTAAGCATACATGAAATTGCTAAGCAGGACCTGACTGTATAATGCACGTCGTGGGTTCGCAAGCTTGATGTGCGCCATCCTGTAGATGGCTCTTTCTTCAAGAATCGGAAATCTGGTCCAATGATAGTCGACGTCCGGCCGTAGAGGTTTATATGGTGCGGGTTCTGGTGACAAGGGTCGCTGCAAGTGTGACTTCCTACTACTTGACTCTCTGTCGCCCTTCTTTTTGCTGCTACTGAAGAAGGAAGAGAACAGGCCGTCTTTTTCCTTCTTATGTTCTCCAGATTTTCGGGTGTTCTCTTTTCGTCTCTCCTCTTCCAACTTGCTATCTATGCTGTCACGGTCGAGTAAAAGACTCTCTCGCCCTTTTTGCAACGCCGTATCAATGGAAGTCTGCAAAACGTCGAGCCTGACATTATCATGCGCCTTCTCTACGAATGCTTTGGTTTTGGACTTTTTCGCCTCTTCATCTTTCTTCTTTTTCTCCTTGTCATCGCTCTTGAACCATTTCCACGAAGTGCCTTTAGATGACCCGCTTTCAGAGCTGTCTTTCTTGCTTCGCTTTTCAGTCTTCCTCTCTTCGGATGACGAGAAAGTTGGGATAAATGTCAAAGTGTCGGTTCTAGAGGCACTACCTGGCGCCATGGATGAAGGAACCTGAGCCACATCATCAAACCCTTGATTGGGTTTAGTCTGTGGTCTGGTTGGTTGCGATCCGGGACTCGTTGCCTGGTGTTGTGGCGAAACCTGTTGTGGTTGATTATAGGCTGGGCGTTTACTAGAGCGAGTAGGGGGCTCCGAAGGCACATCAGATGACTGGTAAGACAAGTTGGGAACAGGAGCACGTTGTGACGAGGACCGTTCAGGAAATGGTCTGCTAATTTCGTTACTTCTCGGCCCGCCCTCCTCCTCGGTGGGAGGCGTCTCGACAATTTGCGGAGTTGACGGACGAGCGTGGTCCGAAGGAATGCGTTTTGCCCCAGGTGGCTTCGCAGGTTGAGACTGGCCCTGGTCTTTGATATCGTTTTGCTTGTCGGGTTCGTACGTATCTATTATCGGGTCTTTATTGAACGGCTGCTGTCTTCGAACAGATTTGGACGGCCGTGAAAAATTATCCGGCACCGGTTCCGACTGCACTCTCACCAGGCCATGACCTATAGGGGCGTCCATGGATGATTCGGGATTGGGCAGGTTGTTATCACCACCCTCACCTCTTTTTGCAGCCATACGCTGAGAGAAAGGTAAGCGTTCGTTGTTTTTGAGAGAACCCTGTCGGTTGCGCAGGCTTCCACCCTTTCTGTAAGTGGTGCGTGTTGACCGACGAAGGCCAGTACCTGGTGCCACAGGTAAAATAGGCATATCATCAACGTTTGACGAATCATCACTACCTCCTTTTGATTCCATGGTGAGTTTTCGAACTGCCTTGCTAGGGTCCTTCATTAGTTCGTCGAGGCTCAGTTCAGGTACGGCGTGCTCTGATTGCGCTTGAGATCTCTTTCTTTCTAACCTCTCAGCACCATCAATATACCCATCAGCACCGTGACCATGGCCGCTGCTGCTCACTACCTGTCTAGAAAGCATAGACTTTTTCCTCCTCAGGCTTCCCGAATCGCTCCTGTCCAGACCATCTGGCGAGAGAGAGTTCTCACTGGATCTCCTCTTCATAGACTGTACTCGTTTCTCGACGAAATTCTTGAATTCACTTGGTGCTAGCTCTGGATGCACGCCTGCAGGAACCCACAGCAGCCTTGACGGATCCGCATCATCATCGCCTTTGGGTGCGATAGAGGGCATGGCAACCAGTGACATTCCTTGGAAAGGAAGTAAATCCGGATCGCTATTATTCGAGACATCCATAGACAGCCTCCGTAATGCTTGTAGATTACTTAATTCCTGCGCAATATCGTTTGGGTTGTCTATGTTTGTCAAGGGGTACGAGTCGGAGCCATCACGCATGTCACGCAATGACGGTGACAAGGGGCCACCCGGAGATATAGGGCTTGTTGTGCTTCCGTTCGAGTTCGTTCTCGATAGACTACTCTGACGTTGCATTGGCGATGACTGTATTTGTAGCCTATTGGGCGGGTTTCCATTCAAGGAACCGGTCTCGCTTGAGGTAGATCTGACCAGCCTGAGCCGATGTTCCTCGGCGGGGGACAGGTCAGATAGCTGCTCGCCGCCACGGGGGGCCGCGATAAAACTCAGAGGCCGCGATTCGTTGGTCTGGTAGTCATCGTCGGCGCCGTACATGGTACCGATAGTCTCAGTAATGTGATGGCTTGTATCAGAGATGGAGAGCTGGTTGGCATGGCCACGCCGGCTCGCGAAGCTGCCACCATCCACATCGCGAGGCCGTCGAGAGGTCTGAACAAAAGGACACAGTTAGTTGTAGGCGTCTTATCGTCACAAGAATTATAGAGGTCTCGTCTTATTCGAGAGCGTACAGATCTCGGGTGGAGCAGCCAAGAGAATGGGCATAGAGCATCCTTCAGAGCTCGATTGGGTTTGGGCTTGGCTAGCGGCGGGAATCGGCCACGACGATAGCGCCGACGGGCGTTGCAAGAGGGACATACCATCATGGAGAGAGTCTGTAACGACCTCGGAAGAGGTCAACCCTCCGGAATTCCCCTACTATTTGGTCGGGTCGCACACGGCAGGATCTCGAGGGATTCGCAGGACCAGCATGGATGTTTGAGCGTCGAGGCGGAGGATCGGTGGGAACGGCGTCGCTTATTGGCAGGATAGCTCGGGGACCAGTTGTTCGCAGCGTGTGAACAGGTCTCTACAGCAAGCAGTCTTCAGATCAAGATGATTGTGACAGGCAGGGCCGGATACGTGCGCGCGTATGACGGGAAAAGGGGGGGGAGAGACGCTGGTCGAAGTTGGATCGCTAATATGTACGGGTCGGGGTGTGTGAAGCGGCCGACGAGGCGTGTGGCAAAACACGTGTTTCTATATACGTCGGTGAGGTCGCAGACGAATAGGCGACGTTGGCAGCGGCGGCGGCGGCGGACAGACAACAACAACAAGCTGGCGTATGTATGGCATTCATGTCCGCGTTCCCAGCAGAGCACGATACCTATGCCAAGTCTAATCCGCAAGTCGAAGTCGCTAGATTATCGTGTATTAAGTACTCTAGGTAGATAATGTAGAGTGAGTAGATAGATTAATGGGTTGCTGATTCGAACAGACAGAAGAGAGGATCAGTCGCTCTCACTAGTCAGGCAGCCTGGCAGACCGACTTCTAGACTAACGTTGTCATGCTACCCTCTTTCTTCAAGTTGCAGCGTGCCATTTCCCTCTCGAGAAACCGCCGTCCAATCTTCATCCAAGCCCGAGCCGCCTTTGGCTGCGGGTGCCGTACAGTACCTATAATAGTACGCTATGTGTTAGTGGGATTGGGCACGCTAGGTCTCCTTTAGGCAAGGGGCATGTTATGCGTCGGTAGTGACCACCCAATCTGCCCCTCTATTCCATGTAGCAGCCCCCAATTAGACGGGCCTGCACAAACCGGTCCCTAGAACCGACCTCTTTTAGGGGCTTCGTTATCACATGGGCCAAACAACAAACAACTTTGAACTTTGCTTCTACAGTGCAGTGCATGTAGCAAAGATGCATACATATGGCCTTATCTCTACCTTTAGGTACATGAGGTACAGGCAGGTGTCTGTAAAGAATGGAGTTAGGCTTTTGCTCAATTCGCGTGGGTTATTGAATAACGCTCTCCTAATTTAGAATTCTACAACGGGTACACTGGAACTGGGAAGTTGGTTGTGGATTTCAATAACCTGAATAATATCGCGCTGCTTTTTATGCATGTTTAAGCCAGCCACTATTTATACTACAAGCTATGATCAACCGTGTCATGGTATACATTCGCCGATAATGAAGACCCTTAATAACGTGAAAAGAAAGATCATGTATATCTCTTGGTCTTGGCTACCTCCTTTTCGAAATATTTATTGTAAGTAGGTATTGTCTTTGTTCTTGGTGTTTTCTAGTCTCAGTCCAGGATAGGACCCAATTACCCTGGTTTGGAGAGCGGGCGGCTTGGTTCGAGCAAGGCTCCCCTTGCTCGTTTCGTTGGAGGCGTTACCAGGTGAAGGATTAGTGTCGGAAGGAATGAACTCAGCAACCAGTAGTTTGTCTACTGCGTGTTCCTTCGCATTGAGTTTCGTAGATCTTCTTGGACAGATCAGCGGTTGATCCGATCAGTTGGTTCTTCCGACTAGGCAATGCGTATAGATAGATCTCGACTGCTCGTAGGACCTAAGGTTGTCGAGACGTCAATCGCACTTTCCAAAGGACAGGAAAATATTGTACACTACATACATAGGGAAGTACAAGGTATGACGATAAACCTTCCTCAATACATTTGCATGTATGTCTTAGTCCTGGTGTGTACTACTTACCAGGCTGAAGGATCTCCCGATCACCGTTTACCCCGCGGGTGTCGATCAGCACTCCAATCTAGCGAGATTCGTCAATACGAAGTTGTCTTATCAACCGATACACATTTTTCATCACGTTGGTTGAAGGCATGATCAGTCAGTAGAGCTGACATCAAACTATGTAGGTTAGGTAGTTTCTTGTCTTCAATAAGACATGCAGACCCAGTTTGTCGGTTGGGCGTTACGCGGATCGATCCTGGCCTGATGCGGAGTGCATTGCAGCGCTCACCCCAACCTGTGCCCTAGCCGGCCTATAGGCGTTCTGCTTATCTTTGTGCAACCTGATGACCACTCACTCTGGCGAGGTTGGTGTCTTAATCATCGGGGGGGTTGGTTCGTCCTTTTCCTCTCACCAAATGCGCCACGCATTACTGACAAGCAAGAACCCGCCCCGCATCGTCCGACCTTCAACGGACGACTTTGAGACTTAGCGCGGTCTACTATCATATAAGAACTCTTCACTATTGCACAGCTCAGCCCTGTCACCTAAAATAAAACTGGGCTCTGGTCGACTTAGGTCGACTTATCATCGATCATCTACTGTTGTGTGAATATCTCCGACCTTCGACCGACATTGTCTAATTTTATAGCTTTCAAGCCGAGAATGAAGTCCATCCAGATCAACCTCGGCTATCTACCCAGGTAGGACTGTCGTGAGACAATAGTTGGGGAAGTGGCTGTTGGAGTTGCTCAGCACCTATGGTGATGCACATGACAAGCAGGCAATGGCCATATCATATCTGAAATTAGAAGTTCCTATTAAATGCACTCTTCGTACCTCATCTTAATGAAATCCTGGTAGTCAAATTGTAATTATTGAGACCTGGAGTTATTCTGACTCCAAAGGTTCGATCTTTCATTCCTATCCTATTTAACGGATCTAACTCATCTCCAAATCCGTTCTATTCCTGGCTTCTGCCCCCGCGGCAAGTCACCGACTTTGTTGAGGGCTGGAAAAGAGGAGGAAGGGGGTTCCATGTATTCATGTTGTATTCATCAACATGTTAACCACACACTCTGTATCATTAAAGCTGCAGGCTCAAATAATAAGGCCAATAGAACCACCAGATATAGACTTGTGAGTTATCCTTATTTACTAACTCTACTGAGTCCACGTCTCATACACGATGCGAGCAACCTCTCCAGGCGCAGTACGTACAACTCCATGACCATTCTTTAGAACGACCCGTACATTGTCGAATCCAAGGCCCGCCAACTGGTCCTTGTCGCAAACACCATCCGTCTCACCCAGCACCGTAAGCTTCTTCAGCGGTAGCTGCGCGAACCTGCGGAAGTAGTCCTCGCATCCGTAGACATTGCCTTCTCTGAACATGCTGTACACGCTGTGAGAATAGCCACTATGGCTCTTCAGCTCCCAGTCTCGGAAAGCTTCGGCAACAAATTCGCCACGCTTGACACGTTCTTGCCAATCCGACGGCACGACGAGTGGACCGCCTTCGAGAAACGACAATACGGCATCTATCGCCTCGGCTTCTCTATCTGTCGGGTCATCCAAGAGCTCTCGCATGCGTTCGCCGAAGTTGGCTTGGTTCACCATGCCAGCCGGTGCCAGCAGCGTGGCAGACTGCACAACCCAGGGATTGTGCAGCGCGAATTTGGTGAGGATGGATCCGCCGAAGGAGTAGCCAAGTATATGTGCCGACGTCCATTGCATGAAGCTAAGAACTTGGTAGATCTGAGACTCGAAAATGTGCGGTGTGTGCGGGAGAAGGGGCGTGGACGAGAGAGCGTGGCCCCAGAGATCAAACAGTACGACATGAGCATCCGGGTCCAGAGCTTGTAGCTCCTTGGCGAGAGGTGTCAGACCAAGCGCAGGCGTGTTGAGCCCGTGTACCATCAATACATGGCGTTTGGACTGCCCCGAAGGAGGAGGCAGCTCGTACACCGCTGTGATTCCGAGTTCGGACTCGAGGAACTTGGGCTTTGGGAACGCATCGCCAAACTGCGATACGAATGACTCGTAGCTAGGAGCTGGGATGAAGTCCCTGTTCTTATAGTCTAGGACTATTGTCCGTGGGTGCTGAACAGGGGTGTCCGACATTATACTGTGACAGAGTAGTTGTGAGAGACGGTGATGGCGATACTGTTTAGATTAAGTGGTTTGCTTCCCGGGCAACGCCTAGTCTTTATGTAAGTCTAGATAGAGCAAACTACCTACCTACTTAGGGGCAACTCCATAGTACGGGGCCGCCTTGTGCGGGTAGATGCAGCATACTCCGTATAATAGTAGGCATATATATGGAACCGTCTAGACAGCACTCCTGCAGAATCTCGGCCTTTTTCTACCTACGCAGACAGCTGGTAGTTCAGTAGAATAATACACTCAGTCCGAGACAAAACGTCACATCCTACCTTTATTTACTTAGACTCCTGTACGTCTTTAGAACTGGCGGGCATTCGCCGTTCCGGTCAACTGATCTGATTATTGCCTGGGGCACTTATTGTTGTTGTTCGAAGGGCGTAAAAACCTTGCAATCGGATACAAAGAATGGGGGTTCGGTGGGGGTCAGCTAAGTATTCAGGCTTCATAACAGTTTTCTGAGGCCTTACGCTTCGTAGATAGTATAGATCTACCTACGTATATGCCCGGTTTAGTAGATATGGGGTCATTGATGCGCTAACATCCGATATCTTGGAGGTTTAAGCCCCCATAATCAACGATATTCGCGAAGCTTTTTGCTATCTAGTTCTGCGATCTGGTTCTTTAGAAAGAAGCTTTTCGTGATTAAATAATCTCTCTGAACTTGAATTTTAACATAGGTATGTTGCTAGTATTCTTAAACATACAATTAATAAATAGGTACTTGTGATAAGCCGATTTGGGTTAGCCCAATGTGGCTTGTGTATGTCTCATAGGTGGGTAAGGTGAGTTCATTAGCGCTCGATTCCTTTGACTTTGTTCATCCCCACTTACTATCAGCTAAGAACAGCACAGGAGCATTGAAATCATGTAGCAAAGAAGATAAATAACACTCATGATGCCAGATCTGAGCTGACGGCACAAATATCATATCACTCCTAAAAATTAGGGACCCCAGACTACTAGTTGCTGCAAACATATGTTAAGGAACTAGTTCACAGCTACCCTACGGTGTAGAACCAACCCCCTTGGATTTGGGTGGTTCAGGAATCAATTGATCACTCTATTGAGCCCTAACTACCCTTCTGCAAGAAGGTCTCTCTATTCACTCTAGATACTTACCTTTTGACAATATGGAACTTACGTATCTTCGAACTATTGTGAACTTGAACAGTGCCAATTTTATCGTCTTAAGCACAAACGACCCATAGGATCCCACAAGTCACATACATGCGTCTGAAAATTAGAGACTAACGATGTGACGTTGCAGCTATAAAATAAATATAATAGCAAGTATATAGATTGAGCTATTGATTGAACATTAAAACATTTTGTAATAATGTCCTGACGAGTATTTACATTGCTAAAACCTTTCCTGCTTTCCATTAATCTTGTATATGGATGGGATCTACTTCGGAAAGCCAGGGGTCTATGTAGCTTTGCCCCAAATCCATGGGAGACCAATGAGGTCACGAAACAGAACTATAGCACAATACTATCAAAAGGATAGGACGTTATCGAGTCGAGCGACTTGACTATCTGCGGCTATTATATTCGTACTCTAGTAATAAATGCGTTGACAATAATCTTCCTCGACTTTTCGATTAACTCCCCTAGGCATCTACAATTCAAGGGAACTACAAGTCTGAAAATCTGCGTTGTAGTATCAATAGGCCACTTCATAGAACCATATTCGGTACTATTAGCATTTATCCTACAACACCATAACGGACTAGACCCAAAATTGCACCCAATACGATTGCAGTAGGCGCGCTTAAGTCAAACCAGGAACCCCCTACATAGCTTGTAGCGGTGACTACAACCCACCAAGGATCATTAGCCAGGCTCGTGCCTTGTGTAAACCCTTCATCGATATATCCAATCTGCCAAAGTCGGTAAATAGCTGTGTATATCAAACCTACAGCAGCGGCGTTCAGGCCTCTCAAAGCTGACTTAACAATCCGTACAGACCGTAGGATACCCCAAATTCCCATGACGCCATGACACAGTATCATTCCTGGAGCAAAGATACCGATAAAACCAATCACAGCACCAGCACCGACGTTCAGTCCCGCGTTAGCAGCCGTTAAGAAGCCAAGATACTTCAAGAGAATCAGTGAGTGATCTTTTATAGATAGAGAGTCGTGCTATTAAAAGAAAAGGAAATTCTTCTACGAGATGAATGTTGGCGATACTCACAACCGCAAAGTTGAAGTTGGGTCCCGGGAAGGCCTGAATAACGGCTAGACCAATCAGAAAGTCGCGAGGACTGACCCAACCTTCTGCTACAACGTACTCCCTTAATAGAGGAATCACGACGGGGCCTCCGCCAAATATGATGGTACCGGCGAGATATAGATTTGCAAATAGACTAAACAGAAGAGACGGATGGTCCACCATGGCTCTAAGCACAATGATGGTTATGAAAGATACGATGAATAAGCTGATGACCAGCAATCCTACTTTCCAGGATATGTGTAGCTGTCTGCCTACTGGCACAACTCTCGGCTCTTCCCTTTCGTTATCGTTCAAGACATGAGACGCAGATTCTCTGACTGCCTGTGGCGCTTCTCTCTCTAGCTGTTGCGTCGGAGGGGACGTAGTCGGCCCATATTCGGAGATGCCTTCCATCTGAAAGGTCTCTTCGGTCTCATTGGCTCTTCGTCGTCTCTGGAATCTCCGCAAGACATATCTCACGGGAGGGTGCAGTAAACGAGAATCGAAGATAACGGTTGTAATTCCAGCTATGACGAGAAGGACTGGGAAGTACCACAGCGCATTATATAACAAACCTGCTGAAGCGCCGAGAAAAACAAGTATTCTCGTTAACTTATCAGTAATTGCTTTTTGCGAAAGTTGCACGGCAGCCAGGGCGATGATGCCGACTACCGAGGCATTCAGCCCCGAAAGGAGCGCGTAGACGGCTCTCGGAAGTGTCTCTCCAATGTTGGATATGCCAATACTTAGCCCAAGCATGCCAAATGCCCCGGGAAGACTGAAAGTATATTTTAGCATCATATAGTATATTCTGACGCGTAATTTTGAACTCGTGACTCACCTCCATAGTAGGAACCCTAACACAGCTGGAAAGAACCCTTCAGCAATTAAGTTGATGCAATAGAGCATTTTGGTGCTCGCCGGCCCAGAGAGAGCTTGCGATAGACTGAAGAGTTCTTGATACTGTCAACCTCCAAGGTCATTATTGTTAGGTGTTAACTCGTAACAAAAGATGTATCTCTTCTTATTAACTCACAATCTGTTCATCAATCCATCCGAGTTTCTTCACGTATTTATCATGGAACTGGGGTCGAAACCAAATCAGCTACGCATGTGCCACATATTATTTTCAAAGCAAAACCACCTTAGATTGAAGTCTAGCTTGATTTAAAGGACTAGTTTACTCACAATTTTGAAATGGACGGGAGGACCGCCAAAACTGGTGAGGCCAAGATGCCATCCTGTCTTGAATACTCGCCAAGCCCTCCTACCAACTTTTGCCAGCGCTTCATTTTGACCCAGCCATTGCGATATGGCTTCCATGCTGTTATCGGGCGTGGCAATCCACTCGAAGCAGAAATATGTCAAGTGAATTGAATATTTATGAGTTGGCTCACTTCGTCACATCTTTTATATTAATGTATGGGGAAGATGTGATGATCCACTTTGGAATTGGTGCGGCTCATGCTTATTGGACACAACTGGGATGATGCAATTCCACGTGCATTATAACTAGTTCCTGATAGCTAGAATGAAACAAGTCGAATGATGTATGATAGAAGGTACTTAAATATGTACATACCCTCTTGTGCCGTTGGTTGCCCCAATTGTAGGTCTAAAGATGAACCACGCGGGTTAAGAAGCGCTATAATTCTACAACACATCTCAAACTAACGTCCTACGTCAAAGTATATGAAACACTTGTATGGAGCAGGACCATGTCTACACGACGACCGAGGCGTATAAATATAGAGCCTGAGATAGAATCTAGATTTTCCGATGAAATCTTCGGGTGGCCTGTTTCCCCGAGCGGATTTTCAGAATACCTGTACGGGAGTGCATAATTGGATCACTCCTATCCAATATTGGGCATGCCTAAGTATAGATGTTACACACAATACAGAGCACGCAAGGGGCATGATTATTAGCAGTGACTCGCAACAAAGATACAAAATATAAAACTATATTCTTGAAACTAAAAAGTATGCCGCCCATAACCCGAATCGCCTTTTTCAAGATTTGACTTCAGCTTGGCCGTCGGGTAGAACCAGCGCTCGCCTTTCAAAAAGTGTCTTGAAGTTTTGCTGCTTGATGAACCACGCGTTGACTGTCTTCCAATCCTGACTGGGGTCCTTGAAGCGGATCTGCGTAACGTAATCTGTCAGTAATATTCCGCATGGCTACTCAAGAAGATAGAGACGAGGATATATAAAGAGCAAAATCAATACTAGTGTAAGCGAGCGAGAAATAGCGAAAGGTTAGGCAAGAAAAGAAAGGAGTGCAACTAACATCAAACCTCCTCAACAAACTCGGCACGAGCTTGTACATCTCCAACAGGCTGATATTCTTGCCAATGCACGTCCTGGCACCCATGCCAAACTGGAACATGTGTCCATTCATCTCACGCAGGCGACGCTCTCGCTCCTCCCTCTCGGCCCCGGGGAGCGACTCGTCCAGCAGCCACCTCTCGGGCCTATACACGTCGACGTCGTCGCCGAAGATCTCAGGGCGGCGGTGAATCAGCCAAGCCGAGCAACCGACGATGGTGCCGCCCTTGACGTAGTGGCCGGCGATCTCCATGCCGGGCTCGGGCACGATGCGCTCGAGCGGCAGGCCCGCGGCTGGATGCATGCGGAAGGCTTCCTTGATGCAGGCGTCGAGGTAGGGGAGGCGCTGGCTCTCGGCCCACGTGACGACGCCGAGCTCGTAGTCGGCGAAGGCACCGGCGCGCGCGGCGTCGTCTAGCTCCGCACGAAGCCGGGCAAGTACCTCTGGGTTGCGTAGCAGGTTGTAGAAGACGGCTGAGAGCGAGATGGCCGTTGTCTCAGACCCGGCAAACGCCATCGACACGGCCATGGCGAGCACCAGCTTATCGTTCATGAACTCGGGCCGTGAGTCGCGTGCCGCCAGGAACTTGGAGAGCAGGTCCGGCGATATGCTACCATCGCTGTTGGCTTGTAGCTTCGCCGTGTCCGTGATCGGAAGCAGAGGTTTGGATGTATCGTTGCCTATCCCCGTCATACCCAGGCGCTCGGCCATGCGCGCGCGTGCGAATAGTACGATGGGGTTTGTTGCGTCTACGATCCCCCACTCCGAGAGCTTGAGGTAGATGGGGTTCTTCAGGAACAAACGATCGAGCCAGGGAATTTGACCAATCTTATCCAGTTAGCTAGTCAATCCAAGAATCAATTGTTCCCACAGGCAATTCACAACACAGTACGAGACAGGATAGGGGTACTGGCCAAGCTTACAGGAGCGACATAGAGAAATAAGTTGCCTAGGTAGCTAACGATGCCATCGACGTCCTCGTTCCTCTCCAAGAAACCATGACGCTTGCTATACGTGACCTCGCCGATGACATCGAACGCATAGAACTGTAGCCATCTGACGAAATCACATCCGTCGGGATTATTGACGTAGAGGCGCTCGGTCTGCTCGAAGAATAGCTTCAGGGTGTTGTTGACGAACGGCTCGTACTGCACCAAAGCTGACATAGAGAAGGCCGAGTTCACACAGCGTCTGAGTTGCGCATGGAATGTATTGTCTGTTGTACTGAAGAGCGTCGCAAGACCACGGCCTTTGGAGACTCCTTGTTGGACGATATAAAAATCCGACTGTGGTTTTCTTATTAGTCTATTAATGCCATAGAGAAATCTCGAAGGACACCTCAAACCTTGATGAACCCCTTGTTAAGTCCGTATATAGTCTTCAGCGCCTTCGGGTCTGCGAAAGAAAGGGTACTTGGACCCAAACGCACCACATCGCCGTACTGGGCGTGGAGTTTGCGGTGTGTCACCTCGGATTGTCGACCCCATACATCCCATAGTCGCCAGAGATCTGTCAACGAAGCCATGAACGGTCCTGGATACTTGTTCAACCCATTATAGTAACGATTTCTTATCAGCCACACCCCAGTTACTAGGATTGCTCCAAGCACCCAGTAGTGAGCAATGAAGCTCAGCACTATTGACCCCTCGAATCCCATTTTCGCCGTATATTTTCTAATCGGCGTGTTGTTTCGTCTCTTTCCGGCCCGTCCTATCGTGGGAACTCAGGCGTCTCAACGTTGGACGTTTTAAGGGAATGACAGCTGAACCCAAGAAGCTCCCTTTTAAACCAAGTTTAGGGACTAGTGGGCTATGAATGTCAAATCCTATCTACTGCCGTACGCTTAGTCCGACTAGACTGGGGGGCGTGAGGGGAAGAGAGGCTATGGAGATCGCATGCCTCGCGATAGTCGGCACCGGTGAGTTAACTGGGATGCCCTCAGTTAAAACGAGGAAGCTCAAGGTAGCTAGCTCGTCCAGCGGTGAAGTACATGTTCCAGGGTCATATGTACTTAGCTAATCGGCAAATGGGGCGACTCATGAACTATTGCTTGTGACATAACCTATAAGCTTATCCAAAGGGGGCCCTCTCGGTAGTGATATGGACAGATTAGGCCTATCACAAGCGATAGGCTCTAGGCCCCGCGGGCTACCTCATGGGAATATTGCGCTGGTTTCCCTCGACGCTCATTGGGAGGAGAGTATTACATGGTGAAGATGTTGGGGGGACCCGAGGATCTTCTTGGGCCCATATGCGGCGCGTGAAAGTCGTCAAATCTCTATCCTCTGGACACGGCAATATGGGGGCACAGGAAACGGCAGCAAGCGCGCGGATGAATCGCTTCTCATGTACAAGAATTGCCGATAGACGCACAGAAATAAGGTATTTGAGGTACTATCCTCTATCAGGCGCGCCAATGCCTCGCCATTGATTGCGGCTCCCGAATATCTCACCAAATTTCCCCTCGCTCACTCACGCGGCATCTAGCGCCGGGCCCGCTCGCAGTTCGCGTGATGGCTAGAGCGAGTTCCCGACTATCGAGTCTATTGTTAGTGATTCCTCGGTTGGCTCAACGGTCGTTGAGGCACGGAAAAATGTTATTTGATTGCCAAGGCAATCAAAGTGGGTTCTGAGGAGATGAGCTGAGACGAGCTGGTTAGGGTAGATTCGGCAGATGTCTCTTCACTACCTGAGGCTTGAATGATTGGACTAGGAAATCAGCCACTACAAAGCGACGATGCTATTGGATGACGGTTCGGGCGATCGCTGCAGGGCCAACGCCTGGTTACGCAGCGCCGTCGCCGCCAGGGGTGTGTTAATTGGGTAGGGGTAAGGGTATCCTGATCTTTCGGGACATCCTTATTCAATCCACACTCTCATTCTTTTGTTGAACTCTAGACGAGAGAATCCCGATATTCCCTATTTCCGTCGACAAGCATGTAAATACTTGTCACACCACGGGGAGTCGCTCATCAACCACCCAAGCTACATGGAATATAAAGCCGCCGAATATGTAGAAGAACATGTTTTAGCATCAGTACGACTTAAGCTGTTTGCTGATCGGCAAGCAACATATACTTGCGCGAAAGCTGGCTCATGTACGTATCCGGCCTGGATGATAAACAATGACGCATGAATTCCACCTACATAGTAATCAAGCTCGGGGATGCACCTTGGGCTATACCGAACCGCTCTATGAAACAAGAGGGCTGTAGAACTTTTGTATTGCCACGTGAGTAGGCATGTCGAGAGAATAAAACCAATTTGTAAAAGAACGTGCCACTCAAAATGAGCCAGAGCGACAATCTTTCTGGCAAATTAGTTGGAATGACCCGAGGAGATAGGAGAAACGTAAGTGCCGAGTTGCGAGCTTGACATGTGCTCGTAAGTTTCCCCTGTTCGGTTTTAGTCGCATGTTTTGTTGCATCGATTCGACTTGCCGACATAGTACCGCGGTTGGAGAGCTCGGCAGATGTCGTCCAAGACTTCCGTCCCATCCCGTCACCACTAACACCGCCATATTATCTATCTACGTGTCATCAATATTCTTTACGATACGAAGACGTTATACAGGAAATCCCCTTCTATAGCCTTAGAAAATGAGAAAAATGTTGGGAACAAAGCGTAGGACACACCTATTGGATGAAAGCAAAGATGAATCATGAGGAGGTCGGACAAGATGCTGAGCAACTCAAGAGGATCGCACAACATCTGGAACATTGCATAATTTCCATAGTCTCTCAATCTCTTGCCCTCTCACAAGTGCTACAGCCATCAGATGATGCTGCAGTGTTACTCATCTATTCTCGTCACCCACTCGAACTCGTTCCTCAGCCCCTGAACACCACTGCTATCGTCGGCATCCAAGTATCCACAAATGCGCCCTGCCGGATCCCATTTCCGTCTTACATCCCGTAGTCTCCCACCATTCTCTTTACTCCAGAACCTAGTGGTCCGATGCTGAAAGTCCGCATCGCCCATGTAGCTGCCGGCACTATACCGCTCGACGTCCCTCATGATACCACGGACCCAGCCCGTGCACCGCGCGTCGTCAGCGGCCTCGTCCCAGATCGTGTACACGGCGAAATAGTGGTCTGACTGCATGCTGTGCGCCATGGCCGGCAGCGGCCGGCGCGAGGTCGGGTTCATGGCGAAGTAGAGCGCGAACGACTTCTGCGTCGGCAGGGTCGTGAACGCCTTCTCTAGCACCTCCGGTACGTCGTCGACGTCGTTATCCACGTACGCATTTTCGCTGCAGAACCGATATCCCGTGGGTTGCTCGTCACGTTGCCCTGCGTATTGACACGCGAAGTCGGTTGGCTCGCAGAATACGTCCACTTTTGCCCCCGCTGGTCTACTGCCTCGGACATGTTGCATGGCTGTCTCAGCCTCCTGTTTGCTTGATTTGAACGAGAGGAAGCCGGCTATGATGTCTATGTCGTCCCCATCTGCCGTGCGCTTCGCAACACATACCATCTCCGTGTCTGAATCCGCAGTAGGACATGTCTAAGAATTGGTAAGACGTAGGCAGTCATTAATCAAGTTGTTGAGACTCACATCGATAACCCATTGTAAGACAGTACGAAACATAGATTGGGGGTATATGAAAACACTGTTGTACATCTGCAACAAAGGTCGTGTTAGGAGATGGAAACTCGTAACGATAGCCGGGAATCCTAAGATTTTATCAGTATTCAGTCTCATTTCTTGAGTTAATGCAGAGACACCTACCAGGCCCAGCGCCCCTCGCAGCCCAGAACAGGTCTGAGTTCTCCGTGCTACTGCAGTAAAGCTCTTCAGCATCCGCAGTTACGACGTCAATGCCGATGATGGACTCGCAGGCCCAGCCCCAATTCTAGGTATTATCACAAATTAGTGGCTGTCTCTGGGCTTCGGGCCTAACCTAATGATCCGAAACTTGATTTAGTTTTTGAAAGGTCAAAACTTGGGCTCAAACCAACCTTACAATTCCAGCCCACTACGAAACCTGGGGTCAGTATTGCTATCCTGAACCGTGAACTGTAAATGCTTCAGAAGCAAACTTACTACCACCCTGCAACAAAAACCCACCCAACCCAACATCAGGACAATGCCCACCCGCAAACATCCTCCCTTCGCCTTCCAAAGCCTTATTCAGCACCTCACCCGTAACGCTCGGCGAGCATAAAACAATTTTTCTCCTGGTATCAAAATCCAAATGTCCCAGGCCAGCGAGATCTACCAGGACAGCATCCTGCCTAACACTCCACGCAGCCCAACTATGACCACCACTGCGCACCGAGACGCGGCATTGCAGCCGGTTCGCCAACTCGACTGCTTCTCTGACGTGCGCTACGCACGAGGCGCGGACGACGGCCCTTGGAACTCGGGACGTGTCTCGCCGGCGGTTGAAGACGCGGCCCCACACCGCCTCGTGGAAGACGGCTGGATCCGTGGTCTCTCGCATTAGGATGTGAGAGGGGGCCGCCGTTCCGGGAGCATGATTATTGCTTTGGTACTCTATGTCCGTTTCGACGCGCTTTGACGGCTGGTCTTCCTCTGCCATGGTGATCAAGGTGACAAGAGGACGCTGTCTTAATGAAGGATGAATGAATGTTCCCTTATCTTTTGGATCGATAGTATAGTATTTGGGGGTACGCTTTCGACGTCTTCTACCTCCTACTAGAATAAATCCCAACGTAGTTTATCGTAGAAAATAGACGTAACAAGTAGCGGAGTCGGAGATATGAAACCATTTCTCTACACTACGGAGAGAACGGGCCCGGCCCGCCCCCGCGTTTCCGGTGCCTTGATCGGCTGAGACGAATGCGATACCCAAAGACCGTTCACCCCCCACACGGAAGCGGGCTCTCGGCTAGTACTCAGAGCCACGGATAGTGAGGGTAGACATTGAAATTAACTAGGTTAAGGCTGGCAAAAGCTGATTGAGTGAATTGAAGCCCACTAGGATATGATGACGTGAAGTCAAGGATCCCTAATCCACTGAAGATTAGAGCCCTCCACTATGCAGAGTATTACAAAGCAATAGAAGTTTCATCCCATCCAAAGTTACAGGGAGCCAAAAAGGGGTATCGTCCATTACCGACTAAACAAGACAAGAGTATCGGGGCTAACCAACTGGACTTCGGTTGTCAGAGTGGACAGTCGAGCCTCCTTTACACAAGTATTCTGTGTACTACATACATACATTTCTACGACCTGGACGGGGAATGTATCTCTCCCTTCTCACCTATCGACACAGTCCATACATAACGACTATCAATGCTGGGAGAATAAATCTCAAGCCTAGCCCGCTGCGAGTGAGGACCAGAGTTGGCACCTAACTAAAGTGCGGAGACAGGTAGCCTCGGATGAGCTTTCGAGAAATTGGCCAAAGAGTTTCCCACTAAGATTGTTTTGCATCCGTCATCGACTTGAGCATGCTATTCGTAGCACGTTAGCATTCATCCACATCTCTCTGCCTCTCTTCCAACAGGCTATCAATAGCAGATCTGTCCACAACATGAGTTGCACATACCGGAGATTGCGATCCCGCATATCGTCATCAATGGCCTGTAGGCCTTTAAGAGATAGGTTAACCTGAGCCAGCTAATAGAATGCCAAGTCAGTAATTGTTCTCAGTAGAGGCGGGCTACTTGTGCACAAGAAGGGAGTTGAGGGTGAGCGTGTATTTGCAACTTTGCAACGAGAGGGTGAACATGGGGGTTCGCGCACCGCGCTCATCGCTGCCGACGAATGATCTGGCTCCTCACCTGCAGCCGTGGAGGCTTCTGAATCGGCACTGTCTTCGTCTGCTTTGCCATCGCCATTTTCATTGGCAAATCGACTAGCTGATAGTCCTTTCTTCGACGGAGCTGCCGCAGCGATCGCCTAGTGATCCGTTAATTATCTTCATCATTACTATATTGGAGTAACGTAATGGTCATTGACAGCGAGCAAATATACGAACCTTGGCTTCCGCAATTTCTGCGTCCTTGACCTTGATTTGAGCTTCCATCTCTGCAAATCTAGACTTGACGTCGTTGGCTTCTTTTTCCGCCGCTGCCCGCTTCTTCTGCTCTTCTTCCACCATGTTTGTAAAGTTTTCATACATATCCTTATAGTCGGCTTCTTGACTCTTGATCTTTGCTGTTGTGTCGTTCTGGTGTGCTTCAAGGTCTTTCTGGGCGATGAGAGCGTCTTCCTTGGCCGTTTCCAGTTGCGACTTCAAAGAATCGAGTTCGCTTCTCTTAGCATCAATATCCTTTTGTAGTGATTCTGCATCACTGACAGCCTTCGCTGACGATTCCTCTGCCTTGGCAACGACATCGGCGTGCTCCTTCTTCAATTCCTCTAACTCTGCCTTGAGGGCATCTGCAACGGACGTATCGGGCTTCTGATTCTTGACAGCATCAAGTTCAGCCATCAATTCAACGTTGTGCATTTTAGTTTCGGCAAGTGACTGATGGAGTTGTTCAATTTCACTCTGCACCTTGGCCAGAGATTCGTCGCTCTTCGACTTGGCGTCTGCAAGTTCAATTTCTAAGCTTTCGGTGTGAGATTGAGCCTTTGCCAGGGCCTCCTTTGCAGTGACTAAAGTGGTCTCTAAATCCGAAACAGATGCCTGGTGCTCGGCCGTAGTCGAGGTTGCGATATTGAGCTTGCTTTCGTAGTCCTGAGCCAAAGCCTCAATAGCAGCCGCATGCTTAGCTTCAAGAGCTTCGATTGTAGCTTTCTGAGCAGAAGCCGCTTCGTTCTTCGCCGCCTCAGCCGCCTCAGACTGCATGGCAAGCACTTTCTCTAATTCAACAGAAATGTTGTTCTCATGGCTCTTTACAAGCTCCTCGATGACTTGGGCATGCTTAGCCTCAAGTGCGTCGATAGCACTCTTGTGCGAGGTTAATGCATCGCTCTTAGCCGCCTCTACAGCCTCAGATTGCATGGTGATCAATTTTTCCACCTCGGCGGAGTGAGCATCATCGCTCTCTTTCTTGAGTGTGTCAATACTTGCAGCATGGCCCTCTTTTGCTTTTTCGAGTTCCGCCTGTGCGTCTTCAACAGCTTGCTTCATTGCCTCTAATTGGGCTTGAAGAACGCTATCATCTGCTTGC
Source organism: Xylaria curta (assembly GCA_022495235.1). Taxonomy (NCBI): domain Eukaryota; kingdom Fungi; phylum Ascomycota; class Sordariomycetes; order Xylariales; family Xylariaceae; genus Xylaria; species Xylaria curta. The sequence goes on along the minus strand of MU375898.1, from coordinate 36,932 downwards.
TTGTTCGAAAACTCTTGAGCATGGGCAGCCTTTAATTCAGCAATAGTTGCTTCCAACTCTGCTTTCTGGGCGCTTAGTGCCGCGCTTATTTCGTCAGCATGTGCTGTCTTTAGAGACTCTGCTTGAGCGCGGACTTCTTCAGCGTGAGCTGCCTTTAGCCCGTCTGTCTCTTCGTTCTTAGTGTTCAGCTCGTTGGCATGAGCAGCCTTCAGGCCATCTATTTGGCTCTGTAGGTCTTGAAGATGAGCTGCTTTCAAGGCTTCCAGTTCTGCAGCTAATGTTGCATTACCCTCTGCCTTGGTGATCTCGATCTGTTTGGCATGACTAGCTTTGAGGGACTCGAGAGCCTCTAGTTGAGCCGCTTTGTCAGCAGATGCACCGCTCTTCGCGTCCTCCAATTCCATAGCGTGGTTTGCCTGCAGGGCGTCTAGAGCCCGCTGATGCTCTTCTTCTTTTTCCGTTAAAATACGAACAGCAGCGGCATGTTCAGCTTTAGCAGCTTGTAACTCCTCGGTATGAGCTTCGCTTGTGCTCTTATGCGTGCTAGTGAGATCGTCAAACTTGGTTTGAAGTGCTGTGTGTTCCTCCTCAAGAACATGGAACTTGCGCTTAAAAAAGGCGTCTCCTTTGAGGCTTTCGATTTCATCTTCATAATCTTTAGAAACCAGCCTCAACTGATTCTCGTGTGTTTCGTTGGAAGACTTATGCTCCTGCTTTAAACGCTCATATTGTTCTTCCATTTCTTTAATCTGCTCGGTAAGGGCAGAGCTAGATGTCATATCCGTCTTGGCCTGAGCGAGTTCTTCTTGCATTGCGGTGAAGTCTGATTTGAATGCGGCTAGTTCCTCTTTCGTAGTATCGACGAGAGTCATGGCATCGGCTAGTTTGACCTTCAACTCTTCAACTTCGGCCTGAGCGGCGGCAAGAGCGCTCTTGTCATGCTCAGCACTTGCTTTCAGCTCTGTAAGCTCGGCCTCTAGAGCGGCCATTTTTGTAGCATTAGCCGTTTCTGAACTTTCTTTAGACGATGTCATCTCATCAATCTGGCTTTGCAGGGCTTCATTCGCAGCCTTCAAATCCTCAAGAGCTTTCTCATGGTCACCAAAAGCCGCCTTCCCCTCTTCGAGCTCGGTAGCATGAGTTGCTTTCAAGGCTTCGATTGTCGCCTGTTGTTGCTCTTCCAATGTCTTCTGCAGGGTTTCTAGCTTAGCGGCATGCTCCTCTGTCGCTTGGGCCAAAGCTGCTTCAAGGTCTTTTGAGCTAGCATCCTTGTCGATCTCCAGAGACTCAAGCTTGGCCTGCAATTCATTGATAGAAGTCTCTTTTGCATCCTTGGCACTTGTTAATTCGGCGAGTTGAGCTTTGTGACTCTCAAGTTCTTCCTCGGCAGCCTTTAGCTTCGCGAGGGCTTCAGAGATCTGAGTGCCTAGTGCCTCCTTCTCCGTCGCATGTGTTGTCTTCAGAGTCTCTATCAGCTCTTCATGACCTTGGCGCAGAGAATCTTGTGCGCCTTGCACACTATCAACCTCCGCAGTAATCTTGGCTTCTAATTCGGCTATTTTCTCCTCCGACGCAGACACCTGCCCTTTCAAAGCTTCGACCTCGGATTCTTTCTCAGCAAGTTTCGTTCTAAGATCGTCGGTTTCTTTCGTAGCTGTTCCCGAGCTAGAGGAAGTAGAGGGACGAGCGGAATGTCTAGCAGTTGTAGAGGTAGCAGTGCTTGTCGCAGAAAGGCGCCTCTTCGTGTCGGTTCCTGCACCAATGGCGCTCGTTCTCGTGCTCGAGCTCACGGGTGTACGAGCCCCAACGGTGCCAGTGGGAGGCGCCGCCCGAGTTGTAGTGGTCCGAGGGGAAGCACCGCTGGTTGCCGCAGCAGGTTTTCTGAGTGTAGACGTGGATGCTGTTGGTCTTGTGGCCGTCTTGGAGGGGGACGAAGTTAGCCCGCTCGGCACAGTTGAGGCGCGCCGCGCAGCGGACGTCATAGTCGACCTCTTTTTCTCGTCATCCGTTACAGAAGGCTGTGATCTGTGGTTCGTCGTCGAGCTAGCGGCAGGTTTCTTGACAGCGGTCCCTACGGAGGGGCGGGCAGGCGGCTTGCTCAGAGTGCTGCCGGTTCGCGCAGCGGTACTTGCGGTAGTTTTAGCCGCTGAGGTTGTGGTGGCTCCCGGTCGTCGAACGGTGGCTGTAGTAGTGCCAGGCCGCTTTGCGACCGCTGAGCCTGCGGTCTTAGCTGAAGACGTGGGCGACTTTGCAGTACTCTTGGGCGACGGAGCAGAGAGTTCGCCAGTGCTCGCAGTGCCCGTGACCTCGTCGCCCGAGAGGATGGATTCCTCGTGCTGGACGACTTCGAACCCCTCAGCGTCAGACATGGCGGCAGGCAACGAAGTCTTATAACAGGCACTATATCAATCTGTGATAGAGCTGAAGTAATTCGGTCGTGTTAGCTCTTACTCACTTGCTATGTTTGCCGGATAGCAATTGAAGCACTTATGCGGGCAATTGGGGTAAGGGAAGGGGGTAGGTATCTAAGCAACAAGTAAATAGGAGAAGCGGCATGAATCGAGGGGCATGTAAGTTGATTATAGCACGGGCAATTATCTTCATGCACGCTGAGACACGTCACAAAGGGGGGGTTTCCTCGTGATATCGCATGGTGGGTTGGAATTGGTCTGCCACTGACCTGTCAGAGCTCCCGGATCTCCAAACTCTCTTGATGCTCGGCCCTGGTACCGAGCAGTCAGTTCCTGCTATAGACGCCGCCGCTTCGCCGTAAGGATCGGGTTTATCAGAAAGATGGCCGCAGAAGCTGGACTGGGTGGTGAAACACGGTAAAAACAGCAGTCCGCCGTCGATCCTACTGGCAGTCGCAGGTGTGTGTTTATACCTAGGTATACCTAGCACTATTCTGCGCGGCTAGAAGAAAAGGGGACAGGACATTTAGAACAAGATTACCTCTCATGAAAAGGATGGTCCCTTCATCGGGACGGGGTGGTCGGGCTAGAGCTGGGGCTACATTAGGAATGCACCTTCTGAGCCGAGTGCCACATTAACGGTCCACAGGTGATTGAAACCCCTTGGGAACTAAGCCATGTTGGGGTGCCTAAGCTAGCACCTAGATAAGTAAGTTACTAGCGAAGATCAACCATCACAAGGCAAGCGGGCCCAGGGAAGCAATAGCTTGGCTTGTCGGGCCCTCATGCTACCCTACCGAGCCAGTAACAGCCTGCGACAACCTGCGAGCGCGTTAGATGCACTACAAGTTTAATTAGCGGACACGCCATGACCCCCCCTGCAGATGCCAGCGAAAACATGGCGAATGGCCCGGAATACTGGATGGGCGTTCATGTCTTAGATGACGATGACAACTGGCAAGCCTGCCGGGTTTGACATCTCAAGACAGAACCTCCTCCTCCTATAAAACTTGTCTTTGCCTCACGGTAATCTGTACCTAGGTGTGAATTCACCTCGCATTAGACCGGTAGCACGGCTAGTCAGCACCCAACTTGAACATGTGCCTGTTCTGCATTCCATGTTTCTATCTGAATCTGCATTTAAACTGTGATACGAGATACATGAATCAATAGTTGACGTGGCCGTCAAGCTGCCCAGACTTCCTTTGAAAGACTGGACGCGCATATCTCTGCTCAATGCGACGGCGTCTTCAAGGATAAACAGAACCCGCATGCCGTTTCAAAATGTTCGTTAAATCCGCACCAGTAACCGTGAGGTGCTTGAGAGGGGTATCTTGTAAAAGCCAATCAATCGTAAAACTCCGTTTACCAATGCCAACACAAATTATAATCCCACCACTCCAGAGCTTCGCATGATCCGACGAATTTCTGCAGTCCGTTCCTCAGCTGAATACCCTATAAGGACTTTCGTGAGCATCTTTCCAAGTAGGTGCTCTGTCATAGCCACCGTCTGTGCAGCTGTCTTGTTTAATTCCCAACGAAGATTATTCAAGTCAGGGCAGACAGGAAACGATGCTTGGATGCGCAGAAAAAGCAGCCTCTGTTCCTCAACTGACCATTCGGTAGATCCTAGGGTGACAGAGGGAGATGGCATAGAAGAAACTGCTTTGGGATAATGAATACCATGGATGGACAGCAGAGACCGCTTTTTTCGCTCTGCAGCCGCGGCCATCTGCTCAGCCTTGAGTTGCCGCTCTCGCCTCAACTGTTGCTGGCGTCGTTGCAACTCCTTTTTGGCGCGAGCTTCTTCTTCGACTAATTGATTCGGTGCAGCTGCGATAACTTGAAATATGTCATCGAGTAAAGGGGTAATCTCTTTTCTTTTAGCCATCCGTTGACGCCAGGCTTGTTGCTGACGATGATTCTCCGTTTCTTCTTCGAGAGGATATCGCTCCAACTCCCTAAGTAAACGACGATGGAGCCGCATGATCCAGCCCAGTGTCCGCTTAAGAAGCTCAACTGCAGCACCCGTAAACGATGTTTTAGACCATTTCGCTCCGCCAAGGCCCCATGCGGAGGCCAGAACACTGTGAAAATTACTGGTCAGAATCTGTTACTTACTCTCGAGGAAGACTTAGCCCAATCCCACTGAGTTCTGGGGGCACGTAGGGGAACACGGTTCATCAGAGCAGATAGTTTGGCAGATAGGGAATAAACAACTTGAAAAAACGTACTGGGTCAACATGGGGATCACATACAACACAAGATCTTGTGTCATCCTCTTACGTTTACGAGAGTCAATATTGTAAATTGCCTCGTTATGATCAGCGATCCCTAGTCGTTGAGTACGTATGTGCTCGACCAGTATTTTGATCTTATGAAAATAGTAGCCCAGCATATTTGCGTGCCCCCTTAAAAACCGATTTTGCGCCTTCAGATATGGAGCCTTCGGGGTTTCTTGGAACAGTCTCTCGAGTTTTGCAAGCACTGGTAAAAGAGCTCGGGCTGGCCTAGTTTCCGCGCCATCGTAATCGAAATCTCGCCATTGCCAGTTACCCCTTGCTTTAGCCCAAGACGCAGTGCCCAGGAGCTTGCAGAGCTGTCCAAGAGGTTGATGGTCAAGATGGATGGCTAAGACGTCGTCATCAGAAGGACCTTCAAAAGTCTCGTCACCCTCAGTATGATGAGGTTGTCGGGCATTAAAAAGATCTACATCATGCTTAAAACTGTCTTCGCTAAGCTGACCTACACCCTTATCACTTCCGAGATCTGTATCGTATCCTTCGAGAGAATCTGACAGCGTTGCAGAGGTGAGTCTGTCATCGTCGTATTCAGCAGGCTCGTGATCATCATTTCCAATGTCTTCGCTGTTTTGAACACTAGGCCCCGCATGTGTCTGAGGCCGTGTAGTATCTTCTTGATCATCTACCTGTGGAGAATATTGAGGATTCTCTGGATCAGAGGTGGCCAGTCCTTGGCCCTGGATTGAGCCAGACACACCAGTCGGAGCATAAATGTCACGGGTACTTTTTCGTGCTGGGGATGGTTGCTGAGGCAGATGAGCATCTGAATCTGGCACAGAGGGCATTGATACATTACGGAGTTTTCTTGGCCTGCCCTGTTTCCTCTTCCCGGTGTATGGTTCGCTAGTTGGTAATGATTCTACCACACTAGTAACCCTAGAAAATTTAGGTGGTCTGCCTCTTTTCCTCACAGGCAGTAATTTTTGGTGTGTAGCATCGGGATTATCCTCCTTCGCATTCGGCTCCCTAGGTGAGGTGGGCACCCCCCATACGTCACCTCTGGGCAGCGAGACATTATCCACCCGTGTCTGTACCTCTGTTTCTGTTGGGTGTTCTTCATCCGGTTCAGCACTTAACTTGCGCTTGGCGTTTTCATTCCCGCCACTCAACGACGCAGTTGGGTTCGTCAGAGGCAAGTCATAGTCTTGGTTGTCGCCGTGGATTGTATACTGTTTTAGCTCCCCAGGCTGCACCTCACCCAATTGATAGAAGCTTGGTGGGTGTCCATGCTGATGACATGATTCCTTATGATGTTGGCGGGTTTGGCGATGATGGAACGCATCGTTTACGCTGCTGACTAATCCGTCAAAGACATCGTCTTCAGAGCTAACGCTGGGACGTCGGGTGTGGGAAGGTGCTTCAATAGTCGGTGTGGGCATGGGCGGGGAATTTGAAGTCAGAGATGGGAGATGTTGGCGCGACACTGGCGTCATGTTATATCCATTCCTCGGCCTTTTAGATCCAGGGTACAGCACGATGCTGCCCGGAGCGGCGTCGGAAAAGGATCGCTTCGCGGTAGAGGAGACGGCAAATCGTTTCGATGGCGATACGCTTGGGATATCATCGTCGTCTTCGTCTGAGCTCTCGACTTCGGGCGGATTGTGCTGATAATGATCTGTAGATAGAGGGCTCGAAACCCGCGTGCGGCGCGGCAACTGATTTTGAGGCTCCATAATATATCCTCTACTTCCCACGGATATCTTCTAGTATCAATTCGGCATTCTAGGGAGACAATGAACGGCAATTGTCTTTGTTCGAGGTGAGTCGGGCAATTTGGCAAGTCATATGTCGGCACGGTTGAGAATAGCTGCAAGACCACCGTATGTTTAGAAGCCCTAGATAGATGCAAGGGTGCCTATTGTTACCTTTTGGGTGATGTTTACTGGTAAGGTATCCGTATGTAGGTATTCTATACTTAGGACAAGGGTGAGACAGACAGACCCCTTGCTATTGCCAGGTAGCTTGGTTGCCGGCAAAGCTAAGGAAGGTGTGCCGGTACGTACCGACGCCTTCTGACGTACGTACAGGTTCAATCTAGAATGGCGGGGCTAACACATAAGTGCTTCTGCTGTACTGTATATGCACATGACAATACTCTACATTCGTTCAACCCCGTGCTTTTAAATATCAAGTCATATCAAATCAGTATATATACAATCAACGAACCCTTTGTATGACGAATTAACTACTCTAGGGGGAATAGTAGCTATAATTTGTTCGCCCGGCCGCTTTTCCAACATGGAAACCCCTCAGCTTGAGGCCTCCTTTCCTACCCTTGAGGTTCTAGATCCAACTGCTCCTCATATCTTCCGCAGTCCCACGAAACAGATCAACGATGGTCCAGATGTCGGTACGTTTTTGACCACGAAGGCGTACCGGGACATCGGCATTTTCATTCTGCAGCTCAATCGGGCCATGTGCCCCCGTAAGTCTAAGGGCGACGATGGAAAAGACCAGATACAAACTTTTCTGATTGGTTCTGAGTATGAAACTCAACCAGCAGAATCTGTACGAAGACTTCAACAAATGCTCGCCAAGATCGAGTCTTACATAGATGAGGCACCACCAGATGCAGGTCCAAGACGATTCGGGAACATTAGTTTCCGAAAATGGCATCAATTATTGGAGAAACGAGTTGCGATGCTTCTCAGAGACCATCTCTCAGAATCGGTCTTGAGACATAGCTCGGGGGATGATGGAGAAGGCTCGACGGCTGAGGTCGAAATCACAGCATATCTTCTAGGCGCCTTTGGCAGTGCACAACGTCTCGATTACGGAACAGGTCATGAGCTAAGTTTTCTAGCTTTCCTTGGTTGCTTATGGAAGCTGGGCGCGTTTAAAGACGGTCAACCTGACGGTGATATTGAAAGAAATATTGTGCTTGGCGTTTTCGAGCCCTATCTTCGGGTGGTGCGCCGTTTAATCCTAACTTATACTCTTGAGCCCGCTGGTACACATGGAGTCTGGGGTTTGGATGATCATTCATTCCAACCTTATATATTCGGCTCTGCCCAACTCACCCGAGCAATATCAGAGACGGAGCCCATGCCAACCGAAGGGTCGTTACCCCGGGCCCCGAAAACGTCATCGATCGCTAGATCCGAATACGTTAACGAAGAGAGAAAGCGAAATATGTATTTCTCCGCCGTTGGCTTCATTAACGATGTCAAAAAGGGTCCATTCTGGGAACATAGCCCCATATTGTTTGATATTTCCGGCGTGAAAGATGGATGGGGGAAAATAAATAAGGTAATCCTCGTTGCTGATACTGGTATCCTGTCACGTAACGATCAACCCAACGCTAACTCTTGATGAAGGGTATGATTAAAATGTTCAACGCCGAAGTCCTCTCTAAGTTTCCTGTTGTGCAACATTTCCACTTTGGCTCGCTATTTTCATGGGACCAGGATCCAGATGCTGCCACACCCTCACAATCTGTCCATATGGCGAACCAGCCTATTGCCTCGTCATCAATGCCGCCGCCTCCTCCTGTGGGTGGTGGCACGGCTGCGCCATGGGCCAACGCGACAAGTATGCCACCTCCTACAGGGCCAGGAATTCCGTACTCAAGGGCACCCTGGACGTCAGGTCAGCCAACTGCCAGGCCGCAGCAGTCACAGAGGGAACCACATCCCGCAAATGAAGCATTTAGAGTTTCGCAAGCACCTTGGACAAAGTCCAGCGACCGGCCTAGCGGATGAGCATAGAAGTACTAGTATTCGGAATACTCTCATTCAAAGGAGCCGAACAAAACAAGCAAGTTGAAGACGTCTAACACAACTATTAGATATCGACAAGAGAGAGTATCGATACCCACCCAAGTAGTACATAGTACATAATTTCATCGGTCCTCATCGCCTAGGCTAGGATATTAATACAAATGATTCTTACAATTGTGTGCCCCTACTAGTTTTCGGGTGGTATAATATCCTTACCATATGCGTTCAACCGTATCCCCTATGCTAAGGAAAGACGGACACGCAACTCATTTACGGATACCTCCTCGCTTGAATCAACATCGTATTCGCTGTGCCGACTCAGTAGAAGCCAGTCAATTTAGCTATCAGCCCAAGAATACAGTATTCCCCAAACTTGTAATTACAGGTCAATTTCTCTATCTGTGTACCAAACACTACCAAAATAAACTGTAGGTTGTAAGAACCCAAATCAAGGAAGTTTGTGATACAATAAATTAGTCCAAATAAATAGAAAGAAATTAATTGCAGTGTGACCAACAACAGCGGCTTTGTCTTACCAGCATCAAGCAGATTTGGAAGATCACTGCAACAAACCCTATAATACGTGTTCTCTCTATATCCGTAGATGTCGCTGATGTAACAGTATTCTTTCAGCTTCACCTTTGAAGACGTGAGCAAGGATGACAAGTCACCACGAGGTCCGGTTAAAGAGTGAGCTGTCTCAGGACTGAACCAGGGCACTCGGACCATGAGCAGCATGGTGCTATGTCCAGAAAAGGCAAGGCGCCGTCTAGAAGAAAGCCTCTGCATTAGCGTGGTCTTAGATGGATCAGATCCTGGCCAGAGGAATATTATCACGTATCGATAGGCGATAAGATTAGCGTATTTAGAACCGGAAACTCTCAATTATTATCTCTCGAGAAGGGTATCTCAAACTCCATCAAACAACAACTTCACTTTCTCAGGAATGTGCTCTCAGAATCAGGCTCGCCACTACAAATCCACCAGGTGACCATGCGTAAACGCATATCATCACGATGCCATATCTAGAAGAGAACTCTATGACAGGTATCCATCCAGCCATTGGTGAACCTATCTCGAGAAAGTTCTCCCATGATGACGTCTATCGCGACTCTTTAGGCAGTTCCGGCGGGTTTAGTGTCGGTAGCAGCGCCAGCCTCAGCAACAACTGGAGCAGCTGGAGCTTCGGAGGTAGTGTCAGCAGCAGCGACAGGAGTCTCGGGCTTCGCCTCGGTGGCAGCGCCGGTAGCTGATATGAAGTTAGCAAGTGCTTACAGCTCCGATTGAGGCAGTCGAGGTCGCAAGGCGAGCGCTCCACGTGATGCTATAGATTCACTCTGAGGAGTGGATGGCGTGATAGACAACTTACTGGTCTCGGTGACGGGCTTGGCTGCCTCGGTAGCAGGAGCCTCTTTGCCAGGAGTAGGAGCGAGAACAAGAGTAGCGGTGCCAGCGGTGGCAGCTAAAGCATATGAATAAGCATCTTGCAGATTCTATGTTGGTCTTGCCGCGTGTCATATTCCAAGGTCTGCACCGAAATTCCATGGATTCTACATTGCACTTACCGGCTGGAGTATCAACCTTGGCAGCCTCGGTGGTGCCACTAGTGGACGCGCCCTCCTTTGGCTTCTTGTCTTTCTTCTTGAAGACAGCCTTGAACTTCGCCTTCAGGTTGTTAAGTGCGTTTGGCGCTGTGCGAAACGCGGAAGTCAGCACACATTCATAGTACAAGGTACCAAGGGAGAGAATGAATAAGGGCCCGCCATCTCTGGTTGAGCCGCGCGAGGTGAGAGGACGAAAACACGTATCCACCTTGGCGACAACTACGAATACGATTGCAAAGATCATTCGTGGCCGTTACCGCAGCGAAATAGGCAAGCTTAGGAAAGGGATAAGAATGGAGTGCAGGAAAAGGGAGCTTCACGAATCCCACCCATTGTGTCAGTTGTTATGAATCCTGCTTGAGGTTCAACGAAAGATATATCCCGGAAAGGAATGCGAAGTCCGTAAAGGAACAAGACGAGAAGTCTATTAGAGTTAAGGAAGCTGTCGTTGACTGTGGACAAGATGGCAGGATGTGTTGTGATGAAGCTTGAAGGGTAGAAGAGTGGAACTGGGGAAATGGCATCTCCAGTTGGTGGATACGCGCTATCAGGAAGAAAGAGCTAAGGGCCCCCCAGCCAATATTTGAAGATGGGGTATTTTAGCGCCCGCAGACGCACACATGCAAGACGCTTGGGCCCTCCTTACCAGCCCCTAACTAGCCCCTGACGGCCAAGACGGACATCCTGGAAAAACAAGAAAAAAAGGCAAAGAGCGAGCAGTGATCTCGGGACATCATTACCGAAGTAAATCCGCCAGCATGGTACATGCTACCGTAGCAAGACATTACCAGGGAACGAGAGGGGCTCAGAGGTACCTAACAGGTCTACCTACGTAGGTCAGGTTCTACATCTAGGTACACATATTATTGCCAACGACGCGTGACTCGTTGCCGTGCATTATTTGCGACATGTAGGTACTGCTGTGGCCGGGCAATAACTGTCATTGCAATACGTGACCGAAGTAGGACGCGTGTAGCCTAAATTTCTAGGCGACGGCACATTACTTAAACCCACAGGAGTCCTTTTCCGATATTATCTCTTGCTTGCACTGCTACCACTATAGGGCTTCTAAGATTAGTTATAGCTACTAAAGTCGAAGATGCTTCAACTCAGAACTGTATTGTATCCGTTGAATATCGAGCATTCCAGCACGCCAAGTTCGAACGTGGATCTATCGATATCAGGCATGGATTTGCAGATCTGAGACCACTGACAATCAGCAGTCACTCATCTCTTCCTGCAGTTTGGCTTCAGAACCAAGAAACAAGAACACTTGCAGCTGACTGCACATCGATATGCACTTTCAAGAAAAATACAGTAAGTATTCGTTTGCCATGCAATTGTGACTTATGATCCTTAAGTCACGAAAGTTTTTTTGTCAACCGATTCACAATAGCATCTTCGTCATAATAGGAAACAGCACATTCAACCGGCAACAGCTTAAAAGACCCGAACATCAGAAATGACACCTTTGAACTCTCAAACATGTCATCTGCAAGAAGGTGTCGAGGGTCGCGTCGTATAGCCGTTAAGCTCGTAGCCACGTGTCTGCTAGTATTCATTCTGACTATAAACGAGTCCGGATCAGGAATTGCTTACCATGCCGGCGGAGTGACCCAATCAGGTTTCCCGACTGACCTCATCGATGCGAGCCTCCGGGTCCGGACCCCACCGACCGAGATCGGGTGGACCGGTACGAAGAGTCATAGGTATGAGCTAAGAGAATTTGCAACAAGATCCATTCACTGCGCCCCGATAAGTTCGGGAGAGCTACGGCCGCGCGGGCGTTTGAGAGGAGTCAGTCACGATGGGTTGGGTGATATATCAGGAGCATGACACGCCTACACCGTACTCACCGCCGGGCGACAGTGTACCGTGTCAGTAGTCTCCTTTGGTTGCGGGCACATATGACCAACGAGAACCAACTAGCTCGTATCGAGTCTCCACAGCACAGCGTAGAAGTTGATACATCAGCAAGCGTCTTCGCTGCTCTTTTATCACTTGCCAAGGTGGGCAATACTGAATATTTAAATCTGGATCGGAGCTTTTTTTTTTCTTTCTCTACTTTACGACCTAATTACACCATCTAGTGTTCGCATTGTTGACGCTTCATTACTAATATCTAATAAGCGTATCCGAGTCATCCTTCAATCAAGTCCTGTTACAGTTGGTTGAGGTTGTCTTTCCTTTATTGAAAAGTCACTCAAGTGCAACACTATAATGGCACCAATCATTCACCTGGTTCGCCACGCACAGGGCTACCACAATCTCAATGTCGAGAATCAATGGATACGAGACCCGGATCTTACCGATCTTGGCAAGCAGCAATGCGAGGAGCTTTGCAAGGGCTTTCCCTACCACGACAAGATCACTCACCTGGTCGCTTCGCCAATTCGTCGAACCATATTCACGTGTCAGTACTCCTTTGCTCCAGAAGTGAAGGCAGGGAAGAAGATAGTCGCTCTCCAAGATGCTCAGGAGGTTTCCCTCTACCCCTGCGACATCGGCAGTGATGTTGGAAAGCTGAAAAAGGAGTTCGGTGACCTCGTTGATTTCCAATACGTAACGGAAGATTGGAACGACAAGTCTCCCGACTCGAAATACTACCCGGAGCCTAAGAAGCTCGAGGCTAGAGCCCGCAGCACGAGACTATGGCTCCGGGATCTAGTCAAGAACGCCGGCGACGACGCACAGGTGGTCTTAGTCACGCACGGCGGTATCCTACACTTCATTACCGAGGACTGGCTAGGCATTGACCCTGGTAGAGGTAAGTTTAGCGCCCCAGCGTAAGAGGAGACGAATCATATCTTCTCCATTTATCCCAATAATTTCGCCTTATCATGAAGGCTGATAGCGAGCTAATCACAGGGACCGGCTGGCTCAACACCGAATACCGGTCATACGAATTTGTAGATAAGACGGGACAGGATCCAAACGCAAGCTTAGAGGAACTCCCAGAGAGCCGTCGTCGCAGAAAAGGGACCGAGGTCCCTTATACCGACGCCGAGATGATGGAAATGCGCGCCGCGTACGAGGAGGTATTCAACCAGGACGTCAAGCATTGCGTTGACGTGATTGCTAAGCGGGAGGCGGGGGCCAAGAGCGACACGAATGGCACGAATGGAGCCTAAGATTCTAGACCATAGAGATAAAGATATTAGATTAGACGTTACAAAGTCTAGAGGCGTTTGTGATCTTCTAGACGCTTTATAGATTTACTATGGAGATTTATAGTGTTTGGTTCCAAGTTATAATTCACTCACTGGCTTCTGTAATGGCCTTCAGATCAAGGACTTTGACGAATGCGCAAGTTGCAACTTACCTGCCCCAGAGAGACCTTGGGCCCAGCCGCAGAGTTCCTCAAACCTTCTGTCCACAGTTACGTGTACTGTCATGAAATCTTGCTAAACAGGGTTTGATCCAATGCAGTGCTACTACACATCAGAAACATCGGTTAGTACGGCCTGGTGATGGATCCATCTCATGGCGCTCACAGTCTTTCATTACGCGATATATGTACCCATTATGAGTAGAACCCTTCTACATACTGTCTGTCGTAATCACCACGGACGAGTATTCGAATTTACGTAGCCTTGCTACGGTCATTGCGTTTTGCTTGTACCAATACTATACCTACCATTTATCTACTTTATATTAACTCCCTCCGTTAATCCATCAAATAATCCGTCTCCTGGCCGCCCACCCACTTAACACCACTTCCTCAACACAATGCATACAAGTACATCCCTATAGCTTGGACCTCACGCTAGAGAACTTGTATAATTACGATCCAATTCTCTTCGAGATTACCTTCAAAATATGCGAAATGCTCCTTCTCAGCCGAAATCGACATCGAGACCACTTTTCATTCACGGACATCTACATTTTTTACCTCTCCTTGCATGGTTATTGACAGGAGATCTATCGAATGTTTCTGCCGTGTCGAAACTGAGACAACTAGCAATACTCCTCCGATATAAGCGAGGTTAACTAAAAGACACCAACTACCCAACAGCCTACAAGCGCGGCCAATGCTCGTTATTAGATGGTTATTAGAAACTACTGCCCAGCGAGAAAAGTTGGACAATTTCGAACCCAGACGATTCCGAATGGAATCCGTCACTGTTACAGTCGGCAATGTCAATCTTAAAGGGAAATATCGACACAGAGAAAAGAAAATTGAAGCTGATGTCTATGTCTAGGATAGCAGTTTAGATGCGTTAACAAGTAATCCATAGGGGAACTTAGCAGAAATTTGGATGGATCTGTATGAACAGTGGAATGCATTGAGGAAAGAGGGTACTACCCCATTAAGCTAGAATACCTGATATCGGATCCTAGAAAGACTTGGATTTATGGGTTTGGAAGTAGCCCTCGTGATCATCTTGGCAGGTTGTACTATTGTCCGTGTAAAGATTAGACGAATCGAAACTTATTCTACAACCTCACTCTAAACAACCGCTCATATGCACTTGTTATACTTCATAATTTTACGGTATAAGGAGATGCATGAATGAATGATGGAAACCAAAGGACTCTATAAGGAAAAGTATAAGGGATGGTGTATATGAGGACCTCTCACGTTTAATGCATTTCTTGATTACTTCATCTACCTACCCTCCAACAACCCTGTGAATAATGACATGTGCATCCGATTAGTTATTTTGATATGCTGTGTAAACAAGACATCGAGGTGCTATGAATTTTCAGAAATAGTGAATAATCTTGTTAGATATTATCAAACCCTTGAGTAGCTAGCCTCCTTCAGAATATAGATACTCTCTGGAAGCAATTTTGCAGAATCGGACGGCCTCTTGGTCTAGTGGTATGATTCTCGCTTTGGGTCTTCCTACATCTCAGCATGCGAGAGGCCCCGGGTTCGAATCCCGGAGAGGCCCGCTTCTATCATTTTCATTTTGTCTTATTTCATTCCTGCTCATTCATATATTGCAGGTTGTACGTACATGTCATGCTGAGACAGTTTACCGCAACTTGTAGCTAATTTTATGAGCAAGCCTCTCGAGCTTCCTTAATTAGCCTCACAACTATCAGTATCTTGTTGCCCTTAATTTTTGCGCTGATGTGCTGAATGCTAAGGTGAATGAACATTGTATTATTTCTATTAACCACTCAGTTACCACCATATATGAACTCAACAAGTAACTGCACGTTTGTCAAACTACAGAGGGATGCATGCAATGGAATACTTATACATGGTACCTCCTTACTATCTATTGTGTTGTAGTAATAATACTTCTCTTCTACTAACCCTTGCTAGGTATGTATGCATGTGGTTGATAGCTACAATCTCGCACTAGACCTGCTTCGACGATGTGCAGACTATTTTCTGATATTGATTGGCCATAGCCCTGGTGGTTATAGGTGCACACTGAGGACTCAAACTGGCCTGTCTTATCCCATGACTGAAAGAGGATGGTAGTTTTAGACGTCAATTGAGTGAGTTCGATATAGGACCTGTGCTAGCAGCCTATATAATTAGACAAGACGATTGGCTATCCCACCTTGACATGAAACCTTGCATTTGCAGCCTTGGAGCTAACCGTAGTGAACCAAAAACCAAGACATAGAGAACAGGTCTTGGGGTGGATTGCTAAACCGGCCAAGCAATTGTAATTTGCGTGCAGCCATCTGGAACAAATGTCACCATTCCTTTGCCTTCTGTCACAAATCCTTCAGATGATGATAGTTTCGTAATGCACTGGGAAGCGATAGAGGCCGCAGAAGGTTGGGAACGAGATCGTCACACATGCTTTTTTTTGATTCCGTTGCAGGGTACTGCGGGATCGACTGGCTGATACCGGGTATCAATGAAGATGCTTTTATAGCATTGCCTTTGTCACGAAACACTACTTTGCTATGTAGTCAGTCTCGCTCCCATTCCCTGACCGTTATGACCCATATGAAACCCTTTACGAATCCTTCTTCGCCTTCTTGCCCTTTGTCTTCTCGGTACCGCGGAGTGTCTTCATGCGGTTCTTGCGTTGCTTTCCTGTTGAGATTGGTAAGGCAATTGTCCAAAGTAGATGATAGTAGGAGGACCAGCAGGGGAAACATACTCTGCTGTCGGGATGCGCGCTCTGGCTTGGTGGCTAGGCCGTTGCGGACGAGACGGTGCTTGGCATCGAACTTCTTGCGAGCCTCAACTGAGTCGTAGATGCAGGCGAAGGCAGTGGTCTTGCCACCACCGAAGGCAGTGCGGAGGCCGAATACGCTGACCTGTTCAGGAGTCGCCTTGTAGAGGGTGGCGAGCTTCTGCTGGAGGTTGGCCTTGGAGATACCGGCCTGGTCGGGGTGGATGATGTCGCTAGAGAAGGCTATGTTAGGAACTTGTGCTGAACATGAACAGAACTATATCGATGTGGAGAAGACGCGGCTTCGTGGTTTCGGGACGTGAATTGGTGTCGCTATCGCTGATGCTGACGCTGACGCTGCGGCCGCTTGTATCGAGGCGAAGATCGGGGGGAGGAGATAACTTACGCAACCATCTGCTTCTGCAATCCAATCTCTGTTAGCACTTTCAAAATCCAGCAGAACGAGCAGCGGGAGGGGAACACGAACGCGAGCAAGCAGGGGATTCCGCTGGAACTTGCGAGTACGGAGCGTGACAGAGTCGGCCATTTTCGCTGAGGTTGACGGGGAGCGACGAGGTTGATGTCGTGGAAATGGGAATTGGCTGCAGTTTGTAAATTCGTTTTTGATTTTTCGTGACGGCCGGAGATGTGTGTTGTAGCGGGGGCGGCGACACCTGGCTGCACCTGGGTATCGAGGCGAGGTGGCCAACCAGAAGCTCGGACCACTAGTCTGAACAGAGGCAAGGCCGCACCCAACTCCATCCAGTCCCGTTAACCCCGCTACATACTATGCTGTTTCCGTTACAGAAACATCTTTTCTCAGTGGGTTAAAATCTTCAATATATACTGATACACTTAGCTATGTATAGGTTTCATACTTATGTCCTCAGCGAGAAAAGAATGTCGCCCTGAGCAGAATTGGCAGAGAATGAAGGCCCAAATAACAACGCTCAAGACACAGTAGGCTTTTTTAACGTTGGTTTACTCATACCAATACGATATCAGCTAGTTGTAAGACCGGGAGGTCGCACACTAAGAGATACCATTCTTGAAAATTTACATTATCGTGAATGTGATATCTATTGAGATGTCGTAAAGACCGTACTCCCTTTGAAGGTGCTCTATTCCGATAGTTTTCTAAACATACGTTCGTCCAACCACGCAGTAGCTACTATATCATTGCTCTTGTCACCTACATCGTGAACTTGAACTCGCCTGTCAGCCTCTTCATCGCAGTCATGCATATTTTCATCCCACTTCATGCGCTCCTTGAGCTCGACCTTATTGATGCTCCTTCTCATGAGGCTTGCAAGCTGCTCGGCCTGTGTCCGGAAGCTGTTCACGGGGTTTTCCTTCTTCCGCCTCTGGCGCCTCCGCATCAACGAGGGCGGAAGGGGTGGCGCGGTATCATGCAGTAGCAGCATTTCGGGAATCTTTAGCGTTGACTTGCGTGCAGGAAAAACAAGTGGGCTCTTCCTCGGGTGCTTGAGAGGCATGAGCTGTTCTACCGCCTCCTCGGGTAGCCAGGGCATGTCGACCAAAGAGGACGGAGGAGGGATTGCGGACTCGTCGAAAGATGGAGGGACGAGCAGGCCCGGCGTTTGGAAAAAGAGACAAGAGCTAGCGAAGGGATCAAACAAGTCGTCGGGTTTATTGAATAACTCCCTGACCATTTGCTTCAGCTCCTGGAAGTCGGGATCGCCGGGAAGAGTGAGAATTTCCTCCAAAAAGTTCCGTGATATCGACTTGGGTAGCTTATTGATGGGATGGTCGGGCAAGAACATGGTCCAATTGTAGATGCCGTTGTAGGCGACGCAACCCCTGACGGCCATGCGTTCGTGTGGATGAGCCTCAGTCAGAGCCAACGAAGTGGCTAATGAGGCACCCAGGTAGGAGCCATAGACATATATATCGCGACGTGCGCTACGCGGAGTGGTGGGTATCAAATTTTCAGTAATCCATGTATAGGCCTTCAACGTATCGTGAATTGGCGCCGGCCAGCCTGAATGAAAGTGGCGATAGACAGTCTCTTCGCCATCAGAGGCATCATCCTCTACAGCCTTTTCCTCAGGCCAGGGGTCCGTCCACCGATAGTGAATCACAGCCGTTGCGTGTTTTTGAGCGAACCTTGGCAACTGTGTCAAATCGCTTGTAGGAGCTTCTGAGGAGAAGGATGGGAGATAGACTAGTAGCGGCTCTGAGGATGAGACCTTGGGTAGATTGTATAGGCTGCTTTATGATCAGAATTTTGTATTGTGCAAAAGCTTGACTGGGGTTGGAAGGAAGCTCACTCTATTTTCACACTGCCAGATGAGCCAACAGGCACGTTAATTCTCTCTGCATTGTGAAGACCTAAGGCGATGGTGCTCAGGGGCTTTTTTCCAAGTCTAAACTGAAGAGAGCGGACTGAAGACCTCGAAATGCCATTGACAGCCCATCTCATTGTCCCATGCCACGAGGCTAGTGATATATACAACGGCGTGGGATTTTCTTAGAGGTAGATGGTAATATACAGAAATAAAGAAAAGTCAATTTCCGGTCGTCTCCCTGAGAGAGAGCGTGCCTACCTAGGTACCTAAGGAATTTTATGAGGACTCATGGCATTCTTGAGGTATGGTATGTACAGTGTTCGTCTTCAACGCGTCAGGCGACTCGGTACTACTTCAAGACCCACTGTAAGTACGGATTTACAGTAGGGTAGATTTCAGATTTCAGGGGTCTAGTACCGGTTGGCTTCGGGGCTACCTAAGCCATCACTAAATGGGGCTTGGGGCTCGCAAGTGATCGGCGCCAGCTCTAATGCCAAGCGACGTCATTGAAACGGCTATCTTGGCACAACCTGTCCCAGTATCACGATTTAGCTTCCCGCTTCCGTCTGGCTTTTAAGCTAAGCTATAACGTATTTCAACGGCGAGGGACCTTCCTATTGTCGTCCATGTTCTCTTGATTTCAAGAAACCATGGACCCAATCATGGCTTCAGGAAGTCGTTATTGAGTAGACGGCAGCAGGCATCTTGAATCAGTTGTTGATAACCACATCACATTACATGCCGCACCCTTTGTTGTGCTTTGTCCAATAGTCACCTCAACACTCGTTTTTCTTTTTCTTTTTTTAAAAACAAGATCTCGCCTCGTAATTTGATCGACATCGACGGAATCCAGAGCCCTGGCTTAAAATCTGCGAGATGGAGGATGCAAACCTTGACGAAACCATAGCTGAGCATGCCGAGGCTACAGAGTCAGATGTTCATATTGACCAGACGTATGTTACCAGTCTAGAGGATGAATATATACCGAGACATAGCTGACAAGCGAGCCCGAACCAGCCGTTGGTGGCTCGCCTCGGCGGCTTTCCCCATGATCGCAGGCACTCTGGGTCCAGTGGCATCAGCTTTCTCCATATGTGCTCTCGTCAAGCCCTGGCGGCAAAATGTTCCCCCAGGATCAGACATCACGAAAGCTGTCTTCATTGATGACCCGTCATGGCTGTTAGCTATCAATGCTATCCAGCTTGTCATTGCTGTCATTGCCAACTGCTTCCTTCTACTCAACATGACCAAAAGAGTGCGCTTTTCTATCGCACAGCCAGTTACAATTGTTGGTTGGTACATATCATCTATCCTACTTATCTCCCTGTGTGCCACAGCGAGCGGCCCGCTGCTTAAGCAACCCGAAAATGAATATGTTTGGTCACAAGCTTTCTATTACGGTCTATTTGCTGCCATTCTTTATTTCATTGTCGCTTCTCTGATGGTCGTGACCGTCTGGGGCGCGCAGGCAGGACATTACCCTAAAGACTTCGAGCTCACTATGAGCCAGAGAACTCTCATGCTTCAAACGATCCTCTTCCTCGCCTACTTGCTTCTTGGCGCTTTGGTGTTCTCTCACATCGAAGGGTGGCTCTATCTCGATGCTGTTTACTGGGCTGATGTCACTTTGTTTACCGTGGGCCTGGGAGATGTGGCTCTCCAAACTAACCTCGGCCGCGGCCTTATGATTCCTTATGCTCTAATTGGAATAACTACCCTCGGTCTTGTCATTGGCTCGATCCGTAGCCTTATATTGGACAGGGGCAAAAGCAGGATGGATGCTCGGATGCTTGAGAAGAAGCGGCGTCGATTTGTTCGACGCCTTATGCGTAGCGATAAGGGAAAGGTTCTTGAACCTATCGAGGAGAAAGACACCGACTACTATCCCGAATTAAAAGGTGATAATCCTTCGCAAGAGTCGCCCAGGGCAGAATTGGAACGCCGTCATGATGAGTTTCATTTGATGCGCAAAATTCAGGATCAAGCCTCGAAACGCCGTAGGTGGACGGCAATGGGAGTGTCAACTAGTACCTGGGCGGTACTCTGGCTTGTGGGCGCAAAGATATTTCAAGAATCCGAGGCTCCATATCAGAACTGGACCTATTTTGACGGTATCTACTTCTCTTTCCAAGCGATGGTGACCGTTGGATATGGTGATGTCACTCCGGTGTCGAACGCCTCGAAAGCATTCTTCGTCTTCTGGTCACTTCTTGCTTTGCCTACCCTAACAGTCCTCATCTCAAACGCTGGGGATACTGTTGTGAAGGGAGTTCGAGACGCTACCGTGCTACTTGGCAATATTACTATCCTTCCCGGAGAGCGTGGGTATAAGATGGACATAAAACATTTTCTATCGAGATTATCATTTGGCATCATATTTGCTGAAGAGACAATTCATGAGTCACCGCCGGGATTTCTTGGCGCCGCTCAACCGAATTCTGACGATGAAGATGAAGAGGAGGAGAATGAAGAGGAATCGATAGATGACGAATCGTGCTCCCCAGAGCGCCAGAACAATGACGAAGAAAAAGCCCGTACTCCTGCTGATGTTTCTCTGGACCCGTCGTCAGCAGAGTCAAGCCGCGCAAAAATACAAAACAGGGGATTATCAAAGCCAAAGGCCATCAAGGAGACAGCTCAGAAGCTTGAAAGACAGAAGATGAAGCCCTCCAATGCTCAAGGCATCCCCGATGAATTACCAAAGACTCGTACCGAATACCGGCTTGTACTCATTGATGAGATCAGAAGTATATCGAAGCACCTACAACACTCGCCGCCGCGGAAGTACACCTACCAGGAGTGGTAAGTATCGACTCGACTCTCACGTCTCATGTCAATCTTCAATAACCCTAATCACTCGCTGACTTTTGCAACAGGGCATGGTACCTCCGCCTGATCGGCGAAGACGAAAGCGACGTATCAACGCATCGCAAACCACTCAAGAAATCAAAAAAGGCCCATGACGCGAAAGATCCTCGACAACCCGGCGGCGACGGGGACAAGGTCGACGAAAGGCCGAAGTGGTCATGGGTAGGGCATAGGAGTCCTCTCATGGACACGCGCGAAGAAGCCGAGTGGATCCTCGACAAGCTCAGCCAGAGACTACGAGAGGAGCTGCAAGCCGAGGTCGAGGAACGCGCCGCCAAGGACGACCTTGAAGTTGTCTGGGACGAGAGGCGAGGTCGCGATGGGGAGAGAGGCAGAGCTTGAACGTTAATATGGTGAAAGGCACTTCAGTGTCCCCTAATTGAGAGAGTATTAAGTATCGTGTCGTCGCATATCTGGCTTTGGGTCATTACAGAGTTATCTCATCACGAGGGTCGGTTGTACTGGTTAGGCTTGGGTCTGGTATATGTATATTATACCCTCTCATACATACACACGGGATTCACGCGAAAGGGCTTTAGGATTGGCGTATTTCTCGTTTTACATGTAATCGCAGGACACGGCTTACTTAGATTCTCTGCATATTGTCCACAAGATGAACCATTGAGAATAAAAGATTGAGTAAAGGAGTGACTTATAGTTGGTGAACTATAAACGAGCGGCTACCTATAGAAATCCGTGTACTCTCTCTAGGTAATAAATAGTAAGTATATGAAAAGGGGGGTAGCAAGTACCTACACCCAAGCGAAATGAAATTGGTGATAATAGATACGCATCAGCGAAGATTTGTTGGCCGGTTGCGTCGGGCCTCCTCCTTTTCTTTTATTTCCTTTTTTTCTCTTTTCTTCTTCCTCTTCCCCTTCTGTTTTTTTCGGGGTAAGGATTTGTTAGATATAAGCTCTGACCGGAGTTCGCTGACCACTAAGGTCGTTGCTCGTTCGCGTCATCCAATAAAAAGCGTGTCAACTCCTGTGTACTCATCCGCTCAGATCACCTCTCCCGTATACTGCGAGGCAAGGGTCAAGGCCAAACCACCGTCCTAGCTGACACGAAGTGGCCTGATCCTCGGCCGAGACCGCCATTCTTACCTGCAACCGTACCACCATTGCACACACGCATATAGCAACTTCGCCCCCACATCAACTCAATCATGCATTGGTAGTGTATAAGAAAATAAAGCTGAACCTTAGCGATAAATACCTTTAAGGCTTGAGCTAAGATACTTAGAGTTATATACTTATGCCTCACAAGTACTCGGGGAACTCGGCGCCCTCGGCCCATTTAGTCCTGTGTCACGTTAGACGTAGTGCTCTTCAAAGAAGCTTCATAGGGAATTGTAAAAAGACTCCACCTACTTGGGCACCATCTGTTCTTTGGAATAATGTAGATCTCCCCAGTTGGCCGTATGAGAAAAGGGGCATTGATCGCCTCTCGTGCAAGGCGATCGAGGGCAGTGATGAGACAGATAACAATCATTATCTGTGCAGAGAGGTCCTTGAGGACATAAACTAGTCCGAGCTTTGTAACGATGAATGGCCACTTCCGCGACCGTGAGCTCTACCTCGTGCTCCTTATCGCAGTTCACACCTCGTCTGCACTTGCCTTTGAGATAATGATCGTTGCAAAAGACTAGTGGCTTAATAGCCTGAAATTTATTTTGATACGTTGTCTGTGCTGGAGTCCGAGGGGGATGCTGGGTAGGAGGATCCAGGCGATATTTATCCTCATTGTAATACGCATATTTGGGTTCCTTTTTGGGTTTTGCGAGCTTTACGGTGACATTTTGATGATTGGCAGCACCGCCCGCCATAGCATAGCTGATTGAGGTACCACCATTACCTGAGCTAACAACATTAGATGTGCGACCGAATGCTTGAGACTGAGCTGATGATATATCCGGCGGTGATGATACTGATTGAGGTCGCTCGATTGCGGCTGGGCTGATGCTATTAGCAACTTGAACCGGAGACGCTGCTACAGAGCTCGTCGAAGTCGCGGACTTTCGCTGCTCTTGTGGTTCGGGAGAAGCGGAGTCGGAAGGGATAAGAGCAGCTTGTATCGCTCGGCCAATCGGTCCTGGGGTTATCTGAGTTGGGGAACGACTTCTGAAAGGGAAACCTGGGGGCGGCCCTCGTTTGGTCTCGTTGTTTAAAGGCTCAGATCGGAAGACACTATCGAAACGGAGAATAGGGAAGTCAAGAGATCTGAAGATTGGTTCCGCGGGTGTAGTCTCGATTAAACGTATCTTGTGTTCTGCACCACCACCCGCATATGGACGAAGATCATGAAGATAGCCACTGTCATGACAGCAAGCAATAAATATCATCTGACATTGCGCGTTTTTGTAATAATGATCAAGTAGTCCTGTAGATCGGGGTCAGTTTACTCTTTCTCTTGTTTCCCTAGAAGCACCCAAAGAACTCACTTCGTATCTTAGAATCCGCATTTTCTTTTCCTTTGCCGACGTTGATGAAGTCACAATCAGCGTAGCTATTGGTGAACTGTTCAGCAAATATGCGTAGACTTTCGTCGGCATCGATGACACCAGAATATCGAAGTGACCTAGCTAGGTCGTTGATATTTGCATAGACCCGGACTATAATAGGTATATCGTGGCCAAAGCCGGCCTCTTTGACTGCTTCTTTAAGTTTCCAGGCGGCTCTTGCCGCACCCTGCTCATGATCACGGAGAAATTCGTCTCGAAATTTTGCCCCATCGCCATCAATAAGTACGACGACAAAAGATCCACTATTCTATAGCAAACGGTCAATATGGTAGGAG
This sequence comes from Xylaria curta, assembly GCA_022495235.1. Lineage (NCBI taxonomy): Eukaryota > Fungi > Ascomycota > Sordariomycetes > Xylariales > Xylariaceae > Xylaria > Xylaria curta. The sequence goes on along the minus strand of MU375898.1, from coordinate 12,827 downwards.
CCTAAGTACGAAGGAAGAACCTCTATCGACGTGACAGGTTGGAACGCACAAGTTTTGACATCAAGCGTTGCATTTCTGCTTCCAGAGCTCTTGTACTGGACTGATAATCCATTCGGGACTTTTTTTGGTCATCCAAATCGAGCTCAAGTTCTTGTATTCTTTTTGCGTCACTACTGATTTTCTGAATCATACTCTATCACAGATGTCAGCCGGAGGCCCTACACGTTCAGGCAGGTTGACCACACAAGGCCACACGCGCTGAGCGTTGGTGGTAAACGCTTGATGGTGATATCGGGCGAACTCACTTGCATAAGGTTATCTCTCTCCCCATCTAACTGATGATAATATTCAAGCCGAGCCATTACCTCGCCGGCGAAGCCGGTGGGCTCACGCCCGTTTACCATGCCTGATAATGCTGACATCTAGATGGATGAAGTCCCAGAGCCTGATTCAGTCGACTGAATACGAAGAGACAGAGCGACCTAGTAGCTGAGATGCTGCGTACAACAACTCTGGAAGGCAGAGCAATGTCAATTGCGACGGTGGCAAACGAGAATATAGGCAACAAGCTTATTTTGGGATTCAGGTTCAATTGAGCCAAACTTGGCTGTGGTCAGGTCAGGTATCTGTTCTTCCGAACTAGAATTACCTAATGAGAAGAAGAAAAGCTAAGCGTAGGTAGTTAAAACACTGGAGGCCACTTGTCACTGTCTGTGTCTTTGATACTAGGTAAGTAGGTATCCACGAGAGGAGCGCGCTCATCGAACAAGTGATGGGAAAACCAACAAATAGCTGACTGATGTGGAAAAGTCCTATGCATGCGATGGCGAAGCGTAATTCCTAGCCTGAGTGCCACCTACTGTAGGTAGGTAGGTAGTAGTATAACAGGTAGCACTTGGATGCTGCTGGTAGGTTCTTTTCTTACCTACTGTAGGTACGTAAGTGGAGTAGGTAGCAGCTCTCTGATACTTTTTTGCTGGGCATTTAATGCATATTCCCTGGACAGTGCGTTGTCGCGCTAGTAGGCAATATCCCAGATAGGCTCAGGTCCTTACATTAGCTACGATTTTACAGTTTAGAGCGGGGGGTAACACCACACGTGACTTAGGTACCAACGTGTTATAGTACCTGACGCGAACGGGAAAACGCAGACTAGAGACAACATAAATTAAGAAGGGTCGCCGACGAAGCCTAAAAAGAAACAATAGATGGGAGCCGTGACCGGTGAAAGGGCAGAAACTACCCTTGATCGGGAGCGAGCTCGTTAACGACTGGTCTGTTTCCTGAGCCTTCTTCCGTAATTTGGCTGGATGAGGGGAAACATGCATCTGCATTTTATTTCGAACAGCCAATTAGATAGAAAACTCCAACGATGTCTTACCCTTGTCAGCTTGTTGGTACGTTCCACCAAGTGGCTGAGGCTGCGCCAAAATTGGTGATCGCGCAGTGCTGATTGATATTAAGCTTGAACAGGCGGGGAAGCTGGGTGTGTTAACTAGTAGCTGTAGATACTCGTCACATGGAACAAATGCGTCGTCGTCTGAATAGTATAGGAATAAAAGAGAATTAGTCATATCGTTGTCATGAACCAAGAATTTCAATAAGTCATTTCCAAAATAATGAGTGATCATCAATCAACATATATGATCTGACTAAATTCATTCAATATAGAACCATAAGACAGGTCCGGGATCTGAATCAGCATTCTATCTGGCCGTCGTAATAAAAGTCATGTGTAACCCCGCTAGTTGCATAGTAACTAGCCTGAAAGAACAGTTATGGTCTAAGACATTACCATCTGGGCGTTCCCCCTTCTACCATAGGTGTCTCCACCGCATTTCGATCAGCGAATGGATCATTCTCATCTTCTTCTGCAGAATCATCATCGGACTCAACGCGGCGTGGGGGTGGAGACACCGGACGAGGGGGGGCCGAAGGCTTGGACTGGGCAGAAGGTCTAGGGGGCGCTGAGCGACGGGGTGAGGTAGCACTATTAAGATTCAAGCCAGCCATGCCAACGATGGGGCTCGACGGAGAGGTAGGTTCTGTCGGCGACATGGACTGTTTATGTTTTTCGCTGGCCACTGATGGTAAGTTAGCATTGCGAAACCGTCCTGGCTAGTTGAAAAACCTTGGGGTTACTGACTGCGGTACAAGTGTGCTTGTTCAGCTAGTTCATCTTCAGAGTCGCTATCTGCGTCAATCGACCGGTCTAATTGCTCGAATGTCATCAGAGCTACAACGAGTTCGTCGTTGGCATGTAGTAGGCCACCAAGCCACTGCTCATCTTCGACGTAATGGATCTATTTCTGTTAGCCAAGCCGACCCTATCAAAAGGTCACAGGACTGGGGTACATACGTAACGTAATATTCTTCTTCTCAGCCTCTTGCAAGTCTCAAAACGCTCAACAGCCACGGCATTCTCAGAGATTCGCTCCCTCTCTCTGTTGATACTCTGCAAAGCATTGTTGAGATTCGTCGCCGCGATGGAGGACTCAGCAATCGCAGCCTTCATAGATTCCTTCTCAGCTTCTAATTTGAAGGGCTTGGTCTTTTTCCTGCGCGCGTCTTTCTTCTTCTTATCTTTAGAGCTGGAGAAGAAGCCCCCGGATCCAGACGATGATCTTGTGTGGCTGTATGATTGAACAGTTTGCGATGGCTGTGGATACGAGACAGGCGGCCGCGAAGATGAAGCCTGGGGAGTTTGCTGGGGTTGCTGGGGGAGAGATGATTGATGCTGCTCTGCCTCGTCTTCCGAATCACGGAATGGATCTTGCTCCGTCTCGCGAAGCACTTTTGATTTGTCCTGAGTGACTACCTGTTTCCGGCGTGGAAGTTCCTAATGAAATCAGTACTAGCCACTCCTTTAGCTCACTTGTTACGAAGCACCAACCTTGTATAACATGGCAACGCGCTCCAGACCCGGGGTATTCTTGTACTCGGCTGCCCAGCTTCGGAATAACTCAGAACACTTCTTTCTGACATCGGGATCTGACAAGTCCGAAGTGCCGCAGACTCGTAGACGTTCAAGAAGTGGCTCGTCGATGAAGGTGCGCTGAAAGCGCGGACCGGCATTCTGGATCAGGCCGTCCAGAAGGATGAGTGCTCTTATCTGGCGATGAACGCTTCCATATTTCAATTTCTTCCTCAAAGCACGCGCTGCTTCAGCGGGACCAGATGCTTGTAGTTTAATGACCTCAACAAGGTCGGGAATGCCACTCAGGTCATCTTCGTCGAAAGTCTCACTGGTGAGCCGCTCAATTGTCACTGTGACAGCCGAGTACGGTTTCTTCTGCAGCGCAATATTAGTATCAGGCACGAAGAATTTCCTTCTGTCTACATGGTAGGAGCATAAAGGGAACATATATAAATAAGGGTTGGCGCGCAGAGGACGGGAATCTCCTTGGAGAGGGTGGACCCTTACCTGGGAGAACATTGCGAATGAATGCAAGGCGCTGATTAGGCCGGTGACGTCAGGTTTCGAGCTTGCCCAGCGGGTTCCAATTCAGATCGAGTTTCACTAGACGGTGGCGATCGCCTACACCAGACAGGCGCCGCAATACTGCGAACAGATGAGTGAATGAATGAATGACTGACTGACTGACTGACTGTCAGAAATATGGAAGTGTAGGTAGACAATGGGGGTTGCGCGGCTCTGTCGCCGAGGGGTATTATCGCGGGGTTTGTACCAGTACAGTAGCCTCTGTGTTGGTTCCACAAGCAGCTGGAACTTGGTTACCTTTATAAGGACAGCATGGGAGAATGAATAATTAAATGCTCATAGCATTTCGTTCCAGAAACCTGCTTTCACAAACGCCAGCCCAGATAATACATACCAAACGCGCGAGCGAGTACGTAAAGTAGGGCAACTAATGGACTCAATTCATGCAGTCTTGTACACCTTATTGGGCTACCTAACGATAACGACACGAATAGCATGTGCGTCCCCATATTAAACCACAAAATGAGGACATCCCGGCATGATGCAGGTGCATTATAAGGCGAGCCTGCTTTAATGCATATTTGGAGAAGTCCGTGTGGGGCCAAGGTTCAGGTGCAGACAACCTTGCCATAAAGGCAGAGTCAGCAGAAAGCACAACCTCCACTGGCATCGTGCCTGCTCGTACTTGCCTAAACTAAATTCTTTAGGTAGGCAAGTACTTAAGTTAGGTGATATCATAGTAGAAGTTGGAATTTCTCAAAATCGGAGAGGGTAAATAGGAAGAAAGTGCGTCTGCTAAGGCCAACACCATGTAGCTATTTGTTGCAACCTCCAGCTGGAAGTATTCGTTCCAGAATTGCATTTAGCTGTAGGATATCGTGCTATACCTATCCCTACAGCATACCTGACTATTTGACCCTCTACCAGTGAACTCAAGAATTTATTCTACTTTGAAGGAAAGCATTCCTATCTAAGATTATAGCACTCATCCTCTTTAAATATCGAAACGTACCACGATGGATGTCAATAGTCTACCACGGCACAATGAACCGACAGAGCAGCCAGCTCTATACTCTGAGCTCATGTCTTCGAGGTGATGTAAGGCGCATTTCTAATTGAATGTGTTCACTAACGATGCCTTCAGCGGCGCCAAAATCAAGACCTTGTCGCCAGTCTCCACCACCTTCACTCCAATCAACCGCCAAAGGCCTACGAATACGGAGTGTAATAATGAACATCAAAGTGTTCCGCTCAGCATTCCACAAAAGACTCTCAAGGACGGTGCTAACATAGGCCAAAAACGGATAGCTGAATGCAGGAAGACATCAGTTGAAAAGAGGCCTAAGATAGCAAGTCGTGATAATTATCCCACAAGTACCAAACAACTTACGATCACACCAGCACAAACCCCAAGCTCTTTCCGCTCATTGAAAGTGACGAAGCCGATAGGCAAATTTCAAGGCCAATCTAGCACGAAAGAACACGACGTGACTACTAGCCATATGCTAGACCATCAACGTGACATGGAATCTCAAGGATCTACTATTATTACCATCGGACAGTTCACGCCTCAACCTACGTGCAACGTATCTCGAGTTTCGTTGAATCTTCCAGGCCCCGAGATCCCTCACTCAAATGACTGCAAGTATTTGACCAAAGATATCGCCATTGATAGAGCCTCAGGGCTAATGGAAATTCCCTGTTCGCAAGAGACGGGTTTCAAAGGCGCTGTGAATATTTCTGATCGGATGGGTTTCTGCAATGACGGAGATACCTCTTGGGAAATAGCTAATGCGATCCACAATACCGCTACTACTAATTATTCAACCAAGTCAAGCGATGCGTATCCTCTAGATGACGGGATTGTAGATGATGATATCGTTCAGCTTTTTGTCGAAACCTCTGGTTCCGTGGAAGAAAATCATATACCACCCTCCAGTATACAAGGATGGGACCATGAATCCCGATCAGCTGCAGAATATGATCCAAGCTTGAAATATTCTCCTCCTGGCTCAGAAGAAACAGAGACCCATACTGCTAAACTGGAGCAAATACATTCAAGTTGGCAAACTGAAGCCTCAGAGGACCTTCTAGATGAAGATGTCGATTGGAATGCCGTGATGGTCAACGTGGACACAATACAGAGAGATTCATCAATTGCCCCTTACCCGAAGCCATCAACTTCCGAACATAGAAACGCGTGTACAAGGAAGGCCCGCGATTTAAAATCTCATTCGAATGAAGTAAGGCCTTTGACTGCATTTGTGCGCCCGCCTTTTCCCGATAAAGTTCGAGATCGACCTTCCGTCCCCGGGATGTCCTCTGATACGCTACTTCGCACTTGCTTCCGAATAGATATGATGATAAAGCAGACGGCGCACTGCCACAATCACAAGCAGGATGTGGTTTTCGAACTATATGCCCGCGTCACATATTCGAGCCGTGAGACATTGGCCCGGAAGCAGCATTTTCAGTTCGTCGACTTGTACGAGGACCAGGAACCGTACCCGGCTGCCGTACTTTCAAACTGGAGAATGGGTAGCCAGCTTGATAAGGATAGCTCAGCGTTCCTGGACACCAGCAGTGGACCGCGGGTCTGTTGGTGCATGTGCAAGCCGATGAGAGACTCAAAGGCCGCGATCGGCTGGATTTACAAGGTGCTAAATATCAGAGAAATCGACCGTGAGCAGCTTCACTGGGCCAAGAGAATCATGTGCGCGGAATCCAAGGAACCGTCTCCAAAGACAGTCCCAGCTAAACTTTGATGGCCACATTTTCTTCTTGACGATAAATGCTATTTCCCCGCCATCTCGTTGCTGGAAATCGCTATCCGCTGCTGGAAGCCAGATATTTAAAGCTGAATCTTGGGCTGAAATTGGTGTCAGAGCTTATTTAACCTATCTATAATTATGAGCTGTAATTGTGATGGGAATTATCTGATCCTCACGGATGTTGAATTTTATATACATTAGTTACATAGTCTAGCTGTGACTTATCAACAATCGAAGCAGCTATCCATAAGGACTTGATTAGTTAACAGGGACAAGAAATGTTTAGTTCACGAGTTCCGTGTCAGTTTCGATTATGCATTCATAGCTTCCAAACAGACTATGCAAATAAATTAATTCCCCCTGACACGAACCACATGGTACCATAATTAGAAAGCTAAATGATTCTAGGCACCGTGATCATCACATGTATGCATATTATAGACGTGCCAGAATATCTCGTATGCGCATGCTCATATATGTTTCTTGAACTGTCACATATTATGCTAAAGACTGAGTATAGTTATACAAATTATGACGTCTCAGCTGTCAACACGTTACCTTGGTATCGTGTAACTTCCTGGGATAAAGGCTAGACCTGAACCCACATAGACTAAAAGCAAGGGCGGTTGTGTTGAGGACTTGCAAGGCTCCGCCCCAACAAGATGGTTCAATCCCACCCTGGAATAGTGGCGGTGAAACCGTCATCTTTCTGGGGCAACACCTTGCCTGACTCCATGGAAATAGGGATAATTCCTCTGATCGCCTGTTATACAAAGGGATGAGGATCCCCTTCGTAAGCGATGATGACAGCTCCTATACATGTGTGTTTCCTTGTCAACGGGGCGGTATTATGACAGGTAGGATTGACCTGTTGCCTAGACACATAGGTAGCCAAAGACGAGAGGAAAGTAGAGTATTACGAGGTGTACCGCAACGGTAGCCGTAGCTTCACTTTGAATCTGAGGTTATCAAGCAGGAAGAGTTTTCTCGAAAGCGGAGTCCGAGCTCTAACCGTCGTAGGAAAGTCCACGTACATTTAAGGTAAGATGAGAGTATATAGGCACTAAACTATCTAATCTATTGTATTCCGAGCAAATCTCCGCAGATAATGAGCTTCACTGAGCGCGTAGTATCCGATGTATCCATGCCTCTCGAATTCCCGGGGTGCGCTGTGCCCGCCAACCGACGGAAAGTAGCGATAGCTCGGGTATTCTCATGTTATAGCACCGCCATGCCTTCCATAGGATACATGTATGAGAAAATGGATCAGGAAATCTTGAAATAAGTAAAATTTTGTTCGGCGTCGGGCGTTTGAAAAGGGTTAAGTTTAAGAGCGGAGCTGAGAGATGCGAAAGGGAAAGAAGAAATAATGGGGCATGTTGTCTCGCCTATAAAAATTAGATCCTGACGTCGCGAACGAAAGAGTTGACTTTACCTAGAGCGAACAAGCCGAAGTTCGTTAGCATAGAGGATGGGATGCCATAGGAACCCGTGACCAGGAATAATAAGGGGCAGCAAACGTGGGACCAGAATGATTTCATGAAGCTTTGTCCCAGGAACGCGACGCTCACAGCAGCGGCTGTATCTTTTATCAGGTCGAGTATCTGTGTAACATTTTGTGCTTGTTGTAGGTTATCCGTGTAGGTATCATACAGCTCATGGGACATATCGAGGAGGCGTTGCATGCCCTAGAGAAGGAGGTTAGACAATATTAATAATATACTGACATGACTGACTAACCTGCTCCAGGTTATCTTGTTTGGATTCTAGATCCGCAGATCGTATGCGAGTGACCTCCTAGACACCTGTTAGCATTTGTATCAATTCCTATGTTACCTAATAAGTTGCGCTCACTATGTCATTTTGGAGTGCTGCTGTCGCTTCCATGACCGCTGCCATATTGCTAACTATGGTATCCGTTTCCACAGATACTTGTCTGCTCATGAGTTGTAGAGACTGATCATGCATAGCTGCCACCTCTGCATGACCATTCAAGGCACCCTGCAGTATTGCCTGCAACATTTTCCCTAGGTGTTCTGCACTTTTTACCCCGGAGTTGATTTCATAACGGGACTTCTGAGGTCAGACTATCAGCTGGGTGCGCGTAGAGATACTTGTGGACATACGCACCTTAAGCCCTTGGAGTAGGTCGTGTGAGAGTATCTGGTCCGCATGCTGGAGATTCTGGTGTAGATTTCCGAGTAGTGGCGATAGACTTTCGATTTTCTCTTCTACTGCTTGAGCATGCAAGTTCAGATTGCTCATTCGTTGTTCGGTTTGCACGTCCACTTCATCGGCGAGTCTGCTCATTATCTTTGCGAGACGCTGGAATAAAATAATGTTTTGGGCTACTTGTTGTTAGCGAGCACGCACTGTCACAGGCTGGTTACGTTACCTTTATCGTTATCAACTCTTGCGGCTTCGCAGAATCTTAGAGCTTTGTGTCGATAGCTAACCCAGGTATTCCATGAAGAATCCGAGGCCCCAAGACCGGAGAGACAACTATCAATCTCAGCAGATGTGACATGTAAGAGCGCGACATTTTGTATAGGCAGCTGGCTCAAGGTAGACTCTTGGAACTTGGAGCACTCTGGTGGAATTATGAAGCGCCCTCTTTCTAAGTCGCAAATTGCCAGACTCGCGGCGTAAGAGTCAACGAAGTCCCTGATTTTGCGGCCGCTATCTGTCAAGACGGTAGCTTCATCTTTGCCCTCAAGGAGATGGCAATTATTCACTAGCAAACGGGCAGCAGTTCGGTGGCACAAGGGTTCGGACTCGAGTTCCTGTAATTCGTTTAGTGCGATTTCATATAAGCTCGGCTGCCGTGCATCAATTCGAATTAAGTGCGAAGCCGAGTTGCCGGACTCTAGGATTGGAGACTGTTCTCCAACTAGACCTTCACATCAGTCTAGCAGATGAGAAAAAGGGCGCTTGAAGAGTTACCTGATACCGTTTTCGTTCGACCTCGCCACAAGAGGGCGGATGCGGCATTGCCGAGTATGAGAAGGGATATGAGCAGAGCCTGGGTGCAGGCCAAGATACTACTATGGTAACCCATGTCTATGAGATGAGATGAGATGAAATGAGATAAGAGGACAAGATCAAGGGAAGCACATTCCGAAGGAGGGAAACGTGAGAATCCGGGCGATTAGTGGTAATATTTATATCTGGGTAGATGTACCGGATGCTGTTATTGCTATGGTGACTTCCTCAAACGGTAAAAAGATAGTCACTACCTATATGAGAAACTAGGTAGGTAGGTAGCATTTTAAGGCACGAGAGATGATCAACTTGTGATCAAGGGAGGTAGTAAGTCAGCACTCAACTTGGGAGTTGAAAATTAGGGATGCAGAGAGCATTCAACTTGGGACGGAGTTAGTGTGCAGCTAGCCCATTTGTAGGTAATGGCGCTTCATTATCTGGCAGGCGCACATGGTGCTAATTCTACATATGTACGTAATAGAGAATTACATTTACCTATAACTGTGGAAGTGTCTGTAAGGACCTCTTGCCACAGAATCGAGGCAAGAGCTATACCCAAGTCAAGATCAGGTTTGGAGGTGAAGTTTGGAAATATCGGGTATTTGCATAGAAGCCTTGATATAGTAATCTATAGTCCATATGCAATGTCATTAACCCACGTAATTAACCGTGCATTAATTTTCGGCGCCAAACACCTGCATCTAGCTTTAATCTACAGCATCTAAAGCTCACAACGACGTTCACTTAGGCGCCTAATTGAATTCGTCTCGCACACAATCAAGATGCTCGCACCTAGTCGAAGCAAGGTGATAGAGAAAGCGGTCTCAGGCGCCGCCGTAACCCTCCCTACTTTCCTCGTCCCAGCCTTCCAGGCCTCTCCGCGACGACAATTCTCGAATACACCTAACAGATCCTCAAAGCTCGGTCGGACGCCGATATCGATTCCTCCCGGTGTCGAGATAACTATCGGAGAGCCGAGGGCGAAGAAAGACCCCACAACATACCTAAGGATAGCGAAGCGCACTGTAACTGTCTCGGGACCTCTCGGCAAGCTCGATCTGGAGATCCCCCCCTTCCTCAATATCCACCATGACCAGGCAACGAGCAAGGCCCTTCTCAGCATTGAGGACCAGAGTCTGAAGCAGCAGAAGGAGATGTGGGGTACGTACTGCCAAGGAGAACGATGCGTATCGGCGCAACGTCAACAGGATCGCGAGCGAGAGAGCAGAGATTAACATATGAGAATAGGGACGACATGGGCGTACCTAAACCGCTATATCATGGGTGTATCAGAAGGACACACCGCAATTTTAAGGCTGGTCGGAGTCGGATACCGAGCGACTGTCGAAGAACGACCCAAGAAGGCGCAATATCCAGGTCAGAAGTTTGTGTGTCTCAAGCTCGGCTTCACGCACCCCGTCGAAGAACCCGTACCTTTCGGCGTGAAGGCTAGCACGCCGCAGCCGACGAGAATTCTGCTCGAGGGCATCGATCGGGAGCAGGTCATGTCATTTGCAGCACAGATCCGCAAGTGGAGGCGGCCTGAACCATACAAGGGCAAGGGTATTTTCGTTAACGACGAGACTATCAAGCTCAAGCAGAAGAAGATCAAATGATCGATCTCTTTGCTTATCATGTCTGCGTATGGTCTGGCACTATCGGGGAGGAATTCTCCCACTCTGCCTTCTATCTGTACTATATACAACCGCATATGTATACCCGAGTTAGGCACTAGACATGTACCTTTTATGTATTCCCTGAAACACTGTACAATGTTTTATTTGATCCTAAGGACTTCTTGCACGACAGAGAGCACCTGAGCATGGCCACCGGTGGGGGCGGCGACCACACCCTTGTTATTGGCCAGTGTTCTGCCTATGCTGAAGTCCAGTCGCTTGCCGTGAATGTCAGTGACAGCACCACCAGCCTCTCGGACGATAAGGTCGCCCGCGGCGTGATCCCAGATCTTCTCCTGGTATGTCGCGCTGACGGGTAGTCGCAAGTAGATGTCTCCAGCACCTCGGGCGATCGAGGCGTACTTGGCCTGCGAATCCATTCTCACGCTAGGGTTAGTGATTCCCAGCTTCTTCGCGATCTCGGCCTGGTCGCCGTGAGACGAGTGACCAGCTTCCACACTCTCACAGAAAGTAGCGGCAGCAATATCCGTAATGGCCTTCATGGAAATCTTTTGGGATGATGCAAGTGTGCCTGTGGTCAAGGGGCGGCTGACGGCACCCTGACCCAATACACCAGAAAAGAGGCACCCCCTGCCCTCGTCGGTCTGGCCTGACTCCATGCTACCAGAGAGAGGAGCAGCATCATCGACGGGGAGATTAGGACAGCCTAGAACACCAACCTTAACATCGCCATCAACCATCAGCGCCAAGCACACAGCGTACTGTCCGCCGCGGAGAAAACCTTTGGTGCCATCAATAGGGTCAATAGCCCATATCCGGCCGCTGGCGCCACCCTTGCTGTTTCCATAGTCGATGAAGGTGAGCATGTCATCCTCGCTCTTGATAGCGCCACCAAGCGCCGCCTCCGCACCGGCATCGGACAGCGAGGTGCTCTTTACCAGGTCCCAGATGGTAGCGCGGAGGTTAGCGTCATCGCGGAGCTGGGCGGCCTCCTCCTCGGCGACGATCTCGTCCTCCGGGAAGTTGTGCTTGAGGGCGGCGATGATGAGAGCCTGGGCGCCGAAGTCGCCGATAGTGACGGGCGACTTGTCGTCCTTGGACACGGTGCCCTTGGCCTTCTCGTGGAAGACCCGCTTTGTGAGGATCGCGGCCCGCTGGACGGCTAGCTGGGCTATCTCAAGCTCTTTGGTGTATGACGACATAGCGGCAGAGGTATTGCGTGATGTGAGGCTAAGAGGAGGGCTTGCGTTAGGGAGTGAGGAGGGGTGGAAGTGCGAGGTGAGACGGCTAAGGCGGGGCAAAGCGCGGGTGGATAGCAAGATAGCCAGGGCTAGGATGAGGACGGAGCAGAAGATGAGGAATACCGGCCTTGGGTATGTCTGTTGAAGCAATCTCGTCTTTTTATTTTCATTCGTTCTACTCTTCATGCCCCTAAAACTGTTGGAATGGGAAGCTGTTATAGAGGTGCAGTGGTCGGCATTCGAAACCAGTAAGCCCGACTGGAGTTACCCCTCCAAGCGTTCGAGTTCGGAGGAGTTGTACTTAGGATACTTACCTGCTCCGCTTTTACATAAGCCAAACTTGCAAAGACGAAGAATGATTCTATTGGTTAAGTGCTTGTACGGCGCACTATAGGTTGCGACCGGTTATTATTAATATTTTGAGTTAGCAGCTCTAGAGATTTTAGTACACGGGTAGCAAACATTTAGCTACTATCTAAAAAAAATTATAAATAATTTATATATTAACAAAATAAATTTATATATAAAAATTATACTAAGCAATTATTATATATAAATTATATAATATTAATTAAAAAAACTATTATATTAAGTATATATTATTATAAAAATTTATTATAAAATTTAATATTATATATATTATTATAAAAATTTATTATAAAACTTAATATTATATATATTATAATAAAAATTTAATATAAAGTTTTATAATTTATATATTATAATAAAAATTTAATATAAATATTTAATTTTT